>OX352478.1:1520000-2270000 GCA_947093115.1 Brenthis daphne | reverse complement strand
TCTGTCTGTCTGTCTGTCTGTCTGTCTGTCTGTCTGTCTGTCTGTCTGTCTGTCTGTCTGTCTGTCTGTCTGTCTGTCTGTCTGTCTGTCTGTCTGTCTGTCTGTCTGTCTGTCTGTCTGTCTGTCTGTCTGTCTGTCTGTCTGTCTGTCTGTCTGTCTGTCTGTCTGTCTGTCTGTCTGTCTGTCTGTCTGTCTGTCTGTCTGTCTGTCTGTCTGTCTGTCTGTCTGTCTGTCTGTCTGTCTGTCTGTCTGTCTGTCTGTCTGTCTGTCTGTCTGTCTGTCTGTCTGTCTGTCTGTCTGTCTGTCTGTCTGTCTGTCTGTCTGTCTGTCTGTCTGTCTGTCTGTCTGTCTGTCTGTCTGTCTGTCTGTCTGTCTGTCTGTCTGTCTGTCTGTCTGTCTGTCTGTCTGTCTGTCTGTCTGTCTGTCTGTCTGTCTGTCTGTCTGTCTGTCTGTCTGTCTGTCTGTCTGTCTGTCTGTCTGTCTGTCTGTCTGTCCTGTCTGTCTGTCTGTCTGTCTGTCTGTCTGTCTGTCTGTCTGTCTGTCTGTCTGTCTGTCTGTCTGTCTGTCTGTCTGTCTGTCTGTCTGTCTGTCTGTCTGTCTGTCTGTCTGTCTGTCTGTCTGTCTGTCTGTCTGTCTGTCTGTCTGTCTGTCTGTCTGTCTGTCTGTCTGTCTGTCTGTCTGTCTGTCTGTCTGTCTGTCTGTCTGTCTGTCTGTCTGTCTGTCTGTCTGTCTGTCTGTCTGTCTGTCTGTCTGTCTGTCTGTCTGTCTGTCTGTCTGTCTGTCTGTCTGTCTGTCTGTCTGTCTGTCTGTCTGTCTGTCTGTCTGTCTGTCTGTCTGTCTGTCTGTCTGTCTGTCTGTCTGTCTGTCTGTCTGTCTGTCTGTCTGTCTGTCTGTCTGTCTGTCTGTCTGTCTGTCTGTCTGTCTGTCTGTCTGTCTGTCTGTCTGTCTGTCTGTCTGTCTGTCTGTCTGTCTGTCTGTCTGTCGTCTGTCTGTCTGTCTGTCTGTCTGTCTGTCTGTCTGTCTGTCTGTCTGTCTGTCTGTCTTGGTCTGTCTGTCTGTCTGTCTGTCTGTCTGTCTGTCTGTCTGTCTGTCTGTCTGTCTGTCTGTCTGTCTGTCTGTCTGTCTGTCTGTCTGTCTGTCTGTCTGTCTGTCTGTCTGTCTGTCTGTCTGTCTGTCTGTCTGTCTGTCTGTCTGTCTGTCTGTCTGTCTGTCTGTCTGTCTGTCTGTGTCTGTCTGTCTGTCTGTCTGTCTGTCTGTCTGTCTGTCTGTCTGTCTGTCTGTCTGTCTGTCTGTCTGTCTGTCTGTCTGTCTGTCTGTCTGTCTGTCTGTCTCTGTCTGTCTGTCTGTCTGTCTGTCTGTCTGTCTGTCTGTCTGTCTGTCTGTCTGTCTGTCTGTCTGTCTGTCTGTCTGTCTGTCTGTCTGTCTGTCTGTCTGTCTGTCTGTCTGTCTGTCTGTCTGTCTGTCTGTCTGTCTGTCTGTCTGTCTGTCTGTCTGTCTGTCTGTCTGTCTGTCTGTCTGTCTGTCTGTCTGTCTGTCTGTCTGTCTGTCTGTCTGTCTGTCTGTCTGTCTGTCTGTCTGTCTGTCTGTCTGTCTGTCTGTCTGTCTGTCTGTCTGTCTGTCTGTCTGTCTGTCTGTCTGTCTGTCTGTCTGTCTGTCTGTCTGTCTGTCTGTCTGTTCTGTCTGTCTGTCTGTCTGTCTGTCTGTCTGTCTGTCTGTCTGTCTGTCTGTCTGTCTGTCTGTCTGTCTGTCTGTCTGTCTGTCTGTCTGTCTGTCTGTCTGTCTGTCTGTCTGTCTGTCTGTCTGTCTGTCTGTCTGTCTGTCTGTCTGTCTGTCTGTCTGTCTGTCTGTCTGTCTGTCTGTCTGTCTGTCTGTCTGTCTGTCTGTCTGTCTGTCTGTCTCTGTCTGTCTGTCTGTCTGTCTGTCTGTCTGTCTGTCTGTCTGTCTGTCTGTCTGTCTGTCTGTCTGTCTGTCTGTCTGTCTGTCTGTCTGTCTGTCTGTCTGTCTGTCTGTCTGTCTGTCTGTCTGTCTGTCTGTCTGTCTGTCTGTCTGTCGTCTGTCTGTCTGTCTGTCTGTCTGTCTGTCTGTCTGTCTGTCTGTCTGTCTGTCTGTCTGTCTGTCTGTCTGTCTGTCTGTCTGTCTGTCTGTCTGTCTGTCTGTCTGTCTGTCTGTCTGTCTGTCTGTCTGTCTGTCTGTCTGTCTGTCTGTCTGTCTGTCTGTCTGTCTGTCTGTCTCTGTCTGTCTGTCTGTCTGTCTGTCTGTCTGTCTGTCTGTCTGTCTGTCTGTCTGTCTGTCTGTCTGTCTGTCTGTCTGTCTGTCTGTCTGTCTGTCTGTCTGTCTGTCTGTCTGTCTGTCTGTCTGTCTGTCTGTCTGTCTGTCTGTCTGTCTGTCTGTCTGTCTGTCTGTCTGTCTGTCTGTCTGTCTGTCTGTCTGTCTGTCTGTCTGTCTGTCTGTCTGTCTGTCTGTCTGTCTGTCTGTCTGTCTGTCCGGAAAAACCACTGCAGGGATTTTGATGAAATTTGGTATGAAGGTAGTTAGGTTATCTCAGACATGCAGACATGTAGATGACGATGTTTTCATTTGCCGTAAAGACAAGTGGTAATCATGTTGAAAAAAAAACGATTCGCACATGAAAATATCAAAGATGCGAAACCCGGGATTTGAACTCGCTTCACTCGGTTTCCCAAGCGAGTGCGTTACCACTGCGCTACCACTGCCTATATTTATTTATATAGATACATTTTATTATTGGTATAACAATGTGACATCAGTTAGACCGCGTCTTTGATGCCCTGTTATTAACGACGAGTACATACTCGTATATATGTATATATACTCGTAAGTCTCGATCTAAGTGCCATAGATCTTTAACACCATTTTGTTTTTAGTTACTAGAGTGATCGATTTTATTCTAGTTATTTTCTGTAATTTATCCTAATATTCAATTATAATCTTACATATATTATAAACGCGAAAGTTGGTAAGAATGTATATATGTTTCTTACTCTTTCACGCCAGAACGGCTCAACGGATCTGAATGAAATTTCGCTCCGCCTGCGTTCAGATGACCAAAACCCAAATTCTTAGGTTTTATATATTAGTATAATCTTACATTGCAGTTTTTGTATTCTTTCTCAGAAATGAGATATGTTCCCACGGTAAAAAGTATCCTATATGTTGACCCGGATAACCAGCTATCACCATACCAAATTTCATCAAAATCCCTTAAGTGGTTTTTCCGTGATGCAGTAACAGACAGACAGACAGATAAAAGTTCTAAAAACTATAGATTCGGCCTCTGTGTCGATAATAATGTCTATTTCAATAAGATTTTCCAAAAAATATTTAATGTACAGATTCGGCTTAGTTAGAATTTTATTATATGTATAGATGTATAGAGCTAGGTAATGCAGTGACAGATATAGAGTAAAATAAATAAAACCAGAATTTAATGTAATCTTAGGAAGCACAAAAATAATGAAAAAATATGTTGAACAATTATACAAAGTAAGTACTTTCGTATTAAAAATATATTAATATGCCATATCTATCTATTTTGAAGCTCTATGGTGACGATGCATTCTCTCTTTTTATTGGATCTAAATTGGTTCTCATACTTATTGTTAGAAATAGACTGCAATTATTACTTGTTTTAAAAAAATACTAACGACCGGTTGTAATTTCAATTTTATTAGCTTTGTTTTTAGTAAGTTTTGACAACAGGCTTAATATCTAAAAAAACAATATATAACAGAAAAAATAAATCTATGTGACTGTCCTGCTTATAGATGAATTAGTGACTCACCCTCGCTTCGCTCGGGTTATCCCTGGGCTGATTCCCCATACAAACTTTCATCCCCATTTTCACCCCCTTAAGGGATGATTTCCGAGATAAAAAGTATCCTATGTACTCAGGGTCTCAAAATATGTTCTTACCAAATTTTATTTAAATCGATCGATTCAGTAGATGCCGAGATTACCCTTACAACGTCCCAAACTCACAAACTTTACCTCTTTATAATATTAGTATAGATAAATGAATGAATGCACGAATATACTTTTCATTCATGATTACCATTCGCGATTACAGTGAAGAAAGTCTACATACAGAGAACGTAACTCGTTTTATAGGACTTCTAGCGACTCCCCTCGATTCGTTTCAAGTTCCTCTTTATACAAATACAAATCTATCTCACGGGAACCGTACACTTTTCCGGGATAAAAAGTAACCTATATGCTATTCCAGACTATAATCTATCTCTGCGCCTTTCTTCCAGATCCGTTCAGTCGTCCTGGCGTGATTGAGTAACAAACATCCATCCATCCTCACAAACTTTAACATTTATAATATTTAATATGGATAAGCACTTAAATAAATATAAATATGTTGAGACATTAACACATAGCACCATCTAGTTCCATGGTAAGCTACGAGGCTTGTGTTATGGATACCAGATAGTTGATACACTACACATATATAACTTTAAATACATTCATATTATAAATATAAACACCCATGACTGGAGTACGAACATTCATGCTCAACACACTAATGAATGCCCCCAGCGGGACTCGAACCCGCGACCGCTGGCAGAGCAAGTAGGGTCACTACAAACTGAGCCAAACGTGTCGTCGAAGCACTTGTAAAAGATTATTTGAATAAAGTATATTTTAATTTTGACTTTGAAATATATGAGAAGTCTGTCAACGAGCAATTGCCCAGCGTGTAGGACTATGCGCTGATCCCCCTCGCGTAGAAGAGGGCCGTGCCCAGCAATGTAAGGCCGCAGGGCAGCAAGTGGCGAGGTGTTGGTGAGTGGTGACACCACAGACCTGAGATCTCTAGGGAGCAGCACCATCTGCCCCCGGTTTGTTTTTGATGGTCGTCTAGAGTGAAAGAGCTAAGTGCTCGAAAAAGTGGAAGTGTTCAATCTGCATAATAACGGTGAATTCCGCTCATGAGGACTCGCAATGAGGACGAATGCGAGGCACTACGCCGCTTTGTTTGGGGCCCAGACGAGTCAAAATTCGCCAAATTTTCAATGCGAAATTGTGAAGAAGACAGATGTCCGCTACACTTATCCAGTAGATCTGTAGCCCATCCAAACACCATTCCATAGAACAACTTAGTTTACCATATTTTCCATACTCCCTACATATTACCCGGTAAAAGTATTTAAGCAATTTCCCATGGTTTACACAGAGATGGATCCTGGCTGATGTCTGATGATGCTTTTAACGGACCAGGCTTCTTCGAGCCCATAAAATCTGAAGAGGCACAGATGATAATAATAATAGCAAGAACTAATAAAAAAAATCATACGTTTGTTTGTTTCGTCGTTTATCTTTTCAACATTTTTATATAAATTAGGTAAATAAATATAAAATTAAGTAAACATTTGTTACACCAGTACTAGCTGGCTATCACTGGATTGACGTAAATTGATAACATGAAAAAATATTATCTGTGTTTTATATACCATAGATATTTTATTCATGTAAATATAATTAAAAAATACTGCAACTTAAAAGTATTTTTCAAAACTTTATTTAAATGAGGTACAATATGCTATACATTAAGATTTTTATGTCCACTAATCATTTCCAACATAATGACCACTTGTCTTACGGTGAAGGAAAACATCGTGAGGAAACCTGCATGTCTGAGAGAACCTAGCAAGTTTTCGAAAGACATGTGAATTCCGCCAACCCGCACTTGGCCAGCGTGGTGGACTATGGCCTGATTTCCCTCGTGTTGAAGGGAGTCCCACCCCCAGCAGTGGGACGTTAAAGGGCTGAATACATACATACATACATACATATCGACTAATCTTCAGAACTGTTAAATCATATTCTCAGACTAAGAAATAATATACGCGTGCCATGGAACTAAACGTGAAGCCAAACAATAATGTTTTAAAATAGTATACAAATGACAATTTGTATACGGAGTGTTGTGTTTGACATGTTTGGCTCAGTTTGTAGTGACCCTACTTGCTGCGCCAGCGGTCGCGGGTTCGAGTCCCGCTGGGGGTATTCGTTTGTGTGATGAGCACGAATGTTTGTACTCCAGTCATGGGTGTTTATATTTATAATATGTATGTATATAGAGTTATATGTATGTGTAGTGTATCATCTATCTGGTATCCATAACACAAGCCTCGTAGCTTACCATGGAACTAGATGGTGCTGTGTGTTAATGTCCTGACATATAAAAGTAAATAAATTTTATTAAATAAAGATAGCCAATGGATTTTATTATATTAAAAAAAACAATTGATCAAGCTAATATTACGCTTGCTGTCTTTCAAAGGGAACGGGACTAATGCTTAAAACATACTGAAGATTTTTTTATTCATATTTTCTTCCCAAAAATTGTAAATGAACGACTGATACTTATTAAGTTATTAATTAAATAAATAAATATGTTGGTACATTACACACAGCCCCATTTAGTTCCATAGTAAGCTACGAGACTTGTGTTATGGATACCAGATAGTTCATACACTACACATACCTATATGTATAACTTTTTTTTTTAAATACATACATATTATAAATATAAACACCCATGAGTGGAGCACAAACATTCGTCGTCACACAAATGAATGTCCCCAGCGGGATTCGAACCCGCGACCGCTGGCACAGCAAGTAGCGTCACTACAAACTAAGCCTAACGTGTCGTCATATTATCTTCATTCTTTGAAGAAAGTAAACGATCTGATAGTATTAAAATAAAAGACATAAAATTCTATGATATTAATTAATTTAATTATTATTATTATCACAGAAATGATTGTGTGTTTAATTTCGCACCAAAAATACAAAATGGCATCGAGAATACTTAAATAATTCAAAAATAAATACATCTGTCTCTTTCATACATATGCGATAGAAAGAGTTGGCTAAGATTTTAAAAATGGATATCGTGTCTTAAAGCTATGTTAGAATAAGATATGTTAACTTATAAGAATATATACTTAATAAAATTATTTACAGTAAATTGAAAATATTATTATATTATGTTTAAAATACTATCATTTTTTTACATATTTTACATATATTCATGCAAAAATGAAACAAATTGTTTACGTTATTATGAAAAAAAATCACGCCAATATTGTAATAAATTGTGAATATTTATGAATTTCAACTTTTAATTTCAAAAATTGTGAATTTTTGAAAATTTATGATAATTCTATAAAGTATCTATGCCATTTAATTCTTGAAGCAAAATTTGTATAAATCTTAAAATAATTTATAAGTAAATAACAAATTCAATTAAAGCTAAACATATAATCAAATATTTACATAATATACGTGAATGACTTGATTTAAATATTATTTTATAAGATGTGATAATTTCATCGAAATTGTTTAAACAATTCAGTAAAAATTGGTAATCCACAAAATCAAAATTAGTTAAATTATTAATAATAATTAGGTATATTATCAACAACTACTATATTATAAAGTTATATACTTTACAAGTATATAAATTAAATGTTTTACTAAACACAAATATACTATATATTTCTTATAAAATTACTTTAAACTTTTCAATAAAAAATTTCGCTTATAATACATAACTTTTCAAATAAATTTGAAATCTCAAGTATTTTGTTTTTGTCACTCAGATCAAGTTATTCACGTATAGTGATCTTTAAAATTTAGTATACTTATCTAATCTATAGCTTAATTTGTTGCAATTCAAGACACAACCTGTTATATAGGCAAGCCCTTATTTTAGGTACCTTGTACTTTTCTGGCAAGAACAGTTTAGAGAGCAGAGAGTTTAGCTCTTTGGTTTTAAAATACAAAACCCAAATGGATGAGTTTAATTTTTAGGTTCATATATTTATTTTTAAATACGATATCAAGATTTTCATGGATTTATATCATTTTCATTTGTAAAAATTTTTGAAACCCAATATCAAATTTTAAAAATTTAGTTTATAACAATTTTTTCTTAACACAACCAATTTATAAATTAATTTACTTTATAATTCAGAGATCTTTTAACAAAATTAAGAAACAAATAAATAATTACTACTAAGTAATAGATCACACTCCATTTTCTTGATTTCGTTTCGTTGACCTCGACGATAATCTTACTGAGGCTCTCACAGATGCTCTAGATCCGGATGCTGGGAGGGATCTGATAAAATGATTTTCTTGCGAGGACCGGTGATTGAGAGTGTCTGTGTTGGCCTCTTTGTTTTTTCTGTAACAAACATGTAATACTGTTTAAATTTTACATTCTAAGTATCGAGATTAATGAAAAGAAATATAGGGATATGATATATTAACGACAAAAAGAAATTTATACCTAATAATTTTATGCCAAAATATTTCAGATATAGATTTTAGCAATTTCTTAAAAAAAATGAAAGAAAATGTTACCTGGGGAAACAAGGAATATCCCAAAACCTTTGATCCTTGCCAAATTCCTCTCCATCAGCGAGGGTCTGAGGCATCTCTGTGTCCATCGTCTCTGGAAGTAAGAGGCACATCACTCCACCCACAATACCCAGAGCACCAAGAATTAAGAGAGGCAGTTCTTGAGAAATGTTGGCCTGGAAAAGAAAAATTAACATAATATGAATTTTATTATTATATAACAGTTCTTTCAGGCATAAAGTGACACAAGCACAAACACACAAAAATCGCTACATATTATAAAATAAACCCCCCTTTGTATCTGTTTCGGAACGGATTTTCATACGCTTTCCATTAATGGACGGATTGAACGAATGGGCGGAAGGTTTAGGTGTATATCTGTATATAAATATTATGAATGCGAAATTTTATGAGTATGGATGTTTGTTACTCAATCACGCCAGAACGGCTGAACGGATCTGGATGAAATTTGGCACAGAGATAGATTATAGTCTTGAATAACACATAGGCTACTTTTCATCCCGGAAAATACACGGTTCCCGTGGGTTAGATTTGTTTTAGTTAATAAATAATTTGTAATTCGTTTCGCTATTAAAGTATTTGATATAATTTGTATGTCATCATTTTTTTCAATTGTTGTCATCATTTTCATATGACGATATTTCCTTTAAATTATCCCTCTAACTTGACGTGCTGTAAAATCATAATTCATAAAGAACATTTTTTACTAGCGACTAACCCTCCCACCGATCGGGTTCGTCCCTAAGACCGCTTTAACGTTTAGTATAGATTTCTCAGAGATGAGTTATTTTCCCGCAGTAAAAATAGTAATCAGCTATCATCATCAAAATCTGTTCAGTGGTTTTCTCGTGATGCATTCCCAGATAGATAGACAGACAAAAATTCTAAAAACAATAGATTCGGCCTCTGTATCGATTTAATGTAAGATTCGACTCAGTTAGAATTTTATTATATGTATAGATAGATTTAAATGTCTTCTATTCATACCAGAACAGTAAAAATGACGGGATTTCCCGTCCCGTGTTTAAGGAATGGAAACAAAAAAATAAACTTACCAAATAAACAACAAATGGTGCTACAATAGATGCAACATATCCCATGATATGTATCAAAGCCACTCCTTGAGCTCTTACCACTGTTGGCAATAACTCCGCCGCGTATTGCAGACCGATGTTATAAGATATATTTACCGCGAAACGTCCCAAAATAGCTAGAGATGCTGAAGGAGCACCTGGAAAATAGATTTTTGAATTCAATTCAATTCAATGTTTAAATACTTAAACGTAATCTGTGCTTCAAAACGTGCCATTTGAGCACAGATTACTTCCTCAATGTCACGTAAACTGAAGAGGACTCGAAGGAGATTGGTCGGTAAAATAAGTTTATTTATTTACTAGCATAGCCCGCGGCTCCGAATTGGTAAAATTTACAGTCGCAATTCTTCTTGATGTTATTACAATTCACAATTACACATCTTACTAGGACCATATTAAATTTATCTCAAAAACGATTAGAAAATGTTTACTGCAATATGGATTTGACAAATCAAGTCAGCGACAAAAATGACAATTTTAGCCGTAGCGAGCAATGTGATCGTTTAGGCTACTCCCTCCACTTGCTTTGCACCCTGCCTATATGTTTACCCGGATGACCAGCTATCACTATACCAAATTTCATCAAAATCTCTTCAATGGTTTTTCTGTGATGCGGTAACAGACAGACAGACAGACAAAAATTCTAAAAACTATAGATTTGGCCTCTGTATCGATAATAATGTCTATTTCAATAAGATTTTCCAAAAATTATTTCCTGTAGAGATTCGGCTTACTTAGAATTTTATTATATGTATAGATTAATGATAATAAGTTTGTAGCCAATGTATTTATATCATATATTCTTAGATTTACGAGAATATTTGACATTTTAAATAAAACTATCTTTTCAGATTTTTTCGCGGATTTATTTTGATTTTTGCTTCCCGACGTTTCGAATGCTTTACAGCATTCATGGTTACGGGTGAGACGAGAGATAGGAGTTCTCTCATCGTTTTGTTTCATAGTTTTATTTAGAGTTATTTACATCTGTTGCTAATTCGCTAATAGATATAAATGTGAACATAATTCTGACAAAGTTCCACGGGCTAAATCGATTTTAATGTAATATTAATTATATAAGTAATTTGGTATAATCTCAATAATGCTTTGGGAAAGGATTTAAAAACAAAGTACAGAAAACGAGTTAAAATATTTAGTCGGAAATAGCTTGAAGTATTGATTAAAAGTATAATTTCTAATTTAAACATTAAAAAATAATATAAAATATTATAAATGCGAAGGTTTGTGAGAATGAACTACTGAATGGATTTTAAGAAACTTTACAGTAATATAGCTCATACATCAGAATAACACATAGGCTACTTTTTATCCCGGAAAAATGTACGGTTCCCGTGGGATAGATTTGTTTTTGTATTTCTAGAGGTAAATCCAAGCAAAGCGAGGGTGAGCCTCTAGTACACAATATTTTCGTAACCATTCATGTTTTGACTAAAAGAAACATTGTAAGAAAGTGAGACTAATATATATCCATACTAATATTATAAATTTAAAAGTGTGTTTGTTTGTTTGTTTGTCATTCTTTCACGTCAAAACGGAATGACGCATTCGTGTGAATTTTTATGTAGAGATAGTTGGAAGGCTGGAGAGTGACATAAGCTACTTTTTACCGCGGGAGATTATGTAATTCCCACGGGAAAACACGTTATAACACAATCCAAAAAATATTTATGATCAGAATTACTTGAAACTTGGTATTAATACTCTTCAATAAAATTAAACAAATATGTATTTTAGTATTTTTCAAAATTCATCCTATAAGGGGGTAAAATAGGGGATAAAAATTTGTAGGACCTTTTAGAAATTTTATTGTAGTTTTAGCGCGAGCGAAGCCGCGGGTTCTGCTAGTAAGCTATAATTTACTTACACACAAAGAAGAACATCTAAATTACGTACTTCCTCTATTTCAAGTCGGTTTAAAAACTTCGAGCATAATATTTGCATTGTAATTAAGTTGCCAGATAATTTTAAACATTGACTCACCAATAGGCACAGCCGTGGCTAGAAGACTGAAAACTCCGCTTATAACCATAGATCCACAAGCTAACCATCTTCTTCCCCATCTAAAAAATATGATTATTTAATACTTTCTCCTTCTTTTTTTGATTTTTTACGCAAATATTTGCCATTGTAATAAAACTTTGCCGATTTTTTTCTATGTTTTTTTGATTTTTTTGATTTTTATATTAATGAATGATTCTTGGCGATTAGACAAGTTTAAAGAAATTGTAAAAATAATTCAAAAAAATCCAAACTCGAATATTTCATTAGCAGAATTAGGTAATGGTACATCAAATGATATCTAGTGGGATATCATACTTTTTTTGTTGGGAAATTAACACACAGCACCATCTAGTACCATGGTAAGCTACAAGGCTTGTGTTATGGATACCAGATAGTTGATACACTACACATATATAACTTTAAATACATACATATTATAAATATAAACACCTACGAGTGGAGTACAAGTATTCGTGCTCATCACACAAATGAATGCCCCCCGTGGGACTCATACCCGTGACCACTGGCACAACAAATAGGGTCACTATAAACTGCGCCAAACGTGTCATCTAATTTGTGACCTTGTACTAATTCTAATGATATAATAATTTAAAAAAAACCATCAAAATGCACTCACCGATCTAAAACAATGGTTAAGAAAGTATCTGCAGGAAACTCAGTAGCAGTGGCAATTGTGAATGTCAAAAAGATATCCAGACCTAAAGACCCAACATTTCTGACGTGACCATCGAAGACCAGGGATATGGCCATCCAGATCACGATTAGAAGAAGCGCATTCCTCCTCAGTCGAGGGGTTCTGAAGATGTCTAATACTGAGTAAGTTTTTGATTCAGCTTCAGATTCTTTAATTTTTTTCTGGGTAGCTTCCTGTAAAGTTGAAATTATATTACATACATATAGGCACAAAAGTGATCCTAAATTAGATTATTATTACTATCATTACATAGATGCTCCAAGGGCTAAAATGTACTGCTACAGATCCCGAGGTCCTGGGTTCAAGTCCCGGGTGAGACTAAGTATAATTATTAGGTTTTTTCTGTGAAAAAAACTCTTAAACAGGAAAATGGGAAAGTTGGCGGTGTGTCACTCCAGTGCCTCAGAAAGCAAGTAAAATGGTAGACAGATTGTACTTGTGCCTGCGCTCATACATTGTACTATTTTATCTTCCGCACAATTTACTTTATGCTGCCATGACCGTAATCAATGAAGAGATTTAAATATAAAAATATATGTACATCTTTCAGTTACAAATGCGTTCCTAAACCATCAATCTGATGTTCAATTAATATGATGTTTTATTGGTGAGTATGAAAGCCCTTGAGGGCTTATTATCAAACAAACATTATAGAAACCGTGGCAAATTATCGGATAGTTTGAGATTTATCACTTTGAAGACAATGGGTACTATTATTAACTAATTAAGATATTTTATGCACGTACTAGTGATGGTGATACATCCCTATATCCTTTTCATTTATAATATTATAGATCATATAGTTACATTTTCTTCGTAAAATGTTCATTAATTATAACCCATGACTTTTCTAAGTAATGCCTCTATTTATTGGTGAAAACCTTACGAAAATTCGTAGAGTAGTTTCTGAGATAAGCCCGTATAAACACAAACTCTTAGATACTTTAATCCTGCTTTTATGGAAGAATGTATGGATGGATAAATGTTTGTTACCCTTTCGCACCAAAACCACTGAACCGATTTTAATGAAACTTTACACTAATATAAGTTAGGTATATATAAGAAGTATAAGAGACAGTTTGAGACCCTGGGAAGGACATAGAACAGTTTTTATCCAGGAAATCACCCCTTAAGGGGTGAAAAAGTGGGTGGAAGTTTTTATGGCGAATCAATTATTTCTCAAGTAAGGAAAATATTTTTTTACCTACTTTTCTATATCTATGTATATATATATATATATATATACACATAGATATAGAAATATATATATTTATTCCATATTAACCGTTATATATACCCGGCTATAATAAATAATGGCAGGAAAACACTAGTTTATAATATATAGTGACGCCACTTTACATCTGGCTAGTCGCTAAATATTTTTTGGAAAATCTTAATGAAATAAACATTATTATCGATACAGAGGCCGAAGTTATAGTTTTTAGAATTTTTCTGTCTCTCTGTTACCGCATCACCACCAACAAACAACCACTGGAGGGATTTAGATGAAATTTGGTATGGTGATAGCTGGTTATGCGGGTCAACATATAGGATACTTTTTACCGCGGGAAAATTTCTCATTTCTGAGAAAAAATACAAAAACCGCTATGTAAGAGTATACTAATATGTAAAACCTAAGAATTTGGTTTTTGGTCATCTGAACGCGGGCGGAGCCGCGGGCAATGCTAGTATTACATAAAAGCAATACTATTAAAATACTATTTTACGCTACGTTCTTCCGGATATAAGCAGAGTTATTTCCGAGTTGTTTTTCTCACGATGTTTTTTCCTATCAATGATTTTAACAAAAAGTTAAGTTGGCCAAGAACATTTATAATTACATCAATTCAAGTGATCAATGTTGTATAAAATTTTCTCTTTTATTGTTGGTGCTGGTTGCAGGTTCGAATCCGGCTCTGGACTATATATCCGATTTTTTAGACCTTCACTCTGAAATGGCTGGGCGTATTTAGGTGAAATATATATTCTTACACAAATAGACTGTGTCTACCCTACCTGTGATAGACTAACACATAAGCTAATGTTAGTTATAAAATTTGCCGTAAGATGGCGCTACCTATATATTGTATATAATAGTATATCTGCTGTATAAGCTATATAACTGTGAATTTTCATCGAAATCCGTTCAGTGGTTTTTGCGTGAAAGAGTAACATGCGTATATGTATGTATGGATGTACATACATATATATTCTTATAAACTTCCGAATTTATAATATTAGTAGAATATAAAAGCCCAAAAAAAGGCACACAAGCGAATCGAGGATATGCCGATAGCTATACAGTAATAATTAAAAATTAAAAAAAAAACCGACCATCTTGGACCAATTTTCATCGAATATAGCTAAGAAAATCCCCGACTAATTCACCTTTCAAACAAACAAAAAAAAATCAAAATCGGTTCATCCGTTTGGGAGCTACGATGCCACAGACAGACAGATACACACAGACACGTCAAACTTATAACACCCCGTCGTTTTTGCGTCGTGGGTTAAAAATACGCGAGCGCAGTCGCGGGCATAAATTAGTAAATAATAAAATACTTACAGTGAACTCGTTCAGTACTTTATCAGGAATTTTAGTCTTATTGATTCTCTCGAACTTCTTCATAATAATCAAGGCTTTGTCTATCTTTCCTTGCGATAATAACCATCTGCAAGAATAAATTAAATAAATAAATAATAAAATAAAAATAAAAAATGAAAATCTTTTATTACCAACTAACATAGGCTCATAGTTGGTTAGTACAATATAATTACATAAGAACTATGTCAGTAAAACAAAATAATTTATAGCGTGATACGAGTATGTTTATATCTTTACTTAAGTACCTGGACGACCGAGTTTTGCTCGTCGTTTTTAAGAAGACATGTAAAACTGCGTGTTTTTAGGAAATTACGTAACAAAAAAAATGAGACTAACAAAAACCTAATCTATAAATTGAATGAACCTATGAAACTACGAACTATGTAATATTTCCATAGGTATATTAGATTTAGACAGATTTATTCTGGAGGATATGGACTTTCGAAGATCTAGAGCGTACATTTAAAAAAAATGTTATATTTTTATTAAAATAACAACTGTATAAAAAGCTTTTCAAATGAACATTATAAAATATTTCACTTCCACATATGTATATTTTATTAGCAGAACCCGCTATCGGCTTCGTTCGCGCTAAAACTACAGAAAATCTCTTTCACTTTATGGAAAAGGTATTTTTTGAAATGGGTTTAGTAGATTCTGAGCATAAAGCACTTAAGCATAATATAAACATCAATTTTACAATAATATATGGACGTCTGCCCGATTTGTTGACATTTATGATTAGGTACTGCTCCACTCCCTTGGGTAATAGCATGATGATATATAGCCTATAGTTTTCCTCAATAAACGGGCTATCTAATGGAAAAAGAATTTTTCAAATCGGATTAGTAGTTCCTGAGATTAGCGCGTTCAAACAAACAAACGCTGCCTCTTTCTAATATTGTAGTATATATTAGAGATTCTCGATAACGTATAGGCTTTGAATATTTCGCTACATACATATATGTAATAACAAGCAGAACCTGCGGCTTCGCTCGCGTTAAAACTACAAAAAAAAACTCTATAAATTAGGTTTCATACAAACTTTCATCCCCTATTTTACCCCCTTATGGGATAAATTTCGAAAAATACTAAAACACGTATTTGTTTAATTGCACTGAAGAATATTAATATCAAATTTTAAGTAATTCTGATCATAATTTATTGGAGTTGTATTATAACGTGTTTTTCCGTGGAAATGAGTTAATTTCACGTGGCAAAATTCGCCTATGTCACTCTCCAGCGTTCCAACTGTCTCCATACACAAAATCACGCCAATACGTCATTTCGTTTCGACGTGAAAAACGGACAAACAAACACACTTTCAGATTTATAATATTAGTATGGATAACAGGAATAAAATTAATATATTAATCACCTTGCACTTTCAGGAACCAACCATGGTGTAAATGCTGCTATGATGAAAGGTGCACTTATTCCCAAAGCATATCTTCTCCAATCATCTGCCCACAAAGCTATCCAGGGCAGTAAGCTAGCACCCAATGTAAAGAATATAGCTATTGACATATTAGCTACAAACGTACGCCATTTGGGACCGACGTATTCCAATACTGTAAAGAAATTATATATAGATGAAATTATTTGAATAATTATAAAAATATGGTTTATTTTTTATTGCTATTAAAACAGTATATTGTATACTAGCTTGTTTCCCAATACAAACCATCATCCCAATTTTCACTCCCTTAAGGGATGATTTCCGAGATAAAGAGTATTCTATGTCCTTCCCAGGGTCTCAAATTATCTTCTTACCAAATTGCATCTAAATCGGTTCAGTAGATCCTGAGATTATCCCCTACAACTCATAAACTTTACCTCTTTATAATATTAGTATAGACAAATATTATTAAAATATAATAATAATAAAGTCGTCCCGACCGGTTTCGGCCAATTCGGTCAATCCCATTGAGACTAGTCAACTGCAGGAGATATTATAGTGCACAAGTTTACGCGTAGACACAACGTGCACTCTCTATTCCTGTCATTCTCATACTTCAGTGGGACGACTGCTCAAGACGACCAATGAGAGTCAAGGCACAGGACCAACGGCTTTACGTGCTCTCCGAGACATGGGGGTGAAATACCACCAACATTCTAAGTCCGGGCTGTTACTGAGCCTTACTGAACAGAAAGTCTCAATAACTAAATTTGGCCTTACCCAGGACTCGAGCCCAGGACCTCCGGGTATGCCGTATGTGCTAGCCGCTACACCACCGAGGCAGTAAATATTATTAAAATAAGTTTAGTCATAGATATTAGACACAAAACTTTTTTGTTATTAAATCAAATTTAAGTGAGGCAGTGGTAGCCAGAGGTAGTCTACTTGGGAAATCAAGTGAAGCGAGTTCAAATCCTGGGTCTTGAATATCTATATTTGATATTTTCATATGTGAATCATTTTCAATATGATTATTACTTGTTTTACGGTGAAGGAAAATATCGTGAAGAAACCTGTATTTCTGAGAGAACCTAACAAGTTTTCGAAAGACACGTGAAGTGTGCCAACTCGCACTTGGCCCGCAGGTGGCCTATAGCCTGATCCCCCTCGTATTGAAGTGATGCCCGTGTCTAGCAGTGGGACGTTAAAAAGGGCTGAATACACAAAGAAGCAGTGCCTATGAAATAAATAGAGCAAAATGTAAGCATGACCACTAAAACAATTATTTCGGATTCTTTCTCGATTTTTCGAATTACTTTCGAGTTTAGGAGGTTTGGAATGCTTTACAGTAAAGATGATCAAGAGAGACATTAAGATTTTTAACGTCTTCAAAGAAATATTTCCAAAAATAGTTTTATCTATACTAATTATAAAGAGGTAGTTTATAAGTTTGTGATGTTGTAGGGGGTAATCTCTGGATCTACTGAATTGATCTAGATGCAATTTGGAAAGAAGATAGTTTGAGACCCTGGGAACGATAACGACTTTTTATCCCGGAAATCATTTCTTAAGGAGGTGAAAATGGGGATGAAAGGTTGTAGGGGGAATATAAATATTCTTATAACTCTAAGAATGTACTATGTGGACTAAATAGATATTTTTATATAAAAGTGAGCACTTTTTAGGCTTCTTTAAAGACTGGTAAGTGCGAGGTACCTGAGTTCGATTTGAGTTGGGCCACAAAAAGCCATTAGATTTTTTCCTTAACATTCTGGAGAATATGTAAAGTTTCTCCTGTGCCTGATCTTTTTCCTGTAATGCCTAAAGATATTGCTTTTATATTTACGCATATTGGTACGGTTTAATAACTCTTGCGCAGATTGATTTGATGACCGAAATAATGTTTTGAATTTTGCTTATAAAAATACTATTGAAATATTGCGTCGAAATAAAAAATGCAGAATAAAAAGTATCTATCATAATATGAAATGCCGACGTCAATCCTATCCTATAATTTAACAATTTACCACTTATTTTATAACATAATAAGAGTTTAATTAATCTACAGGATGAAGTATTAATGATATTATAAAATAATAATTTAGCCTCAATGCGAAGGTCTTAGTCCACCACACTGGCCAAATCCAGGCGAACATTACACTTCCTTCTAATACTGCTAATTACCAATTAGATATAGTCAAAAATAAGGGTTTGAGTCCGGACTTTGAGACACGAAATGTCCTGGGACTTATTGTTTTAGTTGTCTCGGTTCCCGGGACTTTCAGGTTGAGACTCTTTTTTATATCGAATTTGGGTAAAACTGCACTTATTGCTTTTGCGAAAAAGGTGTTTGGTTAGATTTTATGAAGACGTTTCTCTTATCCAAATACCAGAATTTGAAATAATGGACGCCGTACTCAGTACCAGTAGCTCTACCGTACACATCGAACCAGACCAGTCGCTTCAAATGGAACACACGAGCGAAACGGGTTCAGGTCTGATCAGTCGATCAGGCCTTGTCTTCCAAGCGGGCACATTACCAAAGGCTTCCACTGGTCAAAATATGTACATACATACATATTTTCACGCCCTAACATGACCCTTAGTTATATAATATAATAATAGTAAGCCTATGTGTTACTCCATGTCATAATCTCTCTATGTACTAAATTTCATCCAATTTCGCTCAGCCAAAACCAAAGAAAGAGTAACAAAGAAACACAAACAGACATACACATACTTTCTCACTTATAATAGTACATCAAATTCTCACCTAAAATATACATCATCGTAAAGCAGTTGTCAAACGCAAGTCCCACCAAAAATCGACACAGAGCGAATGACCAAAAAGTGTTACAGAACGCCGTCGCAATACCAGCTGCGAAGCCCACCAGGTTTGTACCTTAAAACATAAAACATAAGTATTAATATAGATATATGAAAATCAAGCCATTTCTATCCTTTATCTAAGTATACTATTTTATTTTCCAGGATAGAAAGCAACACGAGTAAGTTTTATTAAAATCGGTTCAGCCGTTACGGAGATTAGAGAGTTAAATAGAGAGATAGATATTTTTAATCGTTGTTTAGTTTATGGTATACAATATAACTATAAGCTGAATATAAGTTCTGAAATCAGAATTATTGCACTCATTTAATATGGTTAGAGATAATTAAGTAAATACATAGAATAACGAAGAGACAGTGCAAATGAAATACTCGCACATAGTATTAAACTATAGGGATGTTTCAATATTCAGTACCTGGGCGACCGAGCTTCGCTAGGAGTTTTTAGCCAAAAGTACGATTTTCTTTAAAAAAAAAAACAAAAATCTTGAATAAATATTAAAAAAAAAACAAAAGCGTACTTATATTTAAATATATGTTATATATTTTGCGTGGAATAATGCGAAAGAAAACCGCAAGAAAACTCGGAAACACGCGTTTTCCCAGATATAAGACTAATCTAGATCGATTTTTCGCCCCCGAAAACCCCCACATACAAAATTTCAGCCAAATCGTTAGACCCGTTTCCGAGATCATCGGTATAAATAAATAAATATACAAGAATTGCTCGTTTAAATATACTCGTATTAGATAATTTGTTATGATAAAACACAAGTAACAGAGTACCCACCTATTATCATACATTTTTTACAATTTATCGACAGAAAAAATAAATTTGTATTCCACCGTATTTCTATGAGAAACAAATTTATTTTTGCGGCAACATTCGTGTGTTTGAAAATTTCTGATATTTCCAAAAACTAAAAAGAAAGCTCCAATAATCCAAGAAAGTCCAAAAATAGTCTCCGAGTAAAAGACAGACAGACGGACATATCAATATTATAAGGGATTTTGCCTACAATACTCTAAAAATACGTAAATTATAAAACCAAATTTTTTTTAGTTTTACTTTAAATTATCTTACCAACTAATGCTGGTATTCTGCCATATTTATCGGCGATCCACCCAAATATTAATCCACCAACTATAGCTCCACAAAAGAATATAGCTTGCGCAGTCGCTGGAAGGTTGTCTTTATCGCAGACCCAGTCAAGCTGTGAAATAATAAATATTTATAATAATTTTTTTTGCCATATGATGATAGGCCGGAGGCTGCTACGGGATTTTTATCTCAGCATTATAAGATAGTGGTACATTAAATATTTTTTGGAAAATCTTATAGAAATAGTTATTATTATCGATAAAGAGGCCGAATCTATAATTTTTGGAATTGTTGTCTGTCTGCCTGGAAAAGCATTACGAGAAAACCACTGAACAGATTTTGATGAAATTTAGTATGATGATAGCTGGTTATCCGGGTCAACATATAGGATACTTTTTACTCCGGGAAAATATCTCATCTCAGAGAAACCTACTACCATACTTCAAAACGTACCTAGGGACGAACCCGAGCGGAGCGAGAGTGAGTCGCTAGTATGATAATATACTATTAAAATATGTTAACACTATGTTATTTTTATTATAATCAAATATTAAAATTACATTATTTGAATAATTCATTTAAAATTACTTGTGAACATTGCAGCAACAATTTTTTTCTTTACGCACGTGCGATAAATAATAAACATGGTTTTGTAGGATACAAGAAAATTAATTACTGTTATACAAAAACCTTACAATTATGTGTATAGTAATTATTAATTCCAATACAAAAAACGTCCCCGTGCGCCCCTGGGTACATTTTTTTTAACGGAATCCTAACTATTTTTTAAAACAGAAGTAGCCAAGTTACTCCTTATAACATCAGCTACCTAGCAGTAAAATTCCCGTCAAAATCGGTACAGCCAATTGGGAAATTAGCCGGAACAAACAGGGAGACAGACAAACAGACAGATAGGCAATAATTTTAAAAATTAAGTTTTTGTATATAATATCATATGCATTTAGAAAAAAGCTGTTATTTTGACATTACAAAGAGCGAAGCCGCGGGTACTGCTAGTAGCCTATATAAATAAAAATGAATCACCGAAGTGTATGTACGCGCATAACTTCCGATCGACTGCACCGAATTGGATAATTCTTTTTTTTTGTGTTTGTTATGGTCAGGACAAGCTTTGTATAGAAGAAAATTAAAATATTTTTTTTTTTACTAAAATAAGATTTTAGATATGAAAAATGAGTGAATGAAATAGTTTTTATCTCGGAAATCATCCCTTAAGGGGGTGAGAATGGGGATGAAAGTTTGTATGGGGAAGCAAGGTAGAGACGAACCCGAGCAAAGCGAGGGTGACTCGCTTGTATTTAATAAATAAACAAAAATTACAACACATTATGCTAATGTTGGCACCTAGGGACGCACCCGAGTGAGACGAAATTAAGTCGCTAGTAAAAAATTGTTTGGAAAAATAGTATTGTTAAAAACGTACTTGTGAAGCAATTGTTTCATATGGCACATCACTTCTGTTGTACTCCCAGCCGTGGGTACAGGGTATGATGGTCCATTCATCATCTGGTGTGGTCCGACCTTGGTCCAAGGCTTTGGACCAATCTGCTGAGTACATGTGACATCTGTCGTGTGCGAATGGACCGTCGGATTTTGGCGGTATTGCAAGGGCTCGTCTGAAATTAAAAAAAAAATGTCTATAACAAAACTCATCTATTCCATACATATAATAAAATTGTAACTGATCGCTATCTTTAGATGGAAGATATTTGAGAAAATTTTTTTCTTAACGCAATAGAACCCAAAACAAAGATTTTTAGAATTTATGTCTGTTTGTCTGTGCGTTTGTACGTGTTAATTTCAGAAACGGCTTAACCGATTTGGATACGGTTTTCACTAGTATATTGTGGTAAGCTTCACTTATCGTTTAGCATTTTCTTTATTATAATCGGTTCATAATTAAAAAGTTACGTCATTTATAGAATCACCTACGGATGAACCAAACGAAGCTAGGGTGAGTCGCTAGTGTTTAAATATATCTGAAGACTTAACTAACTTATGGAACATAGAGAGAGAGATGAAGAGGGAACACACAATAGCGCCAATACGTCACTCTGTTTCGTCGTGAAAGAAGGACAAACAAACAAACAAACAAACAAACAAACAAACAAACAAACACACTTTCACATTTATAATATTGGTAAGTATAGATATGGATGCTTTAAATTATAACTCAGAATATCTGCCCTTGTGTTGCAATAAATAGTAATTATGATCCCTACAGGATAGAGTGAAGATAGCAATGAAAACGGGTTTGCATCAGTTCGCCCTCAATTATTAAATCACCGTTTCAAAGAGACTCCACTATCAAACCAAGCTTAACGGATATACATAATAAATAAAATAAATAAATAAATATGTCAGGACATTAACACACAACGCCATCTAGTTCCATGGTAAGCTACGAGGCTTGTGTTATGGATACCAGATAGTTGATACATTATACATATATAACTTTAAATACATACATATTATAAATATAAACATCCATGACTGGAGTACAACATTCGTGTTCATCGCACAAATGAATGCCCCCAGCGGGACTCGAACCCGCGACCGCTGGCACAGCAAGTAGGGTCACTACAAACTGAGCCAAACGTGTCGTCATAATAATACCCCACCCATCGCCATTTGAAGATCTCCGAACTATAAACTGAGAAAAAATGTACCACTCGAGTGACTTTTCAGTAAGAACTTACTTTTTTCCATAGCTATAGAAAAAACCTTTACTTCCTATTGTGCAAAATTCAATAATTATACTTATAATAAACGATTTAATGTTTAGTATAGATTTCTCAAAGGTGAGATTCCGCAGTAAAAAGTATCCTATATGTTGACCCGGATAGCCAGCTATCATCATACCAAATTTCATCAAAATCTATTCAGTGGTTTTAAATAAAACTATCTTTTCGGATTGTTTCGTGGATTTATTTTGGTTTTTAGTTCCCGACGTTTTGAATGCTTTACAGCAATCATGGTCACGGGGTAGACGCCTTTCCCAAAATGTCAAATATTCGCTTAAATCTAAGAAAGTATTATTGTGTCCAGTAGTTTTCTCGTGATGTGATCACAGAGAGACACAAAGGCGACAGACAAAAATTCTGAAGACTATAGATTTGGCCTCTGTATCGATAATAATGTTTAATTCAATAAGATTTTCCAAAAAAATATTTAATGTACAGATTCGGCTTCGTTACAATTTTATTATATGTGTAGACTAGCATTGCCCGCGGCTCCGCCCGCGTTCAGACGACCAAAAACCAAATTCTTAGGTTTTACATATTAGTATACTCTTACAATGCAGTTTTTGTATTTTTTGTCAGAAATGAGATACTTTCCCGCGGTAAAAAGTATCCTATATGTTGACCCGGATAACCAGCTATCATCATACCAAATTTCATCAAAATCTGTCCAGTGGTTTTCTCGTGATACGGTAACAGACAGACAGGCAGACAAAAATTCTAAAAACTATAGATTCAGCCTCTTTATCGATAATAATGACTATTTAAATAAGATTTTCCAAAAAATATTCAACAGATTCGACTCAGTTACAATTTTATTATATGTATAGATTATCAGTTTCACATATGTAACACGTTTCATCCTTGCCGCGAGATGTACATAATACATACATAATACTATATTCCTTCGTGAACTTGATTCATCTTTCATCTTTTTAGTTAGCCTTTATGCAGTCGGGTTTTTTTATTTTTATGATATATTTTTTTTATTTATAGCTTTTTAGTTTTTGCCAATCAGATTGAAGTTATATTTAGCAATTTTTATCGTAAATTGGTTTTAAACATATAAATTGTATGTATTTTTGTGATCGCATCTTAAAACCTTTATTTTGATACCTCACTCGATTAGTATGGAATTTTTTTAACAGACACAAATTGGCGCCTGAAATTCGCCATTTTAATTTTAACTATTTTTTATAGCCTATGACACTCACGTTAAAGAGACGAATCTAACGACTAAATCATCACAGTCGGCCCACGCGTTTGGTCTTTAGAGTGCTTACAACATAGAAAAAACATACATACATAGACCAATAAACACATTAACCTCCGTTGCATTGCACAGTCGGGTAAAAATACATATTTAAATTTTGTTAACTGAATATTAAAAAACTACGCTTGAACATTATCTAACGAGTCATCGTAAATGTAATCTGTTGACAAAAAATATTAATAGTTATTAAGAAAATCACGTTTTCTTTAAAGGAAGAACCTTGGTCCAACAAAATGTTAGTACCTTGTTATTTTTTCAATTTCTGTACTCGATTTTTTTGTTTTATAACGGTATTTTATATACAAGTTTGACCTCACTGAGTTTTAAAATTAAAATTATCTAAGTAATAATAACTTAAAATTATGTTTGTGTTTTCATCTGTATGTTACATTGCCATGGTTTAACCGCTGAAATGATTTTTAAGAAAACTAATAGCTTTTAGAGAGTAATGTTTTTCCGATGTATTTAATGTACTAGGGGCTCACCTTCGCTTCGCTTCGCTCGGGTTCGTCCCTAGCTTGCTTCCCAATACAAACTTTCTTCCCTATTTTTACACGATTAAGGTATGATTTCCGGGATAAAAAGTACTCTATGTCTTTCCCAGGGTCTTGAACTATCTTTTTACCAAATTTCATCTAAATCGGTTCAGTACATTTTAAATAAAACTATCTTTTCGGATTTTGTCGCGGATTTATTTGGATTTTTGTTTCCCGACGTTTCGAATGCTTTACAGCATCCATGGTCACGGGAGAGACTGAGGTGTTACATGTCTTGAATGTATAGTTGTTACAGACAGCCTACCCACAATTAACAAAATGAAAATTGCACTAATTACATTACAATATTTTTAAATTTAAACATTTTTATAATTTTAATTATAATTGAATATGGAAAATTATTTATTTAATTTTTGCTATTATTTTTATAATTATTACAATTTTAAATATTAATTAGTAATCTATATTTAGTGTTGCCATTATTATATTTATAACCATAAAGAAAAATATAAAATATAGTATTAATTATTTAAGCCATATAATTGTTCTATGTGTAATTTAAAAAGTTAAAATTAATTAAGGATAATAATTTTAATTTAGTTTGCTATTATTTAAAAACAACTTACTAAGCAACACTATTAATATATACTTTTACAAATGAAAAATGAAAAATATTAATCTGATAAGCTGTCATTTTGATCTACACAGTATGAACTTACTACATCTGTCTGTCTGTTATGTTTATATTTATTATTTGATTTTATTATATTAATAACAGGATCCCATGACGATGGTAGTACCCAGCCATCTTCCCTATTGAAATTAGGATGTTTTTTAATTTCTATGGCTTCTCGAATCATTCTAGGGCGATATCGGTTTTCTTTCGCCAGGATTTGAGGTCTATCAAAGCGAATATAATGGCTTGGGCGGTCCTGACTATGTTTGCAGACAGCAGATGTTGTATTGCGACGGTGCTTCACATCAGCTATGTGTTCTTTGACCCGGGTTCTAATGGATCTCTTTGTTTGTCCAATGTAAGAGAGCCCACAATCACAATCAAGCTTGTAAACTCCTGCATCTTGTAGAGGGATGTGGCACTTGACAGGTGGTAGAAACTGACTAATTTTCTTTGGCGGCTTGAAGAAAGTATTACGGTTCAGTACATGTTTGTCTGTCTTAACATAAAGGTGAAACACCGCCAACTTCCCAACTCTGGGATTTTACTTAGATTTTGTAACAAACGATCCGGAAATCCAACCTAAGACCTCCAGAACCAAATCCAATCAAAATTTTATCCAAATTGTTAGAGCCGTTTCCGAGATACAGGGAATAGTACATATGTATGTATATTTGATGACATGTTTGGCTCAGTTTGTAGTACCCTACCCTACTTGCTGTGCCAACGGTCGCGGGTTCAGTCCCGCTGGAGGCATTAATTTGTGTGATGAGCACGAACGTTTGCACTCCAGTTATGGGTGCTTATATGTATATGTCTAGTGCATCAACTGTCTGGTATCTATAACACAAGCCTCGTAGCTTACCATGGAACTAGATGGTGATATGTGTTAATGTCCCAACACATTATTTATTTACACAAGAATTCTGTATATTATAAGATTTATTCTCTATAATATAATAAAATTGTGACTAAGCCGAATCTGTATATTGAATATTTTTTGGAAAATCTTATTGAAATAGACATTATTATCGATGTAGAGGCCGAATCTATAGTTTTTAGAATTTTTGTCTGTCTGTCTGTCTGTCTGTTACCGCATCACGAGAAAACCACTGGACAGATTTTGATGAAATTTGGTATGATGATAGCTGGTTATCCGGGTCAACATATAGAATACTTTTTACCGCGGGAAAATATCTTATTTCTGAGAAAAAATACAAAAACTGCATTGTAAGAGTATACTAATATGTAAAACCTAAGAATTTGGTTTTTGGTCATCTGCACGCGGGCGGAGCCGCGGGCAATGCTAGTTATTTTATATAAATGCTAATGTATGTTTGAGACAGATGATTTTTAATAATTTGTTATTTTATTGAACATAAATCTAACTTGAACCTTGACAATATCCGGACATCCGCAACATAGAAGGCTATTGAAAAGTAAACTGATAGTATAATTGCGAAAATTAAAATCGTTTAAGAACAATTATGATGAAAGATAAGATTTGCACAGAACACAAAGTTTGTTTAAAATTTTATTAGAATATACGTCTTTGTTCTTCATACGTTGCCAATGTTAAGACACTAAATATGTTTATGAAAGTGCATTCGTATATTATTATATATTTTGGGTTTTAACTGCCTCGATGGTGTAGTGGCTAGCATGTACGGCTGCACACCTGGGTTCGAGTCCCGGGTCTGGCCAAGTTTAGTTATAGAGTCTTTCTGTATAGTTAGCCTCAGAAACATCCCGGAGTTGGGAAGTTGGCGGTGTTACAAACCCCGTGCCACGGAGAGCACTTAAAGTCGTCGGTCCTGCGCCTTAACTCTCACTGGTCGTGTCTCGTGTCGTCCCACCGGAGTATGAGAGTGACAGGAATAGAGAGTGCACTTGTGTCTGCGCGTACACTTGTGCACTATAATATCTCCTGCGCAGTTGGCTAGTCGCAATAAGACTGGCCGCCGTGGCCGGAATCGGTCAGGAGAACATTATTATTATTATGTTGGGTTTTGACAATTATCTAATAAACTAAACGAATTTCATTTACCATTTATAAAAAAACTAGCGATGTTAAAGAAACTAGGTACGTTTTGATGGTTTATATGGATATCCCACGAGAACCGTACATTTTTCCCGAATAAAAAATAACCTATGTTCTATTTTAGATCATAATCTATCTCTGTACAAAATTTCATCCAGATCCGTTCAGTTGTTCTAGCATGATTAAGTAACAAACATCCATCTATCCAAACTTTCGCATATTATATTACTAGTGGCTCACCCTCGCTTCGCTCGGGTTCGCTTCAAAAAAAACAAAATCAAATCTATCCCACGGGAACCGTACATTCTTCCGGGATAAAAAGTAACTTTTGTGCTATTCCAGACTACAATATAATTCTTTGCCTTTCATTCAGATCCGTTCAGCCGTTCTGGCGTGATTGAGTAACAAACATCCAAACATCTAAATTTTCGCATTTATAATATTAATGGGATGTAATGACAATCTAAGCAAAAAATTTTTATACTATTATAAGGAAATAATAATAAAGATCTAATTTTTACATTTATAAAAGGATATAATCTAAGTCAAATATAAAACGTAGCGACTTAACAATCCATACTAATATTATGAAGAGGGAAGATTTGATTGTTTGTTTGTTTGTTTGTGCTGAATAGGCTCCGAAACTACTGAACCGATTTAGATGAAGTTTGGTAAGAAGATAGTTTAAGATCTTGGAAAGGACATAGGATAGTTTTTATCCAGGAAATCATCTCTTTAGGGGGTGAAAATAGGGATGAAAGCTTGTTTGGAGAAGCAACCTAGGGACGAACCCGAACGAAGCGAGGGTGAGTGGCTAGTTAATAAATATTTTATTTTTCTTATGAACGGAGCAGTTCAAAATATAATTTTAGTGGTTTCTAAAATCACAATTTAATCTATTTTGTACAGTACAATGTCATGTTTGTTAGATTTTATCAAATTAAGAAATCAAAGACCATACAAAAAGTGAACACGTGTTAAGCCTATTAATTCAGTAATCTATACAGATAAATAAAATTGAAGTGTCTGTTTGTAATTTCAAAATAAGAGCTTTTTATTAAGTGCATATGTAATTTATAAACTTTGTACAGTACTTATGAGAAAAAAACAATTTTTAAAATTTTTGTCTCTATGTCTGTCTGTTTGTTCCGGTTAATCTCCGAATTGGCTGGACCGATTTTGACGGGACTTTCACTGACAGATAGCTGATGTCATAAGGAGTAACTTAGGCTATATTATTTTAGAAAAAATAGGGTTCCGCGCAAAAAATTGAAACCCATGAAATTATCCACTTGCTTAGGGACGCGCGCGAGCGAAGCGAAAGTATTATACATTTATAAACAACGCGAGTCGAGCCAAAGGCAAAAACTTGTCTTGCATAAAATCGAACTGCCGACCTCCAAAGCTGTCAAACAAGAATCATTCCTCTAAATAGAGTTAAATATTTACAATGGGCACGATTAAAATGCAAAGTGACTTGACCTTCTATGCACGAACTCAACAACCTTTATTTATTATACGACCTCACTTATCAAGTTCAACGGTATATTGTAACTACGAGTATTACATAAATATTACGCAATACTACAAACAACAAAACAAAAACAAACCTATCCCACGGGAACCGTACATTTTTCCGGGATAAAAAGTAGCATATATGTTATTCCAGACTATAATCTATCTCTATGCCAAAACAATAAAGAATAACAAACATATATACTTACAAACTTTGACATTTATAATATTTATACGGATTATGATGTCCTCGGGATCAATTTTACTGATATAATCCAAAACTTAGGGATCCATACTACTTAATCAAAAATTTTGATATTTTTCTAAGCTACAAATTCTATCCCCAAACTTAGAAAAAAAATGTTTTTGTATCTCTCGACCCTATTGTATAGTATTAAGTGTAGATTGGTCTTGTACATATAATTAAGTATGTTTGATGCCTATTTTTATATAATAGTTGCATCAATTAAGAGCAATCAAAATTAACATGAACTCTTCGGCATAATATAGTACGTTGATTGTAATAGGTGTTCTAATTAGAAGCAGCTGTGCAACTCGGACTAAGGAATCTATAGACAGAGCCCACCAAAACAATGTTACAGGCAAATAGTAGCGTGTTTTACTGTTTATGCTACTAAATATAAATAAATATAAATATATGTTGGGACATTAACACACAGCGCCATCTAGTTCCATGGTGAGCTACGAGGCTTGTGTTATGGATACCAGATAGTTGATACACTACACATATATAACTTTAAATACATACATATTATAAATATAAACACCCATGACTAGAGTACAAACATTCGCGCTCATCACACAAATGAATGCCCCCAGCGGGACTTGAACCCGCGACCGCTGGCACAGCAAGTAGGGTTACTACAAACTGAGCCAAACGTGTCGTCAAACTGTTCTCGATTTTGCCATACTTATCGTTTATTTTCTTCTAACAGGTAAATTTTATAAGACGTTTAATTTACAGTTTTTTGAGAAGAAAATATGAGTAATAAAATTAAAATTATATTATTATGTACTTCTTTAACTATTAGTTTTCTTTCACTTGAAAGTTATTTTTTTTTATTATAATAAAATCCATATATTTTTTATTAATCAACTTCAAAAAAGGAGGTTATTAATTCGACATGTATTTTGGAATATTATTGAACATGCAAAATGTTCACATATGATATTAATCTATTAGGGCTTCCAAAAAAACAAATATACAAAATTATATAGATGCATGTTTGTCCACGCATTTCTCCGAAACTAATTATCGGATCGTGTTCATTCTTTTTTTTTTGTTTGCTTACATTTATTTCAACTTTGGGAATAGTAAATATTTCATCAAAATCGGTTCAGTAGTGTTTTATTAACATTGATTTTGAATACTTTATTAATATTTGTATTCTGTTTAATATATATATATAGCAGGGTCCGCGACTTCTCTCGCGCTAAAACTAAAAAAAAACTCTAAAGAAGTAGGTTTCATACAAACTTTCATCTCCTATTTATCCCCATATGGGATGAATTTCGAAAACTGCTAAAATATGTATTTATTTAATTGTATTGAAGAGCATTAAAACCAAGTTTCAAGTAATTCTAATCATAAATATTTTTTTGTATTATATTCTAACGTGTTTTCCCGTGGGAATGAGATAATCCCCCGCGGTAAAAAGTAGCCTATGTCACACTCCAGCCCTCCAACTATCTCCATACAAAAAATCACGCTAATTACTCCTTTTCGATGTGAAAGAAGGACAAACAAACAAACACACTTTCACATTTATAATATTAGTATGGATTTCAAACCATGACACTACTATTTATTATATATGTATATTATTCTTTAGTCTAAGAGCTAATATTATAAACCCATTTATATTAGTTTGTCGTGGCATAATATAACTTAATAACGTATAAGATTTATTGCTGTATTCCTTTATTTACGTTGAATAAATTGTATAATGCAATCAAAAATATATTTAGTTCAGATATTTATATATATATATATATACTAGCAGAACCTGCGGCTTCGCTCACGCTAAGACTACAAAAAATCGCTAAAAAGGTAGGTTTCATACAAACTTTCATCCCCTATTTTACCCCCTTATGGGATGAATTTCGAAAAATGCTAAAACACGTATTTCTTTAATTGTATTGAAGAGCATATACACTAAGTTTCAAGTAATTCTGATAATAAATATTTTTTTGGATTGAATTATGACGTGTTTTCCCGTGGGAATTAGATAATCTCCCACGATAAAAAAGTACTCTATGTCACTCTCCAGCCCTCCAACTACCTCCACACAAAAAATCACGCCAATCCGTTACTCTGTTTCGACGTGAAAGAAGGATAAACAAACAAACAAATAAACAAACACCTTCACATTTATAATATTAGTATGGTTCACCAACCACTTTATAGTTAACAACTACACAAGAAATAACATTAAGAAACACAAAATCTAAAAATAAAAAAATACCATTATTTATTTTTTACTGTGCACTAGCTACTTACTAGCGTACTTAAAAGAAAAACACAATTTTTTAAATTTTCGTCTGTCTGTCTGTTTGTTCCGGCTAATCTCCGAAACGGCTGAACCGATTTCGACGTGACTTTCATTAGGAGAAAAATGATGTTATAAGGAGTAATATAGGCGAGTTTTATTTTAAAAAAAGAATCAGGGTTCCGCGCAAAAAAAATAAAACCCATGAAATTGTGAACAAATTAAACTAACGTAAATAAAGCGTAACTAGGGATGGACCCGAGCGAAGAGAGGGTAAGTAGCTACTAAGCTAGTAATATTAATCTATACATATAATAAAATTGTAACTGAGCCGAATCTGTACATTAAATATTTTTTGGAAAATCTTATTGAAATACACATTATTATCGATACAGAGGCCGAATCTATAGTTTTTAGGATTTTTGTCTGTCTCTCGTCTGTTACCGCAATACGGAAAAATCACCGGAAGGGTTTTGATGAAATTTGGTATGATAGTTGGTTATCCGGGTCAACATACAGGATTCTTTTTACTGCGGGAAAATATCTCATCTCTGAGAAATCTATACTAAACATCAAGAGATAAGCAGGGACGAACCCGAGCAGAGCGAGGGTGAGTCACTAGTAAAAAATAAATATACAGATTTTACTGTACTAGAATTTTTAAATTAAGATTTTTAATAATTCATTTAAGAAACATTATTGTGTATTGTTGATTTGCGTATCGAATCCTATTACCTTTTTTATCTTGAAGTCATTAATAAATGCAGTGTAACGTCTCGGATGATATTAGCAGCTTTGTTCAGAGTTTGTATCATTTGTTTGTTACTTTGTTCCAGCTTTGTTTAGACGTTTTGTATTAAGTAATGTCATTAGTTGGTATTAATGATCTTCAATACTATTAAAGAAATACGTGTTTTAGCATTTTTCGAAATTCATCCTATGAGGGGGTAAAGTAGGAGATAAAAGTTTGTATGAAACCTACCTTTTTAGAGTTTTTTTTTGTAGTTTTAGCGCGAGCGAAGACGCGGGTTCTGCAAGTATATTTATATAATTAAAAAATCATAAACGTTTACGTGTTACATGTCCTTGATTCTTACTTGGAAAAACAAATTTCTGATCTCACACCTCCGATATATGATCTGATTTTGATTTACTATTTATTTTCAACTAGCGACTCATCTTTGCTTTGTTCGGGTTCGTCCCTAGCTTGCTTCCCAATACAAACTTTCTTTACCATTTTCACTCCTTTAAGGGATGATTTCCGAGATAAAATATATCCTATGTCCTTCCCAGGATCTCAAACTATCTTTTTACCAAAGTTCATCTAAATCAATTCAGTAGTTTCGGAGCTTATTCGGTACAAACAATCAAATAAACAAATCTTTTCTCTTTATAATATTACTATAGATAAATTATTATCACATATCTTGCAATTAAAGAAAACATTGTAGGCAAACCTGATAGAACCTAACTAGTTTTCAGATGATGTGTGAAGTCCACCAACTTGCACTTGGCCAGCGTGGACAATGGTCTATCTAATGCTTTCACTTTGAAAAGAAGTCCGTGCCCAGTAGGGGGACATTAAATTGAGCTAAAATATTTTATAGACGACACGTTTGGCTCAGTTTGTAATTACCCTATTTGCTGAACCAGCGGTCACGGGTTCAAGACCCGTTGGCGGCATTCATTTGTATGATGAGCACGAATGTTTGTACTTCAGTCATGTATATACCTAAAGTTATATATGTGTAGTGTATCAACTATCTGGTATCCATAACACAAGCCTCGTAGCTTACCATGGAACTACATGGTGTTGGGTGTTAATGTCCCAACATACTTTATAGGCTTGTCGAGCCTTTAACCACGATCCGTTGAAGAGTTCAAGCGTAACATACACACCTTTTTCTTTAGAAGTCCAATTTTCAGTCGATAACTATAATCCAAAATGTTACCACCAAAAATTGAAAACTGATTTTATCTTCCTATCTTATATCCTCAAGAATTGGGTAAAGCTTTAGTTGGAAACGTCCCATCAAACTTTGATAGTGAGAAACAAAAAATATATATTTTTATGCATCCGCCATGGTTTTTATTGGCCAAGAGAACAGTATGACGCAAGTTTCAAGGAACCAAGAACAATAGGAAATCTAACCGCAAGCTAAATTCATAAACAAAACCTACCTAATCGTGATCGAGTATAATGCAAATCACAATTCACAGAAGATCCTTTTATTAGACACTAGCGACTCACCCTCGCTTTGCTTGGGTTCGCCTCTAGGGAAACAAAAATCTTCTGAAAATCCAGAGGCAGACCCAAAACTAAATGGAAAGATGAAGTGTCAAAGGACATGAAGAAGTGTAGACTTTCCGAAGACGATGTCTCCGATAGAGTGAAATGGAGAAGAAAAATGAAGAAGGCTGACATGTGGGATACATAGCCAGGTAGAGAGAGAGAGAGAGAGAGAGCTTAAAGAAAGTAAGCAATCTGTGTGTCAAAATCGATAATCCTACTTTAATATTATAAAAGTGAAAGTTTTTGAGGACGGATGTTTGTTACTCTTTCACGCCAGAACGGTTAAGCGGATTTAGATGAATTTTGGCACAGAGATAGAGTGTAGTCTGGAATAGCACATTGGTTACTTTTTATTCCAGCAAAGCGTACCGTTCCCATGGGAGATAGATTTGTTTTTGTCTAAGGACGAACCCGAAGCGAAGCGAGAGTGACTCGCTAGTAGTAGCATATAAAGCACCAAATCACGGTACAATTTTTGATTTTGACATCTTTTTGGCGGGCTCCATCTATATATTTATTTAATTTGAGTGTACAGACTATTAGAATATTGTTAAAGTTAAGAATGTGCATCGTCTTTGGAACAGAGGAAAGATAGGGCGGGTTCTTAGTCTAAAAAAATATTTATGATCGACTGTCGTGTCCATAGTTCATGTTTTTCTATATATGTATGTATAGACGTAACTGTTCTGTTATAGCTTCCGCATTTTTACCCGATTACGGCGAAACCCAAAGGGGGGTATGTGTTTGACCTGTATGTATGTTCGATCCTATGTTTCCTCGTATTTGCTAAGCGGTTTAAGCGTTTTCAATAATTCATACGTGTGTTAGTTTCGTCTTGATAACGTGAGTGTCATAGAGTATAAAGATATAATTAAAAATTAAAATGGTGGATCTAAGGCGCCAATTTGTGTCTTGAAAAAAAAAATTTATTCGAATCAATCGAGTGGGGTATCAAAATACAGATTTTTTAGAGGCGATAACAAAAATATATACAACTTATATGTTGAAAAATAATTTAGGATAACAATTTGTTAAATAAAACTAAAAATATCTCTGATACTTTCATGTGCGAATGATTTCGAATATGATTAACACTTGTCTTACGGTGAAGGAAAACATCGTGAGGAAACCTGCATGTCTGAGAGAACCTAGCAATTTTTCAAAAGACATGTAAAGTCCGCCCGCACTTGGCCAGCTTGGTGGACTATGGCCTGATCCCCTTCGTATAGATAAGGGAGGTCCACCCCCAGCAGTGGGACGTTAAAAGGGACTGAATACAAACATGGTTTTACACATATCTAAAGTTTTTGAATTTTGCTCTAAGTGCTTAAACTGTAATAGAAAGAAAATTCTCTTATCATATATATCTCTATTTACGAGTCATGAGAACAAACCACGATCTTGTTAAAACAAAACATGCGGAAGCTGTGCATATGTAATGTAATACGTACGTACATACGTACATAGAGTATGGTTTTTTTATTATATTTCAAGACCTTCATTGTATATATGTAATATGTATCTAATAATTATTTAAATGTATTTTTTTAAGGTAACACGTTTATGTTTATATACCAATCTTACTTTTTTTGTTTTTTTCCTCTCTTTTTAATACAATAAATATAAGACTTTATTGCTGTTGTATTCAGCCCTTTTTAATGTCCCACTGCTGGGTACGCGCCTCCCTTCAATATGAGGGGGATCAAGCCATAGTCCACCACGCTGGCCAAGTGCGGGTTGGCGGACTTCACATGTCTTTGGAAACTTGCTAGGTTCTCTCAAACATGCAGGTTTATTCACGATGTTTTTCCTTCACCGTAAGGCAAGTGGTAATCACGTTAGAAAATGATTCGCACGTGAAAATATCAGAGGTGCGAGACCCGTGATTTGAACCCGCTTCACTCGGTTTCCCAAGCGAGCGCGTTACCACTGGGCCACTACTGCCTTTTTATTGCTGTTATTACTTTAACTTCTGATTGATTATGGTCAAATTTCTATCACCGGGCGAACACTAGTATAAATAATCGCACAACTACTCTAAATGTATGTTTGTTGTATGTTTGTTACTCATTCAAAGCTGCAGTAAGTTAGCTTAAAGAATAAATAAATATGTTGGGACATAACACAGCACCACCTAGTTCCATGGTAAGCTACGAGTCTTGTGTTATGGATATTGGATAGTTGATACACTATACATATTTAACTTTAAATACATACATATCCATGCTTTTTTAATATTATAGATGAGAAAGCGTGTTTGTTTGTTTGTTTATCCTTTTTTCACGTCGAAACAGAGTGACGGATGGGCATGATTTTTTTGTATGGAGATAGTTGGAGGGCTGGAGAGTGACAAAGGCTACTTTTTACCGCGGGAGATTATCTCATTCCCACGGGAAAACACGTTATAATACAATCCGAAAAATTATTTATGATCAGAATTACTTGAAACTTGGTTAGTATTAATGCTTTTCAATAAAATAAATACGTGTTTTAGTATTTTTCGAAATTCATTCTATAAGGGGGTAAAATTAGGGATAAAATTTGTATGAAACCTACCTTTTTAGAGATTTTTTTGTAGTTTTAAGCCGCTAATTCTGCTAGTTATAAATAAATATAAACACCCATTACTTGAGTACAAACATTCGTGTTCATCACACAATTGAATGTCACCAGCAGGACTCGAACCCACGACCGCTGGCACATCAAGTATGACCACTACAAACTGAGCCAAACGTGTCGTCTAATAATATAAAATAAAATATATTCCAGATCTGTATTAAATATTCCGCATGAATATTATCATTAAAATAATCTTAGCTATAATATTGTTCAATTGCACATATTGTTAAATAATTTATTCTCGTTTTTATGTGTTTCTTGTACATTCATATGGATAATTATATTTCTTATAAATAGTCTAATAAATGCCATCCTGAAGCAGTCTGCTGAATGATGGCAATTCGATTCTCGACAGAGCAACTTTTTAATTTACCATGGCCCAAGTATACTAATGACATCTATACAGATAAATAAAATTGATGTGTCTGTTTGTAATGTCAAAATAACAGCTTTTTACTAAATGCATAATATATAATTATATACAGAACTTTACACAAATTTTAAAATTTTTATCTCTCTGTCATCCTGTTTGTTCCGGCTAATATCAGAAACGGACTGATTTTGATGGGACTTTCAGTTATAGATTTATGTTATAAGGAGTAACTTACGCTACTTTTATTTTCGAAAAAGAATAAAGGTTCCGCTTAAAAAAATTAAAACGTACTTAACGCATCCGAGCAAACGGAGGTTAAATCGCTAGTTAAAAATAAAAATTTCATACTATACATATACATTCTTAATGTGATACTTCCGCTACTTTCAAGTGTAAGTGTAAAAGGTCAAAATTCAAATGTCAGAAATGACGGTAGTCATAGAAATTTAAAAAAAACGCAAGAAAAAAGCGTTCCTAATTTCCGCAAATTATTTCATATTAGGCAAAGGGCACTTCCATTTTTTTTTTTTGCATGGATACCCAAAAAACCTAGTTACGCCACTGCTCACAAAGTCTAGTGGAACAAATCGACACGATCGGTGAGAGTTTAAGGCATGTGATGCTTTAAGTGATATTATTATATATCATGGGTCTTTGGACTGGTTCATTGAAGACCTGTCTGATGATGAGATCGAAGGGTGACAATATGAATAATTCCTCGACTCCAAACCTATTATATAAAATGAAAACGTGTTAGGGGTAAAATGAAATGTATTAAAACTTACCTCTCTTCAACAGTTAAGTTTGCCAACTCGGGGACCCAACACCAATGTTGTTCAGGAACAATCGTCATGAATATTTGTGAAAAATACACAAAAGACACAAAAAACGCGAACGGTATCATCAGAAGGAAGAGTATTTTCTGGTAAATTCCAAATTCTCCAACGTACGGTAGTAGATCGTCGAAATCCGTAACTTTTTTATGTTTCTCTTCATTCTCTGATTTTTTACTGGCAACATTTTCTTCGTCGTTCGTGTAGGCTTTATTTATAAAGCCTTTGCCTAAATCTATGTTTGACAGATTGTTGTCTATAGTCCCATTTTCGCGGGAATCCTCTTCACAACAAGAAGTTCGCTCTTGCGGCGCCATTTTGTAGTTATAAATATTTTATAGTTTTTAGTCTTTATGCATGCTCTAACTAAAGCTGGATTTGAATTCTGAAACAAAGGAATGGTTGATTTTTAGTCTAAATGAGCAGAAATCTAGTTTCTAAATATTTTATTTTTATATATACGTATTTTCTATATCTACACTAATATTATAAAGAGCTTTTTTGTATGTTACTTGGACCAAATAAACCGATTCAAAGGAAAATAAAAAAAAGTTTCAAAAAAATTCAAATCCTCAAATGAAAATGTCTACTTGAATAAACTAAAAAGTTTGTAATGTTATCTTTTTTATAGCACAAAGATATAAAGCATACAGCCTAATGGTAGCATGTAACCATCTAATCTATACTTGCAAAGACCAGAGTATCAGTCGTGTTACCATATAAGATGAACTGGAAAGAGGAAAAGGACGGTGGACTAAGGACTTATCGTTTTTTTTTCTACATATATGACAAAGGTATAAAGACTAGTTAGCACCGTCTGTGTATGTGTATACAGCCCTTTTTAACATCCCACTACTGGGCATGGGCCTCAATACAATACGAGGAGAATCGGGCCATAGTCCACCACGCTGGCTAAGTGTGGGTTGGCGGAGGGCGATGTAACCAACCAATCTATATATACTCGCAACACTAGAACATCAGCCATGTTACCATATAAGATGACTTGGAAAAACGTGGTTGTACGTTGGATTTGTAAAGATTTCTTACTATAGTGGTATTTTTTTTATTAAGAACGTTTATATCAATAGGGAAGGAAGCGTTTTCATAACCTTCGACATGGGAATTGAAATCTAGATTTTATACAAAGCAATGTTACATTTAAATAAATTTTGTCGTTATCTATGTAAAATATTATAGTTTTTGAACTTTTGAAGTAATAAGCATGCTAATATATGTACATATATTTAATTTTTCATTTAATTATGATGTTTCTGTAGGATGTATTGTGGATTTAGTTTTATATATATAAATAAATTCAACAGTCTTTATTATTTGCGCCTTTGTCTTTTCATGGGAAACCCAGTGAGGTTTCTCATGAAAAGACAAAGGCGCTGTCAAGACAGCGGGTTCAAATCCCGGGTCTCATTTCACCTCTAATATTCTCACGAATCCTTTCCAACATAATTATCACTTGTCTAACGGTGAAGGTGAATATGTATTGTAAGGAAACCTGCATGTCTGAGAGAACCTAGCAAGTTTTCGAAAGAAATACTCAGTCCGCCAGCACTCGGCCAGCGTGGTGGACTATGGCCTGATCTCATTTTATTGAAGGGAGGCCCACCCCCAGCAGTGGGACGTTAAAAAGGGGTTGTTTTGATACCAAGTCGCCGAAAGCATTTAGAGACGCACTCAAGCGAAGAAACGGTAGGTCACTAGTCAAAAAAATATCTGTTTAAATGGTAAATTTTACAGTTATTGTAATAATGATGCTCTCCTGACCGATTCCGATCTCATTGAGACTAGCCAACTGCGCAGGAGATATTATAGTGCACAAGTGTACGCTCAGACACAAGTGCACTCTCTATTCCTGTCACTCTCATACTCCGGTGGGACGACTGCTCGACACGACCGGTGAGAGTAAGGCGCAGGACCGACGGCTTTACGTGCTCTCCGAGGCACGGGGGTGAAATACCGCCAACTTCCCAACTCCGGGCTGTTACTGAGACTTACTATACAGAAAGACTCAATAACTAAACTTGGCCCGACCCGGGACTCGAACCCAGGACCTCCGGGTGTGCAGCCGTACAAGCTAGCCACTACACCATCGAGGCAGTTATTGTAATAACGTATACATGAATCAGTCAATATGAATGCGTGTCTTTACTCAACCTTGTATGAAACACGTTTAGGTTTTAGAATTAGCTGTACGGTTAGTTTACAATGACCTAAGAATACTATGTTGTAATACGTATTTAGTATCGTATTTTTGTTTTTTTGTTATATTTTGTTTAAAATTCAGTTATTTCACTCAGTTCCGCTAGTGATAGGTCGATAAATCTATACATATAAATAAAATTTAAGTGTCTGTATGTACCTAATGTCAAAATAATAGCTTAATAGAAAAACACATTTTTTTATCATTTTTGTCTGTCTATACGACTGTTTGTCTGTTTGTTCCGGCTAATCTCTGAAACGGCTGAACTGATTTTGACGGGACTTTCACTGGCTGATAGCTGATGTTATAAGTAGTAGTTTAGGTTACTTTTATTTAAAAAAAAAGAATTAGGATTCCGCTCAAAAAAAATTAAAACGTACCTAGGGACGTACCCGAGCGAAGCGAGGGTAAGTCGCTAGTACTATTATAAATGCATAAGTTTGTATGTGTGTTTATGTGTCATTGTTACTCCTGCACGCTAAAACAGACAGATTTGGTTGAACTTTTAGACCTAGATAAACTATGACCTGAAGTAACACCTAGACTACAGTTAGGCAGTAATAAAATTTGCCAAAAAGTAGCGTTGGTTTTATGAAATATTTATTATAAATGTAAAAGGCCTCGTGGGACGTACCCAAGCGTAGCGAGGTCCTTGACTTGACACTCTAATGCCCAATTTAACCAACAACCCATAAGCTACCACCTACGTATGGGATCCCTAGCTTAAAATTCCCCTAAACTAGCCTAAACTAGTCTAAATTAAATTTCGTTTTACCATCGTCTTTAAGCCCATATTTCGAGCATCTAAATTTAGGGGGCCTTTTGATATTTAGGTGACCCCTAACTGTCGGTGAAACAGAAACTGTCCCCTAACAGCCCCCTAACCATGCTTAGGGGATCCCTTAAACTTCGGTGACGTTGGTGAAATCGGGCATAAGTTAGTCTCTTTAGGACATATTTATTAACCAATCGAACTAACGTCTTCTGAACGTCGATTAGACTTCAACAGCTTTTAAATTATTCTAAGACCATGACATTGAAAACATGGTCGAAGTGATCGGTGTTTTTAAAATTATGTAATATAAAGTCGTGAACTAGACGGTGAAGTTACGTTATATTACGCTTGTTTTCGAGATGGGTGTTCATATAACACTTTAATATGAAATGTTTATGATTATTGTTTGAAATTGTTTCGGAGTTGTTATAATTGCGAAAATTTGTAGAGATGTGTATACAAATAAGTTATTAATTATATATTAAACTATATATATATATATATATATATATATATATATATATATATATATATATATATTTATTAAACTAGCGACTCGCCTCGCTTCGCTCGGGTTCGTCCCTAACTTGGCCAAACTGAGCCAAACATGTTGTCAAACCTTTACCAGGTTACCTGGAAAATTTTCCGGGAGTTTTGAAAATTGGCGATTTTATAGATTTTCCGAATTTCTATCTACCTCATACCTTTGCCGCGACGCCATATTGAAAAAATGGGAGAAATCTATACTAAACGTTAAAATGTAATGTTAATATATATAAATGATTGAACCTGTTAAAAGAATAATAAAAAGAAATAAAAATAAAATATTATTATATATAAAACAATTAAAGGACAAAAATGAAATGATAAACATTGACGACTTTTGATACGTGTTTGCGTGTGTGTCTGTGCGTTTGTTTTTTGTGTAAAAATCCAAAAATCTCTTTTTAACACTCTTGTAAGGACGTTTTTTATCTATACTAATATTATAAAGAAGTAAAGTTTGTGGATTGTGAGTTTGTGACGTTGTAGGCGGTAATCTCTGGATCCACTGAACCGATTTAGATGAAATTTGGTAAGAAGATAGTTTGAGACCTTGGGATGGACATAGGATACTTTTTATCCCGAAAATCATCCCTTTAGGAGGTGAAAATGGGAATGTAAGTTTGTATGGGGAGTCAACCTAGAGACGAACAAGAGCGAAGCGAGAGTGAGTCGTTAGTATTCTATAACTAATAAAGTCAGTGAATCAGTGACGGAAGGTTTTAATTTTTATATATAGATAATTATTGTATATTTCATTTCATTAAGTAAATAACCTTGGTTCAATATAATATAGTAAAGTTTCAAATGTATTGACGCAATAGCAAATCCTTGTGGAGAGAATGTAGAGCAATATAAGAGATACTGATACGTTCTACACTAGTGTTGTTATTCGGATTTACGTGTGTTTTTCATACATTTTTTTTTAAAGCTAAAGGATAACAAAGTTAGAGGATTTAAAACGGCTTTAAACCTTGTTAGTTTAAAAAAAATCATTAAATTATTTTAATTCTGTAATTTTATGTGCGTTAAAACATGTTGTTTTATAAATAATTCTTGACTGATTATAAAGGAGATACTTGATTTAGGTATATGTTTCTTTTTTTGTATGCTATGAGATATATTAACGATTATATATATATATATATATATATATATATATATATATATATATATATATAATAAAACTATAGAGGTCGAATGTCTGTACATAGAAAAAAATGCTAAAAAGCGAGTCAGGTGGATGTTAGAAGAGAAATGGAACAAATCTAGATTTTTTTAATCTTGTTTCTCTGTCTGTTTGTCTGTTTGTACGGGCTAATCTCCAAAACTGTTAGACCGATTCAAATGAACTTTTACATGGTATTACCTTATATCCCCAGTCAACATTTTAAATACTATTTATCCCAGAAAATTAGAGAGTTAAAGAACTACGAGTATAGTTACTTATACAGCTTATTACAAAAACTACTGATTGGATTTTAATGAAACTTTACAATAATATAGTTAATACATCAGTATAACTAAATAAGCTACTTTTTATCCCGGAAAAATGTACAGTTCCCGTGGGATAGATTTGTTTTTGTTTGTCTAGAGGCGAATCCGAGCGAAGCGTGGTTGAGCCGCTAGTTTCATATACATATAAGTGGCCATGAAGAGCAATATGTTAGATACTGATATACTCAACTCTAGTTCTCATAATACTGTCTTAGAATTACGAATTTGTCTTAGATTTATTTAAAACTCTAGTTCTATTTACTATAAAACTTGTTATGGAATTATTTGGTTTAAAATTTAATAAGTTCTAAAAAACCTACTCTGTAATTTTAAGTACAATTAAACATATTATGTTAAGTCTAATAAAGTATTTTTGAAGCATTACATAAAGTAGAGGTGCTTAAATTGGGTGTTTTTGTTTGTATGTGTTGCTATATATTTACGACTTCAATAAAAAGACTAAGGCCCCATGTAAATAAATAAAATAAAAATACATAAAAAACCACAAAATTCCACATATAAGGATGGAAAAATTATTTTTTAATAGTTTTTGCCAGAATTATAATTATAACGCAAATATATGTACAAATGTATCTATGTACATGTAATAGTTTATATGTGTATGCTTGTTACTCCTTTCCGCTAAAGCGGTTAGACTGATTTGGATGAAATTTACTACAGATATAGTCTATGACCTGGAGTAACATATAGGCTACTATTAAGGACTCGAGCGAAGCGACGGTTGGTCGCTTGTCTATACTAATATTATAAAGAGAAAAGATTTTTTTTTGTTTGTTTGTTTGTACCGACTAAACTCCGAAATTACTGAACTGATTTAGATAAAATTTGGTAAGAAGATAATTTGATACCTTGGATCATTGGATGAAGTTTAAAGGAGGGGCAAATGGGGATGAAAGTTTGTATGGGGAAGCAGCTTAAGTAAGAAAAATATCTATATAATAATTGAAATGGGTAAGTTATATATCGTCATGGGTGTTCATATGTATAATATGTATGTATTTAAAGTTATATATGTGTAGTGTATCAAGTATCTGGTATCCATAACACAAGCCTCGTAGCTTACCATGGAACTAGATGGGGCTGAGTACCAAGTCACTGACATCTACAATAATAGATCCATCGTATTTTAAATACGTATATAACTTAAGGGCAGATGGACTACTACTTAATAAATAGGTATTTCGTAGTACGAAAAAGTTTAGTTAAGCTTGTAGTGTGCCCCCAATGTGTGTTCACCTTGTCGTAGTGGGGGCTCATTTGCATCCGGCAATCCAGTCGGGCGCGAAGCCAAGAAAGGTACTGGTAGGCTGCCTACCTTGCGGGTGGTGTACCGTGCGGGTTGCTCCTGGTACTTCTCTGATAGCAGAGTAAACCGTGGAAGCAACCTCATGGTTGTTGTGGTCTGCTTCGGCAGATCTGCCGTCGGGGTACGTGGTTGAGTACGTAAGCAATCCTGCGACACCCATTAAGAGGGGGGAGGTTCTGTTGGGTTTTAGTGGGTAGTACTGGCTTTTTTCCACATAACCACCAGTATGTATGCAGGTGGTATGCGTAAATGCTTTTCCCGAAGTAAAAAAGAGAGCTTGTTGTACGTAAAGACGAAGCAGATTTATTATTTCGGCATAAGGTTTTATTATCTATAAGTTAAAAGGGATTGTTTTGGCCTTCACTGAACTAAAAGAGATCTAGTTACTCCTAAATGTCAACTGACCGGTTCTTGGACAGTTGTATACATAGTCTGGCCATAAATACTGTTACAATTAAAAATAAACAAAATATTACACTTGAACTTGGAATCTGTCATTTTGATATGATTATTCCTTGTTTTCTCATTTCCGCGCCAATACATTGTAAAATATTTTGTGATATTAAATTGGAGTGGGGTGATAAAGAGAACCGAATCGCTGTGATTGCATTACACAAAGTAGGTATGGAGCCAAATACAATTTTTAAAAGTCTCCATACGCTTGGTATTACAAATGTTGTGCCGGGCTATTGATAGGTACAATGAAACCTCATCTGTTTGTGACAGAAAAAGATCTGGCCGTCCACGTAGTGTTTGTACGAAAAAGGCGATCGAAGCAGTAACGGAAAGAATTCGAAGAAATCATGTCCCAAAGCAAAAGATTTTATCTCGGGAGATGAAGGTAGCACCTAGAACCATGTCGCGTATTTTACAAGATTGAGAACTGATAATTTAAAAAAGAATAGGGTGTTAAAATCAAAACAACTACTTAAGCGGTACGCAAAGGGAGGTCACAGAAAATTTTTGTTTACGGATCATCTATTATATCTCCTTCAAGTTTTTATTTTTTGCGATAAAACGTAGCTTTAATCTTTCTCCAAGACCCGATTTATGTCTATATTAAAAAAAATCAATAAATTGACAAGCGGTTTAGGCGTTAAACCGTTACAAATAAACAAAGAAACAAACAAACAGTCAGACAGATAGACTTACTTTCAGATTTATACTCTCAGTTTATATAAGTTGGAGGGTTTCATACTTTACACAATCAAAGGCTTTAAATTGCGAAAATTAATAATTATGTATATTTTGCGACTTTTCCAACTGCGATAAATATATTTAAGAAGTACAATTCCCGTTCTTCATATATTGAGCAACTAAAGGACTTCACTCGAAGTTTATATTACAAATTACAATACGAATTTTTATAAGTGAGATATGTGTGTGTAAGTTTGTGCGTTACTTCTAAACTCTGTAACTAAAGCATATATTACTTTCTTAGATTTACCCAAATATTTGACATTTTAAATAAAACTATCCTATTTCGCGGATTTATTTCGATTTTTGGTTCCCGACGTTTCGAATGCTTTACAGCAATCATGGTCACGGGAGAGACTGAGGTGTTACATGTCTCGAAGGTGTAGTTGTTACAGACAGCCTACCCACAATTAACAAAATGAAAATTGCACCAAGTGCCTTACAATATTTTATAACTCTAAACATTTTTATTTTTATATATTGAATTATTAGATAATCATACGAGCGAATTTGAAGGTAGAGATAAAATATAATATATAAACAAACTTCACATTCTAAATTAAAAGGCAAAAAACTTATGAAATAATAAATAATTTGATTTTACATAATAACTTTATTAGTGAAGAAACATTAACATTACAATTATAACGATTAAAATTGATAACAGTACGATTATTTTATAATCGCTGAAAAAAAGTCGATGAATCATCGATATTTCGAGGTCGATCTAGTGCTAACCTAGTTTTAATTCACACCTAGTATTGATAAGAGAAAAGTAACTTTATTAAAAGGCAACAAAGTCTAAAATATTTTTTTGAAATGTAAGTTTAAAATTTTGACAATGACCTCAATGGTAAGTAATCACGAATCTTGCCGTGAATTAACGAAATTTTGGAGGTGTCAATATTTTTTATTTGTTATTATTATTGAAAATAATTAATATTTTTCTTAAAATATTTTATTATAAGTAATGATATAAATATTATTTAAATTAGTCAGATATTTTTCTTTTGTTTAATTAAAATAAATCTTAAATAAAATTTGAAAAGTTTTCATTTAGTTCTTAGAATATAAACATTAAAATTATTAAAAATATATATTATTTATACCAAACTACTTATATATTCAACGAATCCTTACATTTATATTTCATACATACACAGTGCATTTGACAAAATCTTTTTGATGTAAAACATCTAATGCGGTGGGTTAAACCGGCTTAAAACTCTCAGACTCTCTTTTCAATCGGCTTTGCGATTTCCTCCTCCCTCTTTCTCACCGCGTTGAGCTCGTATTTTAATTTTTAATATTCCTATTAAATTATGATGCATTTTTAAATAAAGATATTGTTTTAAAGAAATCCAAATATTTTGTTTTTAATTGTGTCATACTTACTGCCTTTAAAAACCATCCTATCGTACGTATGTTATATACAAAAAAGTTTCGATATTTCACATCTGCCAGGCGTCCCAGTACGGCTTACATTTTATTTATTTAATTTTAATTAATTAAAGTACTGGAATATGAATTTATTTAACCCTCAGTCTAGTATATTCTCACTATTAAACTTAAAAAAGTGTAAATTTTACAACAGACATACAGAACACAAGAAAAAATTAATACAACAAATGATTCCATAATTATAAGTCATAGCAAAACATAAATTATCGCACAGAGTCTACATCTAGGCTAAGATAATTAAATATATCCTTAAACTGCCACATCCATTTAACCTTCATTCTAACATCTCAAGCAAAACCGACAAGTGATAAAATAATTAGTCTGATGTTTTAAATAACTAGTGTTCGTCCAGTGGATGAAATTCGAACATAATATTGAAAATTCGAGGAAATCATATATGAATGGAATTTACATATTATAAATTTATTACATCTATATAAATATTAAATTATAAATTTATTACATCTATATAAATATTAAATTATAAATTTATTACATCTATATAAATATTAAATTATAAATTTATTACATCTATATAAATATTAAATTATAAATTTATTACATCTATATAAATATTAAATTATAAATTTATTACATCTATATAAATTGTTTCCAAATTTCATCTAAAGCTCATCAATAGCTACTAAAAAAAATTAAAAATCGGATGACAAACAGACGAGAAAAAGGTACTGAATTGTTTTGTTTTATTGTTAGCCGATTTAAATAAATAATAATAAATAAATATGTTAAGACACTAACACACAGCACCATCCAGTTCCATGGTAAGCTACGAGGTTTGTGTTATGGGTACCAGATAGTTGATACACTATACATATATAACTTTAAATACATACATATTATACATATTAATACTCATGACTGGAGTACAAACATTCGTGCTCATCACACAAATGAATGCCCCCAGCGGGACTCGAACCCGTGACCGCTGGCGTGGCACTACAAACTGAGCAAAACGTGTCGTCAATTTATACACATACTAGCGACTCACCCTCGCTCCGTTCGGGTTCGTCCCTAACGTGGGCCACCCTTATCGCTTAGGGGTATGGAAAATAGATAGTAGCCGATTCTCAGACCTACTGAATACGCATATAAAATTTGGTAAAAATCGGTAAAGCCGCTTCGGAGGAGTACGGTAACTTATATTGTGACATGGAAATTTTATATATTAGATAGAATCTGAGAAGTGTCCATCACTTAAACATATTTTCAGACGTACATACATATGTATGTATGGAGACAATTTAGAAAACAAAAAGTAATGCTACGTGGTTTGAGGTTTTTACGTCAAAAACCAACAGACAGTGGTTGTTTTCACAAATTTCTTAAGAACTAGCGACTCGCCCTTGCTTCGCTCGGTGATTCTTTACATTGAAGAAATATTTAATGTACAGATTCGACTCAGTTAGAATTTTATTATATGTATATATATAATCTATACATATAATAAAATTGTAACAAAGCCGAATCTGTACATTAAATATTTTTTGAAAAATCTTATTGAAATAGACTTTATTATCGATACAGAGGCCGAATCTATAGTTTTTAGAATTTTTGTCTGTCTGTTACCGCATCACAGAAAAACCACTGGAGGGATTTTGATGAAATTTAGTATGGTGATAGCTGATCATCCGGGTCAACATATAGGATAACTTTTACCGCAGGAAAATGTCTCATTTCTGAAAAAAAAACCCAAAAACTGCAATGTAAGAGTATACTAATATGTAAAACCTAAGAATTTGGTTTTGGTCATCTGACCGCGGGCGGAGCCGCGGGCAATGCTAATAATATATATTACATGATATCTTTAAGGAAAACAGCAGTTAAATCCTAGTATTTACATCATTGTGTGGTAATGTACATTATTACCTGAGATATTTAATCAATCTCATTTTGCAACGTTTGTTTTTAAATGAGACTGAATTTCGTAATTTATTTTATACTAGCATTGCATATATAGTCTATCTATTACATACGAGTACTAACCGTTAAAACTTACCTAGGGACGAACCCGAGCGACGTGAAATTGAGTCGCTAGTATATTATAAATGTGTGTATCGGAAATATTGATTGAAATCTTTCTCAGACAAACAGACAGATAAATTAACAAAAAAATAAAAACCGACTTGAAACAAAAGCACTAAAAAGTAAAAAATAAGTGATTGGTAGTTTTCATTTACTATACATACCTAATCAAATATTTTCGAAATCGGTGCCAGCCCATACAAAGCAAAGCACACCGACTTCGAAAATATTTGATTAGGTATGTATAGTAAATGAAAACTACCAATCACTTATTTTTTACTTTTTAGTGCTTTTGTTTCAAGTCGGTTTTTATTTTTTTGTTAAAAAGTTTTTATTTTTCCCTTTTTAGTGTAGACAGTAGTAGCAAAGTAAGAATTCTAAAGTGTTAGGCTTGTCAAATCAAACAATATAAGCCCAAACTCAAAGTATCTACTATTAGTCGTTGAAGAGTTCCACCTATCCACCTTCTGGCCTTACCATCAGATCAGGTCAACAATACCGAACCACTGTACTGTCAACGGAAATAGAAACACTTGCAAAGTTTCAAAAGTCAATATGACAATAAGAAGTAGGTTAAATTCATTATTAGCTATTTTTCCACCCTTAGGGGGTAGTATTTTTTTTTAATTTAAATGGGACTAATCTGGAAGTATACCCTTTCAAACAAAACAAAAATTGTCCAAATCGGTTAATAAATGACGAAGTTCTGAGGTAACAAACATAAAAAAAAATACAGTCGAATTGAGAACCTCCTCCTTTTTGAAGTCGGTTGTGATAGTTTGACTTTAATATCCTTCAAATATATATAAAATTATTATAGGAACATCGTTTCAAATGATATGTGTACAATCACTTCGATTAGAGGTTAGTTTTATCATTAACTTCTCATTCTTAGTAAAGTCATTACTAAGAAATATATTGAGTTGTTTATTTATCCCAAACTAGGTTTTGATCGCGGTTTTGCTCACGTAATAAGCGGGGTTCAAAGGCAACTTATGTCCGTTCCCAGGATACAATCTATGTCCTTGCCAAATTTTATCGAAATCTGTTCAGCGGTTTAAGCGTAAAACGGTAACAGAGCTACTTTCACGTTTTTATTATTAGTACTAGCGACTCACTCTCGCTTCGCTCGGGTTCGTCTCTAGCTAATAATCCATACATCTATCCATACATCCTGACATCCATACATCCTCACAAACTTTCGCATTTATAATATTAGTAGAATATTTTATACATACAGACATACAAGAACATACAAGTTTTCGCATATTACATCATGAGAGCATCGCTAGTTTTACTTTAAACCTATTTTGAATGCATGGGGCATTCAAGACTAAGTTACAAAATCTAAGTAAATTAGACTTGATTTTTTTTTAAATATTTATGCACATAGTAAAAATATATATGTATATTCTAATTTTTACCAATAAAACTTGATCTTAATAAATTTTATTCAGGAAGTTAATATTTGCATTTCCTGGTCTAAAAGACCCGGAAGATATCTAAGCAACATTATGAAACGATAATTATTCTTACGAAGGAGTTGTTTGTATATAAATAATAGATTAGTTAAATGCCCTTGCTTTACGTACATTTAATAATGTTAAAGCTATCCCACGGGAACTAATGACTGTACGTTGAACAAAAAAATTTTAGCATGATGTTGTATACGTAGTCTAAAATGCAAAAATATTTTCTTAAATCTTAAGCAAAAAAGGCACAGCCGTAATATCCTTTTCTCTAAACCATTCAAAACATTTTCGTTTTATCTATACTAAAATTATAAAGAGGTAAAGTTTGTGAGTTTGTGACGTTGTAGGGAGTAATCTCTGGATCTACTGAACTGATTTAGATGAAATTTGATAAGAAGATAGTTTGAGACTCTGGAAAGGACATAGAATTTCTTATTGTACTTTTTATCCCGGAAATCATCCCTTAAGGGGGTGAAAACGAGGATGAAAGTTTGTATGGGGAATCAAGCTAGGGACAAACAAAAGCGAAGCGAGGGTGAGTCGCTAGTTGTGGATAAATCTAGAAGCCTGAATTTTCAGTGACTAAGTTTCAGTGACTTGGCTATCGGTCGGAAACACAATCACATAAAAATAATCTACTATTTTAAAGTCTTAATTGAACAAGTGCTAGCGAGTAATATTTATGCATATACAAACATAAATAATGCGCTCAGAACGCTAATATTACGTAAATTTTGTTATTTGTAGGTTCTATTGCCGTGTGCGATGGCCAAGTCATTATATTTATTACAGAATAAAAAGATATTTAATATTTATACGTTCATTATAAAATGTTGTGATTTAACTAATTAGGTATCAATTTATGACAAAATTTTCGGATAGATGCTCCTAGAGATAGGTATTTGATAAATTAATCGACTTGCTTTTACATTAGATCCCAATTTTTTTTACTGTAGAAGAACTGCGTTGTGAGACTTGCATTTTTTTACATGCTGTGTTTTTCATGGGACCTAACTGTTAGTTCCAGAGACTAGCGCGTACTAACAAACAGAAATAATATATCTGTCACGTGGCCGTGATATTATAATATGTAAAGCATTCGAAATGTCGGGACATAAAAAAATCTAAATAAATCCACGCAAATAATATTGAAATTTAAATATTCGCGTAAATCTATGAAATTATTGGATAATTTTTATTTAAAAACTAGCGACTTAGGGTGCGTCCCTACGTTTTAATTTTGTCGAGCGGAACCCTAATTCTTTTTCAGTAGCTTAAGTTACTCCTTATAACATCAGCTCTCTGCCAATAACTCTCATCAAAATCAGTCAAGCTATTTCGGATATTAGCCGGGACAAACAGACAGACAGACAAAAATTTAAAAATAATTTAAAAAATATGTATTTCTTATACGTACCATATAGGTATAATTTCATATGCATTTATTAGAAAGCTGTCATTTTGACATTACAAACAGACAATTTCTTATTAAAAATGACAACTATTCGAATTCAAACCTTATGCAGTACATTCTTTAGGGATGAAAAATTTCAAAATGGAGAACAAAGGAGAGTTGTTTGACCTGTATGTCTGTGTATACAATTCTTTGTTCCCCGTAACTCCTAAACGGCTGAATCGACTTTCGTGAATTATAACGTCTTCAGATTGGCATGTAAGCATCTTGCATGGTGCAAGACTTGTAGGTGCAACAAGTATAAACTTGTATATCTCTTGTATATTGTTAGATATATAACAGAACTAGCGACTCACCCTCGCTCCGTTCGGGTTCGTCCCTAGTTACTTTTTAACGTTTAGTATAGCTTTCTCAGAGATGAGATATTTTCCCGCAGTAAAAAGTATCCTATATGTTGACCCGGATAACCAGCTATCATCATACTAAGTTATATCAAAATCTGTCCAGTAGTTTTCTCGTGGTGCGGACAGACAGACAGACAAAAATTCTAAAAACTATAGATTCGGCCTCTGCATCGATAATAATGTCTATTTCAATAAGATTTTCCAAAAAATATTTAATGTATAGATTCGACTCAGAATTTTATTATATGTATAGATAATCAACTGTTCATATCTTTTTAGTTCGCTTTTTCCGCAGGGTTATTTTGGCAATTGAAATTTATCTAAAGGGGTTAATACGATCTAGTTAATGTGAGGTAATTATATGTTGTAAATTATTTAGACTACTAATTTAACAGGTAAACTGGTTCGATTCTAGGTCAAAGAAAAATAAAGTGAGGTTTGACTCTACCAAGTAGTATTTAAAATTATATCTTCTTCTTTTTCCTGCCCATTTCCCAACACATTTCTATTTAAAATTATATACAATTCTTAAACAGAGTAGTGGGTACAGATGAGTTTTTTATTAAATTCGATCGATTCGATCGAGATATTAAAAAAATATTAGCCAAATGTTATTTTTTTTATTAATTATTTCTATTTATGTAATAAAGTATAAAAAACATTTATTTAATAGGTAGGTATGTATATAACACATGAAAGTAATGATGAAAAAAATACATATGAAAGTATATACGATACTATACTGTATAAGAAAAAAGCTATTTTAAATCTTTTGCCTCTTTGTTTGTCTGTTTGTTCCGGATAATCTCCGAAAGGGCTGAACTGATTTTGACGGGACTTTCTCTGGCAGATAGCTGATGTTATAAGGAGTAACTTAGGCTACTTTTATTTAAAAAAAATAATTAGGGTTCCGTTCAAAAAATTAAAACCAATGAAACTTTGAACAAAATCCGCGTACCCAGAGACGCACCCGAGCGAAGCGAGGGTCAGTCGCTAGTCTAAAATTATAAATATAAAAATTTGTATGTATGTATGCTTATAACTCTTTCGAGCTGAAACGGCTGAACAGATTTGAATGCAATTTAGTAGACTATAGCCTAAAATAACTCATAGGCTACTTAATAAAATTTTATGGGTATATTTTTTGTTTATGAACGTTATGATATATTAAAATAATAATGAAACGAGAACGCATAACAACGATTTATAAATTGCACAAAAAAAATTAAGTACATATATTATTTTTGAGTACCTAAGTCCCCAGAGTTTCCACTTCTGTGGATCCTATTAGCATTGACAAAAACTTTACTTGTAATACTGCCATAAAAGCACAAAGAAGAAGACGAAAAAAAAAGAAATCTAGGCTTACGACCTCGATATATTGGAGGGTGACATCCCTAAACACGACAGCCGATTTTTTTTTTCATAACGTATTTTATCTGTTTACTTTTTATTTTTTTTATTGCATGACTAAGTCAAAAAAATAAAAAAAATTAGATAAATAGGTTGCACAAATCAATTTATTGACCGATTTCAAAGAAGGAGGTACCTAATTCGTACTTGATTTTTCGCTAATAAGTTCATTCTTAAGAATGATTTCCGTAAATATTCCAAGTAAAATACAAGATGAAAAAAATTTTTTTTTTTAAATTTAGTTGATTTTTTAGTTCAAAAGTAAATGTATTCTATTGTATTGAACATTTTCTCTTATCATCATTTTAAAGTAAAAATATGAAAAAAAAAATAACAATCGATAGCCGGACTAATCTATACATATAATAAAATTGTAACTTAGCCGAATGTGTACGTTAAATATTTTTTGGAAAATCTTATTGAAATATACATTATTATCGATACAGAGGCCGAATCTATAGTTTACAGAAATTTTGTCAGTCTGTCTGCCTGTTACCGCATCACGAGTAAACCACTGGACAGATTTTGATGAAATTTGGTATGGTTGGTATGGTTCGGTATGGTGGTGGTATATTGGTTGGTTTATATATGTGTAGTGAGTAGGTACCATACATTGATCATATTATTGATAGTGAAAATGCTTGCTTTAAATTGGATTTATCCCATAGAATGGGATTCGTCTGTTGTACCAGAGAGATGGGACAGTATATTTTACAGTAAAGATCAGAAGGGATGTTTTATTGTATTGAATGTGTTGGTTATGTTTTCTTACTTTAATGAAATAAAGATAATATAATAATAATTATTTTTTATTATCTATATTAATATTCTAAAGAGGTAATGTTTGTGAGTTTGTGGCGTTGTAGGGGGTAATCTCTAGATCTACTGAACCACCGATTTAGATGAAATTTAGTGAGAAGATAGTTTGGGACCCTGAAAAAGACATAGGATACTATTTATCCCGGAAATCATCCCTTAAGGGGGTGAAAATGGGGGTGAAAGTTTGTATTGGGAAGCAAGCAAGGGATGAGTCGCAAGTAAATAAATAAATTGAAATAAAATAATGTTATCAATCAACTACTTCAAAAGTAATAAATAAACTATAAATATTATGCAGATTTTATAGTCAATTGATATATAATCGAAAAAAGTGAATAAATTTAAAAAAAAATCAAAATTTTTTGAAATACCAAAATTTCATGCGAAAATTTTTGAAACTCACCGTTTTCTTTATTTTTTCTTAACAGAAAATTAACGAATCACTCCATAAAAAAAGCACAAAAGACACAAAAACACAAGTAACTATACGTTAACGTGTAAATTTACTTGTTGTTAGCAAACGCGACGATCTCGCGCCTACTTCATAACTGAACGGTCGTTAGTTAAACTTCTATTTAAATAACCGCGGTTTGCTATATCATTGGGAAGGTAACTCGGCCTCCGCGTTTCGTCTTGGAAAATTGAGACAATAAGACAACAGACAAACAGTTATTTTCGTAGATTAGGAATAATGAATGAATTACTTTAATAAAATACCGTATTTTTATGTACGGTATTTATATTACGGTATTTTATTAAAATAGTGAAATTTATAATTTTTTTTTAATTAAAACATTTTTTAATTAAAATATTTATTAAATTCGAAAAAAAATATTTTTATGGGACGTATAGTATAAAGAGAATAAATAGCTGAAAATGCTGGACCTATTTGGATAAATTTAGTACACAGATAGACTGTGAGCTGGAGTAACATATAGGCAGTTAGGCAATTAGTAACGCACTGGTGAATTATATTAATTAATAAATATTTAAATATCTATATCTGTAGTTACATATAATAAAATTCTAACTGAGATGAATCTCCACATTAAATATTTCTTGGAAAATCTTATCGAAATAGTCATTGTTATCGATACAGAGCCCGAATTTATAGTTTTTAGAATTTTTGTCTGTCTGTCTGGGAACGCATTACCAGAAAATAACTCGACAGATTTTGATGAAATTCGGTATGATGATAGCTGGTTATCCGGGTCAACATATAGGATACTTTTTACTGCGGGAAAATATCTCATTTCTGCGAAATCTATGCTAAATGTTAAAACCTAACTAGTAACGAAGCCGAGTGGAGCGAGGGTGAGTCACTAGTATTATATAATAATACAAAAATAGTCAAAAATTCATACTTGAAAGTTTAGCTTATACTATCATTTACATCTATCTGTCTCTTTCATACATTATCTATAATTCGACCAGTTCGCACAATCCTTGTTATAATGCAATACTTAATAAATAAATATAGAGCTAAATCCATTTTACTATGACCTCCCTTCCTATAGCTTTGTAATGAGGATAAAATTACACTTATTATAAACGTAGGTCAATGCTACTGGTCGATTAAATAATTCAAACTTAGTTCCTATTTATTATATAAATTTCCGGCTGAATCCGGAAATAGAATAAAAATTTTAATGGATGACATTTTTTTTATTTTTACATAATATATAATACAGTTATATTTTTAGATTCTTTTGAAAGTATTTGTCGAATTTATCTAAAGGTACATATAATAAAATTCTAACTAAGTCGAATCTGTACATTAAATATTTTTTTGAAAATCTTATTGAAATAGACATTATTATCGATATAGACGACAAATCTATAGTTTTTAGAATTTTGTCTGTCTGTCTGTTTGTCTGTCTCTGTGACCGCATCACGGATAGCTGATTATCATGGTCAATATCTAGGATTCCGCAAGGGGTGTTGTAGTGTGTGCGCAAGAGATCCTGCAACGCCCCATTGCACTGCGGCGAAGGGTTCCGCGGTGGGTTTTAGTGAGTAGGAGTCTCACAGTACCTTGCCCGTTATGACGGCCGGCAGGGTCCCCATGGTGGGTTTCCACAGCAATATCAAAAGAAAGGGTCAATATCTAGGATACTTTTTACTACGGGAAAATATCTCATCTCTGAGAAACCTATACTAAACGTTAAAACGTATCTAGGGGCAAAGCCGAGGGTAGCGAGTGTAAGTCGCTAGTATATAAATAATACAATATGTATATAGGTTTACAAGCCTCGTAGCTTACCATGGAACTAGATGGTGCTGTGTGTTAATGTCCCAACATATTTATTTATTTATATTGCATACGTTTATTATTTCTCTATAATTATTAAGCGTATTATCTCAGACTAAGAAATAATATAAACAGAGTGTCGTAGAACTTACTATGAACTATGAAGCCAAACAATGAGGATTTACAAATGTAAGCGTAAACAAAAACAATGATCACGATCCGATTACTGGTTTCGGAGAAATGTGTGGACAAACATACATATTACATACACCTATAAAATGTATATTTGTATGAAAGCCCTATTAGATTAATTATCGTATGTGAATATTTTACAGTTTCAATAATCTATACATATAATGAAATTGTAACTAAGCCAAATCTGTACATTAAATATTTTTTGGAAAATCTTATTGAAATAGACATTATTATCGATACAGAGGCCGAATCTATAGTTTTTACAATTTTTGTCTGTCTGTCTGTTACCGCATCACAGAAAAATCACTAGAGGGATTTTGATGAAATTTGGTATGGTGATATCTGGTTATCTGGGTCAACATATAGGATACTTTTTACCGCGGGAAAATATCTAATTTCTTAGAAAAAATGCAAAAACTGCAATGTAAGAGTGTGTATACTAATCTGTAAAATTTAAGAATTTGGTTTTTGGTCATCTAAACGAGGGCGGAACCGCGGGCAGTGCTAGTATTACAGAAAAACGTGTCAAATTGATAACCTCCTTTTTTGAAGTCGGTTAATTATATATAATGTTCGACAACGAACTAAACGCCAACACAACAATGTTTGGCGTGAAGTTGTAGATTGTAGACAGGCGAAAGAATCGCTTCCAAACATTGATGTCAAAATGTCGAACCGTATCATCAAACTTAACAGACCTCAACTTAGGCAAATAACCGCGGCCTTAACCGGCCACGGACCATATAATAAACATCTATTTAATATAGGTATAACTGACAGTCCACTTTGCAGGGCATGCATGGGGGCAGATGAAACGGCTGCACATGTGATCTTGTATTGTCCAGGTGTAGCGGAGTACCGGGCTCAACATCTTGGCACTCCTAGGTCACTCCCGGAAATCTTCAGCAAGACAAAGAAGTTGCTGAAATTCCTGGAGGAACTGGGATGGCAGGAGTAACGAGAATTTAAATTCCCACACACGCAAAATAGGCGCATAGTCGTCGAGTTGCGGAAACCAGCCCGAACATACCATACATACCATACCAATATATATAATTTTTTAAAATAGAATACATGTATCAATAGAGTAGGGATTGTTGTAAATAAATGTTAATAAATGAAAATAGCTAACGGATTTTATTATAATAAACAAACAAACTAGTATTATGCTATCTCTTTTTACAGGAAAGAGAATTAATGATTAAAAATACAAATAACTTAATATAAAAAAAAACATTTTTAAAAACAAGCTTTTATATTATATAAATTGTGTAATGTAATAAGTGGGTTTAATTTAATTTAAACTTTATTTTTATGTATTTATTCGTATTCTTCTCAGCAAGCCCTTTCATTTGATATCCATATCATGGGGGTCCATAAAAAAACATAGTCCGCCATCGTTGGGAGTCCGCCATGTTGGATTTAGAATGACGTCACTTATCTAACCATGTATTATCATCTAAACTAAACGTGTATGCAAAATTTCAGCTCAATCGGTTGAGGATAACTGCTTTAAAATTCAGTTGCAAGATTTGACCCGAACAAACATACATACAAACATTGCAAGTTAAATAAAAGTTTGTAAAAAATATACTATTATTTTTATTATCCATATTTTCTTCTCAAAAATTCTAAAATATAAACTTTCCCTTATTTTTTAAAGAAAGTAAACGAATATTATCTATGTATATGGTAAAATCGATAATACCATAATCTATACATATAATAAAATTCTAACTGAGCCGAATCTGTACATGATTCTGGCGTGATTGAGTAATAAACATCCATCCAAAATTTGGCATTTGTAATATTTATAACGAGACTAGCATTGCCCGCGGCTCCGCCCACGTTCAGATGACCAAAAAGCAAATTCCTAGGTTTTACATATTAGTATACTCTTACCATTCAGTTTTTGTATATTTTATATGATTAAAAAGTATCTTATATGTTGACCCGGATAACCAGCTATCCAAATCCAAACCCCAAATATCATCAAAATCCCTCCAGTGTTTTTTTGTGATGCGGCAACAGACAGACAGACAGACAGACAGACAGATAGACCGACAGAAAAATATTCTAATAACGATTCGGCCTCTGTATCGATAATAATGTCTATTTAATAAGATTTTCCAAAAAATATTTAATGTTCAGATTCGGCTCTGTTAGAATTTTATTATATGTACAGATTTATTCCTTTGTATGAAGTCAGAAGTTAATAATTCAACTAGAATTCTTATTGCGAGTCCATTTACGACCTAAGATCATTGATATACAAAAACTCAAGACAATTAGCGTCTCAAAAGTGTCCTCCAAAAAGTGGACATTTCGAAATTGAATTGCGCTTTTTCCAAATCTTTCACTCAACAATTTTAACGCACGTTGTTTCTTTTAAAAAAGTACTTTATGTGGTGTACATAAGTTCGAATTTGTGTTTGGACAATTAGAACTTACGATTTTTTAATTTTATTCTTTGGTTTGACTTAACATTGCATGGCGACGCCATTTTTTGAAGAGATTTGTTAGGAAATATGGATTTATTTTTTATATATTATCGCCTAATATGAATCGTTCCGTACCATGAGCAACATAAGACGTTCCGTTTAGATCTCAGCCTAAACAAAATCTAAAAAGAAACCTCAAACGTTGATATTATTCACTTAATTCGTACCTTGTACTATTTTTCCAACTGTAGAGTCGATATTATTGTAGCAAATAGTTAGGGAATGTATCCATATCACGTGACCCGCTTAGGGGAGAAAGGTTTCAAAATACTACGCTTGGTCACAGTGGGGGATCTTAGGTCTTCGTCGGGAAGTCAATATCTCTTGGGTGGAAGTTTTTAAATAAATATCCTTTTTTATTAATTAGTTTTATTTTAATTTTAAGTTTTACAAAAAAGGACGACGTGGTTTTACATTTCACACGAGACAAGAGAGAGAGCAATATCAAATTTTTAACAGATTAAAAATAACTATAGTGTACATATATTATGTCACAGACAATATAATACCAACAATATCTTTTTCATAACATATACTCAGGTGTTCACGTGGTGGAGGGGAGGAAGGGGAGGGGCGGGGGGATAAAAAATTGTAAAAAAATTGATACTATGGGTACGTATGGTACGAAAACTAGCAATTAACTTTAATTACCTATATACATTATCTTAACAAGTGAAATATGTATGTAGTTATTATAAACCCCTTTAACCTCTCTCTCCCCCTTGTCAGCAAAAGCAAGCACTCTTACTCCCCTTTCCTGTGCTTACCTAAACATAAAGTCTCAATTATTTCGGGGAATCCCTGAACATGCTTTTCGCTTTTGATCATAGATAAGTAGGGTTTTCATGGGCGTTCTGAACACATTGATTGGACAGATCAAAATCTACTAAATTTTAATTAATTATTTTAAATAAATAAATATTACTGACTCAATCACCAACCAGACCACCCCGAAAACATCCGAACTTCCAAACAGTAAAAGGATAACAAAATCGATACAGCATTCCAATATACAATATGTGGACAGTCGACTTCGCGTTCACTTAATGATTCGACCTTTGTTACCCGAGCAAGAATCGAAGGCGTGACCTTCAACTCAATATCAAGTACATTGTCACTAATTTTGAGTGACTTATATGACTCGATTGATTTGTGGCTCAATACAAAATGCTCATACAAATCATGTTCATATATAAATAACAAGCGGCTTTACAATCGTTACCTAGCTGCTTAACATAGTATATCTGTGTACTAAACTTCTTCAAAATCCGTCCAGCCGTTTCAGCGTGAATGCGTAACAAACATACACACATACAAACTTTCCCTTTATTAACAGTAGTCAGATATTATTACCGGAAGGTGAAGCGTAGGCATGCTTCCCACAAGGTGGACCGAAGAGTTGGTCAAAGTGGCTGCAGCCCACTAGATGCGGATGGCATGAGACCGGTTGTAGTGGAAATCTTTGGTTGAGGCCTTTATCCAGCAGTGGAAGTGTTTGGCTGAGACGACACGATATTATTGTACCAATTTTGATTAAATATTTTTTTGGATTTCTTCGTGTATAATGTAGAAAAATGGCAACGAAGTACCTACCTTATAATTTATAAAAATCTAATTAATGATATAGTTATACAATTTGAAAGTATTTAATTTTAAAAAAGGTTTATTTAAAATGTCACATATTTTCGTAAATCTAAGAAAGTATAAAGTAATATTGATATTATTAAAAAATAAAAATTTAATACAGACTAACAATAATAGTAGTTCTACGAATAGTAGACCTCGATAGCACAAACTGCATTTTGATGAGCTATTCTGCTCATCACTCCGAAAATCCTCATCAGATCTTCATCAACTTTTATGAGACCAACTTAAATTACAAAGTTAAGTTCAAATTAAAAAAGAATTATCGAAATCGGATCTCATAAGGCGGAGATATCCAGTAGCCCACTGTTGGCCTCTTTTTGGAGGAAGTACCCGTCCAATCAAAAATCTCCGACGTCAAAGAAATTCTATAAAGTCGTAAAATCTGTATGCCTACGAGTAGTTTCATCCAGATCAGTTGTAAAATACGACCCGCAGAGGAGTACCAACAAACTGACACAGGCAAACAGTTTTTACCAGACTTGACGCAGAAATGCTTCGCTCGCTCAACTAAGAATTAAAATTAAAAATTTAACACTTAGTAACAGATTTTTTCTCCTACAGACATTGATATTAACCAAAGTCGAGGTCAAAATTAAAATTCAAAACATGTTTACGTCAGAAATATACTTGTTAAACGTCAAAATTCAAGCTATCTATATGATTAAATGTTTGTTATTCCTTCAAGTAAAAACGGCTGGACGAATTTGGATGAATTTTAATACACAGATAAGCTAAAGAATGGAGTATTATATAAGTATATTTGCAAAGAGGTCATATAATAATTAAATATGTAAGGCCATATTAGAGCGAAGCGGTAAGTTAATAGTTTGTTTTATGAAATCTTGATAACCGCTTTTCAGTTGGCGAAAATATCGTCTCCGATATTTTCATGTGCGAATCATTTCCAACATGATTATCACTTGTCTTTCGGTGAAGGAAAACATAGTGAGGAAACCTAAGCAGGTTCTGCTCATCACGCCGAAAATCTCAGACAAGCATCGGAGAGATTCTAGCAAGTTTTTGAAAGACATGTGAAGTCCGCCAATCTGCACTTGGACAGTGTGGTGGACTATGGCCTGATCCCCCTCGTATTGAAAGGAGGTCCACGCCCAGCAGTGGGACGTTAAAATGACTGAAGAAAAATTCACATTCAACTAAACTAAGCTTACAATTATATTGTATCTATATATATAAAAGAAAGTCGTGTTAGTTACTTCGCTTATAACTCAAGAACGGCTGAACCGATTTAGCTGAAAATTGGCAGGGAGGTAGTTTAGAGCCAGGAGAAGGACATAGGATACTTTTTATCCCGTTCGACCGCGTTCCAATTTTTATGATATTTTAATTTTTGGATTTCTCTTAGTCCGGAATAGGTAAGTATTAAAACATATAATTAAAATGTGAGAAAGAAAGATTTTTTCTTTTTATATCTATTTAAAACGTACCTAGCGACGAACCCGAGCGAAGCGAGGGTGAGCCGCTAGTATGAATATATAATTTAAAAAAACGCCATATTGAAATACAATATATAGATATCCTTAAAATAACTTTCTATAATAAGATTTTTCATTCATTCACTTTATATGGTACAGTTGTTTCTTAATTTTAAATTCTCAAAACAGTTATTTTATACTTGACATTGGTTTTTAAAAAAGGGTTTTTGAACTTGATCTTGTTTTAAACAATTTTGTAAAAAATATGTGAATACTTCATTCATACTAAATATGTACATATCATAACTGCCTCGGTGGTGTAGTGGCTAGCATGTACGGCTGCACACTCGGAGGTCCTGGGTTCGAGTCCCGGGTCGGGCCAAGTTTAGTTATTGAGTCTTTCTGTATAGTAAGTCTCAGTAACAGCCCGGAGTTGGGAAGTCGGCGGTGTTTCACCCCCGTGCCTCGGAGAGCACGTAAAGCCGTCGGTCCTGCGCCTTAACTCTCACTGATCGTGTCGAGTGGTCGTCCCACCAGAGTATTAGAGTGACAGGAATAGAGAGTGCACGTTGTGTCTGCGCGTACACTTGTACACTATAATATCTCCTGCGCAGTTGGCTAATCTCAATGAGATTGGCCGCCGTAGGCGAAATCGGCTAGGAGAACATCATCATCATCATAGAATGAAAAACAAAAACGAATCTATCCCACGGGAACTGTACATTTTTCCGGGATAAAAAGTAGCCTATGTGTTATTCCAGAATATAATCTATCTCCGTGACAAATTTCAACCTGATCCGTTCAGCCGTTCTGGCGTGAAAGAGTAACAAACATACAAACTTTCGCGTTTATAATATTAGTAGGATAGGTTTAATTTTATTCTATTTAGATATTTGAAACGTTTGTGATGTATGTATGTTTAGTGTTTGATAAAACTCTAAAAGTAGTTTAGAACAAATGCCTTATACCTTAAAATAACTGTCGAAAAATACTCCGAGCGACTAAAAATGTACATTCATGTATACTTTCATAGTTTTTATTTTAGTTATATAAACATAACCATTAAATTTTTTCTTATAAATTAATTAAAATATTAGAAAAACACAATATTTAATACTATTTAAATTTATTTTACAATTTTTATGGGCAAAAAACGTTTATTATACGAAAACATGCTTAAATACATACTTCATACTAATATTATACATTTTAAAGTGACTCCGTCTGTTACCTTTCACGCTAAAACTGCTGATCCAATTTTGATAAAATTTGGCCAGGAAATAGATTGCTTCTTGGGATCGGACAAAGGCTACTTAACCCCGCCTCGCTTAACACAAGAACGAAGCCACGGGCAAGAACTAGTATAAAAAACCTATAAACTAAATTAAACAACAGTTAGTAGTTAATTCAGAAATTTTGCTGTATACTTAAAATTTTAGAAGCAGTGGTAGCCCAGTAGTAACGCGCTTGCATGGGAAACCGAGTGAAGCGGGTTCAAATCCCGAGTCTCTCTACCTCTGATAATTTCATATACAAATCATTTCCAACACGATTACCACTTGTCTTCCGGTGAAGGAAAACATCGTGAGGGAACCGGCATGTCTGAGAGAACCTAGCAAGTTTTCGAAAGACATGTGAAGTCCGCCAACCCGCACTTGGCTAGCGTAGTGGACTATGGCCTGTTCCCCCTTGCATTAAAGGCAGGCCCCTGCCCAGCAGTGAGACATTATAAAAAAGGGCTGAATACAAACAAACATACAAACTTAAAATTTTATCGTATTTGAAATATTTCAGAGGAACATATTTGGACTAAGTACTTCACCTTGAATAATCAGGAAATCCGAATACATTGGACATTCTTATCGAATACGCAAAAAACGCTTCCTGCTATATGAGTTTTTTTGTTACAGATTGATAAAAATTGCATTAATTATACATAGCGTTCATACTATTTTATATTATATTAACTAAGAAAAAAAACCTATCCCACGGGAACCGTACATTTTTCAGTAATAAAAAGTAACCTATGTGCTATTCCAGACTATAATCTATCTCTGTGCCAAATTTCATCGAAATCCGTTCAGCCGTTCTGGCGTGAAATAGTAACAAACATCCATACAAACTTTTACATATATAATATTAGTATGGATAGTATGGATGGACTTATATATCGTCAAATGATAACTCTCTTAGGTTTCACTTTTTACTAGATTCTTTGCTCATATTATTAAATCAGCAAGTTTTGTTAGTTGAAAAAAAATCTATATTTAATATCTATACTTATATTATAAGGAGGTAAAGTTTGTAAATTTGTGAGTTTGTGAATTGTGAGTTTGTGACGTTGTAGGTGGTAATCTGGATCTACTGAACTGATTTAGATGAAATTTGGTAAGAAGATAGTTTGAGACCATGGGAAGGACATAGGATAGTTACACAGGATAGTGACACAGGATAATTTTTTTCTCCGGAAATCATCCCTTATGGGATGAAAGTTTGTATGGGGAAAAAACCTCGAATATATTCAATCATATCGGTAATACTATAAAAGAACTAATTGCTAATAAAGTGTATTCTTAAAACAAGAGAGAAATAAAAAATACATTAAATATATTAATAACATAGGAAAGATATTTTAACTTTGAAAACCCGTTATTTACAAGCATGCATTAAAAATAGCCTTGTAAAAAGGCTGTAAGTACAAGTTTTATTTAGGTCCAAATAACTCAATCAGGCTTACTTATATATGCGTAAATTTGTATGTTTGTTACTCCTTCACAATGTAACGGCTGGATCGATTTTGATGAAAATTAATACCCAGATAGGCTATGATCTGGATTAACATATAGGTTACTGTTAAGCACTAGGTAGGTGCTATAGGTGATAGATTCGGGCTCTATTGGAGACCTAATGTTATTCCCAAGAATATTTTTTGAGAATAACATTCTTGAGAATCTGTAGTGTTAAAGATCTTATTTAGAAGCAAATTAAATTCTTGGTGTTATAAATATTAAGAAACGCGACTCTCACGTCTATAGTAGCTGATAAGCTTTTAGTAAAAATGATTTCGTTTTTAAAATTTAATCATAAATCTCAATATAAAATGTATATAGACAGATGCCTTCGTATGATAACCTTTCTAGATAGTCCTTCTTTTCATTGGTGAAAACCGTATCAAAATCCATAAAGTATTCTCTGAGATTAGCCCGAAATCAGCGCGATGGAGAACTTCGATTTATAATATTACTAGCGACTCAGCCGCGCTTCGTTCGTGTTCGTCCCTAGCTTGATTCCCCATACAAACTTTCATCCCCATTTTCACCCCCTTAAGGGATGATTTCCGGTATAAAAAGTCATATGTCCTTCCCAGGGTCTCAAACTATCTTCTCACCAAATTTCGTCTAAATCGGTTCAGTAGATCCAAAGATTACCCCCTACAATGTCACAAACTGACAAACTCAGAAACTGACAAATTTAATCCCTTTATAATATTAGTGTAGACTAGCAGAACCCATGGATTCGCTCGCGCTAAAACTACAAAAAACTCTATAACGGTAAGTTTCATACAACTTTCAAATTATGATCATAAATATTTTTTTTTGTATTTCCCGTGGGAATGAGATAATCTCCCACGATAAAAGACCTACGTCACTCTCCAGCCCTCCAACGATCTCCACACACAAAATCACGCCAATCTGTCACTCCGTTTCGACGTAAAAGAAGGACAAACAAACAAACACTTTCATATTTATAATATTAGTATGAATATATTAATACAGTTATTGATATCAATAAATAAGTCTTATTGATATCTACGTAAAAATAAAAGTGAAATTTAATATTTTATTTACATTAATTAAATTTTTAGTACTATACAATAAATATTTGACATTGCTGTTTGGAATTTATTTTTAAATCCACAGCCTTCTACCAACGGTATGTATGTATATGTATAAAGTAATACTGTTTTTACGGCAAGACTTAAGATTTTCTAGGTCAACTTCTTTTAATCGACACGTTTGGCTCAGTTTGTAGTGACTCTACTTGTTGTTCCAGCGGTCGCGGGTTCTAGTCCAGTTGGGGGCATTCTGTGTGGTGAGTAGAATGTTTGTACTCCAGTCATGGGTGTTTAAAATTATAATAATAATGTTTAAAATTATAATAATAATAATATGTATGTATTTAAAATTATATATATGTAGTGTATCAACTATCTGGTATCCATAACACGGGCCTCGTAGCTTACCATGGAACTAGATGGTGCCGTGTGTTAATGTCCCAACATATTTATTTTATTTATTTAATGATAGCAGGAGTTCTGGGTTTGAAATAAAAAAAGACGGGAAGGCTAAGCCGGACGCTTCGCTACCGCCTTCTCAACCTAAGTTATCAAAGTCGGACTGCCACTTAATCGAAAATAAACAGTACACTTAAAAATAGTCTACTTACCTTACATACTGCACGAGTAGGCTTAAAACACTAAGAACACTTAAAACTATAGTAATACTACTAAAACAAAAAACTAGAAACGAACGTATACGAAAATTAACAAAAACTAATAACTACTGGATAATAATACGAGAGAAATAACTATGAAAAAGAGCAAAAAATATGAAAACCTTAACGCGTTTAATGAGTACAGATCGTATTCGTATACACTATCAAACTTCGCGGTATTTTGTGACTACCCGCCAAAAATACTGAAAAATATTCACAGATAATAAAATCAAATAATGGCTTAAAAAGTTTTGCTAAATGAAAATTAATTATATAATTAAATATTTTACAAAAATCGAATAAAAAATCGTAAATGTATGTATGAATTGAAAATAACATATTTCTATTTTAAAATCATAGTAATCTGATTATAATTTTAACTTTTAATGTGTATAACTCTTAATTATTAAGCGTTAATCTATTATGTTCTGAAAGCGGTATATAAAACAGAAATTGTTAGTTTTGTCAAAATTTAACACCTCCAGGTAAATTTCTAAGAAATTAATTAAATTTCTAAGAAATCTATTGTTAGCTGACACACCGGCGTGCCCGCAGTCATTGAGAGAGATTATTTTGGACACCCCTCTGGGCAGATGGTGCCTCGGCACTGAAGAATCAGTCGCCCACGTAGTCCTGGACGTAGCGGTAACCTCTCAACCTGAAGAAATCGGACCAGTGAGGTCGCTCCGCGAAGCCTGTGAGGTTTTCAGGAAACTTCAGCACTTCTGGGCGGAGCTTTGCTGGCTAATATAGCCAGAATTCGCACGCACAATGGACCAAAAAGGAGTCTAAGTGCGTAAAACGAGTCCACTTTACATTTACTCGAACCCAGGATCATGATTATTATGTTAAAGGGTTTTAACTGAGTATGACTGGGGATGGACAACAAATGAATTCTTTAATTTAACTCTAAGCATAAATTATATTTCCTTATTGATTATAATGTACAGTATGGCTTGGCTGTTTACGCTAGTAATGTGCCGGCGACGGCCGGTCGATACGTTGAATCTTATCGGGGTCTGGAACCCTCCGCTCCCCGCGCATTGTAGACAATTATATAGCATATTATCCCCATTTTTTTCAGAATATAAATCATTATTCATCAAGCGTGAAGGTCATGAAGCAAATAATTATAATTTAATTACATGTTTTATAATTTTGTTAATTTGCACAAAAAATATAATAAAATAGAACAAGTTTTAGATGAATAGTCACTAGGGTCGTAACGGTTGGCATACCGTATCCTATTTACCAATGTTATGTTAGGTTAGGTTATATACTGTACCCCCCCAACGTGCGTTCACCTTGTCGTGGCGGGGGGGCTCAGTAGTGCCCGGCAACCCAACCGGGCGCGAAGCCAAGAAACGCACAGGGAGGTGGCCCACTTCGGAGGGCGGTGTACCATGCGGGTTGCTCCTGGTACTTCTCTGATAGCAGAGTGGACCTTGGAGCAACCCCGTGGTTGTTGTGGTCTGCTTCGGCAGACCTGCCGTCGGGGCGTCGTAGTTGAATGCGTAAGCGATCCTGCGACGCCCCATTAAGACGGGGGAAGGCTTTGTTGGGTTTTAGTGGGTAGTACTGGCTTTGCCGGTGAGTCCCACACCTCGTGCGTAAATGCATTTCCCAACGTTAAAAAAAAAAAAAAGGTTATATACTGTAGAAAGTTCGTACAAAAATGAATGAAGGAATGAAAAAAACGAATATTTATTATATATTTTTTAGGTTTACGCGAATATTTGACATTCTAAATAAAAATATCTTTTCGGATTTTTTCTGAAATTTTTTGGTCACGGAACCATGATTGTTGTAACGCAAATGTCAGGAAACAAAAATCAAAATAAATGCGCGGAAAAATCCGATAAGATAGTTTTTTTAAATATGTACTAATATTATACAGATGTTTTTTTTGTTTGTAATCGATAAACTCGGGAACTACTGAACCGATTTCGATAATTCTTTCATTAATAGACAGCTATATTATCGTTGAGTGGTTTAAACGATAAATGTGAATATTGTGTAATTTAAGGCAAGTTTAAGTGTTTTTGACTGGCTAGTTTTTAATTAATTTTATTTAATCGTTTTTCCGTACAAAATGTATGGGAAAAGTTTTTGGCGATTTCTGTCATTTTTAGTACTCATGCCTTAAATGGTCCCATAGAAACTTTTGATCCCTACATGAAATAGGATCGATTGACATAAAAAAAGTTTTTTGGTATGTTAGCATTTTTTTCGCTTACATGTACATTTTTTCTAAAATCTGTAAATGCAGTTCAGAATATCCCAAAAAGTTATGGATGGTCTCCTTGGAACGTTTTCCTGTAACTATAGCAATTAAGGTACCTGCCCTTACTGTCCCGTCTCAAAAATACACCCTGTATAATGCCTTCGAGATGTCTATAACCCTAAGGTTATTTTTAATTTATTTAAATTTATTTCTATTAAATGCAGCAATCATGGTCACGGGAGAGACTAATCTTTGACCATGATTGCTGCAAAGCATTCGAAACGTCCGAAACCAAAAATCAAAATAAATCCGCGAAAAAATCCGAAAAGATAGTTTTGTCCAAAATATTAAATATTCACATAAATCTAAGAAAGTATTAATAAGTATTTTTTTTTTATTTCGATTTTAAAAAAAACCATCCAACCTCGAGAGCAGAATCAATAAAATAATTTTATCAAAAAAAAATTACACTGACTTAAGAATAATAAATTTATAAGAATATGTAATTTTGTAATTTTTTTGTTTAGTGTTTAGCTTTTTGTTTTTCTTATTTTCATTGTGGTCTGCTTCTTATTTGTATTGTTTAATTTGTGGAAACTTCATTGGTTTATGTGTTATCTATTATTATTAATTATTTATGTAATATCGTACTGTTTGTTTCCCTAAAATAAATAAATAAAAATAAATAAAATAAAATATGTCATTTAAATTCATTAAAAACACACACAAATAAACATACACTTATATTAAGGATCTATTTAAAGGAATTTAAAAAAAACAATCATATTACATAACAAAAAAAAACTAAAAATATGTAAAAAATTCAGTTCCACTTAATTGAAGCATTCCAAAAATAAACAATACTCTTTTATTTCTTAAACCAATCTATAATTTCAATAAGGTATTATATTTTTTTTTAATTATTACTAAAAATCGTGAATGGCTTTTTATTTATAAAGCTGTAAACATTCGGACCTTCGTTATAAAATGTCAAACGTGCGTTAAAAAGCGTGGGAACATTAAAAAGTGACAAACACAAGTAACTGTTAAAAAATAAAGCTAAAAATAAAAATATTTTTAATGTGACTTCCGAAAATGGACGGTAGTATCGCATTGGTCTCAGAAAATAATGATATTTTATTAAAAGTACAGCAGTTTATTATATTTATAACTCTTTCATTTTTAACTTTATCTGTAAAACGAGTCATAGTAATTAAGCCCTTTTAACGTCCCACTGCTGAGGGTGGGCCTCCCTTCCATATGAGGGGGATCAGGCCGTAGCCCACCATGCTAGCCAAGGGCGGGTTGGCGGATTTCACAAACATATTTTGTATACATATAATAAAATTCTATTCTAATTCTGAGCCGAATCTGTACATAAAATATTTTTAGGAAAATCTCATTGAAATAAACAACATTATCGATACAGAGGCTGAAACTGTAGTTTTTAGAATTTTTGTCTGTTTATCTGTCTGTCTATTACCGCATCACAGAAAAACCACTGGAGGGATTTTGATGAAATTTCGTATGATGATAGCTGGTTATCCGGGTCAACATAAAGGATACTTTTTACCGCGGGAAAATATCTTATTTCTGAGAAAAACTGTTAAAAGTGCAATGTAAGAGTATACTAATATGTAAAACCTAAGAATTTGAATTTTGGTCATCTGAACGCGGGTGAAGCCGCGGGCAATGCTAGTTAAAGAATAAACATTTATAATACTTTATAAATATAAAAAAATATTATTTTTCACTACATATAAAGAATATTATTATTTTATTTTTATATTTTAGATGGGTAAAACCCGGGGCTTGACCCCGAATTAACAGCTACGTCTACTATAAACAAACAACAAAACAACAAACAAACGCACAGACAAACAGATATAAATTCAAAAAAATCATTCTTTTTGGTTCTAGTTAGAAAGATCCCGAGTTATAAAGTGGAGTGGAGTTATATTTTTTTAAATCATTTCCACTTGTAAAATTGGTCAAAAATAACCTAACATTGAATGAAGTCTCATTATACATTTTCCCAGTTATATCATCCATAATAATAATAAATAATATTCTCTTATAATAGATTTATAATTACATGAAATCTGGTTCAAGTTTTCTCTCAATTAAAGGAAACCCCATTTTTCCTAAGACAATAGATTTTTTTGCATAATTCAAAGAAATTGGCCGTGGTAGTGAATTTATTGTAGCATCGGCCTTAGTTTTCTTACAATTATCGTCATCTGGTTGGACCTAACTATGGGAAAAGTAAAAACTATTTGGCGCATAAAAATAATAATTTGAGGCTTCACATATAGTACTAGCAGAACCCGCGGTTTCGCTCGAGCTAAAACTACAGAAAAACTCTAAAAAATATGTTTCATACAAACTTTCATCCCCTATTTTACCCCCTTATAGGGTGAATTTTGAAAAATGCTAAAATAGGTATTTATTTAACTGTATTGAAGAGCATTAATACTAAGTTTGAAGTAATTCTGATCATAAATATTTTTTGGGTTGTATTATGAAGTGTTTTTCCGCGGGAATCAGATTATCTCCTGCGGTAAAAATAGCCTATGTCACTCTCCAGCCCTTCAACTATCTCCACACAGAAAATCATGTTAATCTGTCACTCTGTTTCGACATGAAAGAAAGACAAATAAACAAACAAACACACTTTCACATTTATAATATTACTATGAATTCTATATATATATATATATATATATATATATATATATATATATATATATATATACATACCTATTTATATAGGTAAAGATAAAGCCATTCAGTACCTTTGTCTCCTGTGTTTGTCTACCATTTTTTTTGAGTTTAATTGTTACAAATAAAAAACGATCATGGTCGAGACGAGCACTAATATTAATATGGACTAGTTGCCCAGTGGTGAAACGCTCACTTGAAAAACTAAGTGAAGCGGGTTCAAATCCAAGTTCTCAATCATCTGATGTTATCATTCGCGAATCATTTTTTAACATGATTACCACTTGTCTTATGTTAAAGGAAACCATCGTGAGAAAACCTACATGTCTGGGAGAATCTAGCAAGGTTTCGAAAGACATGTGAAGTCCGCCATCCCGTAAATGGCTAGCGTGGTGAACTATAAAATATATCAAAAAATGTAAATAATTGTAACTAGGGTTGCTATATATCTTGTTCAATTTAAAATGTTTATTTCCCTCATTTGAGGCTGTTATTTACACAGAAGGAACCAACTACTTTTATCTATACTAATATACTAATATTATTATAAAGAGGTAAAGTTTATGAGTTTGTGACGATTTAGGGGGTAATCTGTGGATCTACTGAACTGATTTAGATAAAATTTGGTAAGAAAATCGTTTGAGACCCTGGGAAAGACATAGGATACTTTATCCCGGAAATTATCTCTTAAGGGGGTGAAAATGGGGATGAAAGTTTGTATGGGGAATCAAGGTAGAGACGAACCCGAGCGAAGCGAGGGTGAGTAGCTAGTTTTATATATTTTTGTTTAATTTAGAAAACGAACAGCTTCTACCTGACCATAAATAAATTAGTACAATCAATGGTGTCAGTGGCAAAATTATCGAAAGGCCTGCAACACAAGGCAATCTAGTCTACTTATATTTCGCAAGTTGTTCCCAATCTATATGAATATCTCAGACTAAAGAATTATATACACAGAGCTAGCCAAAATAATGTTCCTTCAAGCTACACACGGATGAAGCTTAGTACACAGATGGACATACCTTGAATTATATATATATATATATATATATATATATATATATATATATATAATATAAAATTCTGAGTCGAATCTGTACTGTTAAATATTTTTTGGAAAATTTTGTTGGAATAATCATTATTATCGACACAGAGACCGAATGTATAGTTGTCTATCTAACTTAAAATTTGGTATGATGATAGCTGGTTATCCGGGTCAACATATAGGATACTTTTTACTGCAGGAAAATATCTCATCTCTAAAAAATCTATACTAACAGTTAAAACATACCTAGTTTTATATAAAAGTAGCGACTCACCTTCGCTTCGCTTGGGTTCGTCCCTAGCTTGATTCCTAATACAAACGTTCATCCCCATTTTAACCCCTTTTAAGGAATGATTTCCGAGATAAAAAATATCCTATGTCTTTCCCAGGGTCTCAAACTATCTAAATCCGTTATCTAAATCCGTTCAGTAGATCCAGAGATTACCTCCTACAACGTCTCAAACTCACAAACTTTACCTCTTTATAATATTAGTATAGATGAAACGACAATGTTTTAGTATCAAATCGCACCACCTACGGACGAACACGAGCAAAGCAAGGGTAACTCGCTAGTTATCAATAAAAATAACTATCGCGTGAGATCGAACTTACAATATTTTAGGCTTTAATAGATATATTCCCATCAAGTACGTGAGACAATTTGTTGCTGAATCAACTAATTTTATCTGACCTCTATATGTTAGATGATATCATAGGCTTTAGAGGTCAACTGTTTTATGCGAAACGCAAGTTAAATTGTGTTTTGCTATAAAAAGATTTACTACATATAATAAATTGTTAGGATATAATTATTCAGAGTATAAAAATCAGTATAAAAACCATACAGGAGGCGATCGTCCATCGATTTTAACGGAAATGCTGTCAAATACAAGAGCTGCCAATGCCAATCTTCATGGTGAACGGTTTCGAAGTTAAAACGCTGCTGCTCATGGCAAGTTACATGCTATTTCCGTCAACCTTAAAACCGTTCCCTAATTATCATATAAAAGTAAGTATGACACTACAGTCGATGGGACGATGGAAAAAAAAAAGGATGGTTCTAGCTGGGTTCAAACAGCTTTCATGTGATATGTTCCCAGACAGACATACAAAGAGACGGACGGGCGTGGCCTCTGTATCGATAATAATGACTATTTCAATAAGATTTTCCAAAAAATATTTAATGTGCAGATTTGACTCAGTTAGAATTTTATTATAAGTATAGATTTATATATCAAAGTCAGGAGCGCTTCCCCTCGTCTCCATCGCACCATTGCTGTCTTAGATAGACAATTTTAAGGTAGTAGACTGTGGTAGTACAGTGTTTAATAAACATACTCGTAACTTATGTCCTATTGGTTAGTCGGAAGTAGTTGGTTATTCCCACGGGAATGACGTGTAAAATAAAGACTTATCGATTAAAAAGAAACAATGATAATCAAAATCGATTCATAGCAATCAAAGAAGCTTAACATACATACAAACATATCTATTTATATAAAACAAAGTCGGGTTTGTTACAACACTTATATCCGAGAACTGCTGGACCGATTTTTATGATCTTTGTTTTGTTGGATTTGTCTTCACCCCGAATAGCAGAATAACTATTAAAACATCTGAAAAAAATCACATCAATCAATTACGAAAAAAAAATCTATTCCATACGTCAAAACGTACCTAGATCATAATCAAAATTTCTCCCTTTGTATATCGGTTAAAAAACTTTGTTTTAACCCATGTAGTGACTGATTGAACTCGAGCGCTCTACGTGCCTCGACGGCAACCTTGCCCCACTTAGTCTTTCGTCCGTATATTATGTAATTTAAAAAGCGTGTACACATCAATTGATGAGAAAGTTTTTAAGATACAGATAAAAATGGACTTTTTAACTAAGCCACTTTTGCTAATCTTCTATACATATAATAAAATTGTAACTAAGTTGAACCTGTACATTAAATATTTTTTGGAAAATCTAATTGAAATAGACATTATTATCGATACAGAGCCCGAATCTATAGTTTTTAGAATTTTTGTCTGTGTCTGTCTGTCTGTCTGTCTGTCTGTTACCGCATCACGAAAAAACCACTGGACAGATTTTGATGAAATTTGGTATGATGATAGCTGGTTATCCGGGTCAACATATAGGATACTTTTTACTGCGGGAAAGTATCTCATTTCTGAGAAAAAATACAAAAACTGCATTGTAAGAGTATACTAATATGTAAAAGCTATATATATATATATATATATATATATATATATAGCGACTTACCGTCATCAATCATTCCATCACACATTATTTTGTTATATCTCAAAGGGTTTAGGCAGCGTTTTCGTTGAAAGCTCCCAGACGTCTTATTTTTTCCGACACCTCCAACAAATATCGTCATATTTTAGCTAATGTGTACAAAAACTTAGCATATTATATACTAAAACCTTCCTCTTGAATCATTCTATCTATTAAAAAAAACCGCATCAAAATCCGATGCGTAGTTTTAAAGATTTAAGCATACATAGGGATATAGGGACAGAGAAAGCGACTTTGTTTTATACTATGTAGTGATGAATTATAAATGCCATATATGCAGACAAAACCGCAGCTGTTTCCTAGTCTCTGATACTCTGAATCGCCTCTACATAACGAGTAGTGCGAAATAAAACGTTCTCACTTTTATCAAATAACAGATTGTTGAATGTTTACGGAAAATATACGTATGTGAATACGAAACTTAGTTCTCTATAGAGTATAAAGTTTTGTTCATAATGGAGTTTTTTTTTATAAGACATAGAAAAGAAGTTTCTAAAATAATTTATTTGGTGTTGTGAAATTATAATTAAAATCTTTTCATTTCTTTAAAAATCACGGACAATAAGATTACTTTTTAAATTATCGCGTTTCATAATTATGTTATAATTACACTATGAGACTTAACGCGTGAATGAAAGTGGCTGCAAAAAAATTTGCTTACCTTGTTCCCGACGTTTCGACTGGATTGCACGAACTGTGGTCACGGACAGACAAATTCACGCGCGATGAAGTCCCGCACTGTAATTATTAAATTAGTAAGATTACTTGTTTTGACAATTTTGAAATGATTCAATTAATATTAAAATCATATATTGGTTTTTGATAATCTCATTTTTGTCTCCTCCATACTATGTGGCGAAGTGATTTGTGCTCAACTGTCATGCTTTGAAGCCGTTGACAAGAAAATTGAATTGAATTGAAATTTATGGTATTTAAAAAAAAATAAAGGCTTTTTAATCTCGTAGCTTTGGGGGGATTAGACCATAGTCCATCACGCTGGCCAAATACAACTGACTAAATTCACATCTCTTTCGAAAACTTGGGTTCTCTCAAATATGCAGGTTTTCTCACAATTTTTCCTTCACCGTAAGACAAGTGGTAATCATATTGGAAATGATTCGCACATGAAAATATCAAAGGTGTGAGACTCGCGACTTAAACCCGCTTCACTCGGTTTCCTAAGCGAGCGCGTTACCACTGAGCTACCACTGTCTCTAATTTTCATTTACATGGCCTATATAATATTTAATTTATCTTCACCAATGTAAAACGAGGGCAGAGACGCGAGAAACATATAGTAATTTATGAAACAATATTCATTCTAAATACACCCTTATAAAAACCTTACCTAATACTACTTACTTGGTTGTTTTTTAGTTAGTTTCAGTTAAAAAAGTACGGATCGATTATAAAATTTCTATGAGTGAAACTATATCAGCAATATCTGATAGTGTATAGTGTAAAAATAGCTGTATTTTATTAAAAAAGTTCTATCTTGTATGTAAAATGATTAGAGTTATAATAATTATGGCCTTTTCAATAGTTAAATGTATAACAACGCCTAAAGTAGAATGCGGATACAAGGTAAATAAAACATATTTTTATTACAACACTATTGATCAATGGATCACTATGAAATACTTTTTTCCTGTTTTTTTTTAATTACTCTTCATCTTCTTCTTGACAAAGAAAATTACTAGGTCCTATGGATATTATACTGCCTTTTGCTCGTGTTCCTAGGTGTCTAATAGCTTGCTAAGGTGCCTATGTGCTACTCCAAGTCATGGTCTATCTGTGTACTGAATTTCATTCAAACCTATCTAGCTCTATCAGCGTGAAGATGTAACAAACAAACATACAAATATTCGTATTTATAATTAACTAGCCGACAAACTTTGTACTGACCATATTTCAATTTTGTTTGTCTGACCTTTAAGTTCTTACAAAATTACTATAGAAAAGATCACTATTTTTCCCAAACTCTCCAATTTTCCTGACAATTCTTCACCTAGATGCTTTATTCAAGCTATTACAAATTTTTTTTTCAAAAAGTAACCAAATCAGTTCAGCCGTTCTCTAGTAATGGGTTGGACTTACCAACAAACAGTACTTCATTCTTATTTATATAAATATTGTATGATTCTATTTCTTTAAACAGCAATGTCCTCCAACTAGAGATGGAGCTCTCAACGTGCATATCATACCGCACTCCCACATGGACGCAGGGTGGGTGAAGACTTTCGACCAATATTATCATGGAAGTAAGTAATTAAAATAACAAAAGCTAATTTTTTGAATATGAAAAAATCCAATGAAATAAGTATAATCTGTCCGAATTTTAGAAGTAAAATAATTGAACTATTTCATGCAACTCTTATTAACAATGTGCTTTAAACTTCAATTGTAACTATGTAATCAAATCTTGGAAGTCGATTTCAACCTACTTCTTATTCTTATATCGATTGGTCCGAATGCTAAGGACTTGTAGTAATTCGATATAATCAAGCTGTTTTGATGTTGGAGGGTAATAGAACTCTTCAATGACTACCAGTATAAAAAAGTTTGGGATAATTTTATTCGTCTGATGAATCTAAATCATCTTGATTGATCCCGTACACATTGAACAAATGTGTGGATATTTTATTATAATAATAATAATATATTATTTAATTTACATATAATTTTAATAGTAGTCCGTTTATAAACATAATCTTCATTCTTTACAGCTAAATCTAGCATCAGTACTGCAAGCGTCCAACTAATCTATCACTCAGTCCTCTCAGAGCTGTTACACGACAAAAGGAGAAAGTAAGTACACTTTTAATAGATATATGCAATCTAAGCTAAAATATAAATTATTGTAAATTCATCATCATCATCATATTCAGCCTGCTCTCATCCACTGCTGGACATATGCCTCTCCTATGGCGCGCCACTGAGCTCGATTTTCAGCTCTAAGCACCCAACCGCTACAAGCCACTTTACATATATTGTCGCTTCACTTAGCTGGAGCTGGATTGCAAATAATAATAGTTAAATATTCGAATTCATGTTAAGAGCCAACATGAACATGCCAGAACAAAGATATTATTAACTATTTAGAATTTTCAAGGTTCACCTTCTCAGAAACTGGATATTTCTGGCGATGGTGGAAGGAGCAGCGTGGAACCACTCGGTCTACATTCAGATCTCTGGTAGCTGAAGGTCGGATACAGTTTGCTGGTGGTGGCTGGGTACAGGCCGATGAAGCCACTGTGGACTATCTCCAACTTCTGGACCAATATACTTGGGGACTGAGGTGAGAACAGTTATATTTATAATTCTAAGAAAGCTTCACTAAATTATTATTATTATTTTATTATTTAGTATTGAGTATTTAAATGTACTATAATGATTGCGACAAAGGTAACATTACTAAATCGTTAAAATGAGTTATCAGCCGTTAGTCTTTAAGCTGATAAAAATTAAAAAAAAAATTTTCACTCCATTCTTAAAAAAACTTATTTTTTTGTGAATTTATTTCACGTATCAAGCTCGAATCTATTGAGATTGTATAAAAAATACACTTTATTATTATGTAAAATGTGTGTACTATAAATATTAAAAATATTTGAGTAACTATGGAAGGATATTTATATTTCTTTTCAGGAAACTCAATGACACGCTAGGACCTTGTGGTACACCCAAAGCTGCATGGCAAGTGGACACATACGGACATACAAAAGAACATAGCTCCTTACTGGCTCAGATGGGGTTTGATGGTCTTTTTATAGGTATGATTTTAATAAAAAAAAAATTTTTACCTCTATTATAAACATGGATTACAGACTTTTTGATTATCTTTAAATCTTAGTCTAACAATAAGATGGGCGGAAAGATTCTGTCAACCAAATAATTTAAAATTAACCAGCTTAGAAAATCGAGGAGATAATCATAATTTTCAATAAAATTATGATTTTAAATGTCATTTTTTTAAAGGTAGAGTGGACTATAAAGAAAGAGAAGCGATGCTCGAAGAAGATAGAATGGAGTTTATGTGGAGGGGAAGTGACGTTCTTGGTAAGATAAAGAGAGAAATTGTCTTTTTGCCACAACCATTAAATATGAAACCTTTGTTATTTGTATATGAGTGTATGATAGAGAAGCTAAACTATTATTGTTGTGGATATAAATAATTAAAAATATATACATACATATTTTCGTACTAAAAAGTTAAACTGATTTTAAAAATAATTGTACCTTTCTATTACGAATCTTTCTCGTGATTTGAGTCTATATTGTGACCATGATTGCTGTACAGCATCCGAAATTTCGGGAACCAAATACCAAAATAAATCCGAAGAAAACTCCGAAAAGATAGTTTTATTTAAGACAAATTCACCTCCCTACATATTATTAAAAAAAATGTAAATATTGGCGATGATAATGATGATTACACTGACTTTGGTTCTAAATGTAATTTAAAATTTATTGAAATGAGTCAAAAATCTCTACTGTGCTATGGTATATTTTAGGTTTCAATCTGGCTCTTTTTTAAAGCTATAATTTTCTTTCGTTTAGGTAAAATGTCGGATATACTAACACACACATTATATAATCTATACAACGCTCCAGACGGCTTTTGCTTCGACTTACTTTGCAGTGACGAACCTATTGTCGATGACCCCGATAGCTCTGTGTACAATGCTGATATACGGGTAAGTTATTGAAATATCTGCTTATATGATACTTACTATATATAATATACTCCTAAATCAAGGAGACAGATGATTGATGTAAAGCATTTGAAAAGTCGAGAACCAAACATTAAAATAAATCTGAAAAGATCCGAAAAGACAGTTTTTTTTTAAATATCAAATATTCGCGTAAGTCTTAGAAAATACTAGCATTGCCCGCGCTCCGCCCGCGTTCAGATGACCAAAAACCTAATTCTTAGGTTTTACATATTAGCATAGGTACTCTTACAATGCAGTTTTTGTGTTTTTGTATTTTTTTCTCAGAAATGAGATATTTTCCCACAGTAAAAAATACATACAACAACTATATGTTGACCCGGATAACCAGCTATCATCATACCAAATTTCATCAAAATCTGTCCAGTGGTTTTCTCGTGATGCGGTAACACACACACAGACAAAAATTCTAAAAACTATAGATTCGGACTCTGTATCGATAATAATGTCTATTTCAATTAGATTTCCCAAAAAATATTTAATGTACAGATTTGACTTAGAATTTTATTATAAGTATAGATTATGAGATTCAGTTTCTTATAAGGTAGATATTTATATAAACAATAGAAGACTTTAATAATACATAACCAAGAATTTCATAAATTTCAGGTAAACACATTCATATCTCAAGTAGAAAAACAAGCAAAATATTACGATCATGATAATATAATGGTGACCATGGGCGGAGATTTTACTTACCAAAGCGCCGCAAATTGGTTCATGAATATAGACAAATTGATAAAGTAAGTTTAAAATTCATAAATTTCCGTAATCCATCTAAATCCGTCCAGCCGTTTCAGTATTAATGAGTAACAAACAGACACACATACTTTGGCATTTTTAATAGTAGCGAGATAATCTCCAAAGCAGGGATAGCCCAATGTTAACGCTCGCTTAGGAAATGGAGTGAAGTGGGTACCTATTCCAGTCTCATATCTCTGATATTTTTATATGAGAATCATTTCCAACCACTTGTCTTACGGTGAAGGAAAACATCGTGAGGAAACTTGCATGTCTGAGAGAACCTAGCAAGTTTTCGGAAGACACGTGAAATCCGCCTGCACTCGGCCAGCGTAGTGGACTATGGCCTGATCCCCCTCGTACAGAAGAGAGGCCCACCCCCAGCAGTGGGATGTTAGAAATGAGGACTGAATACAGTGATAATTACAGTGAAAATGACTTAAGTGACATAAATCAATTAGGATTATTTCTACTAATAATGTATGTAATTGATTGTTAATATCTATACAACACAATACTATTCCTTGTTTTTAGGTTATTTCTTAAGCAAACACATTTGGAAAAAAACGGTCAATAGCTTATCTGTATGTATCTGTATCTCGAAAATGGCTCTAACGATTTGGATCAAATTTTGTATTTAGATAATGTGTCGCTTCTCTACCCGACTGCGCGACGCAAAGGAGGGTAATGTGTTTATCAGTCTATGTATGTATATTTGTTCCTATATGGCATTCTAGAGGCAAAACGCTGAGGCCGATTTTGATGATTCATACGTCGTTAGATTCGTCTTGATAACGCGAGTGTCTATAGGCTATATAAAAATAGTTAAAAATTAATATAGCGGATTTCAGACGCCAATTTGTGTGTCTTTAAAAAAATTCTTCCAAGCATCGACTGGGGTATCAAAATAAAGGTGTTTATTTTGATACCCCACTCGCTCGATACAACTTTTATGTTTAAAAGTAATTTATGAGAAAAAATTGCTAAATATAGCTTTATAATGTCTAATAGGCATAAACTAAAAAGCTAATAAAAAACATATTTCATATATATCCATCCAAATCCTATCCTTCTAAATTTCATCCCAAATCCTAATTTCATCCAAATCCGTCCAGCCGTTTTAGCCTGAAGGAGTAACAAACATACACACATAGAAATTTAGCATTTATAACAGTATCCTATACGCTTGGTTCGCACGTTGCATCGAGTTTTTTATCCCTATAATTATAGGGATAAAAAACACCGCAGGGCTTGCATCTGCAAGCCCTGCGGTGTTGCAGATGTCCATGGGCGGCGGTGATCACTTTCCATCAGGTGAGCCTCCTGCCCGTTTGCCCCCTTAGTCCCATAAATATATATATATATATATATATATATATATATATATATATATATACTAGCGGACCCGACAGACGTTGTCCTGTCTACACGTCTTTAATTTGAAAATTTCAAACTTTTTTAATAATTTTTTTGATGAAAATTATTATTCAAATTGTGAATCTAAACCATTCCCAGATCCCCTTGAACACACACAAAAAATTTCATCAAAATCGGTCCAGTCGTTTGAGAGAAGTTCAGTGACATACACACTCACACAAGAATTATATATAATCATTATCAAAGTCAGTCATTTTCATTATTTATTATACGAGTATTACGTAGTTATATTATCTAGAATACAAAATCAATATTTAATACAAAAATATATTACTTTGATAAATTCTAAGTACAAGTAGCAATATTGTCGTAAAAAGCAACTCTGAACCTTGATCTAGATCGTTAACTAGGATAAAAATATGACATCGATATTTTTTATTTTAATTAAATATCAAAAACTATATTGTTGTTAAATATACTTCTACCCGCGGATTTGTTCGCGGCACGAGATGTATCTAGCATACGTAATAAATAAAGTACTACCCTCCCAACCCAATTCGGTTACGGCGGCCAATCTCACGACTTACTGCGCGGGACATATTATAGTGCACGTGTAGTAGCAGACACAAGTGTACTCTCTATTCCATTCATTGTCATATTTTTTTTAAATAAAACTACATCCACATGCTTTAATTGCCGTGCCCTTTTTATTATGTTTACAATATTTTTATGTGTTTGGCAATTACATTTTAGATTTGCTAAGAACTAGCGGTACTGAGACTAATTTTTTGACGGACGTGGTCCGAAACTGACTTTTATAAAACTTTTTTTTTCACTGTCATATTAGGATGGGGCCTCACCTCGACACAAGCGATGAAAGATAAGACGTAGGACTGACATGCACCTTAATATGCTCTTCGAGACATATAGACGAAAACACCACTAACTTCCCAAATATGAGCTTTACTGAGTATTTCGTGACAGAAAAATCCAGAATTTTTTAAGGCTATCCCGGACTTTGAACTTAAGACCTTTTGATGCCGTACAGGCTATTAGAGTAGTACTAGAGCTAGACCAACAAGACAGTCTAGCACAAAATCTAGCTGTCTGCACGAGAGTTTTTATTAAAGTGCACAAGAAATCACGATAGATTGACTATTCGAATACTCTCATGATCAATAAGCAAGCTGAGATAACCTTAAACATAAAGTACAGGGCTTCAGTGTACTTATAGCTCGCTTCCCAGCTTGAAGTTGCCACCAAGTATTTCTTGACAGAAAAACCTTATAACTCAGTCATTTTTAAACTGATTAGACTCAAGACTCAAACCTTATACATCCTCGCAAATTAGTGTATTTTTTTCAGTCACGTGACAGCACACCGAGCTAATATTTCAGATATAAATATATTTTACTCTACACCATCTTGCTATTTGAAAGCTATTTACTTATATGGAAGAAGAGATAAAGCTTTATATACAGAAAAGGTAAAACTTATACTGATTTAATATTATTAATTAATTTTAATTAATTTTAATTAATTTGCTATATTATTTGGATCCGGCTGAAAGGACCAATTTTTTCCTCTTTTAATAAATTTAGATCTTTTCGAATATATATATCTTTTTGCTTACTAACAAACTTATTTTTTTTTTGTTCTGTTACTTCTAATGTACTCGTATATATAAAAATAGTCTCAAATTACTAAGCCCCTTGCCAAACCTATGTAATGTCACTTACTAAAGGAAACAAAGATTAGACTTCTTATATTTTTTCACTGTCATCTTGTCTTAATTAATACATTTTGAATTCATTTACAGGGCAACCATTTGCCATATGGAAGTGACGTAAATACGTATTGGACTGGATTTTACACTTCTAGACCGAGTCTTAAGTTTTTGGCAATGAGAGCTCACGTATTTTTGCAGGTAAGAAAAACGTGTTACATTAAAAATTACGTTTCTGATTGTACATTTATGTTCCTAATTACTCCACAAAAGCTTTTTGAGAGATTATGGTAAGAGATTATAACTTCCTACTTGTACGAAATCAGAAGAAGGTTAGTTGATGCTGCATCTTTAGCTCTACTGCACCGATAGAAATAAAACCTACAATGTTTCGTAAATAATATTACTTACAAACTTGTAAAATAAGAGCTAAATTTTACACCACCCAGTTTTTTTTCGAACAATATATAGTTAACCAGACAGGCCAAGAAATACAAAAATGTTACTTTTAATTTAACACACATTAAAATTGTTGCAGATAGTAAAACAACTCTCAGTATTATCACGTATGGGCGATTCATATGAATTGCATCTATTAAGACACTCAGTCGGTTTGATGTTACATCACGATGCTATAACAGGTATTATTTGAAACCTTGCTAAAGAAAAAAAAATGTATTTAAAATAAGCTAATGCGACTTTGCACGATTCGAACTTTATATGGAAAAAGTAATGGAGTTCCACAAGGATCTATTATAGGCTTACTACTATTAAGTTTATTTAATATTGTAAAAATTATAGTAATTATAATACTTTTTACATTAATAACTATAAACATATGTTTCGTTTTAGGAACTAGTCAACAGCACGTAGCGAATGATTTTATCAAAATATTATCTGAAGCTATAGACGCTTGCACGAAGAAAGTTTCACAGTTTTTAAGGTACTATCTAATTTATATGTTATTAGTGACTTAGTGACTTAGCACATAACGTTGCTACTTGCTACAGTTTAATAGGAAACCTTTCCTCTATTCCTTTTAAGAGGAATACTTCTGTAACACATTGTTTTCATATAACTTTATTAGTTTACGTGACGTACACCAATAAAGCTCCCAGTCGGCATGATTTTTTCCAACATCTTCAACAATCATCGCATATTTCAGCCAATTTACAAAAAAACCTTAATGATTTTTATATGTACACATAAACCTTCCTTATGAATCACTCCGTCTATTGGTGAAAACCTGTTCGGTCGTTTTTGAGACTTATCGCATTTGGTCACACTGATTTGGAGACTTGAACCCGCGACCGCTTTATAGCAAGTAGGGTTACTTCAAAGTGAGCCAAACGTGTCGTCGTTTATACAGAATATGACAATATGTAACGAGAAATACAAAGTACAGGCAGTTGCTGCTAATAATTACACATAATAACCAAAAATTAGGGCAAGTTTGAGATATTCAATATTAATTAAAACAGATATTTCAACTTGAAAGAAACAACTCTGAGACAACCTGCACATTTAAAAACACCTAAATAGTTTATTCCGTGCTTAGCATACTCAATACAAGATTCCTCACATTAAGGCCAATTGGGGATGTTAAAAGAGGTGACTTTTTATTTCATTTTTATTGTATTGTATTCAGCCACAACCACCCTTTAAGACGAGGGGTATCAGGCCGTAGTCCACCACGCTGGCCAAGTGCGGGTGGATTGAGCATGTCTTTCGAAAACTTGCTAGGTTCTTTCAGAAATGCAGGTTTCCTCACAATGTTTTCCTTCACCGTAGGACAAGTGGTAATAATGTTGGAAATGAAAATATCAATGGTGCAAGACCCGGGATATGAACCCGCTTGACTGGGTTTTCCAAGCGAAAGCATCATCACTGAGCTACCACTATTATATTATTTTTATGAAAAAGAAATAATTAAAATATATTTACGATTGATTTTAGTGTTCTAACACCAACATGGGGTGGAAGCAGGCGACCAAAGAATTCTCAACAGTTTATAATATGCCATCAATTAAATATGAGTCAGTGTAGGGTAAGTTTTTAATTATAGAATAAAAGTTAATAAGGGGTAATAAGCGCATTACTTGAAAACGGCTGGAGCGATTTGATTAATTTGTTTTAATACCTTGTTAATATTTCATTCATTCGTAATATTATGACAAAAATTAGTTAAACGGACTCCAAAGTGTGAACCAAGTTAAAGCAATCTAATGCTACAATTTCCTTATTCATAAGACGATATTTATCTTAAAACGAAATTGTTATTTAATAAGATATTAACTAATCTGGCGAAATATTCAACAAACGAGCACCTCAAACTAATCTATACATTGTATGTATGTATGGAAGCAATCGCCTGATCTGCAGCACACCAAAGCTCGAGAGACCATTTACTTGAGAGGCGAGTCCTGGCAAATTCGACCAGTCCACATAATACATACATGTACAATTGATGTTAGATTTAGATATTTTTTTTGGTAAGTACTTCCAAAGATCACCACGTTCCAATAAACAACCAAACTCTTTAGACTCATATACTTAACTATATTTTAAAAAATAGAAGCAAAATTCATTTCGAGAATCGAATCGTTTCTGAAAATTGGACCCGAATTCGATAGATAAACGCAGTTAACATCGTCTTCTCTCTAAGATCTCAACAATCAGGCAGGAATTTTCTCATTTGGAGATTTAACCTTCATTTGTAAAAATATACTGAATTAAAATTTGAGTATAATCTGAAAAAGCCACACTGAAAAACTAATACTAGTTATATATACAGTTTACAGAGACTCAAGAATCCATACTTCTCATTGTTTACAATCCTCTCAGCGTCAAGACCTACCACCACATACGCTTGCCATCCATTGCTCTACATTACTCTATAAGGGATTTTAAGGGTAAGTTCCACGAAAGGTTTAAAAAAACAACAAAAATGTCTCATTCAAAACCACTCAATCATTTTAAATAAAACTGTCTTTTCGGATTTTTTCGGGGGTTTATTTTAAAATTTTGGTTCCCGAAGTTTCGAATGCTTTACAGCAATCGTGGTACGGGAGAGACTAAGGTTTTAGATGTATCAAGGGCATTATACAGATGTTACAGACAGCCTACCCACAAAATAACAAAATGAATTCAAAAAATTCAAAAATGGCACCAATGTACCTAACAATTTTTGTTAATTTTAATTTTAAACATTTTATAATTTTAATAAGTTCTATAATTGAACATGGAATATAATTTTAGCTGTTATTATTCTAGTACACTTTATAAAATTTCCCTTATTCCTTGAAGAAAGTACCTAAACGATTTATCGAGAATAGTAGCATAAACGACAAAACACGCTACTATTTTTGACATTGACACTTTTTGATGGTCTATATTATTCGTAAGTCTGAATCCGGGTTATATCTATTTATGTACTAAATTTCATTAAAATTTGTTTAGCCGTTTACGGGAAGCAGAGACAGACATAACGAAACACAAAATTTTCAATGATTTTATACATATATTTTTACTTTTATTTTTTTAAACTGTATGCAGACGAAGACGTTGAGTATCAGCTAGTGCCACTACCAGCGGCTGTAATAAATCTACCAGGACGATCTTCCACTGCAATACAGGAGATATTTTTTGAAGCAGAAAATATACCGCCTATGGGTTTCTCCACATATTACATATCCAGTATAAGAGATCAACTAGTAAGTGCGTATATATAATTATATATATCTACACTAATATTACAAAGAGAAAAAAAAAGTTCTTTTGTACGTTTGTTTGTATCGAATAAACTAAAAATCCGCTGAACCGATTTAGATGACATTTGGTATGAAGATAGTTTGAGACATTGGGAAGGACATAGGATAGTTTTTATTCCGGAAATCATTCCTTAAGGGGGTGAATAGGGGATGAAAGTTTGTATGGAAAATCAACATTTCTGAAGTGAGGGATATAAAACTCATCGTAACTATGTATGTATATATAGTCTATTACATACTAAGCGTTAAAACGTACATAGCGAACCCGAACCCGAGCGAAGCGAGGGTGAGTCGCCGCTACCTGTAGGCAAATATTATAAAACATTATTTTTCTTTTCATATTATTTTTTGTGTAATGGTTTCCAGCATCTTTAAGAGATTTTTTTTATAAATTAATAAGTCTTATTTTATAATAATATAGGCGGAAGGTGAATTTTCAAAAAAATCTCGAAGTCCAGAAATAGAACAAGAATTTCTGCCATTTATTTCTAACGAAGTAAGTTCTGTGTATATTTTATTAATGTTAATAAAAACATTATGCACTGACTGCTCTTCTGGTCTGCCTTTTATCTGCAATCCGAAAAAAATACTGAAATGACATCATGCTTAGTAGTGATTAAAACTTAAACTTTTAAAACGTTCTCATCAACTTTTATCATCAGCATTGTAGCCATTTTTTCCTTTGATTCCCTGTACGTTCCTTTAACTGGATTAGATTCTTATTATTAGAGTCTTAGGATGTATAAAGCATGTTTCAGAGGTGCCATTTTAAATTATTATTTTTGGTGTAATGATGTTACACACTCTCTTCTTAGGTGTCTTCTTGGGAAACACGCAACTTTTCCGAAAAAAATATGATTTTATTAAAAATAATTCCTAATTAAGCACACTTTATTTTACATTCCAGTACATAAAAGTGACCGTTAACAAAACAACCGGTCTCCTGGAATCGATCCAACACGTAGACGGGATAAAAATGAGTATATCACAAAATTGGTACTATTACAGTCAAGTGCAGAATATTCAAAACTCTGGGGCTTACGGCTTTAGACCTGCCCAAGAAAAACCCATATCCGTAAGTTAAAAGTATTATTGTAATACAAAAACAAACAAAATAACAAACATAGTGAGAAAAAACAAACCTAATGGGTGGAAAGCTATAGGATTTTAATTCCCATTAAGGAATTCTTGATGCAAAAATGAAAGTACTTAATTTTTTTGGGTATTGGGGTGTATGTTACGCGTTCTCTACCAATTTTAAATAATTGTGATTGGTCTTCTCATATATTTTATTAAATCTCGTTTATTATTAAATTAATTTTCGACGACACGTTTGGCTCAGTTTGTTGTAACCCCTACTTATTGCGCTAGCGGCCGCCTCAATGTCCCAACATATTTATTTATTTATAGGCTACTTTCTACCGCGGGAGATTATCTCATTCCCGCGGGAAAACATGTACTTGGTATTCATCCTCTTCAATACAATTAATTACGTTTATTAGCATTACTTGAAATTCTTCCCGTAAGGGGGTAAAATAGGGGACGAAAATTTATATGAAATTTACATTTTCAAAAAAAAATTTGTAGTTTTTGCGCGAGCGAAGCCGCGAGTTCTGCTAGTATAATTATAAATGTCAAAGTTTATTTGTGTATATTACTCAAACGGCTAGTCGGATTTGGATAAAATTTAGTACACAGATAGGCTATAGTTGGAGTAACATATACGCTTATCTATACAGATAAATAAAGTTAAAGTCTGTTTGTAATGTCAAAATAACAGCTTTTTACTAAATGCGTATGAAATTATATACGGTACTTATAAGATTTTTTTTTTTAATTTTGCATTTTAAAAATAGCTTACAAAAGTAACTTAGGCTACTTTTATTTTAGAAAAAAATTTAGGGTTCCACTAAAAAAAAAACAAAACGTACCTAGGGACACATCAGAGCGAACCGAGAGTAAGTCAGTGTTAGTAATTAAAATTAAAAATTTCAGGTAACAGATACGGTGATGTACCATACAATAAGAGGGTCGTTAGTAAAAGAAATAAGACAAAGATTCACTGATTGGATCACGCAAATAATTAGATTGTATCGCGGCGAAGAGTTCGTTGAAATTGAATGGATTATTGGTCCTGTGCCTATTGGGTAAGACACTTTACTAAAAACTCGCTTCGCTCGGGTTCGTTCCTAGCTTGATTCCCCATACAAACTTTTATCCCCTTTTTCACCCCTTAAGGGATGATTTCCGCAATAAAAAGTATCCTATGTCCTTTCTAGGGTCTCAAACTATCTACTTCCTAAATTTAACCTAAATCCGTTCAGTAGATCCAGAGATTACCCCCTACAACGTCACAAACTCACAAACTTTACCTCTTTGTAATATCTATATTATAAGATACTATGTTTCTTTTTTACTTGTACTGAAAACAAAATACATTACCACTTCTCAAAACCCGTTAGAAACCTGTGGTCAACGATGCTGGTGTAATTATTTTTTTAATTATATTAGTTGTTTATATATTTGCTTTATTGTGAACACTGTTTGTAGACCCAAATAAATTAAAAAATACTTTGCCCGCAATTCCATTCGTATAATTTATTTATGTGTAATTGCTTCGAATAGCCTGATGTTAGACAGCCTATTTATTACCTTGTTTAATAAATATGTAGGTCATAAAATTTAAAAAATCTACATAGGACGATGGTTACAATCTAACAGAAAAAAATTCTTGGGTTTTTAATCTTATTCTTATCGCATTTGTTTTTAGACCATAATTTGTACAAAAGGTTACTTATTAATAATATTTTTAATAATAAATACATATATTATACATAATAATAAGATTTAGACTACAGCGGTCAATCTCAATAACTAGCTATCATCGGTAGGATGACAATTTGGCGTTGATTGGAGATCAGGCGCAGAACCGACCCGACGTCTTTGCTTGCTCTGTTTTGGATTATGATGAAAGACCACCAACATCTCAACTCTGGACTGTTACTGAAAATGGCCTGATCTCAGAATCGAACCCAGAACCTCCAGACCCACTAAATCGAAAAAGCAAATTAACAATCTGACACATTAATGTGTTAGAATATTTAATTCATTAATTTGTTTTAGAAGTGATCTTGGTAAAGAAGTGGTTACCATTTTCAAATCAAACATTACAAATAACGGTATATTCTACACGGACTCTAACGGCAGACAAATGATCAAACGGTCTTGTTTAAATGAATCTTCCGGTACGTATAATACATATAATAAAATTGTAACTAAACCGAATCTGTAAATTAAATATTAAAAATTTAAACCATAAAACATAGTAACAAACACGACCCACGGGGCTTATCACCAAGCACCAGGCTATTTTTTACTAAGAAACGTCAAGTCTGGAGATGTTTTGGTATGGCAGCCCAATATCATTAAATTTGTAATAAAATTATATACATTTTGTTACTATGTTCCGGAAAACGATATAAGACATTTACTTCAATTTACCTGTTTATACCTGGGTGTCAAGTAAAGTGTGAAAAAGAGTGAGGGGTTCACCACATAGATCGGTATCCCTACTGTACGAAATTTACAAGTATATGTGGATAGATTTAGGTGAGATTTAGAAAACATATAGACTCGGAACCTCAAATAACACCACTTTTGGTAATAAAATTTACCAAAAGATAGTGCATTCGAAATGGTTTTCCAAAAGTTACATACGTATAATATTATTTATGTAAAAATACTATATGAAATATATAAACTTACAATCTTTGGTTAGAATTTTTTCTAAGTCCTGAGTGATTTTGAATCTCGAATTGTATCTCTAGGTGGGACAAGCAAACGTAAATTAGCCGCTTGCCAATATCCTGTGAGGAAAATATGCTTGGAAAACAATAGAGATGGTCTCTGCGTTCTCACTGATAGAGCTCAAGCTGGCACTTCTTATAACGATGGAGAGATTGAATTAATGGTATGCATTGTAATGTATTTAGCCCAATTTAACGTCCCACTGCTGGGGGTGGGCCTTCTTTCAATCCGAGAGGGATCAGGCCATAGTCCACCATGCTGGCAAGTGCGGGTTGGTGATGGGTTGGTATGCTATAATTACTTACATTAAAAAAACTAAAATTTATTGTTAAGCTATGTCACCTGACATTGTTCTATCCTAATTTCAATATATGTATTTATGAATTAGTGTAATACAAAAAATCTATAGAAAAAAATACCTTTAGTTACTCCCGAATTTCCCAATTTTCCCGACAATTTTCCCAATTTTTTTCTCTAAAAAATTAGCCAAATTGGTTAAGCTGTTCCCAAGTGATGCGACCAGTGAACACGACTTTTAATAATAATAACATCCTTCTGACCGATTTCGGTCACAGCGGCCAATCCCACTGAGGCTAGCCAGATGCCCAGGGGATATTATAGTGCAGCGCGTGTACGCGCAGACACAAGTGCACTCTCTATTCCTTTTAGTCTCAATATCCTATCCGATGGAACGATACTTCGACACGACCGGTGAGAGTTACGAAAGTTCTCCGAGGCACGGGGGTGCCACACCGCCAACTTCCCATCTCCTATATTTATATCTTAACTCAGTAATTAATCTTGGCCCGACCCGGGACTCGAACCAAGGATCTCCGGATCTGCAGTCGTACATGCTATTACTTTTAGTCTAACACTAACGATGGTTCTATCCATCTCTATTAGTACCTATATCTACTTTTTATAATTTGGGCTTAGATAGCTTTTAAATAAACCTATGGTACTCAGAATCAAGACATTTTAAAATCACAGATTAACCCTTTGATTTTATTTTTATTTATAAGTCTAAATATACAGGTTCACAGAAGACTTTTAACTGATGATGGATTTGGTCTAGAGGAAGCATTAAATGAAGAAGAGTTTGGTCTAGGATTGGTAGTGCGAGGCAAGCACAGGATATTTGTAGGTAGCCACAAACAGGATGGTTAGTTCTCAAGGATAATTTTCGATGTTTGAAATTTTTTCGATATTTTTTTTCAAATAATGCCTTTTTGACAACAAATTCTGATAATGTGTTAATTTATCTATAGTAATGTTATAAAGAAGAGGTTAAGTTTGTGATTTGTGAGTTTGTGGGTTTGTGAGTTTGTAAGTTTGTGGCGTTGTAGGGGGTAATCTCTGGATCTACTGAACCGATTTTCAAAATTCTTTTACCCACTAGAAAGCCACGTTTTTTCTGAGTGTCATAGGCTATATATTTACCCGAAGAATGAAAAGGCTTTTTCGTGGTAGTCGGATTTGCAAAGTCGGAGAAAAAACGGTCGAACGAAAACGTTTCTTACGAACGCTGCCTTAACCATGAGATATATGATTATGTTCTAGAGAAAAGTTGTAGAGCTTAATAATGCCTACAAAAAAGTCAGCGACAGCATATGTCTAACTTTTATATTTAAGTCACAAAAAGTAGTTTTTTATATTAAAAAAATAATTTAAATCGGTAGGTCATGTTTATTGGTCATATTATCAACAATTTTGGAAATGTCATAACTTTTTTTATTATAGATATAGAATAAATACTTAATCAAATGTTTCAAAGAAGATCTTCGTTATTTAAAGTAATGTTTTGATTAAGGCGAACTTTCGATTGATCGATCGACTGGTCGGTCGACTGATCGGTCGACTGATCGATCGACTGATAGATCGACTGATAGGTCGACTGATCGGTCGACTGATCGGTCGACTGATCGGTCGACTGATCGATCGACTGATCGATTGACTGACCGATCGACTGATCGATCGACTGACCGATCGACTGATCGATCGACTGACCGATCGACTATTCGATCGACTGACCGATCGACTGATCGATCGCCTGATCGATTGACTGATCGATTGACTGATCGGTCGACTGATCGGTCGACTGATCGGTCGACTGATCGGTCTTATTTACTTACTTACCGTCTGTTTCCGTCTGTTCGACAGACGATTCGACAGAACCAGTTTGTTTTTCCGTAAGAATGAAAGATTTTCCTGTAGTAAAAAGGTATCTTAACTTTTGACCCGATTAAACGCGTCTTGCGATAAACGCGCACATCGATTTCGCTAAGTTACCGTTTTTTATATAACTTTATATTATTTTTGCACTAAATTTTGACTACTGTTTTAGTGGACGATCTTTCGTTCTTTGAAAGAGCATCTCAAATGTACAGAAGATGGGTGTACGAGCCCTGGTTATTCTTAACACAAGGAGAGAAGATTAGTAGACGAAAGTGGCAAAATGTTAGAAATAAAAGGGTAAATGATTTTAAATTCTTTTGCATAATACATATCTCCTGTAAATGCTTCATTGGTATATTAGTTTTGTTGTATGTTTGCAAATCATGCGGTCTTGGGTTCGAGACCCGGGTGAACCAAAATCTATTAGGTTTTTCTGTCAAACTATTAGCAGCCGGGGAGTTGATGAGTTTTATCACTGTAATTTAAAGAACGTAAAGCCCTTGAACCTGATCTTTCTCCAATCGTCTTTAATTACCTCCTCACTCCCGCACCGATGACTAGTCTTAAAGTAATATTGTCTAATGTTTAAGTAAAATAGTCTGGATTTTATCATATTTTTTAATTAGTTATTTTAATGTTGATTTTACTAACTTTTTCAAAATTCAAATTCAAAAATTTTATTCAGCATTATTACAATTTTTACTGAACGTCATGAGTCTACAGTAGTGGTCCTTTCTACCAAATATATTATATCTATTTCAGTTCACAGGTCTTCGTCTTCACGGTCTTCCTCATCACATTCATATTTTGACTTTGGAGCCTTGGAAAGGAGGTTCCGTACTTTTGAGATTAGAAAACACTCTTGAAAAGAGTCATGGTAAGTCAAAATAACTGTTTCATCGTACAAAGCTACCAGAGCTTTAAATTTTACAATATATAAAAAAAATTAAGACCATTTCGCTTATATTTCCTAATTAGTTTTGGCTAGTGCGCATTAAGAATATATATATAGAAATAAAATGATATATAGAATATCGATGTAAAGTAGCAATACCCATTTCGTTCCAAATTCCATTTAAATTTCCTATCAGTCTACTCTTAGCAAGACTATATGTTTGTAAATATAATACAATGCTCTAGAAAAAATAAAGGGCCAGCGAGTGATTTTTTTTTATGTTTTTAGTAGAAAATATTATTATTTCATTGCTATATAAATATTTTAAGAGGACCAAAATAAAATAACATATAGAAAAGTATGGCTTAAGATATATCTCCTGTACAGCATGTCGCATATAACCATAAAATAACTATTAAAATCTTAATTACTTTAGGACCACCAAACCTTGGCGGTAATCTACCGAACCCAAGTCTTATAACAGTGGATCTCAAGAAAATATTCCTCTTCATCATCACGAGGGCTGAGGAGACCACGTTAGGTGCCAACCAGTGGCTTCAGCAGGCCAGACAAATGGACTGGAGTTCTCGGTGAGAAGAAAATGCGTGATATTAATATTTTAGAACTTATCCCAAAAAAACTATTCAAAATAGTCTTAATTGTAATTATTCGGACACTATTTTTAACTTATTAATAAAATGCGCTTATGAAGTTTAAATCACGCGTCTGGAGAAAAACTCGGTACATAAAAAAGTTTCGAGTTATAAAAAATATCAAAAAAACTAAGGTAAACTTAACTTAAAAAAGGTAACTAAATGAGGTACACATCGCAACCGAGTTTTTATAATTACTTTTTAGTTTAATCTTCAGTCAATATTTTTAAAGATACGTGTACAATGGTGGTGATGATGGTATTCTTCCTGAAGATAACCCAGATTATATAGATGAGTTAAAAATGAGTAAGCAAGAAGATAAGGAAAATGGTAAGTTCAATATAGTCATATAGGTCTATAAAGGTTTAGTAACAAAGTAAAATATTATATAGTTATTGTGTTCGATGGTTTAGATTGTGGCATATATTGATGCAGATCCGAATATCCTGGGTTCGAATCCCGTTTCAAACTACACTTATAAGATTTTCGTCAAGGAAATCTCAATAATAGTATAGCCAGATTTGAAAAATTCGGCGGCTTTACCCCCTGTATCTAAGAGAGTACTTATGCTTAATTCTCACCGATCGTGTCAAATTATCTAACATATTTTTCGAACGACATTTGTATAATTTACATTTTCAGACCCATATTCAGATGAAGAAAATCATTCAAGAGGAAATTCTAAGCAAGGACAGCTAAGAAAGAAATTGAGGACAAAAAATAAATTTAGTATTGAAAACAGGCGAAAGAGATCCACTAATATATCAGAAAATAGTATAGATGATACTAAATATGGCAATGAAACAGACGGAGACAATGTATATAAAAATACTATATTACGCAATGAAAGTGTTACTGTGAAACCAGAAATTATCAAAAATATCACCAAAACTTCTAGAAAATTTACCACACTGAAAACTACAAGAATGCCTGCTATACATTTTGAAATACCAAAAAAAGGTTTCGTCGGATATAGCAGAGAAGACGACGAACGTTTATTTCGAGAAGATTTTCCACCGAAATTGAAGAAGAGACGAAATAAGAGGAGAAATAGAACAAGTCTTAACTGTGAAGAGACTGGTAAGAGAAAATTTTGTATTTGTTTTAAATTTTATAAATTTTCTAACGTAAGTCTTTAAAGCTTTCGTGGTTACTGACGTTACTTTTACAGTAAATAAATATTTCGAACTCGTAGAAGAAAGTATTAATTTCTTACATATTTTTTTATTCTACGTAGTCTTTAAGTGATGAATACATATATTATTTAATTATTTTCGTATTTTAGATGGTTTCGACGACGGCGTAACAAAATCTATGTATGAAATGTATTACAAAGTTAAGTCAAGAGAGAAATCTTTTAAATCATATTTACGAAGTTCAGAAGAATATAAGGAACAATCTAGAATAAATAATAGAAAAAGAAAAGATGGCATTACTTCTAGAAGGAAAAATAAAACTTATAGAGATCAAACAAATTCTAATGAGGATATTTCTTCTAGAACATTTAGAAAAGTTAATTTTGAAGAACATACACGTAAAACATACAGGAGATTTAGAGTTGATAATAAAAACACCCAAAAATTAAGAAAAAACAGAAGATTAAAGAAAGATTATTCTGGGGCAAATACTTCTAGAAGTAAAAGACGGAAAAGTCCCGCTGTTGGAATGCCGTTATTTATTACTGAAAATCATGACGGAGAATATAAGAAAGGGAGAAAAAGAGAGAAATATAAAGAACAAGAATACAAAGGAGGAGTTTATCCTAGAGAAGGTAAACTAAGATCTTTTTTAAATAAAGTGTTTTATTATTTAGAGCAATAAAAATAACCTGCATTAAAGCAAAAGCTATCTGTTTAATTCTTATTTAGGTATAATTATTTTAATTTATTTTAATGTTACAACTGGTTTTATTATTCAATTATTAGATCTAAACTATGTGGCTTATGTAACTTATGTTATTTGAATGGAAATCGAACCTGTGACGTAGTTCTATGTAATTAAGTCGCTAAATTAAATACTAAATTAAAAATTGTGGATAAAAATATCTTTTACAAAATTTAACAAAACCAGAAGCGAAATCTCGAAAGAGGCGTATAGAAGATGCTGATGTATCTCAAGAAGAAGAAATGAGTTCTCCAGAAGAAGAAGAAGATAACGAAGAAGATAAATATATTGAAAGGAAAAAACGGTAAATATTTTACATTACATTGTTTTTAAATTTTAAATTTATTTGACGACACGTTTCGCTCGAGTCCCGCTGGAGGCATTCATTTTGTGTGATGAGCACGAATATTTGTACTCCAGTCATGGGTGCTTATATTTATAATATGTATGTATTTAAAGTTATATATGTGTAGTGTATCAACTATCTGGTATCCATAACACAAGCCTCGTAGCTTACCATGGAACTAGATGGTGCTGTGTGTTAATGTCCCAACAAATTTATTTATATTTATTCATTTGTAGGTTCACTGACAGACAAGGTGCAGTCTAAACCACTAAGATTTAAAGGCTTGAAACTTTACAAGAGAGTTACTCATATAATGATGGTGGTGTATAGAAGTTCAGTCATTTTTTATGTAAAAAATACAGTAATAATTGATGTTTAATTTTTGACGACACGTTTGGCTGATTTTGTAGTGACCCTACTTGCTGTGCTAGAGGTCGCGGGTTCGAGTCCCGCTGGCATTCATTTGTGTGATGAGCAAGAATGTTTGTACTCCAGTCATGGGTGTTTATATTTATATTATGTATGTATTTAAAATTATATATGTGTAGTATATCAACTATCTGGTATCCATAACACAAGCCTCGTAGCCTACCATGGAACTAGATGGCGCTGTGTGTTAATGCCCCAACACATTTATTTATTTATTTACTTTTTATATTACCATTGAAAATTGTAATATTTATATTTTTCTTTGTCTGTTCCTGACTTACAGATTTCCATGCTGAGGAAAAAAGTTAATAACTAAAAATCCTTTTCCTTTTTTTGTAACAATGGGCAAATAAATATATAATCTATACATATAATGAAATTGTAACTAAGCCGAATCTGTACATTAAATATTTTTTGGAAAATCTTATTGAAACAAACATTATGATCGATACAGAGGCCGAATCTATAGTTTTAAGAATTTTTTTATCTGTCTGTTTGTTTGTCTGTCTATCTGTTTGTCTGTCTGTTACCGCATCACAGAAAAACCACTGGAGGGATTTTAATGAAATTTGGTATGGTGATAGCTGTCTGTCTGTAACAACAATACCTTCAAGACATGTAACAACTCAGTCTCTCCCGAGACCATGGATGCTGTAAAGCATTCGAAACGTCGGGAACCAAAAATCAAAATAAATCCGCGAAATAATCCGAAAAGATAGTTTTATTTAAAAATGTCAAACATTCGCGTAAATCTAAGAAAATATTGGTTATAGCTGGTTATCCGGGTCAACATATAGGATACTTTCTACCGCGGGAAAGTATCTCATTTCTGATAAAAAATGCAACAATTGCAATGTAAGAGTATACTAATCTGTAAAACCTAAGAATTTGGTTTTTGGTCGCGGGCTGAAAACTGAAAATGGAACTGGCTGAAAATCCATTCTGTAGTTTTTACGTGAAAGAGTAACAAACATCCATACATTCTCACAAACTTTCGCATTTATAATATTAGTATATATTAGTGTAGACAATATAATAGAAAAACATTGAAATTTACATATTTCAGAGCAATTGCTGAGCATCCTGCACATTCTGAGCATTCTGAGCATCCTGATCATTTTGAACAATCAGAGCAAGATCAAGAAGATTTCTTAATCACTCTACGTCCTACACAAATTCGTACTTTTATAATATGGTTCGAGGAAAAGAAATCTTACACTTTATAGTATTGTTCTTAAAAATTATATTTTTACTTATTTACTGAATAAAATTATTTCAGTTGAACAAATAATTAAAAAGAAACGTCTTTTTGAATATTCGTATTAAATGCCAACGAAAAGACGGCTGGAAATAATAAGGATAGAATAAATTTTTATCTTTTAAGGTCATGATTTTTTAACTTGTACCTTTTTTAGAAGATATAATATATTTGGGAATGGATAACCCTTAGGATTCCGTAACCAAATAACTAAAACAGAACTCTTATAACTTCGTCATGTCCGTCAGTCTGTACGTCACAGTCATGAACGAATTAGAGACTGGACCTGACATAAAATACAAATGTATGAAAACTAGTTCAACCAAGTGACGCATAACGCACACAAAGATTTTATTACATTATTATAAACACTGATACACAATACAATATTTCTAGTGCTTGAACGTAATTGATAAAATACATATATCGATGAACCAACGAATGACATTTTAGACATTGGTTAGCATAGTCTTTTAATTTAAAATATCTGTATTTATTATAATAAATTAAAATAAATGAATTAAAGAGGCAATAATAATGTGTCAAATAATAATTAATTTTTAATTTGATTTATATAAATACGATGGCATTGATGGCAACATTCTGTTGACCTATAATAATACTAATGAACAAATGAATATCGGGTATATATTCCATTAATATATAATAAATATTATTTTGTAAAGATTAAAAAAATATTAAGCTAATTTAATTAAATAAAGTGATTTTGTTGATTCTGTTATTGAACTATTTTAATTGGCAATTGATTGTCTCGGGTAGTTATAAAAATGTGACACTGTCCTAATATTGCTCAGTTCTTAATAAACATTTGTGAAATTAGGAAAAAGAAAAAGAGATTGCAAATTAAAGTGAGTGTTGGATCGTGAAAGTAAAATAATTAGTGCAAGTGGTAAAGTGTTTTATTACAAATCGCCAACCCAGAAGTTTAGTGCTAAAACATTATTGTTTGATTTTGTGTAATTTATGTGTTGAAATAAAATGATCTTTATTATTATTACAATGGAATAATATTCCAAAGTATATAAATGTGGTATAAAATAAAATAAAAAATTAAGTACACATACTAATTATAATTTTTGCATTTATATTTTTATTTGATTTAGAAAATATTTTTATAAATTTATTGTCATCAGATTGTAGGATACTGTGGTAAAAGTATTTAATGTTATTGTACTGTACAAATAACACAATTCGTTTAGTAATTTCGTCAAATATCGATATATTTTTCGACATTGTCAAGCACTAGTCGATGTCAAATGGACTCACTCGACAGTTTAGTCATTTGTTCTGAATGGTATAATCCAGGGATTTTATATTGGTTGTCAGATGTCAACAATACATAGAAATATCGACTATATTTAACATAGTTGGATAATATGACATTTTATTTTACATTTAATTAAATTGTGTGATAAATAACAATAAATGTAATAAAACAATGTATTTACAAGTGAAAAGAAATACTGCTGCTTCCGCCGTTATAGTTTTTACATCATTTAACAGAACATTTAGTCATTTTTGGGAGATGTTTTGTTGACAAATAAGTGCTTGAGACTGACGCAAAAAACAAACGACCAAGCCTAAAATCTCCTGGTTACTGAGAAGACCGATAAAGGTACGTCCGCTTATATGTCTAGTCCAGTGGTTAATTCGTTCATGGTCACAGTATTGTTACATTTTTTGAATCATTATTGAAATTTAGTAGGTAGGTATCTCATTTGAATTACTAAACATTTCTGCCAAACTATCTGTAGGTAATACAGTCATTTAGTGTATGTAGAATTTTTCTGGGAGTTTTGGAAAATTGTTGATTTTATAGATTTCGATGTGCTCTTTCCGAATTTCAATTTTGCCACCTCGTCTCTTTGCCGCTCGCGCCGCCATATTGGAAAAATGGCGCTTTATGGCAGTTTTTTGACAATATCTCCATCCGATTAATTTTCCGGTAAAAACATTAATAAATTAAATTAAACTAGAGAAAATTTCCTAAAATTTATGTAATAATATTTTTTTTATAAAATCGACAGTTTTGGCGTACGAGCGCCGCTAAGTGTACTTAAACATGCGTTTTGGCTAAAAAAAATATTTCCACATCACTTTGAGGTAGACTAAGTGGCGCGTGATAGTTATTTAATTATTTTTTAAATTTTTTGGCATAAGAAATTGTGTCCTAAGGGCTCTCCTAGAAGACTTTAAAACTAAATAATAACATTCCGGTCAATCCGAGTTTTGGCTGGCGACTCATCGCCATGTTGGCGTCGTCTCCACGCGCTTTCAATTTAAGTAAATAATATTTAGTTTCTGTAAGAAAAAAAATTAGTTTTACGCAAATATTGGACATATATTGTTGTAGTTGGTATGGTATGGTATGGTATAAGACGGGCCAGTTTCCGCAACTCGACGTCTGCGCGCCTATTTTGCGTGTGTGGGAAATTTCCAAATGTTTATTCTTGCCAGCCCAGTTCCTCCAGGAACTTCAGTAGTCTCTTCGTCCTACCGAAGACCTCCGGGAGTGTACTAGGGGTGCCAAGATGTTGAGCCCGGTACGCCGCTACACCTGGACAATGTAAAATCACATGTGCAGCCGTTTCATCTGCCCTCATGCAGGCTCTGCAGAGTGGGCTGTCAGTTATACCTAAATTAAATAGGTGTTTGTTATAGGGTCCGTGGCCTGTTAGAGCCGCGGTTATCTGTCTGAGTTGAGATCTGTTGAGATTAATCAGGCGGTTAGTCGTTTTAGTGTTAATGAAAGGAAGCGATTCCTTTGCTTGCCTGCAGTCTGCGACTTCACGCCATATATTTTCGTGTAGTCGTCTTGTGCGTTGTCGTATTTGACCTTTGAGCCAGCAAGAAGGCAGCGCCACGATGGGCTCAGGACCTATTGCATTCAGGTCCGATCCTCTTCTTGCTAGCTCGTCGGCCCTATCGTTACCCCACGAGTTGCTGTGGCCTTTGACCCATTGTACTGAGACCTTGTTTTGGTCACTTACCTGTGTCAAAGCGTTATGACATTCATAGATTATACCTGAAGTGGTAGAATTACTATTTAATGCCTGTAGTACTGACATGCTGTCTGATAGTATGCGGATAGAGAAGTTTTTGACGTCTTTATTCGCAATTGTTCTAGCTGCCTCAAGGATACCTAGACATTCGGCTTGGAACACGGTGTTATAGGTACCTAGGGGTATTGAAGTTTGAATGTTTAGATCATCAGAGAAGATCCCGCAACCTGTCCCTGATTTGGTTTTTGAGCCATCAGTGTATATTCTAAGGTCCTTGCTGTCGCGACCTTCGTTTTTGTCTACCTCTAGCTCTATTTTGTATTTTTTGTCAAAAATGTATTTGATTTGGATCCCGTCATTCGGTGCTCCCATGAGCGGGATGTCTTTGGCTACGTCTATCAAAATTTTTGTATGTGGCGTGCCTGTTTTTCGTAGCAACTTCTGGTTATCTAATCTTGTTGCGGTAGTCGCAGCCTCTTGTTGGATAAACAAGTGCAGCGGCAGAAGGCTTAGTATGGCTTCCAGGGCTGCAGTGGGTGTTGTTCTCATGCAGCCCGTTACTGCCATGCACACCAGTCTCTGCCAGCTTTGTAACTTGCATTGTGCTGTGGTTAGAAGAGTTCTACGCCACCACACTAGGGCACCGTAGCTAATCATAGGTCGTATAACTGCTGTGTAAAGCCATAGAGTTAGTTTTGGTTTAAGGCCCCACTTCTTACCTAACATTCTTCGGCATTGCCAGAAGGTAATGCTGGCCTTGTTTAGTTTGGTTTCTAGGTGTTTGGACCAATTTAATTTGCTGTCTAGAATAATACCTAGGTATTTTACTTCTGTAGTTAGTGACAGTGTCGAATTAAAGAGTTTTGGAAGGGAGTAGTTCCCTAGCGCTCTTTTGTTTGTGAACATTATTAGTTCAGTTTTGCGCGGATTGACGGTCAGATGAAACTTTTCGCACCACTTTTCGACTATTAATAGGGCCGATTGTGTTAATTCGCAGACCGTGCTTGTGAATTTACCCGTTACTAAGATGGCTAGGTCATCTGCATAACCGATTGTATAAAATCTGTTGTCGTTGAGCAGGGATATGAGGTCGTTAACTACGAGGTTCCACAAAAGAGGCGACAGTACACCTCCTTGTGGACAGCCTTTAGCAACGATGGCTCCCTGTTTGTTGCTATTTCCCAGCCGGACTACTCTATTTGCGAGCATGTGTTGAATCCAGTTTGATATTACTGGGTTCACATCATGTCTGTCGAGTGCTGCTCTGATGCTGGTGAAGTTAGTTTTATCGAAGGCTCCTTCAATATCGATAAAGGTGCCTAGGCATATGTCTTTGGTATCTAACGCCTCCTCGATCTTGCATACTACAGCGTGGAGGGCTGATTCCGTTGATTTGCCTGAACTATAGGCATGTTGGTTCCTATGTAGAGGTGTTTTTACTAATGCATTGTCTCTTAGGTATCTATCACATAGTCTTTCCATAGTTTTAAGTAGAAATGATGTGAGGCTTATTGGTCTGTAGGATTTAGCATCCGTGTAGTCAGACCTGCCGGTTTTTGGTATGAAGATTACCTTGACCTCTCTCCAGGTCTTGGGTACGTAACCAAGAGCCAGGCAGGCCTGATATACTCTATTGAGTATATGGAACAGTTTTGGGCCTCCCCATTGTATAAAAGCAGGGTAAATGCCGTCTAGGCCTGGTGCCTTGAAGGGCTGAAAGCTTTTAATGGCCCATGCTATTTTCTTTGGACTTATGACCTCCGTTGCAAGTTGCATGGATGTGTCTGTTATGTTGTGGTTGACATCTAACCATTTGGTTTCGTTAATCATTGAGCAGTCGGGGAAGTGCGTCTGCAGAAGTACTCGGTGTGCTTCTTCCAATGATTTGGTATATGTGCCGTCCGGTTTCCTTAAGGAACCCAGTTCCCGCTGTGGTTGTCCGGTAAGAATTTTACGAATTCTGTTTGCCTGTATAAACGATTCCATGGACTCACAGTATTTTCGCCAAGCACGATTCCTCCAGTATCTTATTCGTTTTTTGTACTTGGCTTTAACATTTTTGTAGTGGTCCCAATCTAGATCGTTGTATGTATTCATAGCTCTATTGAAGGCTTTCCTGACCTTGGTTCTAAGGCGTTTTAACTCTGGGCCCCACCAGGATCCTCTGTCAAGTGGGTTTGACGGAGGATAGGTTAGTGGGCAAGTTGCTTCGTAACATGTAGTCATTAACTGCGTTAGTTTAGTGACCAGTTGTTCGATACTATCCGTGTCGGTTAGTCTGTCAGGGTAGTCGAGTGCCCGCAGGCCGTCGACTAGTAGTTTACGAAATTCATCTTTGTTTGTCTTTCGTACGTTCCTAAAGGGTTGAGGGGGTGTAGTGGATAAACCTAGTTCAAAACGTATCCATCTGTGGTCTGAGCAAGAGGCTTCATCAGACACATGCCAGTTGGATATCAGTTTGGCACCCCCGTCGTTTGCTAGCGTGAGGTCAATAATGCTATTGGCACGTCTTGTTACGAAGGTAGGCTTGTTGCCTGTGTTAATAATGTCTAAGTTAGTAGTTGATAAGTATTCAATTAGTATCCTACCTCTGACATTTGTTTTTTCATTACCCCAGATCGTGTGATGGCAGTTAGAGTCTGTGGCAACGATGATGTCTAGCCCCTCTGCTTCGCAGTAGTTGACGAGTCGCACCAGGTCTTGTGGGGGGGGGTCCTCTCCATCCGGCATGTAAACCGATGTGAGGACTACTTCCCGCGACGTCGTCTGGGTTTTGGCTGTTTTTATTGTGCAGATGTCTCTGGAACAGAAGTCGGTTAGGACCTGCACAGGAATGTTATTTGAAATGTAAATAGCGGCCCTTGTTTGGGGTTCATTGCTTGTTATTAGCTTACCTTTGAGGTTGTTCAATCCTTGTATCGACCCTGACCTAGATAGCCAGGGTTCTTGGATGAAGGCTACGACTGTGTTGTTTACCTCCAGCCACTTGCGTAGCTGCGCTGTAGCGGTGAGACTGTGGTGGAGGTTGATTTGGAGAGCTCGACTACTTGGTAAAGGGGACCCCGTCATCAGAGTCGTCATCTCCTGTACCAAGATCGAGCTCCTCCATCCCCTGGGCCCAGTCCCCGATGCTCTCCGCCTCATCACTGACGCTCGCCATTTCGACGACTGTCAGATCGTGCGGTGAGTCGGAGGGACCCAGAGGAGGTACGCTGTTGTCCCCGCCGCTGGTGCTGGGGTGCTGTTGCTGATCGGGCTGCTCCGTTGGGGTGTCCGATGGTTCCATAGCCTTGTTGTTAGCATCGGCTTGTTCCGGCGGTAGTTCAGAGAACCTGCCCTTCCGTAATTCGAACTTTATGTAGACGGCGCCCAGTAGGTAGCTGAGTTGCCGTCCACGTTTAATTATTTCAGGGATCAGGTCCTCTGGTATGCTAACCACGATGAAGGTTCCCGAGGTTTGTTGTTGAGCAGTGTGTAGTAGCCAGCGCTCCACTCCTGCCCACGGGTTAAAATATCGGAGAGCCTCACCCATTTGGCTGGTTTCAGCTTTCCCCGGTATTAATATGCCGCATCTAACTTTCTTAGGGAGATCCGAATGCTTCCGGACCTCTACCTTAACTCCCGAAGTTAGCGTGTGACCATGTATTGCTGTTTTTAGCCATTCCATGGCCTCCGCATTTGTGCACCATATTTGTAAGGATCCACCAAAATAGGAGGGTCTACCCTGAAATGTTGGTGGATTGTCTGCTTTGGTCTGGACTAGAGACCAGAGTTTGCTGGTAAGCACCTCCTGGACCTCTTCCGCCTGTTCTTTGCTCAGGTGCCCCAAGTTGTCAGCTGTGATTGCCGCCATAAGGTCAGATTTAGCGGCCTCAGCATAACTTCTTGGGGTGGCACCCGTGCGCGCCTTCTTCTTTGCTCCACTAGGGGTCATTGTCTCGTCAGGACGATGCCTCTTGTTAGTTCTGCTGCCTCCCTCAGTGGAACCAGAGGTCCCTGCCTTTAGGGGCTGCGTGCCACTCGCACTTGGTTCCGAGGTTGAAGTGCCTTGCGTGGTGTTAGGTGCAGATGTTTTTGATACAGTTTTGGCCTTCAGCTTGCGCTTCCATCTGGTAGCTGCGTTTGGCCTCTTCCTGAGCTTTTTACCTGGTTCCTTTGCTTCAGCATTACCAGTGTTTGGTTGATTAGCCTCCGAACGAGGGTGCTTGTTTGTTTTGCGGGAGGTTACCACCGTCCATGGACCTCCTGCTGTTTCGGGGCTTGTGTGGGTGGTTGCAGGTGCTGCCGTGGCCGCCTCCTTCCCGGCTGTCCCGATTGCTTTCGCGTTGGCAGACGGGGGCAATACCAGTTTTCTGGATGCCTCCACGTTAGCTTCAGCGGCGGCTCTCGTTGAGTCGGTCTGGGGTGCCGGTGGGGCATCTACAACCCCCCTCATTCCCTTGCTGGTTGCTCCGGCCCCACTCTTAGATGGGGGGGCCTCCAGTGATCTGGTTGCCACCTCGCCACCAGTGAGCGCGGTCGGCGCAACCGACTTGGGGTGGCCCTTGCTAAATGAAGTAAGGGGGCCTTGTGTGGCCTCCACTGACTTCATTTGTTGGTCTTGACTAGGGGTTGGTAAGGCTGGCTTGGGAGCTTTGGGTTGCCCCTTAGTTCCTTTACCTGCTTTACCTTTACCTCCTTGTTGGCGATTAGCGTGGGAACCTCCCACAGGAAACCCTGTGCTTGGCTCACCGGACGCGTTTGTTTTATTAGGTTTAGCAGGGGCTTCTTTGGGATGTCCCTCAGATGCCACCTTTGCTTTGAGTTCTATGAATCCTTGATTTTCCATAGTTTGAGTGTTGTAGGATTCGTCTGCCAGGCTTCCCACCCTCCACGGAGCCCGCAACTGGGAGTACTCTTTGAGCACTAGGACTACCTAGCAGATATAGGAAAGAAGGGGTGGCGTACAGTGCGACATCAGGAGCTCAGACGCACGTGCCCAGGGGCCGCATGCTATGTGTGGCTGGTAGACCGGATTCTGGTCCAACCAGTTGTTCCACACACCCTTACTCCATCAGCATGACCTTCCGCTTCCCCCCCCTCACCTCACCTACGGCCCTCTGACGGGACGTAAAGCCGTTTCCCCCGAGCTGGTTAGACTCAGGGGTACTGTTTAGTACGAAATCGGGACCAAAGGGGCGTGTTGCCGGCTGGTCTGGCGCGACTCAACCTCCCAGGACTCCGTCATCCGCACGTGCAGCGCTCAACTGCGCAGGCTCTAGCGCAGGTAGGCGATTATATCAATAGAATTAAAATAACTGATAAACGTACATAGATAACGGGCTATCTTATTTCGGTGCATGCCCAGGCACATAGATATGTATAATGAATATGATAAACATACATATATTTATTTTAAGATATTATAATAGTCACAGCCCGCCTACTAGCCGTGATGTTTTTATATAGTACAGTGGTATTAATTGTGGGGAAAACAATAAGAGTAGACTACACATTAATAGTTTTACATATATTACATACACTGTATATTCCCCTGGGTTGAACCGTCCGGTGGTTTCAGTTATGTCTATTTCGGATGGAAATAAACCTATAACAGGGCTGGCAACCTCGAGAAGGCTAGTCCACCGAACTTGCCTTGGGGATCTTTGCGACCTGCGCTACTCCCAAGACCAACGCCCCCCTACCATCTCTGAAGGAGGTGGTAGGGTAGGCCTGCACCTAAACTACCATGCAAAGACATGTCGTACGGAAACCGCAAAAGCCTAGGCCCAGACCCGCCCCTTGTTGTATTGTTGTAGTTTTATTGTAGTGACTGCACTTGCCCCGCTTCGCTCGGGTGCGACCTGCGTAGGTACGTTTTCAATAGATAAAAATAGTTATCGCGAGTGTACCTTAGGAGATACACACATATATCGCCGACTTTTTCATGAAAACGTATATTCGAATTAAGCAGAATTTTGAAAGGTTTTGATTATCACGCTGGAACCCTAAATATTTCCGGAATAAAACATTCTCTATATCTAGTTCTACAAATTCCTCTATCTTTCAATAAAAGTCGCGTCACAATCAGTTAAGCCGTTCTAAAGATTACAAGGAACAAACAAACAGACAAAAGTTATAAAAAAGCTTGTTTAGGTACTGGTATCATATAAATAATGCTATGTACATGAGAAAACATTTATTTTGAAATCACAGAGAGATACTTGTTTTTTTTTATATGTATAGATTATTATGTATGCTTGGTTTAATGTAAAATTTCTCTTGCATCTCTTTCCCTCTTACGACCGTAGTAAAGTGTACATAGAGTAAGAAGAGTTCATAATCTGAAAAAAAATATTATGTCAATACTACTTAAATATAATTATACTAGCGACTTATGATTTTGTTCACAATTTCATGGCTTTTAATTTTTTTGCGCGATACCCAAATTCTTTTTCCAAAATAAAAGTAGCCTGAGTTACTCTTTATAACATCGACTATCTGCCAGTAAAAGTCCCATCAAAGTCAGTCCAGCCGTTTCGAAGATTAACTGGAACAAACAGACAGACAAAACTTTTAATAATTGTTTCATTTTTATAAATACCGTATATACTTTAATATACATTTATTAAAAAGCTGTTATTTTAATATTACAAACAGACGCTAATACAATTTTATTTATCTATACCCATAGATAAACATGTAAATAAATTATACGACCTTAATATAATTACTTTACCCGATTTAGACTGTTTTTTTTAAATAAAATAAATATTTGAATTGATTTTAGTAAAAATCTGTAATATTAAAATATACGGGGCATTCCACGCCATATCGGACGGTTCCAAAAAATTTTATTTTAGATTTTCTTAATATTTTGGTATTTTTAGTACTTCTCAAAAGAGGCTTCCTGGTAAATTTTGCGATTTTTTTGATCACTGGTTCAAAACCGCTCTATTTTGGGTGTTTGCTCATAACTTTCATAATAATGGTCGAAGTTCAAATTTAATAAAAATTCACTTACCGAAACAAATAGGTCCATATCAAATATCATCAAATTGAATGCTGTTATTGTAATAGGTATCTATATGTAAAAAATAATATGTATATCGTAACTAAAAAAATCTAGTATTATATATCGATTATCCATACTAATATAATATTATTTATAATATAATATTATTTAAGTATAAATGGATTTACCTGTGCTCTGGCAATCATAAATACGATCATTTTGCGTATGGATATCGAAGACACGCGTTCCCATCCAGCACTGTATATGAGTGTTGCTGTTTCCAAAGACTGAAAATTACAGATAATGCACGAATGAAGAAACTTTGTGTTTTTTTTTATTAATGAAAATTTCTCAAACGATTATTTCTCATTCAAATATGGGACTTTATACATTTTATATCGTATCGTAAAAATAAAAAAATTTAGTTGTTATTATTTCCTATATTTATTTCCTACTTTGGAAACTTTTTCATTGTGGACAGAATTCAGTACAGAACTGAGCAGTAACGGCGAGATTCACAGTCGTAGCTTTACTTTCCGAAGTTTTCTTTCAATCATTTTGACTCCTCACTCGTATATATTGACATTTCCATGGGCATATTCCTAAACTTCAATTCTCTTGTTAACGGCTTCAAAGCGTGCCAGTTGAGCACGGATTGCTTCGCCAATATCACGTAGAATGGAGAAGACACGAGGATAGTATTTCTAAACTTAACAATCTAAATAAATTTAAATAACTTTTTCTGTCATAATTTTAATATTTACACTAGCAACTTACCCTCGCTTCGCTCGGGTTCGTCCCTAGCTTGATTCCCAATACAAACTTTCATCTCCATTTTCACCCCCTTAAGTTATGATTTCCGAGATAAAAATCCTATGTCCTTCCCGGGGTCTCAAACTATCTTCTTACCAAATTTCATCTAAATGGGTTCAGTAGATCCAGAGATTACCCTTACAACGTCACAAACTCACAAACTTTAACTCTTTATAATATTAATATAGATGTCAAATATTAATATTATAAAGAGTTAAAGTTTGTTATCCGCGTAAATCTAAGAAAGTAGGTACGTTATACGAACCATATGTTTCAATTTGGCGCAATATTGGCAAGGCAAATAGATATGTGTCACAATGCCTACCATGAAGATAATATATCGTGGATCCAAACCGTATCCCTGAAAAAATATGAGTATCTTTTATTATAATCTGTGGACATCATATTCCTAAGATAACATGGATAACATAGTATCTATACAAACCCCTTAAGAAAAAAAACGAATATTTGGTAAAATAAGTTGGCAGAATTTACATGACAATTACTCTTTTCATCATCAATAAATAAATTTATATTAACACACAGCACCATCTAGTTCCATGGTGTTATAGATACCAGATAGTTGATACACTACACATATATAACTTTAAATACATAATATTATAAATATAAACACTCATGACTGGAGTACGTTCGTGCTCATTACACACCCCATTGAATGCCTCCAGCAGGACTCGAATCCGCGACCGCTGGCACAGGAAGTAGGGTCACTACAAACTGAACCAAACGTGTCGTCAAATTTTTATACTTACCTCAGAAATTAAATACATTAACGTGCCTATTTGTATCATGGTGGCTATAAATATTAAGCCAAGCCAAATGTTGAATGTGTCTTGTATGAGATCGACAAATCTAGAATAAAGAAATTACTTGTAAATAGATCGATTTGATAATACTTTCTTAGATTTATTTAAAATTAAAGTTAAAAAATAAATGTAAGGTACTTTGGTGCCATTTTTCAATTTTTTGAATTCATTTTGTTATATGTGTGTAGACTATCTGTAACGACTATATAATACCTTCGAGACATCTAACACCTCAGTCTCTCCCGTGACTATGATTGTTGTAAAGCATTCGAAACCTCGGGAACCAAAAATCCAAAAAAATCCGCGGAAAAAACCGGAAAAATAGATTTATTTAAAATAGATCAATTTGGTTAAATAATAGTAACTATATGATTAAATTTTAATCCTCGATCATTGATAAGCTTTGTATGGAGGTCAGTACTCTTCTAAATTCAGTAACCATAAAGGTTTCTGAAATTATGACGAATTTAGAATTTAGTTTAAAGACAATTTAGAATTTAATTGAAATTAAAGATATAAATAATTGCAACTCGCTTTGTATATTATACTTAAATAACTAGGCGACTGAGCTTAGCTCGATGCTTTTTCTAAAATATATAAAAATATCAGAAAAGACACTTAAAAAGCAAAACCTTATCTAAATACACAATTTTATTCAAATCGTTAGAGCTGTTTCCAAGATATATGAGAATGCAAGATTGCTCATCTAATATTAAAGTTAATATAATAATTCATCCCTTTTTAACGTCCCAAGTTTAAGGGAGTCCCACGCTGGGCATGGGCCTCCCTTAAATGCGAGGGGATCAGACTATTGTCCACCACGCTGGACAAACGCGTGTTGGCTGACTGACTCTCAAAAACAAATTAGATTAGTAAGGCGAGTTAAGAAGGCGAGTGGTAATCATGAGGAGAAAGATACGCACATGAAAATATCAAAGGTGCGAGACCCGGAATTTCAACCCGCAATTGATTTCCGAGCGAACGCACTACTACTGAGCTACCACTTATACCAATATGAATTATAATACTAGAAAACGAACCGTTTCAATTTATTTTGTGCATTAATTACTTCAACAATTTGCAAATACATTTTCCTCTCGCTATCCTCTTTTAAAGCTTCTTCAAAGGCATTGCAGTAAATCTCCATTTTGAGACATGCGTGGTTTATGCTCAAACCAAACAAACCGTCATAACCAATAAAGCTAATAATATATAATACACAGGCGTACAACATGTATACGAAGATTATTTCAAAAATAGGTGATTCGTATCTCTTGTCAGGATGAGTGTATGGTATCATCACATCGTGAACCATGTATCTCTGAGGTTCAGATTCGAATAGATAGCTATAGATAGTTGAAAGTGCAGCCATTATTGGGAATGCTGATACGCAAATAGTAATTATCACTGCCCACATCTTTTCGCTGTACTTCAAGCTGCTTGCTATGCTCCGATCGATAATGTTTTTGTATGTTGAACCCATGTGGTTGTAGGATGCGTAGTCTCTGTTGATCTCGTCTATTATCTCTTTGGCTGGCGTTTTCTTGTAGAACATTATTATTATCTGGAATTTGTCGTGTTATTAGACACCATAAAACAACTTAAAATGTAATCTTTTAGTGTAATGTTCTATCTTTTACCTTGTATATATAAATATCATAATAAAAATAGGAATTCGAAAAGCGCATCACTTGAGATGGCTAGGCCGGTATTTAGTTCAAAAAATTATAAAAAGTTTCCCGGAGAACTAGGAAATTCGAAAAACTAGAAATAAGTGGTTCTTTTCTATTAGATTTTTATATGAACTCAAAAAAAAATTTGAATGAAATTTATATGGAACTGTCTGTCGAGTTGGTTCATTGTCTCAGCCGAAACGCGTCCACTGCTGGACACACTCCAAAGATTTCCGCAACTTCAGACATTAGTCATTTAGGTATAAATACATACGAGTATATGTCCCAACACTATTTACAAGACATACCTTAAAGAATCCTAATAGAAATGGACCAACAATAGTGGTGTGCCTTATGACATTGACTACGTCGTATCTTAACCAGCTATTGTACATATCGTGCAACACTAGCAGAGATATAGGCCCAGCACTTAACATCATCAATACTGAAATCACAACCGGACTTCTATATTATAAATGCGAAAGTGTGTATGCGTGGATGTGTGTTATTCCTTCACTTTGAAATAACTGGACGGATTTGGATGAAATTTAGTATGAGAAATCAAGTTAGGGACGAACCCGAGCGAAGCGAGGGTGAGTCGCTAGTATATTATAAAGATTTAAAGTTTGTGAATTGTGAGTTTGTGACGTTGTAGGGGGTAATCTCTGGATCTACTAAACCGATTTAGATTAAATTTGGCAAAAAGATAGTTTGAGACCCTGGGCAGGATTTAGAATACATTTCATCCCGATAATCATCCCTTAAGGGGGTGAAAATGGGGATGAAAATTTGTATGGGGAATCAACCTAGGGACGAACCCGAGCGAAGCGAGGATGAGTCACTAGTAATACAATAAATAGGAAATTTCTATATCAATTCTTGTAGATATACGGATTACTGTCTTAGTGTGTTTATATTGTCGATAGGTTTATCGGGATAACTGCTTAGATAAAACAACTTACATGAGCAAATGATCCGCCGCTTCTCGGTCTTCGGGTTCGGGTAAAGCATACCGACGCCCATTGAGAAAGTTATTATTTTGTACGTCTCTATGAATGTTTTGTAGACTTTGTCTAAGTATCAAAAAATATCTTAGTTACAATAGGAGCACTATACGCGTTTGTGTCATATAGGTTATTTTTATAATAAACTAGTGACGCACTAGGTATGTTTTAAATAGATATAAATTTTTTTTTTGTTAATAATATTGACATTAATATTTATACGATACTAACGTCACTCAATTGTTTTGCCTTCCCGGAACCTCTCCACTAACACTTAAACTTTATGGTATGGTGTTAAAGTTCAAATTGACTTTTAAGTATTATTACGAATCTTTTGTATGGGAGTATAGAAAAGTGTTGTTTTAAGACTTTTTCAGGCAACTTTTTAAATTTTTTTCTCCGCAAGAACCATCCTCGTACTTCAAGGAATATTCAAAAAAAAAAGAATTAGCGAAATCGGTTCAGCTGCTCTCGAGATTTGCGCTTACCAACACATTCAGCGATTCATTTTTATATTATAGATAATGTTTTGATGATAACACTCTGTGAATGATCGTCTCCAGGCTATTGAAATGAATTGTTGTAATTTGTTAATATTTCTATACAAATAAATAAAAATGAAGTTGGATTGTACGTAATGTCTTCTTTTTTTTTTTTTTTTTATAGAAAAAAGGGGCAAACGAGCAAACGATCCACCTGATGGTAAGTGGCTATCGTCGCTCATGGACATCTGCAACACAAGAGGAGTTGCGAATGCGTTGCCGGCCTTTAAGGGACCTAATCCCTTTTAATTAAAAAACCTCTATTCTGGAAATATTTTGGTATAACAACCCCACATCATCATACTTTTTATAAGATTCACTATATTTTGATACTTGCTATAGTTGCTTCGGGAATACACGATCTGATACGAACAATTAACTATTTCAATTTACCTGTTCATACCTGGATGTCAGGTAATGTGTTCGAAAAAGGCCACCAACCGTTTGATGACATTTTCTACAAGTCTTTTACTTTTGATCAGTCAATAACAATCAATAAAAATCAAAATACTAAGTTAAGAAAAGAATTCTTGTACTAAAAAAAAATTAATTAAATACATTTTCATTTAAAATAAGCCTGGAACAAGTTTTTGGTGACAAACCCCCGTGGGTCGTGTTTGTTGATGTTTTTTTTTTTAAATTTGATTCGCATGGAAAAAGAGTGAGGGGTCCACCATATCGATCGGGATCTCCTATTAGATTTTTTTCAACCGACTTCCTCAAAAAGGAGGAGGTTCTCAATTCGGCTGTTTTTTTTAAATGATTACATTTATTTGTTACCTATTAGATATTATGTCGTACATAGTTCTCAAACAAATAAAAAAATTATAATGTGGTTTTTATAAATTTATAATTTAAAATTATAATTACCATCGTCGGAGATATCCATGTTGCTAGAGAAACGCTATGTTTGACATTAAAATGAGGTATTTTGTCACCCTTATATAGCTTCTCAATAAATATACAGGCTGATATAAATTATGCAAGAAAGGTTGTTTTAAAATTGTATTTAAATATTTTCAACCAAAATTAGCAACTAGATTCTTGTTTAAAACTGTTTAAATAATATTTTTGGACAGAGATAAGTATATAAGTCTAAATTAGGCCTGTGTATCTTGAATGTGGGTTCACTACTCACTAATATGTTTATACTAGTGACTCATGCTCGCTTCGCTTGGGTTCGTCCCTAGCTTGCTTCCCAATACAAACTTTCATCCCCATTTTCACCCCCTCAAGGGATGGTTTCCGGGATAAAAAGTATCATATGTCCTTCCTAGGGTCTCAAACTATTTCTTACCAAATTTGATCTAAATCAGTTTAGTAGATCCAGAGATTACCCCCCTACAACGTCACAAACTCACAAAATCACAAACTCATAAACTTTACCTGTTTATAATATTAGTATAGATAATAAAATTTTATATATATATATATATATATATATATATATATATATATATATATATATATATATATATATATAACTTTAACGTTTAGTATAGATTTCTCAGAGACGAGATATTTTCTTGCAGTAAAAAGTATCCTATATGTTGACCCGGATGATGTTCTCCTAGCCGATTCCGGCCACGGCGGCCAATCTCATTGAGACTAGCCAACTGCGCAGGAGATATTATAGTGCTCAAGTGTACGCGCAGACACAACGTGCACTCTTTATTCCTGTCACTCTCATACTCCGGTGGGACGACTGCTCGACACGACCGGTGAGAGTTAAGGCGCAGGACCGACGGCTTTACGTGCTCTCCGAGGCACGGGGGTGGAACACCGCCAACTCCCCAACTCCGGGCTGTTACTGACGCTTACTTATACAGAAAGACACAATAACTAAACTTGACCCGACCCGGGACTCGAACCCAGGACCTCCGGGTATGCAGCCGTACTTGCTAGCCACTACACCACCGAGGCAGTTAACCCGCATAACCACCTATCATCACACCAAATTTTATCAAAATTAGTTCAGTGGTTTTCTCGTGATGCGTTCCCAGACAAACAGAAAAAAATTCTAAAATTTATAAACTCGACCTCTGTATCGATAATAATGATTATTTCAATAAAATTTTCCAAAAAATATTTAATGTACACATTCGACTCAGTTCGGATTTTATTATATGCATAGATTAATTACTGAATAGCTCTACTGACGGCAGAATCAAAATATAAACTAACTGACCTAACTAACTAACTAACCTAACAAACCTTGTTCTGTCCAAATTTCTATACATTCGTTTTTAACTTTTCAAGAGTTCATACAAAATTTTTTTAGAAAAAAGAATTTTCAGCGTCCTCAAATTACCTTTTTTCTGAGTATTTTTTTATTTTTTTCACTAAAAGCCTTGAAGGCCATCATGAACATTTTATAATAAAAATTGACCCAATTGGCACCGCCGTTCTCAAAAGATGCGCTTCTCAACAAACAGCATTTCATTTTTGTTTATTTAAATTATACTTATATAAACACTCTGTATATAGTTATTGCGTTGCCCGAAGCATTATGGTTAAAATATGGTTTAAGCTTAAAGGCAATTTTCAAGTAATAAAGTCTTTTTGATATAAAATTCAAGAATCAATTTTAATTTGAAATGCTAATTAATTATTTTATGGGACAATTTTGCTAATGGTAAAGGTTAGTTTTAGGCTCGTTTTATCTTATGAATATACTTCATGAGAGAATCTTATCGTATTTTGATTGACCTCAAGAACGGGTTACCCAATGTCAAAAAGAGGGATGTTATAAGTTTGATGTCGATGTCTGTCTGTATGTGTATGTGTGTCTGTGTGTGTGTATCTGTCTATGGCATCGTAGCTCTCAAACGGATGGACCGATTTCGGTGCGGTTTTTTCCATTTGAAAGCCAGTATCCTTACGGTGGTTCTTAGTTAGGTTTGGTTAATATCGTTCCAGCTGTGTAAGAGTATCGGCTCTTTTCCAAAATGATGTAAGGCGTTTTGGAGTATGATTACTCGATTAAGTGCTTCACGCGTATGATAACCGTTTTATTCAGAACACGTTGAATTCAAATATGTACATATTGTAAGGTTTCATTTTTATATATGAGCCCTTTAATGAAAAATAATATATTTTATTAATTTGTAATGATTTATGTATAAAGCATTTATTTATGTGACCTTGGCCGATAGGAATGTATTTAAAAAACATAAAAGGGACGCGGATATTCATTCGTTTTCCTGCGCTTTTGGGCAGAGGTGTCGGTGCCACCTTGTAGTCTAACTGACCTTGTAGACTAGTCATGAATTGCTTGTAATACTGTATATTATTATTATTATTATAAAATAGAAATCTATCCCACGGGAACCGCACATTTTTCGTACATTTTTTGATAAAAAGCTGCCTATTTGTTATTCTGATGTATAAACGATATTATTGTACAGTGTCATTAAAATCCAATCAGTAGTTTTTGTGTACTAAGCTGTATAAGTTACTATAGTTTCCACGGGAACTCTTCAATTTTACGGGATGAAAAGTATCTAAAATGTTAACCGGGATATAAGGTACCTACCTACCACCATGCAAAATTTCATTTAAATCGGTCCAATAGTTTCAGTGATTAGCGCGTACAAACAGACAGAGATACAAAAAAATTTAAAAAAATCTAGATTTGTTCTATTTCTCTTCTTACATCCCCGTGTCTCGAATTTAAGCATTTTTTTTTCCATTTACAAACCTTCGACCCCTACAATTTTATTATATGTATAGATTATATAACTTATGATTTAAAAGAGTAACTGTTGAGTTTCACTTGGGCTGTTCTCAGCAGAACAGTATTTCTAGTCGGTGGTAGCTTCCTCACGGACAGACTTACTGTCGATGTTAAAATAATTAGGTTGATGTTCCAAAAGTACTGAATATAAGAATATATGCAAGGAATATTTCGAAGTTTTATTAGTGTTATCCTACAATCTAATACATATATAAATATCTCGTGTCACTGTGTTTGTGGTCGCAATCCTCCAAAACGGCTCGACTGATTTTAATGATTTTTTTGTATATTTGGTAGGTATGAGAATAGGTCGTAAAGTATTTTTCCCCCTCCTACCGCCACCCCCCATTTTTTAATCGCGATATTAGTATTTTTTATGAAATATATTATTATATAGTCGCTGGATAAGTTAAAGCCAAAGAGTTTTTTTTATAGATTGAACGGGGCATAGCCGCGGGTTCTGCTAGTATGTATATATAATTCAATAGAACTTACAATTAAGTGATCTATATAGATACATATTTTTTCCTGTTATGCTGTCTTTAATTTAATAATTAATTTATAATTTTCATAAACGGACAATTTTAATATAAATTTTACAAGCTTTTTCTTGCAGGTTTGTGTGTATTTTACAGTTTCTTTTTAATTGGAACGATAAAATTTAGTTTTGTTATTAGATAATGAGTTTATTTTTTCTTGTTTCGACTGATCTTCCGAATTGTCATCTCACCGGAGTTTGAGATTTTGTGTGTTGTGAGAACATAAATTATCTGTATTTGCTCCATGTACGTGGAGTGCGTTTAAAACTGTGACTTTTATTAGATGAAAGAAAATAACCATCATTTTGAACGCCTCCCTACATATTGTAAGTGCCACACAACTGATCATTGGCGTCCACTCCTGCTTTTGTCCTGCATTATCTGACGATTCGCTTGAATTTGAAAGAGAATCATTTATTTAGCTAGTACTATTGTGATCACTTTGAAATATCTCATCTGACTACAACACAGAATCTGACTCTCCAACGTGTTCTTCATCATCCGCTAATCATTGCAAAATTTGCTTATCTCCTCCATTCATAACTGATGCTAGGAAAAAATACAAATCTCACGATGACACGCAATTTTTCGATAACTTTGCTTAAACAAAGCTTTATAAAAAAGCGATAAAAATATATTGCTGATATAAATTTATACACTGGACTAATAATAATACCAAAAGAAGTAATAATGCTCAAAAAATAAATAAAATGGGAAACTTACCTCTTTTAAAAAAGTTACGTAATTACTCGCATGGGGTCACCTCTCAGAAGAACAGCGATTAGTCCTTGTGGTCCCGTTACTTGATCGCTACTCAAATGCAAACTTAGACACGAGTTAGGGAGCTAGCGGGGGCGCGGGGAAATTCGGAACGCAAAGAATAGTTTTTTTAAAGCGCAATGGTGCTTTAACCCCGTGCGAGTAAAAAAGGGTTAACAGTAACTCACCAATCCTCTGTGTAAATCTGATCTCAGCCTGCAAGACCCTGAGTTTCCACAGTCTGAGCCCGTGCCGCATCACCATGCTTGCTTAAACACATAACAATATTCATGAATGTTATCATACTGTATATCATAGATTAGGTACATTTTTTTTAGTTAAAAAATGTATTAATATACTATTTTATCTATAAAGAAATATTATTATATTTATGTACTTATCTTTTCTAAAATAAGTATTACGAATTTTTTTTAACAATATTCCTGAACTGATTTCGGTGTAATTTGGTATTACAATATCCTAAATCCAATAGAATTAATTCAAAACATAAAAGAAGAAGTCCCGGGTTCGAGGATCGGGTCGGCCAAAGAAGAAAGAGGGGCATAGTGACTATATATCCAGGATCCAGGAATACAAATAAAAGCAGACACCCCAACTATTTATTATATTAAAATCACAGAACACAAAGCTTACGAGTATAATCGTGCCGCCATTTTGAGAATCATCCTTCTTTTCTTTTAATGTTCCTTACTTCCATTGCATTTTTAGAATCATTACATACGTAACTCTAAATATATAATTTACAGACACACACACACACTTACAACCTTGCAAATCTCACATATATTATTTATGACATTTCTTGTATAGCATCTAAATAATTCAATCGTCTATGGAGGATATAATAAATAATTATTTTTAATCGATTTTTATATATAGACAGTACAGCACGCCTGTCTGGTTTTAACACCTCCAGGTTAATTTCTAAGAAATTAATTAAATTTCTAAGAAATCTATTGTTAACTGACACGCCGGCGTGTCCGCGGTCGTGGAGGAATTAAAGCGTCAAAGCAGAATCTTTATAGTTTCGTAAATTGTTATGATTTATGTTTATTTATAAAACAATAAATCAATTATACAACCAACCTGTATACAACTGGTTTCACACGGCATTGTACTGCACTCTTTTTACAGTACAGGTTTTATCGAACAGGTAGTGGCATACATGTACGTACATACATATATAACACTCATACACATAAATACAAAAAATTATATGTGTGTGTATATTTGTTAGTATTTTACGCTAAAATGACTAAATGGATTTAAATGAAATTTAATACAGAGACAGACTTCGATTTGGAGTAACATAAAGACATACTAGTATAGTAGTAACAATATATTTCATTTTTTTATATAACAATGAGACTACGTTTTTATTATTTCCAAGAATGAAAATAAATCTTAAACATAACACTGTTTTTACAATGATATTTGAATACTAAAAAAAACGGCTTAATTTTCAATAATTTAGACTACACTAAATATATCTATATAAAAAAATACCTGTTAGGATGTCCAGTAGGCAGGACGAACTGGAAATGAACGACCCCCAACTCTCCGGACAGAGCCAGGTGTTGCAAGCATGTGATATCGTACGACGTGTACGCGCGACGCACGTACACTTCCAACGCTGCGTTACATACCTGAGAACGAGGGGATTTCATGTATTTAACACAAAAGTTAAATTCTTTTTCAAATAATAAAATTAAATCTAAATAAAATTTCATCAATAAAATGTATATTACATTTGTATTTCTTAGACACAAGGAGAGAGGTATGGGCATTTGCACCGGTAATCTATACTAATATTAAATGTGAAAGTTTATGAGGATGGATGTTTGTTACTCTTTCATACCAGAACGGCTGAACGGATCTGGATGAAATTTGGCACAGAGTTAGATTATAGTCTGAAATATCACATATGTTACTTTTTATCCCGGAAAAGTGTACGGTTCCTGTGATTTCCTAGTGTAAACAAAATCCTAAGTGCCTGGTCGATCTAGCAGTTAGTGTGACAGTCAGAAAACGAATTTACGATAAACATGAATGATTATAATAATTGATCAGTCAGTCAGGGAATATATTTTGACAATGAAGTCCATACGGCGACGTTTTCGTTAAGATCAAATCACGCACATTATGGGTGTGGTGTAAGCACAAGAATTCGCGCAAACACAGAAAATCTCAAACTCCGGTGACACGAGATTCGAGAGGATTATTCGAAACAAGAAAAAATAAACTCATTATCTGATAACAAAACTAAGTTTTATCGTTCCAATTAAAAAAAACTGTTAAATACACGCAAACCCGCAAGAAAAAGCTAGTAAAATTTGTATTAAAATTGTCCATTTTAAAATTAAATTAAAGACAGGAAAAAAATTATATAGATCACTTAATTGTAAGTTCTATTGAATTATATATACATATTGTAGGAGGATACTAATGAAACTTCCAGATATTCCTTGCATATATTCTTATATTCAGTACTTTTGGAACATCAACCTAATTCTTTTGCCATCGTCAGTACGTCTGTCCGTGAGGAAGCTACCACCGGCTCGGAAAGAAGTTCTGATGCGAAAAGCCCAAGAAAAACTCAACAGTTGCTCTTTTATTTTAATCATGAGTAACATAATCTATACATATAATAAAATTGTAACTAAGCCGAATCTGTACATTAAATATTTTTTGGAAAATCTAATTGAAATAAACATTATTATCGATACAGAGGCCGACTCTATATTTTTTAGAATTTTTGTCTGTCTGTCTGTGACCTCATCACGGAAAAACCACTGGAGGGATTTTGATGAAATTTAGTATGATGATAGCTGGTTATCCGGGTCAAGATATAGGATACTTTTTACTGCGGGAAAATATCTCATCTCTGAAAAATCTATACTAAATGTTAAAACGTAACTAGGGACAAACCCGAGCGGAGTGAGGGTGAGTCGCTACTTTATAATAATAAAATCGTAACTGAGTCGAATCTGTACATTAAATATGTTTTGGAAAATCTTATTGAAATAGTCATTAATATCGATACAGAGACCGAATATATATTGACATATAGGATACTTTTTACTGCGGGAAAATATCTCATCTCTGAGAAATCTATACTAAACGTTAAAACGTAACTAGGGACGAACGAGTCGTTAGTGTTACATATTAGTGAGTAGTGGACCCACCTTCAAGACAGGTAGGCCCAAATTAAACTCATATAATTTCGATCCAAAAAATATATTCTTTACACAGTTTTAAACAAGAATCTAAACTGCTAATTTTGCTTGAAAATATTTCAATATAATTATTAAAAAAACTTTTCTTGCATAATTTATATCAGCCTGTATATTTATTGAGAAGCTATATAAGGGTGACAAAATACCTGGTTTTAATGTCGAACATAGCGTTATTCTAGCAACATGGATATCGCAAATGAGGGTAATTATGATTTTAAATTTATAAATACTTTCTTAGATTTACGCGAATATTTGAGATTTTAAATAAAACTATCTTTTCGGATTATTTTGCGGATTTATTTTGATTTTTGGTTCCCGACGTTTCGAATGTTTTACAGCAATCATGGTCACGGGAGAGACTGAGGTGTTAGACGTCTCAAACACATATACTTGTTACAGACAGTCAGTGCCTACCCAATATTTTACAAAAATGATTTCAAATATTCAAAAATGGCACCACAGGACCTTACAATATTTGTTGATATTAATTATACATATTTTAATTTTATTAATAAGTATTATATTATTAAACATGGCAATATTATTTACTTAATTTTAGGTGTTATTATTATACATATTACATTGTTTTTTAATTTATTAATTAATAATATTATTTAGTGTTGTTATTATTATACTACGTATGACCACAAAGAAGATTAAAAATTAAAAATATTAATTATAGGTATATATAAGCAATATTATTGTTTTATATGTAATTAAAAAAATTAAAATATTAATTTAGATTGTTATTATTTAAAGTTAAAATACTAAGCAACACTATTGCTACCTTTATAAATAAAAATAGCCAAAATTAAAGTGTTATTTTATAAAAAATCATTTATTATAAAAATAACTTTTATAACACAAACGCGTACTACGTTGTAACGTTGTAACTAATTTTTTTTTTTTTAATTTAGACAAAGTCTACAAAACGTTCATAGAGACGTACAAAATAATAACTTTCTCAATGGGCGTCGGTATGCTTTACCCGAACCCGAAGACCGAGAAGCGGCGGATCATTTGCTCATGTAAGTTGTTTCATTTAAGCAGATATCCCGATAAACCTATCGACAATATAAACACACTAAGAATTGATATAAAATCTTCCTATTCATTGTATTACTACCACTTACCTTAGCTTCGCTGGGGTGCGTCACAGTAGCATTTGTGCTGCTCCAGGTCTATAGACTATCTATGTACTACATTTCATCCAAATCCGTCCAGCTATTTCAAAGTGAAGGAACACACATACACACAAACAACTTTCGCATTTATAATATAGAAGTCCGGTTGTGATTTCAGTATTGATGATGCTAAGTGCTGGGCCTATATCTCTGCTAATTTTACACGATATGTACAATAGCTGGTTAAGACACGACGTAGTCAATGTCATAAGGCACACCACTATTGTTGGTCCATTTCTTGGAGGATTCTTTAAGGTACGTCATTTACATAGTGCTGCGACATATATTTACATATATCTAACTGACTCCAAGTCGTGGAGATCTTTGGGCAGTTCTATTTTACTAAATTAGTTTATATTTTTTGAGTTCATATAAAAATCTTATAGGAAAAGAGCACTTATTTCTAGTTTTCCCGAATTTCTTAGATACTACACGATGTAGTTAATGTTACGAGCACAGCAAAGTACTATTTTTGGTCCACTTCTTGTAAAATTTCTTAAGGTATGTCATGTAAATAATGTTGGGACATATAATTTATTTATGATGCCTGTGTCCAGTAGTTGACGCGTTTCGGCTTATACAACGAACTGACAGGCAGTTCAATATAAATTTTATTCAATTCTTTTTTTGAGTTCATATAAAAATCTAATAAAAAATACACTTATTTCTAGTTTTCCCGAATTTCCTAGTTTTCCCGTAAACTTTTTATATATATTTTTTTCGAAAACCGGCCTAACCTTCTCAAGTGATGCTTATCGAACAAAATTTAATATTTATTTATATAGAAGATAAAAGATAGTATACATTTTAAGTGGTTCTATGGTGTCTAAAAACACGACAAATTCCAGATAATAATAATGTTCTACAAGAAAACGCCAGCCAAAGAGATAATAGACGAGATCAACAGAGACTACGCATCCTACAACCACATGGGTTCAACATACAAAAACATTATCAATCGGAGCATAGCAAGCAGCTTGAAGTACAGCGAAAAGATGTGGGCAGTGGTGGTTATTACTTGCGTATCAGCATTCCCAATAATGGCTGCACTTTCAACTATGTATAGCTATTTATTCGAATCAGAACCTCAGAGATACATGGTTCACGAGGTGATGATACCATACACACATCCTGACAAGAGATACGATTCGCCTATTTTTGAAATAATCTTCGTATATATGTTGTACGCCTGTGTATTATATATTATTAACTTTATCAGTTATGACGGTTTGTTCGGTTTGAGCATAAACCACGCATGTCTCAAAATGGAGATTTACTGCAATGCGTTTGAAGAAGCTTTAAAAGAGGACAACGAGAGGAAAATGTATTCGCAAATTGTTGAAGTAATTAATGCACAAAATAAATTGAAACGGTTCGTTTTTTAGTATTATAATTTATATTGGTATAAGTGGTAGCTTAGTAGTAGCGCGTTGGCTTGGAAATCAATCGCGGCTTGAAATCCCGCTGACCTCTGATATTTCCATGTGCGTATCATTCTCCTCATGATTAACACTCGCCTTACGATGCGAGGAACCTCGTGAGGAAACTCTGATAGAATCTAATTTGTTTTTAAGAGTCAGTCAGCCAACCCGCATTTGGCCAGCTTGATGGACAATAGCCTGATCCCCTCTTTAAGTGAGGCCCATGCCCAGCAGTGGGATGTCAAAAAATTTGGTTGAATTATTATATTATCTATATAATATTAAATGAGCAATTCTTGCATTCTCATATATCTTGGAAAAAACTCTAACGATTTGGATCAAATTTTGTATTTTGATAAGATTTGCTTTTTAAGTTTATCTGTACATACATATACGTATATGTAGGTGCCATTTCTGATATTTTTATATCTTCCCGAAAAAACGCCCAGCGAAGCTCGGTCGCCCAGTTATTTATGTATATATTTATATATATACAAAGCGAAATGCAATAGGGAATATGCGTATGATTTAAATAAAGGTGATAAAATTTTTATAATCTTTATTGCTTTTAAATTAAGCCTTTATTAATATTTTTAATGTAATTTCTTTTTGATTAAGAAAATAATTATTAAAAAGTCCAAAAACAGGTAGGAAATTCAAAGTAGTTGAAACGCACGCTATTGGTCAGACTGAATATGACGTCAGAGTATATCATAACAGAGAGATTGGCGATTTTGTAGCTTACAAATTGAGTCGCCGTTTCTCTGTGTATATCATACTGTGACGTCAAACCAAGCGCGCGAAATGGCATGCGCTTAAAGTATCCATAACGGAGAGAAGGAACGGAGGAGATTGGAATCAAGGAACTATGAAAACTATCATTTGATGATGATGCTGAGTGAAAGCTAATGTTATCGTCTGAACTATCATTTGTTTGAATTATATTTAAATATGTAGATAAACAATTAATATATAATCGAGATAAAATAAGAATAATATATAAATAAATTAATTTAATTTTTTTATTTCTTTTATTGACATTAAACTTTTATGGTTACTGAAATTATGACGAATTAGCGACTCACCCTCGCTTCGCTCGTGTTTTGGGCGAACTTTCATCCCTATTTTCACCCCGTTAAGGGGTGATTTCTTGGATAAAAAGTATTCTATGTCCTTCCCAGGATCTCAAAGCATCTTCTTATCAAATTTCATCTAAATCCGCTCAGTAGATTCAGAGATCTAGGATTAAAATTAAATCATATAATTACTAATATTAGACCAAATCAATCTACAAGTTATTTGTTTATTCTAGATTTGTCGATCTCATACAAGACACATTCAACATTTGGCTTGGCTTGATACTTGTAGCCACCATGATACAAATAGGGACGTGTATGTACTTAATTTCTGAGGTAAGTATAAACATTAAACATTGATGACGAAAAGACTATCGTGTAAACTTTGCCATCTTATTTAACCAAATATTTGTTTTTTTTTTCTTCTTACTCTTAAGGGGTTTGTCTAGAATCTATGTTATCCATGTTATCTTAGGAATATGATCTCCACAGATTATAAAAGATATTCATATTTTTTTCAGGGATACGGTTTGGATCCACGATATATTATCTTCATGGTAGGTATTGTGACACATATCTACGTGCCATGTCGTTATAGCGCCAAATTGAAACATATGGTTTGTAAAATACTTTCTTGGATTTATGCGAATATTTGACATTTTAAATAAAACTATCTTTTCGGATTTTTCGCGGACTTATTTTGATTTTTGGTTCCCGACGTTTCGAATGCTTTACAGCATCCATGGTCACGGGAGAGACTGAGGCGTTAGACGTCCCAATAGCCATTGTGTAGTTGTCACAGACATGATTGCTATTATTTAAAATGTGGTCCCTATGTTTAATATCAAACGAAGACGAAAGCGTCGAGTCAAGACTAAGTTATACTCGATCTGAGTCTAGCACAGTCGAGTTAGCATTGGACTCCTAAAATATTCTAGAACAAAATTTTATTCATCATCAACATCGCCTTTTTATTTACATTTTGAGTGTAAATTTAAAATCGCAACCAAATTCGAGCGGTGCTTAAAGTTTCATGGTCTTGTCAAACGTTTACTCTACTTAAGAAATCCATGCTTTGCTTAGTAAAGACAGTGTCGTTGTTATTGGTCACTTTGAAATCCAAAGAGTACTTTGAATGGACTTTCCGAATAAGTTACATCTCTTACATATGAATATTAAAATTATGTCAGAAAAAGGTATTTAAATTTATTCAGGTTGTTAAGTTTAGAAATACTACCCTCGTATCTTCTCCTTTCTACGTGATATTGGCGAAGCAATCTCTGCTCAACTGGCACGCTTTGAGGCCGTTAACAAGAGAATTGAATTGAAGTTTAGGAATATGCCCTATGGAAATGTCAATATATACGAGTGAGGAGTCAAAATGATTGAAAGTAAACTTCGAGATGTAAAGTTACGACTGTGAATCTCATCGTTAGTGCTCAGTTCTGTACTGAATTCTGTCCACAATGAAAAAGTTTCCAAAGTAGGAAATAAATAAAGGAAATAATAAATAACTAACACTTTGGCGGTTTTATTTTTAAGACACGACATAAAATAAAATGTTATAAAGTCCCATATGTAAAATCATGAAGTTTCTCCATTCGTACATTGTCTGTATTTTTCAGTCTTTGGAAACAGCAACACTTATATATAGTGCTGGATGGGAACGCGTGTCTTCGATACCTATACGCAAAATGATCGTATTTATGATTGGCAGGGCACAGGTAAATCCATCTATACTTAATACTGTAAGTACAAAAGTAGGTAACTCAGTCTGTCCATCTGTTACGTATTCACGCTAATAATGCTAAACCAATTTTGATTAATTTTATATTAATTTTATATTAATTTTGATGGGACCTTGGAGGAAGACATTGTGTTCAGCTCCTTTAACATTTCATAGCTGGGGGTGGCCTTCCTTCAATTCGAAGGGGATCAGGCTATAGTCCACCACGCTGGACAAGCGCGGGTGGTAGGCAGGCTTCAAATATCTGACGAAAAGTTCTTAGGTTCTATTAGACATGCAGGTTTCCTCACGATATGTTCCTTCACTATAGGACAAGTGGTAATCATGTTGGAAATGATTCGCACATGATGAATATCAGAGGTGCGAGACCCGGGATTTGAACCCGCTACACTCGGTTACGCAAGCGAGAGCGTCACCATTGGGCTACCACTGACTTAGAAAAGTGTGTCCAATCAAGGTCAAATAAGGGACCAAACTTCATCAAAATTGGTTCAGCGGTTTAGGTGTGAAACAGACAGACTGAGTTACTTTTACATTTATAATATTAGTGTGGATATATAATACCAGACTTTTTTAGTTAAAATATATTATTTTTTACATATAGATACCTATTACAATAACAGCATTCAATTTGATGGTATTTGATATGGACCTATTTGTTTCGGTAAGTGTATTTTTATTAAAAAAAAAAATATTAAAAAAAATAATATTAAAAAAAATGTTTGTTAACACTTAACTGTGTGTACTGCATATGAAGTAAGTTTTATTTTTTAATATTCTGAGTAAATAACACATTGAGTGAGTGTCGACTAACACAACTAATTTTAAAAATATACTAGATACGTATATTTTAATATTTCTGAGTTTTACTAAAATAAATTTAAATATTTATTTTATTTTAAAGAATAGCCTAAATCGGGTAAAGTAATTATATTAAGGTCGTATAATTTATTTACATATTTATCTATAGTGTCTGTTTGTAATATCAAAATAACAGCTTTTTAATAAACGTACATATACTTATTAAAGAATATACGGTACTTATAAGAAAGAAACAATTATTAAAAGTTTTGTCTGTCTGTTTGTTCCGGTTAATCTCCGAAACGGCTGGACTGACTTTGACGGGACTTTTACTGGCAGATAGGCAATGTTATAAAGAGTAACTGAGGCTACTTTTATTTTGGAAAAAGAATTAGGGTTTCGCGCAAAAAAATTAAAACCCATGAAGTTATGAACAAAACAATATAATATTTTTTTTTCAGATTATGAACTCTTCTTACTCTATGTACACTTTACTACGGTCGTAAGAGGGAAAGAGATGCAAGAGAAACTTTACGTTCAACCAAGCACACATAATAATCTATTCACATAAAAAAAAATCAAGTGTCTGTCTGTGATTTCAAAATATATTCTCAAGTACATAGAGTTATTTATATGATACCAGTACCTAAACAAGGTTTTTATAACTTTTGTCTGTCTATCTTTCTGTTTGTCCGGAGTAATCTTTAGAACGGCTTACCTGATTGTGATGTGACTTTTGCTGAAAGATAGAGACTTTTAGTGAGAGAATCGAAAACCTTTAAAAATTCTGCTTAATTCGAATATACGTTTTCATGAAAAAGTCGGCGATATATGTGTGTATCTCCTAAGGTACACTCGCGATAACTATTTTTATCTATTGAAAACGTACCTACGCAGGTCGCACCCGAGCGAAGCGGGGCAAGTGCAGTCACTACAATAAAACTACAACAATATATGTCAAATATTTGCGTAAAACTAATAAGACTTTTTCTTACAGAAACTAAATATTATTTATTTAACCTGACCTAGCGAATTCTGCTTGTCAAAACCCATCTGTCTTACCAGGTTCCATCGCCTTTAATATCGGCAGAAGGTCAAGCCTTCTGACCTAGAATGCCGGCGGGTCCCTCCAGCAGAATCCTCTTTTTGGTGCCGAAACACGGGATGAGCACCCTTTTTAGTGTAATTTTAGTCAAGTTTTCATAAAATCAAAATTTAATATGGCTGGTATATTTCGTTTGTATAGTGAAAACGTAATTTAAGTCATAAATGGCCGAATATTATTTTATTTTATTACAAATTCTGGTAAACTCTATAATTATAATAAGTTAGTTCCGTGACTACCAACATGTGTTAATAATTTGTGCAACATGTTAAACAGTTAAATGCGTAGAATTTAAAATGCAGGATACTTCTTTGTGGTAATGCCGCAGAAATGAAATAGATATTTATACTACAAAATCATTTTTTTAGTATCCCGTACTGTAAATAAAACATACGCGCTGCTGAGTATACATATCTATACATATAATAAAATTGTAACTTAGTCGAATTTGTTACATACTATACAAAAAATTACATACATAAAATTGTAACTGGAAAATCTAATTGAAATAGAATAAAATTCCACAGAAAACCTTACATTTACCTTTTCAACAATATAAAGTAAATTACTCTGTTCGAGACTTTCTTTTTGATGGAATTGTGTGGATTTAAGATAAATAAGGTCATTTACGGTTAGCTATAATGTATTAAATACTGTAATTTGATTTGTAAGAAGAACTCTTGTTGAGTTTATCCCGGCGATCCTCTCAGCAGAACTGCCTTCCGAGCCAAGTTAGCTTCCTCAAGGATCGATGCCACTGACTATCGTTAAAACAAATTCACAATTCAATAGTGCTTGTCTATCTCTAATCTAATTGAATACATTTAATTTTCATTTTATCATTCACATTTTTTTAACTTTTAACTTTGTGTGGCGTGAAACCCTGCGTAAGAACTCATTTTCTTCTCGTATCCTCTTTTTAGTGAGCGCGATGTACTGCGGGACAGCCAACTCCCTTACCAGTGTTTCACTTTCTGCTGCATACCGCGTTTCTGTAGCTTGTAAAAATCTGAAACATAAAGTGCGAATGTTCAGAAAAAATAATCTTTGTACCCATTTTTACGAAAATTGCGCGGACGGAGGAGTGTGAAACCCACACTTATAGTTTGTACAGAGAAGGAGTGCAGAATGCTAATTTTTTTTTTAAATTATACTTAAAAATACATTAAATCAATAAAGAAAACATTACACACACTACCATAAATTTGACACACACACGCATATATACTCTTTTGTTTATTGTTAAAGTCTGTGGTCAAATTCAGAATTATGTATAGTTTAATAGCTATTGACGAGCATTAATATTATAAATAATAAAAAATCCATAATAATCATGGTCGAATTTCGTCCACTCGGCGAACTCTAGTAATAATAATATCGTATTCCGTCCTTAAAGGTTGCTTTGCAAATTAATAAATCTCAGGGTCAGTCTTTTTGAATAAAACTATCTTTTCGGATTATTTCGCGGATTTATTTTGATTTTTGGTTCCCGACGTTTCGAATGCTTTACAGCATCCATGGTCATGGGAGAGACTGAGGCGTTACATGTCTTGAAGGTATAGTTGTTACAGACAGCCTACCCACAATTCTGTACCCACCTAAAATATTTTTTAAAACCACAATATACTTTTTTGGGATCTATTTTATATCTTTTGGTAATTTTACACAAACATCAATAACTAGAAAAAATAATTTCATGTATCACCAAATAAACATTTTTTCCAAACTAATTTTTCTTTGTCTCTGATGAGTTTTTATGGTTATATAATAAAAATAACTTACGAGTGTAAGTCGTCGTCGTCGTCGTCGTCCACTAAGCCAAGGCACTCTCTTTCAATCTGGTATATGCTTTTGTGAATTGCGAGCTTCGCTTTGGAGACCAAGTGTGGTGGAAACATTGAAACGACCTCAGCAACTGCCTAGTAAAATCGATGAACTGGACCGATTGGAGACAATGGAGATGATCTTTTACGTATCGTAGGGTTCCTTAACTGATCAATCTGTAATCCGTCAAAATCGTCTCCATGGCCTGAGGAAATTTTGCGAGTACTCTCAATAAATTCTGCAGTTTTCACTACTTCTGACCTACTTCCACTGGCTTCAGAGTTCGCCCCAAGAACTCCTGGCACTAAAGTTGGTTCTGTTGTTGTACTTTTACGTGTTTCGTGATTATTAGAATTTGCATGAAGTCCCAAAGAGGTGTCAATAGACATTTCTCTAGTTGGACTTTCCGAAGATTTGTGATTTGATCTGGATAGAATACGAGCTCTACGTCGTATATATGACTTTAATATCGATGTCCTTACAATTCTTTGCAATTTTTGACGATAGCTTTGTATCTCTTGTTTTTCTTTAATGGTTTGAGCGTGTTTGTGGTCAGTTTGATTTCTGGCTTCTTCGTAGGGTGGATCTAAATGCTTAGTTGTAGTCGCAAATTCTGGTTGCAGCAACTCTGCTTGCTTGTAACTAAAACTTCCTGTTGAAGAAGCAGATTCACTTCCCTCGTTTTCAAACTCAGACACATTTGAAAAATCTGAGGATTCATTGTGTGCTGTTGTCGACAGTTTTTGTATCATTTCTTTTTTTTCAGTCTTATTTTCTGGTAGTGCATCTTTTTTAGGATGTTGTGATAGAAAGCTAAGTAAATGCATATATTTCCATTGGGTCTTTTTTTGTGTTTGTTTTTTCTTTTTATGGTAGTGGTCTCTGAAGTGTTTCCATCGCTGCTTTAAACCTGGAACTGATAAAGTAATTAATTTATTTTCTCTTATATTTTTCCCGTCGGTTTTTGTTCTTTCAGTAAAGAGAGACTTATGAAAAAAGTCAGAAAAGTGCGAGTCTGACTCGCACACCGAGGGTTTCGTAGCATGAAACAGTAAATAAAGTTTATAACCGCAAAAAGAAAGTTTGTTTTTATGATGACAAATTTACGGTTTTCGGTTTTTCCCTTTACTTGTGCTATAAGATATTGCTTCTCGCCAAATTTCATGACTACGTCAACGGGAAGTGACCTCCAGGTTTGGATCCCTTTGCGAGTGTCAAAGTATGCAGTATGAACGCCGTATCTTTTGATTGCGTTAATTTAAGATTTTCCCACAGCTCCACGGCTCCAAAGGATTACAGAACTGAATATTTATATATATTTCCTGAGTAAAAGGGTCTTCACTCTTGACAGACAGACCGATCAACCAACAAAGTGATCTTATAAGGGTTCCGTTTTTCCTTTTGAGGTATGGAACCCTTAAAATATCACTTTATTTCGATATTAGAAAATTCATTATATTATAATCTGTGGGCGTAAGTACGCAATTAAGTTATCTGTGGTTATTAGCGCGCCATGTTTGTTATCAAATTGAAAGGAATCTAACATTCTCATTGCTTTTCAAGGTTATTAACTATAATAATACGATGATAATACATTTAAAAGTGAAATGTTGTTACTGTGATATATTTTGCAAATCTAGTCATTAAATTTAACTATATAATAAAAGAGGTTGTAATTTAAAACACAATTAGAAATAATTTTTATTATCACTTGTAGATAAATATTTCGCTAGTTAATACTTACTTGGAGTATTTAGAATGGCACTTATTTCTTCCCACGCGCGGTGCTTTTCTATATAGTTTCGATGCTGCGGGTGGGAGCTGCTGTATATTATAGGTCTCTTACTAACTAGATCTATCAACATTTCGTCCTGGTTCTTATCGTAGAGACTCATGATTCTCAAGGACAACTATAACTGACAACCAGAGCGGCCGACACGATCACTGACAACGAAATACATACATATATTACGAGAGCCCTATATTAATAAAGATAACATTTAAAATATTTTTAATAAAAACTTAAATGTGTATTTAATATATTGAATACGTAATGTGATAAAGACTAACCGCACGTCGGACGTCGCGTGTGGCGTCAGGAGTGGGGGATTTGCCCGCGCCCGCGCATTGTGTATGACTCAGCGGAATTACACACTATCAGACTATATAATATGTAAAAAATGTGTACATGTTTGTTGCTCCTTCACGCTAAATGGCTAATCAGATTTGGAACAAATTTAGTACAAAGATACCAGAAGCGAAGCAAATGTAACTCGCTAGTATTATTATAACAAAGTAAAATAAATTTTATCAAGCATTTGCTATGGATACTGTTCGATTTAAAGTATTTTTATTTTTATTCCATCCGATAAAAAATATTTTTATTTGATTCAAATTAATTAAGATTTAGGAAAACATCGTGAGGAAACCTGCATGTCTGAGAGAGAACCTAGCAAGTTTTCGAAAGACATACCTACTCATTTCGCCCGCACTTGGCCAGCGTGGTGGAACATGGCCTGATCCCCTCGTATTGAAGACCCTTGCCAAGCAGGACTTTAAAAAGGATTGAAGGTGCGAAACCTTCACACCAACTTTTTTTTTTCGCCGTTTTTTTTGTGCAGCGACTCACTGGGCAGACTATCTACATATATGTCATTTTATACCACACTAGCATTGCCCGCGGCTCGAGAGTGAGTTGCTAGTATTATATAAAAGGAGTCAGCCAAAATAAATTTCAGTGGGCGACGACTATTGTTACTGACTGGATTCTTTCATCGGGTTATATTTATAATGGTTTGAGTTTCTCAGACATAATTCCAAAAGATCATTAAATATGTATGTATAACTACCATGAGGTGTTTGATTTTAGGATTTGGATTTATAATTCAGTTACATTATACAATGTACTATTTAATTAGAAATTATGAAATGATAAGTGGGATTTTTTGAAAATTAAATCTAGAAATAATCACACGAGAAAGCCTTACGTTATAATTTACTAATAATAATAATAATAAAAACTCTTTATTGCACACACAACATAAAAAGAAGGAAGGAAGAAATATAAAAAAAGAAGAATACAGTAGTATCAAAATGCACAAGAGGCGGCCTTATCGCTAAAACAGCGATTTCTTCCAGGCAACCTTTAGGTGTAGGATATAGCAAAGTGTGAAGTGGAAGGGTGTGAACAAATAACAGAGATAAGAAAAATAAAAATGATAAATACATATGATATTTTATATACGTATATTAAATATATAAATTAGAGGTATACGTAACTAATATAAATAATATGATAATAAGTAATAAATAAATAAAATAAAATAATAATATCAGTGTAACCAAATAAATAAAATGACTATATTATATATATATATATATATATATATATATATATATATATATATATATATATAGATACATGAAAGGCAAGAAATATTTAAATACAAATAAGGATAATAGCTTACTAAATTAATGGAGAAACGGAGGTTTGGACAATTTAAGCTCTATGGCAAGTATATCTGTATCGTTTATTAAGTTTCGAAAAGGTGGTTTGTTGGGAGAAGTGTCTTTTTGCCACTCTTGTAATTTTGCCACCATACTACGAAGAATCAAGGTTACGTTACGCTCAGCTGTTATTACTTCTGTGTAAGGAAAAGTAACAACCAGATCAGCCATTGCCGAAAAAAAACTGTGTATATGAGCCTTATCATATTTCTTCGTGGGCGGAGAGTTTCTACGTTTCCTCATTATTCTTTTTCTCCGTATAGGCATAACCGGGGTATGAAACGATGAGTTACTGATTCTAGGTACTGTCATAAAAGCCTTGGCATAACTTTTGCGTGGTCTCACTTCGTTTGCGTCTTTCTCCTTTGTAGATGTTTTTGCTGTAGTCTGCATCATATCTCCTAACAATTGTTTTTCTAATTCTTCATTTGTCGGATTGATATTCAAATCATTCAACACTGGTAATTCATTACTGTTACTAACAAGATCAGATATATCTTCTATGGATGAGATGGATTGTAGTGATGAATCGTCCTCAAAATCTTGCGCAATATCTAAGTCTTTTAAGCGTTTTTTTGTTACTCTCTTGTGTTTGGGTGTTGGTGCAAAGAAATCAAGATCAACACTAGACAGAGAGCCCTCAGTATCATTCAAACATTCCTCTATAACACTCTCCTCGGCGAGAGATAATTCCTGTTCTTCATCAGACAAGTCGATAACTTCCATCCTCGAGGGGCCATCTTCTGCGATTATCTGTTCTTTGTTTTGCACGGGTGGACTTTCATTTTCATTGTTCGATTGATCCATTTTAGATCACAAGTGTTGTATTCTTTGGAACTTTCTTTTCATTTAACTTTGAAATCTGGCATCTGCAAATAAAAAACCGAGAATATATATATATATTTTTTAAATATATAATATAAATACTTTTAGAAAACTTCTTATTTTCCTTGGAAATTATTCGTAATAATTGTTTAATGCAAGTGTAGAGAAAGAAAAAAATTTACTAGTTTGAAAAGAAAGGGCCTCAACCTTGAGAAGAACTGACAAAATTTTTATTTTTGAATATAATAGGACGGATCCATTACTTTTCGACGAAAGTGTGCACTTACCTATAATAGTAAGTTCGATAAAAACTATCGAGTTAATACAAACAAATCAGAGGACAACAGCTAGTTATAATAATTATATTTTTAAAGTTATACTTCTTTTGGAATGTTTGGGAAAAATTTTGAGTGTAAAATTTTACGATGCGCGCATACCGACAGCCAAAAAGCGACATGATGAGGTTAGCTGCATTCCTTTTACAAACAGAGGGTTGTGACATACGGGATGAAATCTTTAGCTATTTTTGTTCTGTTACGCCAAAGAAGTATAACTTCTTACGTGCGTACATAAGTACACGTATTTTTTATATGAATACTCAGACTAATAAAAATATAGACAGCTTCATACAACTTAACATGAAGCCAAATAATAATGTTTTATAATAATTATACAAATGACAATTTGTGTACTGAGTGATAAGTACAGAATAAATGTTAATTAATAAAAAACACCTAACTGGTTTTATTATAATATAAATATTAAATTAATTAATTGGGAAATTAACACACAGCACTGGATCTAGTTGCATGGTAAGCTACGAGGCCTGTGTTATGCATACCAGATAGTTGATACACTACACATATATAACTTTATAATACATACATATTTATAAATATAAACACCCATGACTGAAGTACAAACATTCGTTCTTATCTCGCAAATGAATGCCTCCAGCGGGACTCGAACCCGCGACCGCTGGCACAGCAAGTAGGAACACTACAAGCTGAGCCAAACGTGTCGTCAAAGTTTATACAATGTAGAATAAAATTAAATAAGCTAATATTATGACATCTCTCTCAAGGGAACTTAAGAGGATTGTGAAGTGCCGATACGCGGCGAGAGTAGGTATTTTAAAAAATGCTATCTGTTTCATACCGCTTTGCATCCCCTCGGCAGTGAACAACACAAATACAACATACGCAAATTCTCACACACACTATGATAGCAGCAGCCTCGCGGGGGGCGGGGGCGGGGGCGGCGCGACTCGGCGCAAGAGCAATTTCAAAGTTTATCTAATATCTACGGTTTGCGTACAATATACATTCCCTACAAGTTACATCGCACCTTTATTCATAAACTGAAATAACTCTAAATTAAAATTCTGTGGCGAATATCATTTAAAATTTGACTTGTTTAGATTGATGACTTCAAAAAATCATAAAAAAATAAATAGGTGGTTTAGATCAATTACAAAAATCTCGTTCCAAAAGTTGAAAGTTTTAGAATTTTTTGTTGTTTATGTACTAATAGACCCATCGGAATCCTTTTATTTTTAAAATATTTTTTTTATTGAAAGCCTGAAGTTTTATGATTTTATAATGTTAGCAGGATATAAGGAATAGAAATTCATAAAATGACCTGATCATGAATGATGATGATTTAGGATTTTTTAACAAATCTATGACTAAATTTTATAAAATATATCAACTTAATTTTTTAAAATATATTTTTAACTAATGAATAAACAAGATTAGATTACGAATGAATTTCATTTCTTTCTGTGATTGCCCTAAAATCATTTTTTTCAGAAAAATGAATAAAATTACCTCCAAAAACTAATAAAATATCGATAAATTCGAAAAAAATATAACGAATAGTATGTGTATATATATATATATATATATATATATATATATATATATATATAATTATACACATACTATTCGTAATAATTTTCATAAAATTATAACGAATATAGAATTAAAAATATAAATTTTACAAAAATAAAAGTATTTTTATTGCTCCTTCTAAACGGTAATAGTCCAGCAATTAGCAAAAGAAAGCGCGTGACCGGTGGAGGGCGAGGGGTGGAGGGGTGTAGGAAGTGGCCCTTACTCATTTAAACTTGGCCAGATATAATGATGATGATGATATAGAAAATATTTTTATTTTTGTATGAAAATGAAAATTTAAGAAATATATTTTTTTCTTGTTACAGAGGTTGTTGTTATGATGTAAATAGTATATTCCCAAAAGATCTTCAGTAAATTAAAAATGACCCTGTATATATATATATATATATATATATATATATATATATATATTTTCAGTTTTGTATTTTTTTTCAGAAATGAGATATTTTCCCGCGGTAATCCTATAATATGTTGATCCGGATAACCAGCTATATAGTTTGATGATTAGGGGAATCGTCTTGCAGAAACTTTCGGACTATGCGACATGTGTTCAGAATAGTGGCTTTTTGCATTATTATTATTATTATATTATTACTAGCATTGCCCGCGGCTCCGCTCGCGTTCAGATGACCAAAAACCAAATTCTTAGGTTTTACTTATTAGTATACTCTTACAGTGCAGTTTTTGTATTTTTCTCAAAAATGACACATTTTCTCGCAGTAAAAAGTATCCTATATGTTGAATCGGATAACCAGCTACCACCATACCAAATTTCATCAAAATCCCTCCAGTGGTTTTTCTGTGACGTGGTAACAGACAGACAGACATACAGACAGACAGACAAAAATTCAAAAAACTATAGATTCGGCCTCTGTATCGATAATAATGTTTATTTCAATAATATTTTCCAAAAAATATTTAATGTACAGATACGGCTTAGTTACAATCTATACATACGAGTATAATAAAATTCTAAACTTTGGATTGAATCCTTTCAGTATCGATCGATATATCGATATTACCTTCGCCTCCCTAGGAGATAATAATATCGATAGCACCTTCAACATCACTACAGTCTATATATATGCCCCTGCCCCCGACCCGTATGGTGCGATAGAGAGAGTTGCAAGTCTTAGACTCAATTACCTACATTTCCTTTTTGAAATATTGTTTCGGGCGATAACGTTTTCACCCCCCTAAACATTAACGAAATGAGACGATTTTGGTCTCATTAGATTCAGTACACCTTAATCTAGGTCTGTACGTTTTCGTTTTTTTGTAATTCAGTTTAGTTTAATTAAAAAAAATAAAAACGCTGGAGGAAGTTTTTAGGTCAAAAATATAGATATTTAGATGCTAATAACTTCTATCGTACGCAATATTTCTAAAAAATAAAAACGTACAGACCTAGATTTTGATTATATCTACAACATTTCCAAAAATTATAAAAATTAGACTATGTTTAAGGGGGGAAAAACGTTATCGCTTTTTGTATGAAAATTTACAGCTTCACAATACTCTTAATGCCTAAAAGAATACAAAAGAATGTAGTATTATTTTTACTATTCATATTTTAATACTTTCTTAGATTTACGCGAATGTTTGACATTATTAAATGAAACTATCTTTTCGGATTATTTCGCAGATTTATTTTTATTTTTGGTTTGGGAACCAAAAATCAAAATAAATCCGCGAAATAATCCGAAAAGATAGTTTAATTTAATATTATTCATATTTTATTCTCAAAACTTGTATATTAATTTAACTAATATAACCGTATTTTTAATGATATAATTGTGAGTTTGTGAGAAGTTTGTGAGTATGGATGTTTATTCTTTCACGCCAGAACGGCTGAACGGATCTGGATGAAATTTGACATAGAGATAGATTATAGTCTGGAATAACACATAGCCTACTTTTCATCCCGGAAAAATGTACGGTTCCCGTGGGATATGTTTGTTTTTGTTTCGAAGCGAGGCTGAGCCGCTAGTATATAATATTTCCCTTATCGATTTGTACGGCAAAATCGAGAATAGAAGCATAAACACAAACAGTAAAACACTCCATAAATCTGAACATTAATATAAATGCGAAAATTACACATGGTTTGTATTTAGGCACGAACGAAGCAAACATGTCGCTTGTCGCTACGAAATCTAAAATAACTTTTTCAAATACAATTAGTACCTAGTTCCAGAAATTAACACACTTCAAATAATGAATTAATCAATCAATCAATCAATCAACCAAACAAACAAACAAACAAACAAACAAACAAACAAACAAACAAACAAACAAACAAAAACACTTAGTAGGTATATTATTATTAGCACAGCACTGATAGCGATATTTCTTACCACATTGATTACTCATATCTCCACTGTTGGTTTTAGCTCGTAGCTGAAATTACCATTACGTATTTATACACAAAAAGTTGTTTCATTATATTCACGGCTTTTTCTGTCGATGCAAAATAATTATTTAGCTATCCCATATATATCCCAAACACGTACGTGTGGTTTCCAATACGATTGTTTGAAACGTCAAAACAAACACAATTATTTTTATATGAATATACTATTTATTGGTCAGCGATGCGCCCGCGCAACTCATACGCACGACCACGACTGTAGCTTTATCTATATGACATTAGACATATTATGTTGATGCTTGGCGCTTGGTGAATAAACATTCATACCGCATACGTTGTGCTAAAATTTGACACTATTATTATTATAAATGCGAACGTTTTTGTGTATCTTTTAAGGCTTTTTAAATGAATTTTAGTACATTTATAGACAACTAGCGAATCACCCTCGCTTCGCTCGGGTTCGTCCCTAGGAACGTTTTAATTTTTTTGAGCAGAACCCTAATTCTTTTACTGAAATAAAAGTAGCCTAAGTTACTCCTTATAACATCAACTACGTGCCAGTGAAAGTCCTGTCAAAATCGGCCCAGCCGTTTCAGAGATTAGCCGGGACAAACAGACAGACAATTTTTTTAACAATTGTGTTTTTCTTATAAATCTATACATATACCTAATAAAATGTTAACTAAGCCGAATCTGTACATTAAATATTTTTTGGAAAATCTAATTGAAATAGACATTATTATCGATACTGAGTCCGAATCTAAAAATTTTAGAAATTTTTTCTGTCTGTCTGTTACCGCATCACGGAAAAACCACTGGACGGATTTTGATGAAATTTGATATGATGGTAGCTGGTTATCCGATTCAACATATAGGATACTTTTTACTGCGAGAAAATGTGTCATTTTTGAGAAAAATACAAAAACTGCACTGTAAAAGTATACTAATAAGTAAAACCTAAGAATTTGGTTTTTGGTCATCTGAACGCGAGCGGAGCCGCGGGCAATGCTAGTAATAATATAATAATAATAATAATGCAAAAAGCCACTATTCTGAACACATGTCGCATAGTCCGAAAGTTTCTGCAAGACGATTCCCCTAATCATCAAACTATAATTAATGATGATTCTCACTTGGCGTAAGCCCGTGAGATTCATTACACCGAAATTATATATTTCGAGAAAAAGAAATAGAAATAATAATAATATAATGCCAAGAAAGCATTAATTCCAATAGTAAGCAACGTCTGACCAATCTCCCTCGTGTCTTCTCCACTCTACGTGACATTGGCGAAGTAATCTGTGCTCAACTGTCACGCTTTGAAGACGTTAACAAGAGAATTGAAGTAATATATTATTTCAGAAGGACGTAATTTAAATAATTCTGTAACATAAATCCCTTTAGTAAAAAAGTAAATGAGACGACATAAACATTATTTTCACCATAAACTTTGCCACCGTATTCCTTTAATTTCCAAAAAAAAATCTTTAACGTATTCATATCCTTTAAAGAAAAGCTACTTGATGACTTCGCGCCGTTGATTAAACTGTTCGCTTATACTAGAAACATTACCTATAAAATTACCTATCTTGTAATATGAGAAAGAACTTACATAGAACAAATTTTGAAGCTCCGTTTAACGCGAGGGTCGAAATATATTGTTCTCCTGCCATTTTTCGGCCAATTTCATTAACTGGCCAACTGCGCAGGAGATATTATAGTGCACAAGTGTACGCGCAGATGCAACCTACAGCCTGTATTACTGTCACTCTCACTACTCACACACCGGTGAGACTATAATTCGACACTCGTTATGAAAGATCAGACGCAGTATCAAAGGTTTTACGTGTTCTGCCTTCACATGGGAGTCGAACACCGTCAACTTCTCAATTGTGTTTACACAAATTCAGCTTCTCAATTCTGGTTACTGAGAATTTCTAGAGAGGGACACTCAATAACTAACATGACCTGAGCCGAGTTTTGAATCCAGGACCTCCAGATCTGCAGCCGTAAATTTCAGCCACTAGACCACCGAAGGAGTAATATAGGGTATAGGTCATAGACAACATGCTGATTGCCATTAACTTATACATAACCATAACAAAGTCTTTCGAAAACTAGTTATGTTCTTTCAGACATGCAGATTTCGTCACCTTATTTTTTCACCGTAAGGCCAGTAGGGAATCATATTGAAAATTAAATCATTTTCAACGCATAAAATTCTCAGAGATGCGGTATTTAAACCGGATTCAATAGGGAATATGTGTGTTATTTAATTAAACGTGAAATGTGTTGTCTTTTGAATTAAGTCTATATCAATATTTTTTAATGTTATTTCGTTTTGATTAATAAAATGATTATTGAAAAGTGCAAATATAGGTGGTAAATTCAAAGTAGTTGAAACACACGCCATTGGTCAGACCGTATATGACGTCAAAGTATTATCATAACAGAGCGATTAGCCATTTTGTCGCTACAAACTAAAGTTGTTATTTTTCTGTGTATGATATACTGTGAGGTCACGCCGAGCACGCGAGATGGTGGCCGTTTAAAGTACGTGCATGATAGTTAGAATTTTTTTTTTATTCTAAATTCTAGTTTTTCGGAGCTGGATATTTTTTTTTAGAATTACATATCGTTGGCTCACAATTACAAGGTTCTATGTTACAATTTTAGTACTATTTCGTTATTAATGCTACAAGGTTCTATGTGTCATTAGCTACAGTTTTGCAAAAACAAACCACTAGATAGCGGCACTATAACTACAAAATATTCAATTTTACATAGTTCTATGTTGTTTTTTTTACGATAACAAAATAACGAAGTTCTATGTAAAAATTACTAAACTTTATTAAAATTAACATAGAACCTTGTAATAGTAAGCCAACGATATGTTAGCTATTGATTAAAAAAAAAGTCACACATATTCTCTATTGGTTTTTGCTTTAGGCAAGTCCATTCCAAAACTTCATTATCAACTATCATGTCAATGAACAGTCATTGAAAGAATAACCGAAGAAACCGTGGACGAAGAATAATGTTTTTTAATTCTCCTTTTCCTGTTCTCACATTATGTGAGTTGAGAATGACATGTTTTTTCTCAGATTTCCCACTATCAATTAGGGGTGTGCGAATATCGTTCGAATCGAATCGAATCGAATATCAATATTCGATTCGAAATTTGAATATTGATATTCGAAATTCTTCGAATAATTCGAAAAATTTCGAATAATTCGTAAAAACTTCGAATAATTCGAAAGTTTTTGAATAATTCGCGAATTAATGAAATATCTCTGGATCTTCAATTGTATCCATTTAAATTCCTTCAAATCGTGTGTCAAAATAGTCTACTTACGAATAATATACTTTTCGTTTAAAAATTAATTACCCAGAGAAAACAATTGCTCATTTTTAAAATTTGCAATATATGTTTATTATTGACTGTTAAATTTTTATTCGAAAATTGAAAATAAGAAACCCTGAAAAAAACTTGAATTATTCAAAAAAATTCGGATTATTCGAAATTTTTCGAATTATTCGAAGTTTTTCGAATTATTCGGGAACTTTCGAATTATCCGGATTTTCGAATTATTCGATTCGAGTTTCGAATCGAATATTAATATTCGATTCGGAACGAATAATTCGTAAGTTCGAATTATTCGCACACCCCTACTATCAATATTTTCAAACTTATAAATTATGTATATTTTTGAGATAGCCCCTTAAAAATTTTGAAAAGTTCGGAAGAAAAATGGAAGACGCCTAATTCGGCGCTTATAATCCGCTATTTCAATTTTTCATTATTAGAAAAAAAGGTCAAAATTGGCCGGAATTTTCTGGAAACTGAAAGTTTTTCTGAAGGTTTTTTGTATGAAGTCGAGCAAGGACGGAATGTACCTGTGTTAAACAGAAAAAAAAATCCAAAATAAATATCTTCAAATATAAAACTGCCCACGTCTATAACTCTTTTAGAAAAAAGAAATATATTAAGAACGCAAATCCGATTCACACTTGACATTTTTTATCTTGGTATAAATTCATTTTCTTATTACCATTTTGTTCAAAAATTCATTCCTTTATTTATAAACTCATCACGTAGACTACTCGTTCTTTACTCCCTGAAAAAAAAACCAAAAATTTTTGACGTCTTGTTGAAACATCGAAAAATGTATTTTGGCGGTCGCTTTTTTTTCCAACAGCCATTTTTTTACAAAGAAAAAACAAAAACATCACAAGCCACTCTTTTCTTGTGTTACAATTAAACGCAACCGCCTTAAAAAAATATGCACTGACTTTGTCGAAAAATATTTTTTTACCGTCACTTAATTTTTTTAACGGTCGATGGTGTAATTTTTTTTTTAATAATTCTTACAAATTAATCCTAAGTCAGTATCATGAAGCTAATTCTAAATACAATATACAAACTCCTTAACTATAAAAAAAGAAAAAAACAAACAAGCTAACTTTGTACAAATGGGAAAATGTAACTGCATATAATAATATTAAAAAAGTTCCTTAAAAACCTTTATTTTTTTAATCAATGCTACATCGAAAAAAAAACTATTTATTTTATAGTTCAAAGAGTTACGTTTTATAGATTCTCCAAAGATAAATAATAAAATGATTGCAGTTACAATACACCCATTGTTTACATTAAAAAAAAACGTATATTTTACAAAATCCATATAATAAAATGAATCTATTTTCTATTTTACAGCATAAATCGCACGACACAAAATTTAACAAACGTTTAAAGAGAAAATGTAAACTAAATTAATTTTATTGAATCGAAATGATGCGACAAAAAATATAACAGTAAAATATTATTTCTCATAAATTGTCTATGGCCGAAAAAGGCAAAAAAAAACATAAGATATAAAAATAAAGAATTTTTGCAATATATTAAACGGTCAAAAAACGTTTAAAAAGAAATTTATAACATGGAATTGTTAAAAAAATGAACGCAAAGTTCCCAATTTAAAAAAAAAAACTATTTTTAATCTATTTTAAACTGACAAATAATTAAAAATACCTATATTTTTTTCAACGATCATTCTAGAATATTTGGCACACCATTTCGATTCCCCCGTAAATGTCTCACATCTTACGTATATACAGACATACAAATTGTATGAACTTAACGAGTCATTCCTGTATTTTTGTCATTATAGCTGTCCATAAAAATTGACAATGACTCATGAAAATTATTAGTGATGTTCTAATTATTACTGTATAAATAATATTAAAAAATGTCTTAAATTTTTTTCAAATCAATCAACTTTTAGTCGAACAATTAGAAAACGGCTAACTTTTATATAATATAGATAAGTTATAAAAAAATGAAAAGCAAAATGCCACAGAATATATTCATTGAATCTATTTGAAACGGACAGCTATTAAGACTATTTATTACACACCATGTATAACATATAAAACTCAAAAATAAATTTTCGAGTTAAATAAGCATGTCGTATATCCGATGTACGAAAGCAAATAATGCTGTACATTGTAAACATTTTATTTAATGTAACAAAATTACATACATATAGCCGAAGTTTCCGTCAGAGTAATAATATTATTTATTGGGCTAAAAATTGAATTTTATAAAATTTCAAATTAACTTTTAAATACTAATATTAGGTAAACTTCTAAAAATCTAATTCTAATAATCGTACTAATCAAAAAATTCTACAGCATACGGACACTGTAATGCTTTTAACAGATTGTACTCGAGAAACTTTTATTAAAAAATATTTAGCGTACCGCCTTATAGTAACGTTATCGATACTTTGTATTTATATATTTGTTATTACAATTGACACTTAAGGAAAATCGATATTAATAAAAATCGATTAATTAATCGACACACGAAAAAAATCGATTAATTAGCCTAAATTTATCAAACCAATTACTCGTTTAGGTATCAATCATAATCACAGAATACTTAACGTCTAATATACTAATTCATCTACTTTTAAATCTCACTTGAATATTAAAAATAAACTTATTAAAAACTCAACAAATTACTTCATGGATAATAATAATTTAAAAAAAAACGAAAATATTGGGTACTTTAAGTTTTCGGACTGAAATTATAAGACGGACTATATAATGTATAGTCCAAAATAAACGTTAAATGTATGACCATTCGATTATAGCTTAGTAAGTAAAAAACGCGGTTTATCAAAATACTATTATACTACCACACATACGATATATAAGTATGTATGTATATTGTACCAATTAGTTTTTTACTCTAATATAATATGGTTTTTTAGTGAACTTTAGTTAAAGCAAGTACTTAAAGACTAGCTATAGCACGCGACGTCGCCTGTTTCAAACATTGATAGCATTATTACACACTAGGGTTTAAAATGGAAGCGCATATTACATACAGATAGATTATTTATTAAAATCTGAATCGATTTTGATGATGTTAAGTTTAGATTATAAGAAAATATTATAGTACAGCGTACGGGTAACATTGAATGTACGAACGACCCCATCGTATTTTTTTTAAGTATATACCGTTATCGATACGACGCTTAAAAATATCTATTCTAGTCTGAAATCTCACTAGTATGTTACAGTATGGGAGCCCAAGAGGGGATTTTGGGATTTACTCAAGCGCGGTAGATTATTATAAGGGGGGATACCCTACACTCTGTTAAGTACCTACACCATACATAAGCCCTCTGTATGTATAAGGTCGCGTATCGGGCAGCCGTAAACTTTATGGACAATTTTTGTTTCTTCGGCTTGTGGAAATCGGCAGATTTTGAGATGAATTACACACTTTTCAGCGTGTAATAAGCCCACCCCACCTTAATCTAACGCGGTCATGTATTTCTAACTTATCTATACTAATATTATAAAGAAACAGTTTGTATATTTGTTTGAACGCGCTAATCTCAGGAACTACTAATCCGATTTGAGAAATTCTTTTTGCATTAGATATCCCGTTTATTGAGGAAGGCTATAGGCTATATATCATCAAGGAAAAATGTACAGTTCCCGTGGGATAATTTGTTTTTGTCTAGGGATGAATCCGAAGCGAGGGTGATTCGCTAGTCAATTTTTTTAAAATATTAGTTCGCTTGCCCTAGATGCGCGCCCTTATACAGAGGATTTATATATGGTGGAGGTAATCAACAGAGTGCAAGGTATCCCCCCGTATGTTAATCTACCGTGCTTGAGTAAATCCCAAAATCCCTTCTTGGGCTCCCATACTATTATGGACTTAAACTATTATAATGTGGACTGTTTTATATTACTAGGCAGTATTTAAGACAAAACGTTCTTTTCTTTTTATTATAAATATCGTTATATTTCGTTTTTCGTCTAATTATTGTAAGTAATAAAAAACCGAGAAATGACATATGAAAATATACATTTTTGTAGGAAATTAATGCTTTAACCGATTTGAAAAGAGAATATATATATATATATAATTTTTTTTTAGTTGTATTTGTTTTGTGTACTCCATTCGATATTTTTGTGATCAAAAGCAACATTTGAATTTATATTAAAAATTTTAAGACCAAATAAAGTTCTCTGCATATCTTTTTCAAGTGCTTTTCATTCGAAACTTGTGGCAGATTGAATGACGTTCAGTAAAAAATTGTAAATTTAGTAATAAATAAACACATAATAGTCACTTTATTTTAAAAATACTGACTATTTCTAAATTAAGTTTATTATTCTGAAGGTTTGTGTCAAAAAAAAACAAAATATATCGATACTTATAATACGAAAAAAATGGTGCAAATTATTTACGTCTAATTTAAATCTGGGCTAAATATTTAAAAATGACGTCATCGATCAATCTTTTATTATCAAACATATTCTAATGCTACAATAAAAGAAACTGTTTTTAATTTAAATATATAGAAAGAGTTTGATTTTCTTAATTTTATCAATTAACTTTTGTTAATAATAGAATATTTCTTTGGAATAATAATACATGTATAATGAAAAAAATAACTTATTTTCGAAGAAGTTACCGTTATTTTGAAAAACTTAAAAAAAATCTTTAATAGTTGACTTCAAAAAAATTAAACAAAATATGATCAAATTAAAAAATCCAATTTCCACTTATTGTAACATAGACAAGTTGTTTTTTTTTTTAATTTAATTAAATTTATTCTATTTTAATTAAATTACGACGTCGAAAAAAAATCTAGCGCTATTCTACAAACTACTCGTACCACATTTATTACGAATAAGATCTGCATCCCTTGAAAATTTTATTTTTGAACACTATGACGTTACTCTTGGAGGGTTTTATTGAAAATATATATTTAACTTTATTAGATTTTTTTTTATTAGATTTCAGTTCGATTTCTGGTTGATGCAGAACGATTAATATTCGAAAAATCGATAATATAAATTCAATTACAGAACGACATGTTTATTTTGCATATTAAAAGCTACCTTCTTTACCCTGCCCATTTCCCAATCACTTGGGGTCGGCGCAGTACATTTTCCGTACTGCTGATAGGATTTGGCAAAAGTTTTACGACCGGCCGCCTGCCTGACATCAACCCTCCTTGGGAATCAAGATTGAAAATAAAAAACATACACACAAAAATAAAAAAATACCAATATATATATTTTTTTAATTTAAACCCCCAAGAGCATACAACTTATTGTATAACGGACGTCCGTACAAAGTTATACCTATCATAATAGCGCAAGTGTCTATATACTCGTATTTAGTATATACAGTGTTAAGTATAGGGTTATTAGACAGGGTGAAAGTTAGCTAATTCAATTCTGAGCCACTTCATATAATAAAAAAAAATGTTTAGTGACATAAATATTATTTATGTTCCGATTTTAAATCGATTTTATACTTCTTATTTAGATTGCATTTCCGGTCTTATCTCTTTTTGCAACTTCTTTTCTCTTTACAAATTTTATATTCGCTTCTTTATTTTTCTTTATTTATTCGAGTTCATACAAAATCTATAGAAAAAAAGTAATTTTTGTTACTGTTTCTTGGAAATTGCCCATTTTTACGGCTAACTCGAATGTTTTTTCTCAAAAATGTCATTCATACTGTACAAATTTTTTATAAATAAATATTATCAAAATCGGTCCAGCGATTCTCAAGTTTTTTTTTAATAAAAAATTGTATAAATAAATTTAAAACACGTCAACTGTTTTATCGATTAGAACCATAAAGAAAACGCCTGAAAAAATATATTAAGATCAACATACAAAGATTTTGGTTGTCTAATTAAAAACCAACTAATGCCTAATAACCCATATTCAAACACCCTATATATATATAGCCCAGATATTACACATGGTGTTTCAATTACAACTACGTATATATATTGTACTGCGATCATACATTTATAAGGCATATGTCGATGAGAGTGCTTTAATGCTAGCTAGAAACTTTAAGATTAAGGTAAATTTGAAAACTTGTGACATACAAAATAACACAACAATGAACATCTGTGTATATATTGCTAACGTTTTTGTTCTAGTACACGTTTTTTTTTGTTTTTACTTAAACTGTATAATTATTAAATTTTATATTAGTTATTGCTTTTATTTGGTATCTCATATTTCATCGTTACAAAGTCAGCCTCTAAAACTTTGTGCCTAACATTAAACAGCATTATATTAAAACACACTGTATAATGATTTGCTACGACCAATATCGCTCTCGTTATATTTCCATAAATATTATAAATTATACATATTATTTTATATAACAACGTATAATATATAATATAAATGTCATAAATAAGTTCCGTTAATATTATATAAAGTGTAAAAACAACGTTTCTCGATACATATAATGTAAATAAATTTAAAATATTGTTTATCAACACTGCTTTTTCACTATCGTTGTTATTTGACGATGTGTCACATGTTATTAAATCAAGTCCCGTTATGATAATTCCGTTATACTTTGCTAGTACAGTTATGTGGGTTCCGTTATTCGTAAGTTTGTTGTCAAGCGTATATCCAACATTATAAAGCACGTTACTAAGCAATTTATATATGTAAATTATGCGTCATACTTCAAAAGTAATAAAATTCCGTAAAATCAAAATTGATTTGTACGTCTGTATCGTATCCTTAAATGCAAGATGGTTACGTAATAAACAACGGATATCAATAATATAATAAATATGAAACAAAAACTTCGTATAGCTATAATCAATTTCTAATTTACTGTAACAAAATATACCACGAATGTTTAACACTTTAAACTGAAAAAAGTTAAACCTATCGTTAATCGCGCGTTTATGAAAATAACGGATGACTGACGCCGTTACAACGGACACTTGTTTCGTTATAACGGATATAATATAAAGTGTATCGTTATAAATATAAATAGATATGTGTACGCCGGTGAGCCCAGCGGTGGTCGAGGGTCAACGTCTCCAAGAGCGGTCTTCTTCGTCTTCTTCTTCTTCGTCGAAGCGCAGTAACGCATCCTCTGAGAGATCTTGCTGGTTCTAGAAGAATTAAGAATTTTATATTGTTGTTTAGTTTTTAACGCTTATATTATTACTAGGTCAAATTCCTATACAGCCACAACATCATTGTTTTTATATCATTTTATAATAAATGTTTTAGTAATTTTAATTATCTTAATAACCTATATATATATATATCTTGCAAATGAACAAACATATACAATTAAACAAAAAAAACATAGCAATGCTTTTGTAAATTAATAAATAATCGATTTATATTTAAAACTCATAGGACATAACAATACTTATTTATATAAGTTTGTAATTTTTAAAGATCAGATTCTGAAACTTCTTTCACTGATAGAAAGCTTACATTACCACCGAATGATACATAAATAAGAGTGCGTTGTTGTTACAATACATATAACATCTAAGCTATACGGTAAAAGGTAGTGGAAGGGGAGTGGTTACGCGCTCGCTTGGAAAACCGTGTGAAGCGTGTTCAAATCCCGGGTCTCGCGGATATGATATTTTCATGTGCCAATAATTTCCAACATGATTACCACTTGTGTTACGGTGAAGGAAAACATCGTGAGGAAACCTACATGTCTGAGAGAACCTAGCAAGTTTTCGAAAGATATGTGCATTCCGCCCGCACTCGGCCAGCGTGGTGGACTATGGCCTGATCCCCCTCGTATTAAAGGGAGGCCCGAACCCAGCAGTGGGACGTTAAAAAAACGGATGAATACTAACCTGTATTTCCTTGTGTTCAGGCACAGAGTCTCCATTATGCGCGGGCGCAGCGCTCAGCGCCTTGGTACTTGTCACCCACGTTATCTGTGTGATCACAATGTTCATATATAAAATGACGAATTGGTCCATTTTGTTTTGTTTTGTACATGAAGGTCAACTGGTTCGTTATTATTGTATTGTGTAGGTGGCGGTGTTGTCTAGATCCATATTTACAAACAATTACTTTTTTTTTGAATTCTTACATGACAAAACGTCAAAATACTAAATTTTCAACATCACATCACTCGTTTGATTGAGAACAACATCTGCCTACCGATTTCGCTTATCCATACTAATATTATAAATGTGAAAGTGTGTTTGTTTGTCCTTTTTTCACGTCGAAACACAGTGACGGATTGGCGTGATTTTTTGTGTTTAGATAGTTGAAAGGTTGGAGAGTGGCATGGTCTACTTTTTACTGCGGGAGATTACTTATTCCCATGGGAATATATGTTATACGTATAATACAACCCAAAATTATTTATGATCAGAATTACTTGTAGCTTGGTGTTAATGCTCTTCAATACAAATAAATAAATACGTGTTTTAGCATTTTTCGAAATTCATCCCATAAAGGGATAAAAGAGGAAATGAAAGTTTGTATGAAACCTACTTTTTAGAGCTTTTTTGTAGTATTATGGAGAGTGAAACCGCGGTGCTGCTGGTAAAATTATAAATATGAAAGCAGTTAACTTGTAAATTCACATTGTAACTATGTATGTATGTATGTGTATCAGTGTCGAAGGGTCCATACAAAACGTCTTACCTTAAAAATATTTTGCTATAATTTTACGTACATTAAATTTTTTAAATGTATAAATAAATGTTATTTTGGAAATATATATATAATAGTAGCTTTATTTCTTTTTGTATTAATACATATATAAAAATTGTATATCCATATTTCTTGTGTTTTTTTTTTTTGGAACGGTTTACCTCTGCTAAAATTTCATCCTTCGCCACTTACGTGTATATATTTGTGTGTATGTATATGTACGTATTTGTGCGTGTTTGTTTATCTCACCGAGAGCGTGCGGTCGTTGTAGTGTCGGGCGCGCAGCAGCGCCTGCTCGGCGTGCGCGCGCGCCTTGTACTGCACCACCAGCTCCGGCACCGACAGGTTCACCTCCTTGGCTGTTATCTCGCCGTATTGCTATAGTATAAACGATTTTTCATCATAATATATTAACATTACATTGTGTCACACGAATATTCCATATATGTTACATTGCTTTTTTTTAAATTATATCCCCTAAGAAAAATAGGGTCGACGACTGATAACCCTATTAACCTCCTATTGGGTGCATCCTTTGCTTTAATACGAGTATGTTCGTTAAACTTCTTAATATGTCCATACATCGTTAAGATATGTCCGTATAATGACAAATTCAAAATTAAAATAATAATTTTCTTCTAATAATTTCGGTTACGAACGAAACGAACGAAAAACCACAGTAAAGCTATATAATTGCGCAGGAGATATTATAAATAAGTGCAAGTGTGCGGATGCACATTCTTCATTCCTTAAACTCTTACATTAAACTCACGAGTGTGTACATACCGCGCTCCCAACTTTAGATCGCTATTCACTATTTCATAACAGAAAACCCCCAATAACTAAAAAAACCGAACCGGGACTTGAACCCGGATTCGTATCCGTACATGCTAGCCACTAGACCAATGAGGCAGTCACATGAAACCCCTTATACATATAAACAAACAGCCCATATACATATAAAACGTCAAAACTCAAATCCAATCTATTCGACAGAGTTACATGAAAATACTCACAGCAAAGTGTGCCTGCAAAGCTTCTAGCTCGTCGGGCTCGAACCCGGACACGAGCAAGGCCCGGGGCCGGTGGTCCACTGATTGGTTCACGCTGAACGTCTTGGCTGTTGCGCCGCGTGTGTAACGCATGGCCGGGTTGAAACGTCCACCCCTGTTTAAAAAGATAATTTAAAAAAAAACAGACCTTTTGCGGGTAGTTGTGAAAAAACACATATTCCAATCACAGTATAAAAATCCATACTGTACACCATCAAACGCAAGGGTTGTCAATAAATTAGAATATAGCATACGCAGATTTATATTGACAGCCGGTAGCGGCTTTAGGCTCTTCCCGCATTAAACGCTTTCATTAGACGACTGTATGGATAATAAACTGTGTCAATACTGTGACATGAATTTTAAGATCAAAAATTAACAATCGACAAAGTAAAGCTCACTCAACTTATTTATCCTTAACGGGAATCAAATCCCGAATAAATAATTGAATAAACTTATCTAATCTAACCAAAGAGTGCACAAAACTACACTAAATAATATATATAAAATTAAATAAAAACCACTTTTGTCATGACCATTAAAAGAAAACAAAAATCATCATCCATTACAAATATAATATGCATTGTATATGTAATTGCAATACAAAAGAAATATATATACTAAAATTATGTAACTTAACTTCAAACAAAGGTAATAAAAGTATATGAAAATTTTCCAGTTTCTTGCAATTCTTCCAATTTTATATAAACAAGTAAATCATTCAAAATATTAATTATATGTAATTTTATACCAAAAAAATGGTTATAATATACCCGTTTTTATGAGCATTCGTTATAATTTGTTATAAAAAATGCGTAAAGGATATTTTATGAAAAACATTTTTTTGTGACAAACATACATACAAAAACACAAAATATTTCTTATACTATATACTATGTATTTTACCTTAGTTTAAAGTTGTACAAACGAATTGATTTTTAAAAACCATTCTTACCTAAGTCTTCTCTTCACAATGCGATAGCTTAAAACAAAAGTGAAAAGACAAAAACGAGAATGATCACAATGTTATAAGGAAAAAATCTTCTTCTATACACACAATCTATACTAATATTATAAAGAGGTAGAGTTTGTGAGTTTGTGACGTTGTAGGGGGTAATCTCTGGATCTACCGAACCGATTTAGATGAAATTTGGTAAGAAGATAGTTTGAGACACTGAGAAGGACATAGGATACTTTTTATCCCAGAAATTATCCCTTAAGAGGGTGAAATGGGAATGAAAGTTTGTATTGGGAAGCAAGCTAGGGATGAACCCGAGCGAAACGAAGGTACACACTATAAATGTATATTAACATTAACAAGCTAATTGGCCTGACTTCACTCAGGATTGACGACTTCATTACAAAACTGACTACTATACATTCCTTAATCTATACAAATAAAATTGAAGTGTCTGTTTGTAATGTTAAAATAACAGCGTTTTACTGAATGCATATGAAATTATATACGGTACTTATAAGAAAAACATTTTTTTTTTAATACTTGTTTCTGCCTGTTTGTTTCGGCTAATCTCCGAAACGGCTGGACTGATTTTGACGGGACTTTTATTTGGCAGATAGCTGATGTTATGAGGAGTAACCTTAGTTACTTTTATTTTACACAAAGAGTTAGGGTTCCGCTTAAAAAAATCAAAACGTAGGGACAACCTAGGGACACACGCGAGCGAACCGAAGCTAAGTCGCTAGTAATTATAATACATATTATGTACATATTTATAATACAATACACGTATAAGACTTCTAATACAAGTTTTCTAAATGATAGGGTAATCTAGAAAAACTAACCGACAGACGTGTTTATTATAATTGAATAGCAATAATAAAGATTTATAACAATATCAACCTTTTTATATTTGGACCGATTTTGATAAAATTCTTAGCTCTCTTCTTAATTCTATCGATTAGAATACTACTAGATACACAATCCCATGCAAAAAATCTCATAAAACTGTCATCAATTGTGTTTAGGTAATAATTATTCTAGTTAATAAAAAATATACAACAATGTAAATTGAACCTTAAACGCAATATTGAAAGTTGTTTTCACAAAAATAATATTAAAAGCGCGCTCAAATGTTCAAATGAGCGCTCATTCGGTGAGGACATTTTTAGTCGCTGATTGTGTATATAGTAGTTTTTCGATCGATTTACAATTATATGTTAAAGTTACGCGAATATTTGACATTTTAAATAAAACTATGTTTTCGGATATTTTCGCAGATTTATTTCGATTTTTGGTTCCCGACCATTCGAATGCATTACAGCAATCACGCTCACTGGTAGGGACTAACACACGAACGAGTACGTTGGCGTCAATGCAAGTACCAAAAACATTAAATAGATGGCGCTATAATATTGTTTACGTTGTCAGAATGAGTACAGATAAAAAAGGCTCTAACAATTATATATAATATATCTGTCTCTCTCTCTCACGCTCGTCACTAAAAACTTACCTAGAATGACTCCTGCGTATACCAGCATGAGTTGGGAACTGCAGCGCCATCTGTCTTCTCATCTCTGCTATCTTCTTTGCCAATTCTGTCACGTCTTGTCCCTCCTGGTGATAAGAGAAAAAAAATGTGTAAAAACACTTTTAAATGAAAAAACTAGTGACTCACGTTTCGATTTATTTTATTGACATTTACATATTATATTTAGTGTTCAATGAGGAAAGAATATTTGTTACTACAGTCTTTTACGTAATTAACACCATATTGGCGTCTGTGATAGCAATTAAGGAATCATCACAAACGATGGCAACGTACGTAAACGATAAATATATAACGATAGATATATAGTAATCTCCGTTTTGGAGATAAGCCGGAAAAGAAACAGTACAAAATTAAAAAAAAATAAGTTTTTTTATAAGTACCGTATATAATTTCGTTATGTATTCAGTAAAAATCTGTTATTTTGACATAACAAACAGACACTCCAATAATAGTTTTTCAGATTTACGCGAATATTTGATATTTTAAATAAAACTCTTTTCGGATTATTTCGCGGATTTATTTTGATTTTTGGTTCCCGACGTTTCGAATGCTTTACAGCAGTCATGGTCACGGGAGAGACTAAAGTGTTAGATACCTCACAGGTATTATATAGTTGTTACAGACAGCCTACCCACAAACAACAAAACGAATTAAAAAAACGTCGGAAACCAAAAATCTAAATAAATCCGTAAAGATAGTTTTATTTAAGACACTCCAATTTTTTTTATATGTATATATTTTACAACAGACACACTTACCTGTTGTTTAGTTATTATATCTAATTCAGCATCCAGTATCTCTTTTTGCGCCTCTTGTGGAGTTTTAGGCTTCTTAGCATTTACCTGTTAACAAAAAAAATATTTAATACATATTTCTTTATTAATGATAGAAATAGCGAATGTGGTAGGGATGAGCGATGTTAACAATTAGATAATCGATTTAAATATTAATAAAACGCATAATGCCTATAATATGTACGGTTTACAAAAAAAAAATTGTACTAATTCAATACAGATTACATATAAATCTAGACATAGAATTATGATCCCACAGAATAGCTAGATAAACTAAAAATGTACATTATAAAGCAAATATTTCTTCTTTACATCAATACATATTTATTAGCGCCATCGCTCAACTCTACCAAGGCGGGAATCGAACCGGCGACCACATGAAAAGCCACTCGATTTCCGTACTACTGAGCTATATCATCTTGTTTTGTAGTTAGTTACAGCACTGTTTAGACATACACACAACAAAAAGGCAATGTACAGGCCACAACCAGATTATATATGTATTTTTATATATATTTTATAACATTTTAACTTTATATTTAAAGTGAGGGAAACCAATTAGTTTAATAAGAACTTTTTAGGATAATTTTCATGAATATTATGTGATAAAACAAATTATTCACTAAGACTAAACGTATGTACAACTATCTACATCAATAATAATCTTTTTAATAAACTATACAAAATAATTTATAATGTATTTATAAGGTTCCGTACCTAAAAAGGAAATAAGAACCCCCTTATATGATCACTTCGCTGTCTGTCTGTCTGTCTGTCTGTCAAGACCCTTTTTTTCTATTTTTAATTTATAATTACGTAATATTGCTAGTTTACATACAAAATTACATCTACCCACACTATGTATATTATATTATTTGCTATATTGTATGATGATTTATGTTATATTATTATACAGTTAATGATTATGTTTTAAGCTTGTGATATTGATTATCAAGAGAGCATTTGTTGCTGTTGCGCATGCGCCAATTTATATGGAATATATATATATACTCATTTCTTTAGTTATGAATCTTTTATTGTTTCTAAAATCCCAGTTAGTCCGAATCATCCCACTGCTGGGCAAAGGCCTCTCCTCTATGAGGTAGATACCTAATTATTTAAAATTAATAAAACAAAATTTAAGTATACTGGTCTAAAGTTTTTCAAAAAAGGCACGTCACTAATGCATATTATATATTATTATATACCAAACAATATATAGCTAATATGGATATGGATTTTAAAATAATTTCATATATTAATATTTATCTAGTTTGTTTCACTCTATTTATATGTTATTATATGTTTGCTTCCGATGATCTGCAAATGGCTGACCCGATTTTAACATAACTTTAACAGATCTATAGAGAACGCGGATGATAACATATATATAATGATAGTCTATTTTCGGTCTGTCTGTCATAATACGCGTGCGAGTTTTATCTAATAATACATATAATATGTAGTTTTGTAATGGCTTTAAAAATAAAATTTATCTTTCTAATACAATATATTCAAAATGCTAAGTATATTATTGCAAAAACATTATTTATTCACAACATAAATAAAACAAAACGCACACAAAAGACTCAAGAAGTATACAATAATTGAAAGGAAAAAACTAACAGTATTTAGCGACATGCCATAGAAGAAACAAAACGTTTAGATAAAACAATATGATTTTGAAGTTTTCTTTTGACTTCATATTTAAAAAAAATATTATAGACATAAGAGCATTGATTGTGTGAATTTTCATGTGAAACATGCCCATGTAACCCGGTGCATATTTATTTATTATAGATAGTGCTGATAGCGATATAATTACATGCATTTAATATAAAAGAAAACGCAGTAAGTTCCAATATGCTGCATCACTTGACAATTGGCTGGTCCGGATTGGATAATGTTTTTTTGTAATAAATAAGGTTTTTAAGGAAAACTTATTTGAAAAATCTTGTAAGTGCTATTTTCTATACAATTTATGTATAATTGGTATAGAACATCCGTCGTGTCAATAAGTTTATTGATAGGTTAATCATTGTGTGTATAATACCAATACCAATATTTTACTAATGAAAAAACAAGTTACCATTCTGTATTAAATATTCATGTATCTCCAAAACGTCAGAAACGTGAGCATGTAATATTATGCTCACGTTAATAATGAAAAAAAAACCTCAGTCTCTTTCGTGGCCATGATTGCTGTAAAGCATTCGAAACAACAGAAACCAAAAGTCAAAATAAATCCACGAAAAATATCCAAAAACAAAGTCTCATTTAAAATATCAAATATTCACGTAAATTTAAGAAAGTATTATATTATATATATTATAAACATTATGTATAATGGCCACAACATTCAAATCAAACATTTTTATGAAACCCTTGTATATGACACGTGCTTGTCCACATTTTAAATGTTAAGTAAACATTTACAGCAACAACTGTAAATAATACATATCGAGCTTTAGAAAGAGATAGTATAACTTCAGTTCTATAGCACCTTCTCTATCCCACTTTTAAGAGTTGCCAAAACCATAAGAGCCTTTTGTTTTTGCAATAAATTAAATATAACAAAATAAACCGAATAAATAAATAGAACGAATAAAAATAATATAATAATTAATACTATTTATTATGTTATTTTATTAAATGGTTAGTTAAAAAATTATATTATTGTTACATAAGCTAACCCTCACAGGTAATTTTTACATTATATATATATATATATATATATATATATATATATATATATATATATATAATGTGTATTAAAATTGTATAATTATAATGTGTATTCTCTATATAGAGAACAAAACTACATATATATGTAAGTTAAATGAAAGAGGTTCTACTACAAAGGCAAAGTTAGCCCATCTCTTTCTAAAACTGATATATATCACCACCACAATAAAAGAATCCGTACGTCCATCCGTCTGTCTATACGAGTCCAGGCGATCACCCATTGATTATAACGGAAATGCTCTCAAATGTAAGGGTTGTCAAAAAAAAACTATTTTCAACACGAACTATTTGCAAGTTAAAACTATAGTTCCATCTTGTTGCAAGATACATATAAACCCGTTAACCCTAAAGCCGCTCCCGACTGTCATACAAAAGTAAGTATGCCAGCCGGGCGCGAGCACTGTCTAGAAGGTGTTAGAAGACTGTATGGATCATTAAACTGTGGTATCACTGTGTACTGCACCATGTACATACATGCACATGTGACATGTATATTTGTTGGTATGTATGTACGTACATAACATGTGTATATGAGCAGGCGCATGCGCACGCAACGCTCGATACCTGATCAAGGTGTAGACGCGACATCGATCTTGATACTGTCTCGTCCTGTTTTTTATATAATATATTATGTAATCATTTTATTATTTATATTTATTATTACTATTATATACTTTAATACGACTTAAACAATGAAGTTTGAAGGATAAGAAGTTATTGATGTAAATAACAAAATTGAAACTTAACACTTAGTTTTACACTTAGGTCGTAGATTCGATTTCTTGAAAAAGAAAATAGTACTGTATTAATTACATGTACTTTAAATTAATGGGTCTAAAATTAAAAACTTATTTTTCGATTGTTTCCTTTGCGAAAAAAAAGAAAATAATTCATTCATAAATAAATAATATATAGCCATTAGTTAAAACTGAAATTTATACTTGATTAAATAGTAGCTTCATTATCCTCATAACCACTATTTATATAAAGACAACCTTTCCACAAAAGCCACATAACATGGACCAAGGTGAAAAGAAATATGCATACACACAGTCAATATTCTTACTGTTTTTGAGTTTGTGGGTTTGTGACGTTGTAGGGAGTAATTAAGCTCTGGATCTACTGAACCGATTTAAATGAAATTTGGTACGAAGATAGTTTGAGATCCTGGGAAGAACACACTATTCATAGGAACCCAAGCAACGCGAACCCGCTAGTAATAAACAATATATATTAATATACCTGCATCTGCCGTATCATGCCGTTGTACGCGACAAGCTCTTTCCTGAGGGTCTCGATGCCCTCCTGCGCAGCGTTCACCGCCTCCATCAAAGCCGCTTTCTGCTGTTCCGTTACGTTACCTGTTCGGTACAAATTCAATTTAATGTTTAATACTTGCACATACATATATATACACACATACTTTGTTCATTTGTATTCAGCCCACTGCTGGGGGTGGGCCTCCTTTCAATACGAGGGGGATCAGGCCATAGTCCACCACGCTGGCCGAGTGCGGGCGGACGTCACTTGTCTTTCGAAAACTTGCTAGGTTCTCTTAGACTGACAGGTTTCCTCACAATGCCGTAAGACTGGTGATAATCATGTTTGAAATGATTGATGATGTACACATACATACACATACATACACACACATACACACACACAAACACCCACCAGTCTCCAGCCGCTGTATGAGCAGCCGCTGCTGCCGCAGCTGCGTCTGCAGCAGTTCCTGCGCGCGGCGGTGCATCTCCACCACCTGCTTGCTGCGCGCCTCCACCTTCGGGCCCTCGACCTTGGGGGCGTCGGGCTTGGGGGCCTCCCCGTTGCTGGCCTTTAAGGAGTCTTTGGCTTGCTAGAATATAATATATTGATTACTAGCAGAACTCGCAGTTTCGCTCGCGCTAAAACTATAGAAAATCTATAAAAAAGTAGGGTTCATACAAACTTTCATCCACTATTTTACCAACTTATGGGATGAATTTCGAAAATGCTACTCAACCTCGCTCCGCTCGAGTTCGTCCCTAGTTACATATTAACGTTTAGCATAGATTTCTCAGAGATGAGATATTTTCCCGCAGTAAAAAGTATCCTATATGTTGACCCGGATAACCAGCTAGCATCATACCAAATTTCATCAAAATCTGTCCAGTGGTTTTATCGTGATGCGTTTACCAGATAGACAAAAATTCTAAAAACTATAGATTCGGCCTCTGTATCGATAAAAATGATTATTTCAATAAGATTTTCCAAAACAATATTTTATGATGTTTTAAACAAAATTCAAATAATTTACCTTTTCAGCGTGCATTTTGTTGTCAGCAGTTGCCTTGATATTTTCCCTATTGATTAACACTTTGTTGTGCGACATCAGGTGCGAGTTCTGTCTGTCCGCTTGTTTGTTCACTTGCTGACCCCCAGGTGCCATGTTTTCTTGTTTATTCTAAGAATATATAACATTATTAACTATGTAAAATTTTATTTTAGTATTTATAGTGACTTACATTCGCTTTGCTCGAGTAAATAACACGTACATACATACGTATTACTCCAATCCATGTCAAGTCTATCTAAAATAAAACTATGTTTTCGTATTTTTCCGCGGATTTATTTCGATTTTTGATTCTCATAGTTTCGAATGCTTTACAACAATCATGATCACGGGAGAGACTCAAAATAAATCCGCAAAAAAGAACGAAAACAAAGTTTTATTTAAAACTTCGTTCTGAAAGGTTGAATCCCCCATAAAAACTTTCATCCCCATTTTCAGCCCCTTAAGGGATTATTCCGGGATAAAAACTATCCTATGTCCCAAACTATCTTCTTACCGAATTTAATCTAAATCGGTTCATTAGTTTCAGAGCCTATTCAGTACAAACAAACAAAGAAACAATCAAATCTTTCCTCTTTATAATATTAGTATAGATGTCAAATATTCACGTAAATATAATTATTTACTAGACTTCATCAAAAACACAGCTATTTCATATTATTTTATATCCATTAGTCTTATATCGTCAAGATCTATATAAATCCGCCTTCAAATCGTGGCGCCGTAAGAACTGTATAATCTCCAATACAGTGAACTAGCAATGTCACCCACACACCACTAAATATAAATAAAATAAATAAATATGTTGGGACATTAACACACAGCACCATCTAGTTCCATGGTAAGCTACGAGGCTTGTGTTATGGATACCAGATACTTGATACACTACACATATTTAACTTTAAATACATACATAGTATAAATATAAACACCCACGACTGGAGTGCAAACATTCGTGCTCGTCACACAAACGAATGCCCCGAGCGGGACTCGAGGCCGCGACTGCCGGCACAGCAAGTAGGGTCACAACAAACTGAGCCAAACGTGTCGTCAGTTGACACTCACCTCGGGATTATGCCAGAACACTTTGATGAATCTATTATTTAATACTGCTTCAGTACTCTTGTATGCGACATTTGCCTCCGTCGGGTTGGAGAATGTGATTAGCGCGGCTTCGGGATCACCCTCGTAGCACACCTGTGGGAATAGAAACGATACAATCAATTATGATACAGTAATTATATAATTAAAAATAAACTTATCCCACGGGAACCTTACATTTTTACGCGATAAAAGATTTATATATTATTCCAGACTATAATGAATCTCTGAGCCAAATTTCATCTAAATACGTTCAGCTGTACTGGCGTGATTGAGTAACAAACGTCCATACTCACAAACTTTCACATTTTTATATGGATGATACAGTAATTATGTATTAATCAGTAATTATTTATTCAATAAGTAATTGTTAATTTACCAAGTGTTTAGTTAAATGACCGTTAATCGCTATCTCAATTAGTTATTTATACATGAGTAATTATCGACCTACTCTCGCTTTGCTCGGTTGTGTCTCTATGTACGTTTTATATTTTTGAGCGGAATCTTAATTATTTTTCTAAAATAAAAGTAGCCCAAGCTACTCCTTATAACATCAGCTATCTGCCAATGAAAGTCCCGTCAAAATCAGTCAAGTCGTTTCGGAGATTAGCGGAACAAACAGATAGTCAAAAAGACAAAAACTTTTTAAATCCCGTTTCTATTATAAGTACCGTATATCATTTCATATGCATTTAGTAAAAAGCTGTTGAAATTGTGAGCTTTTACCAAATTTATTTTGTTCAGATGACAAAATTAAAAAGTAAGTTGTTTGGTTTAAAAACTACTTTATGTGGTGTACGTAAGTGCGAATTTGTGTTAAGACAATTAGAACTTTTGATTTTTGTATTGTATATACTCCGGTTTAACTTAACGTGACATGTCGATGCCACTTTTTGAAGAGATATTTTATAGGAAATGTGTATATCTATATTTTTATATAGAGGTTGATTCCCCATACAAACTTTCATCCTCATTTTCACCCCCTTAAGGGATGATTTCTGAAATAAAAAGTATCCTATGTCTCAAACTATCTTCTTACCAAAAATCCGGTTCAGTAGATACAAAGATTACCCCCTACAACATAAAAAACTCACAAACTTTACAACTTTATAATATTAGTATAGATACATAGTCTATCTATTCCATACAAACTATTATATAATATCTTTATAACAACACATCTCACCTGTATATTAACAATCTTGCCAAACTTGCTGAAGTGATTGTTCAGGTGAGTGATATCGTTGAGACCACGAGGCACTTTCTTCACTTCCAGTGAACAGTTCGCTGCGTTCGCTGGTAGAGGCGGTTTAGAGGGGCCTAGAGTGATAAAATTTAATATTAGTATACTATCTTGTATATTTGATTCGGCCCTTTTTAACCTCCCACTGCTGGGAGTGGGCGTCTCTTTACTATAAGGGCGATCAGGCCACAGTCCACCACGCTGGCCAAGCGCGGGCGGACTGAGCGTGTCTGCAGACAACTTGCTAGGTTCTCTCAGACCGCAAGACAGGTGAATCGACTCTTTAAATTCAATTGACAATTCACAAGTGCTTGAACTAAGCCTAAGTGAACAATAATACTTTTTTAGATTTACGCGAATATTTGACATTTCAAATAAAACTGTCTTTTCGGAGTTTTTAGTTTAATTTTTGGGAAACTAAAAATCAAAATAAATCTGCTAAAAAATCCGAAAAGATAGTTTTATTTAAAATGAATAATATTTTTTTTTCATATCAAAACCACTTACCAAGTCTGTTATAATCAAAGTTCTTCTTCATGGGCGGGTGTTGATGTCTCGGCGCGGGCGGCATGGCGGCACCCATGGGAGGTTCATGGCGGACTCTGGAGCAAACATATATATATAAAAAACCTTATATTAATATATTGGGCGTGGCCTTAATTAAGTGAGCTCAAAATGAAGGGGTAAGGGAGATGGGTTGTCATGTTAGGGTATTCGAAATGTCACTTTAACATCTATATTTCAAGTAAAACTTACTCATACAATAGCGTACAAATATTCATATAGTCGCTATCTCCATATTAAAGACACTATTATAATTATTAATTAGTTACTTAAAGCAACAAAAGAAAAAAGGAAAAAAAGACGCAATATAAAAAATAAAGTATTTCCAAAAGTGAACATAACAACCCTCACCTAGGTATCGGCACGAGCTCCCGGGGCGCCACGTGGTGCGGCGGCGCGTGCGCCAGCGCGGGCGCGAAGCCCCCCACCACCCCCCCGCTCCATATGTCCGGCGCCGCCGGGTTGTATTCTGAAATGGTGGCCGTGTGACATTGTATGTTGAATATAAAATGGTGAAGTAAATTGATTTGTACGAGCCTTTACTGTAAAAATTACTATGTTCTATGTTCAATTTCCATATAATGAATAAAGTTATTATTATTATTAAAGCCGCGTAGGTTCTTACGTCGCGTTTGTGCATCAAGTCTGGGTGATTTGCTAATTGTTTATTTGTAAATATTAAGAGCGTTCACAGCGTTTCGTACGATCATTTTGAAGATTTGCTAATATTTGACAGGGAGCATGCGGAGCTCGACTCATCGCCTAACGCGGCCATATAGAAGTTTTTTTTTTGTCTACCCCCAATTAATGCGATATTAGGAAGTGAATAGGATGTATGTACTTAACTGTACCGATTCCTGTCAACTAAATACACTATTAGATTATTAGAATGAAAAACGTTTTGGAATTAACACTTGATACTATTCACTGTCTGTTGACTTATTAATAAAATGATAATGAAAACGGTATGATAATGAGAACGATATTTCAAATAGTTTAGATAATATCGATTCTATTAAAAAACTATTTTTACGAAGATCAAAAAGAAAAATCGATTATTCAGTAATCGATTCTTTTCCCCTCCAAGTCATCATCCCTAAGTACAATCACCGAGCACCATATAATAAGTGCAACTTTTCGAATAGTTCGATGAAAATCGATTTTTTTAAATCGATTTATTTTTAAAGAGATGAAAATCGATTATATTAGTAATCGATTCTTCCCCTCTAAGTGACACCCCAGCGCGTCTCACCGGGCACGGGCGGCGCGGGCGCGGGCAGCGGCGGCAGCGCCAGCACGCGCGACAGCGCCGCGTCCTCCAGCACCACGGGGTCCGCGCCGTGGTCCCACTCGCACAGGTCGCCGCGCATGCAGTACCCCTTCACTGTGGGATATATGTACATCGTTACTTGTATTACACTGCCTTTAATATCATTTCTTTTTGATTAAGAAAATAATTATTATAAACTATAAAGTGCAAAAAACAAATGGGAAATTCAAAGTAATTCAAACGCACGCCATTGGTCAGACCGAGAGTGACATCAGAGTATATAATAACAGAGCAAATAGCGATTTTTTCGTTAAAAAATTGAGTATACACTATACTGTGACGTCACGCCAAGCGCGCGGAATAGCGGGCATTTAAAATATCCGTGTGGGTATGATATTTTAAATTTTTTTTGTTTATTTATTTTTAGTTTATTGGAGCTGGATATTTTTTTACAATTATATAAGCTATTGTATAAAAAATACAAAAAAAAAACACATTTTCCCTATTATATATAATATTATTAGAGTGTTAACAAAACGATATCCATACTGTCAAAGTCCCGACACCGCCTCTTGTAAACATCCCCGTGCTCCAGCCGCGTGTCGTGCGGCGACAGCGAGCGCTCGCGGGACCGGTCACGTGACCTGCAAACACACACATTTTTATCTATACATAATAATATAATAAAATATGAGTCGAATCTGTACATTAAATATTTTATGAAAATCTTATTGAAATAGTCATTATTTTCGATACAGAGGCCGAATCCCAAGTTTCTAGAATTTTTGTCTGTCTGTCTGTGGAAACCCAATTCGAGAAGCCTACTGGTCAGATTTTGATGAAATTTTGTATGATGCTAGCTGGTTATCCGGGTCAACATACAGGATGCTTTTTACAGCGGGAAAATATCTCTGAGAAATCATTACTAAACGTTAAATCAATATTAGCAACTATTCAGGTGTCTAGATGCCTAACAGTAACCTATCTGTTACTCGACAGCATACTATAGATAGATAGACAAAACAATAAATAAATGAATATATAAATATTACACAGGAGGCGGTCTTATCGCAACAAGCGATCTCTTTCAGGCAACTAACACTATCTTTGTAGACTAAATCTCATATAATATTTATCTGGATTCCGGCCATTCCAGCGTAAAAGAGTAACAAACAAACACACGTACAAAACACAAAGAAAAACAACAATCTAATCAGAATAAAACTCACATCAGTCAGCCATTGAAGCTAACGAAGTACATAATAAACACATAGATTTTTTGAATTTTATAAGAATTTATAAAGAGATACAGCCATTTATAGATATAAAAAAACACTAACTTTATACTATTAGAAATATAATCATCAATTATATATATCAATATAAAAAAAATCTCACCGATCTCTGTCCCTAGAGCGAGAGATCCTATCTCTATGTTCTCTATCCCGGGACATTCTATCTCTTTCTAACTCTCGGGGGATTCTAATTCTCTCTCTCTCCCTCTCCATTTCACGGTCACGAATTGGTACTGGTGATCTTGATCTGAGAATAAAAAAAACATGTAAATAACTACATATTGACTTAAAAAATATCCAACAAAACCCAGATATGTATTCAGGGTTATTTTAACGTCCCACTGCTGGGAGTGGGCGTCTCTTTACTATAAGGGCGATCAGGCCACAGTCCACCACGCTGGCCAAGTGCGGGCGGACTGAGCGTGTCTGCAGACAACTTGCTAGGTTCTCTCAGACATGCAGGTTTCCTCAAGACAGGACAAGTGGTAATCATGTTGGAAATATATCCCATAAGTAATATTCTAACAAATAACATCAGCAAAAGGTTTCAATTATGAAATCGATAGTACCCAAAATTATTTTTATATTAACTCTAATATTTATTTATTTATTTCATAAGAACACTTACATTATACATATGTATTTAACATTAACACACTAAATTATATGAAAATTGAAAAGTAACACGCTCACTGATATTTATATCAATAGCTAGCGACTCAGCCTTGCTTCGCTCGGGTTCGTCCCTAGGTTGATTCCTCATACAAACTTTCATCCCCATTTTCACCCCCCTTAAGGGATGATTTACGGGATAAAAAGTATCCTATATCCTTCCCAGGGTCTCAAACTATTCTTACAAAATTTCATCTAACCCGGTTCAGTAGATCCAGAGATTACCCCCTACAACGTCAGAAACTCACAATCTTTACCTCTTTATAATATTAGTATAGATACCTCTTTATAATATTAGTATAGATAACCAAAGTAATCTGTGCTCAACTTGCACGTTTTGAAGACATTAACAAGAAAATTGAATTGAATGAGATTAATTAGTAGTTTAAATTGCGAGATGTTACGGAGGTGGTTTTGTCGGAGTCGGACGAATGAATGAATGATTTTTTTTAAAACAAGCTTTTGTATTATATAAATTTTGTAATCTAATAAACGGGTTTGATTTAATTTAAAGTACAATATTTAATTTTTATGGTATTTATTCGTATTCTTCTCAGCAAACCCTTTCATCAAGTGCAAAAAAAACCATAGTTAACCATCGTTGGGAGACCGCCATGTTGGATTTAGAATGACTTCACTTATGTAACCACGCATTGTAATCTAAACTAAACTATATTCTACCTATTTCAAACCAACCGTTAAAACCGTCAAATATACCTATATAAAGTCTGATCCTTTACTTTTGGAACAGAAGTCGCGAATCGGAAGTGTAAAATCGATCGAAAATATCGACTATTTGGAATTGGAATCCAATCGTAATATATCTAGTGTAAACTACCCAATTCGTATATCAGAAAGCGACTCACCGAGACCGACTGGTATGTCTGTCTGTGAGGTTGGGCGGGCTACGGTTGCGGTAGCGCCCGCGAGGCGAGGGTGAACGTGACGGCGGTCGTCTGGAAGGTAACCATAAACATTTAATAAAAATCGATCTATACTATATAATTCATACTCTACACAAACAAAAACAAATCTATCCCACGGGAACCGTACATTTTTCCAGGATAAAAAGTAACCTATTTTTTATTCTGATGTATGAACTATATTATTGTAAGGTTTCATTAAAATCCAATCAGTAGTTTTTGTGTACCAAGCTGTATAAGTTACTATAGTTTTTTAACAATCCCACGGAAACTCTTTAATTTTCCGGGATGAAAAGTTTCTAAAATGTTGACCTAGAATATAAGGTACCACTATGCAAAACTTCATTTAAATCTGTCCAACGGTTTCGGAGATTAGCCCTTACCCTCAGACAGATGTGTTCTTACATCCCCTGACTCGGTTTTTAGTATTTTTTTTCTATGTACACACATTCGACCTCTACAGATTTATTATATGTAGGTATAGATTAAACGAGCAATTCGTGTATACATATAAATTTATTTCGTGTATCAAGGAAACGGCTCTAACGATTTGTATCAAATTTTATATAGAGTAGCTTTTTAAGTTTTTCTATATGGGTGTGTTTTCTGTAAAAACGCAAGTTTTATATCTTTTCAAATAAACCGTGCTTCGCTCGGTGGCTTAGATACTAATAATTATATATTATCATTGCGAAAGTTTATACACATTGGATTACAAATATGTCGCCTTAGTGCTTATTTGTTCAAACTACCAATACTTGTTTTACTTTGAAGTAGACAGTTTTTATCCACTATTTTAAAAACGAAATATTCACTTCTAAGTTCTAAGATTTATATAGAGAAAATATTTTTTCTTGGCTTTATTAAGTAAAATTTGTAAAATACCAATACAATAAATAATTCTATACTAAAAAGTCTTTCGATAAATTGGTCGTTTGGACAAATAAGCACTGAGACGAAGAATAGTTTAGCTACGTCAGCCAATCAATCTCACTGAGAGTCGCACGCAGGTGCGAGATTATAATACCCACATATGTGCACGAACCTAAGTGTACTTTCTATCCTTCCAGTGGAATGACAATTCAAAAAAAAACTTTAAAATACCGACTTCCAGGCACTAAAATGAAAAAAATAACGAAACGGGGGTTTTCATTTAGAATAGATAGATACCTAATCAGATATTTTCGAAGTTAATGCCAGCCAACGCAAAGGAAATCTAATACATTTCGATACCTAAAATTGATGTATACACACATTGATATATAATTAATAATATTTTAACTATAATTAGAGTGCATACCTAATAATATTTAGGTACCTATTAGATATTCATATCTTAAAATATTGTCGTTTTTATTTTTCCATTTTTAGTGTATAAAGCTGGTAATTTGTAAGGAGAAGGTTTTTTTTTTAATAACATATTCGATTTTGCTATTTATTTAAAAATACAATTTATTTATTGATTCCAACAAAAATTAAAATGGGACCACCTGGGAAGTATACCCTTCGAAACGAAAAAAAAAGTTTCCAAATCGATTCAGGCATCTTCGAGTAATCGGTGAACATACATATAAAAAAAAACAAAAAAGATTCCGACGAATTGAGAACCTCCTCCTTTTTGGAAGTCGGTTAATAAGAGATCAGTGATTGTAAAACCGCCAACTTCCCAACTCCGGTCTATAACTAACCTTGGCCCGACCCGGAACTCGAACCCAGAACCTCCAGCTAATACCTACATGCTAGCCACTAGACTAAAGGGCAAGTCCACAAAATGTTTTTAGTGTGCTATTAAAAGTATCGCTTCATTTTAAACGTTTAAGTAGATTTTTAGATATATAATGTGCGCTTCCATTAACATATAACTTCGTAACAATACCGTAGATAATTCAAGTTGATAAAAATTCAGGTTTAATTCATTACTAAAATTAAAAAAAAAGTTTTACCATACAATGAACGGAATATGTATGATCAATGTAAATACTAACTCTGCGGAATTCGAACCCGCGACCTTAGACGACGAAAATTAGTTGTTTCTGACATACTCATGCATAATTAAAAAAACATTTATATAAACAATATAATCAAGTCACCCACATTTTAATTTAATATATTATCGTTTTAGTATTTATTAGTATGAGTAGTTAAAAAACAACGTGACTCATGTACACACGTAAGAAGTTATACTTCTTTGGCATAAAAGAACAAAAATAGCTAAAGATTTCATCCCGTATGTCACAACTTTATGTTTGTAAAAGGAATGCAGCTAACTTCATCATGTCGCATTTTGGCTGTCGTTGTGCGCGCGCATCGTAAAAATTTTACTCTTATATTTTATTCCAAACGCGCCAAAGGATGTATAACTTCAAAAACAACATAAAACAAAAATGAATGCACAAATTCCAAGAGAAACTTGTTAGTAAGTCGATATTATTTCTATTTATTATATAATATATATACATACATACAATAATAAAAAATATAAATATATGGCAAGATTCAAAAAGGTTAGATCGTAATGTTAATTTTTGTTTTACAAATATAAATGTATGGGACATACACATGCTTAAAATGACTGATAATGATGACAACTAATATTAGAAGACCACAACCCAACATGTTTATTTTACAAAAAACCAACCCACCGAACCCATCATTCTGCGAAGCTATGGCTAACAAACTTATAATATTATGAAGGAAAATGTGTTTTGGGAATTTGTCTAAGTAAAATAAAAGTATTAAATCCTAAAGGGAAAAAGGGGATTGGTAGAGTGATAAAAGGGGGTGAGGGGTGAGGGGGTGAGGGGTGTGGGGGTGTATTGCATGTTTTTGATTTAAAAACAAAATGGTTACTAGTAATTAATATCTATTAATAATTTAGAGAATTTGAGTTATACAAATGTAAATTATTTACACTATTTTTAAATAATTAAAATGAATTGCACATTTGTTTTAATTTTAAAAACGAAATGATTCATTGTAATTAATATCTATTAATAAATTAGAGATTTTGAGTAACTATTAAAATACTATTTATTAAAAAATATATAATAATATGTCAATATTAAATTTTATAAAAAAATTGTAATAATTATAATAATAACAGCCAAAATTAAATAAATAATATTCCATATTTAATTATAAAACTTATTAAAATTAAAAAAACGTTTAAAATTAAACAAATATTGTGTAAGGTACTTTCATGCCAGTTTTGAATTTATTTGAATGAAAAGGTTTCGGTTACGTTCTTTAACCGGTTAAATCCGGAAGAACGGTTTTTGACGAATTTAGGTTCCATAACCAAAATTACCCGTTAAAATGAGTATTTAAGCATTAAGATTTGGCGCGTCTATACTAATGGTGAACGGCTTAGTAAAAGGATACATGTACGTTTCTTTCTTATGAATGAATCTCCCGGTTTATTTCGGTATCAAAACTGAAATCCAACCTTTCTCTAAGAATAACCGTTAACCATTATTAATTCGATTTACTAAACCGTTCGATTTCATTAACCGGTCAAAGAAGCGAGCTGTGAGTTACCCATTACATTACCGAAATAAACCAGTTTTCTTTTAAAACCGGTTCCGAGCTCTGGATAAAGCTAAAAGTTTATTTGTTTGAACGCACTAAATTCAGCAACTTTTTGCATTTTATAGCCATTTATTGAGATCACTACGACCTACGAGAGGGAACTAATTCTACAAAACCATCTTTTCGGATTTATCACGAAAAAGACCTGTGACTAATTACTGTAAAGCATTCGAAACGTCGGTAACCAAAAATCAAAATAAATTCGAAAAGACAATTTTATTTAAAACTAGCGAGTCTCTACGTCTCCTAGGTACGTGTTAATTTTTTTGAGCGGAACCATAATTCTTTTTATAAAAATAAAGTACTCTCAATTTCTCCTTGTAACATCAGCTATCTGCCAGTGAAAGTCCGTCAAAATCAGTCCAGCCGTTTCGGAGATTAGCCGGAGCAAGCAGACAGATAAAAAATTAAAAATTATGTTTTTCTAACCGTAAATAATTTCATATGCATTTAGTAAAAAGCTGTTATTTTAACATAACAAACAGACACTTCATTTTTATTTATCTTAAAATATATCAAATATTCTCATTCAATCTAAGAAAGAATTAAGAGAAAACGTTAGTAATTTCTATAAAACCTGACTCACAGCTCTAGTAAGCTAAACTATAAACCATAATATACAAAATATATGAAACGTTTCAAAGTCCAGGCGAGTACGGGTAGGTGAGTGTTAGTGTGTTAGTAATAAGCAAAGCATTACCTATGCGCATACCTCCTCTCGTGGTCCGCGTCCCGCGCGTCCCGCGGGTCCCGCGCGTCGCGGGCGGCGCGGCGCGGGCGCGCGCGGCGCTCCCACGACCGGGACCGGCGGCGGCGGCGCTCCTCCTTGTCCCGGAGCTGGGGCAAGAGCCAACAACGTACAGAGTTAATAAATGAATGAAATGAATGAATAGAATGGATGAATGTATGAATCATTCATTAATTCTACAACATACATGTTTAATCGCAATATACCAATAGTCGTCCAAAAGCGGTTTCACTCTTTTACTATTTTACAGAATCAGATTAGTATATTTTTGTCAACATATATGTATTGTAGTGTTCGCACCCAGTGGTATCACGCGCTAAGTGAAGCGGGTTCAAATCCCGGGTCTCGCACCTCTGATAATCTCATGTGCGAATAATTTCCAACATGATTATTACTTGTGAAGGGAAACATCGTTAGGAAACCTGCATGTCTGAGAGAACCTAGCAAGTTTTCAATCTGCCCGCACTTGACCAGCGTGATTAAAGAGAGGCCGACCCCCAAGCAGTGGAAAATTTAAAAAAGACTATACATGACCAATAACGTATATATTTTCACAGGATGACTACAACTTCATATAGAAGAAGTCACACTTTTGATGTTAAACCCGGGACTCGAACCCAGGACTTGATAATCTACAGCTGTATAGCTCACACCAAAACCAATATAATATGAATCTAACCGAATCAGTACGCCTATCTCTTCTTCTGGGAGGGTCCACTGGTTCTTCTAGAAGTTCAGTCGGTAGCACCTGTACATTAAAAAACGATATTAAAATTAACTATACATAATAAATGAATATAACAACAAGTACATAGTATAAAAAAATTATAAAAAGCAGTGCCAACAGAAGTGAAAACTTAAAACTATAAACAAACAATTATTTTTGGATATTCAAATTAATTGTTTGATATTAAATAAAAATTTGTAAATTAAAACTATTTACATTTATCTGGTTTCAATATCTATCGGCACTCTAAGTGTTAGCGCTAACATGTCACGTGACCATGTCGATGACGACTTACATGAATTTACTCCCCATACAAACAAACCTGCCTATAGAAGTTTTCACTTTAAAAATGTTTGCATATCAATGTAGTTTTTTGTTAATGTTAATTGTATTTAACACTATATCTCGGGAAGAAAGGCTGGAAGAGATTTCTCTCTCTATATAGATAACTCTTACCTTGACAAGCGTCTGCTCATGATGCGGAGCGTGGGCGTGAGGGTGCGGGTGTTGGTTGACGTGGGGGTGGGGATGGGCGTTGGGGTGGGGGTGGGGTCTGGAGCGTGGCACCACCACCCGGTGGGCACCGCCGCTGTCCGCGCGGGGACGCATCGGCGGCTTGTCCACTGGTACTGATGGGGCGAGTGGGACTGAAAATTGTTAACATTCATTAGTCTATATCACTACTTCATATTACACAACAGCCTAGGTCTAGTGGGCATGTACAGCTGCAGATCCGAAGGTCCTGGGTTCGAGTCCCGAGCCGAGCCTACTATAATTATTGAATTTTTCCATTAAAATATCCACAGTATATTAAGTCGGAATTGGGAAGTTGGCAGTGTGGCACCCCCGTGCCTCGAAAAACCGTCACCAGAGTGTGAGATTGAAAGGAATAGAGAATGCACGTTGTATCTGCACTATAGTGTATAATATCTCCTGCAGTTGGCTAGTCTCAGTGAGATTGGCCGCCGTGGCCGGAATCGGTCGGAAGGACGCTATTATAAATGCGAGTTTGTGTGCATCTGTGTGTGGATGGATTTGGATAAATTTTAGTTCACAGATAAGAATATGATCTGGAGTAACACACAGGCTACTGTTAACATAAACGATTGTTCTATCTGTATAAATATTTATTTATTTATTTATTAATCCTTTATTACACCAAAAATAAAAATACAATATAAATGAATATATAACTTTACAAATATATGTTAGTGTAAAGGCGGCCTTATCACTAAAGTGATCTCTTCCAGGCAACCTATATTATTATGAAACTCATAGGGTGACATGGATTATGGTTGGTGCAGAAAAAAAGAACTAGTGTATAATAAACTTACTTAAACGGTACATACTATAAAGTAGACACAAGCTTACATAAATAACAATCAGGACATAATAACAATAAACATATATATATATTCTACAATAAACTTACAATATACTTAAATATTATACATATGAAAGTTTGTGAGTATGTATGGATGTTTGCTACTCTTTCACGCCAGAACGGCTGAACAGATCTGGATGAAATTTGGTACAAAGATAGATTATAGTCTGGAATAGAAAAAATATACGGTTCCTGAGGGATAGGTACGTTTTTATTTTTCGTATTAAATAAAATGTATTTTTATGGCATCTTGATTATTTTATTTATTTTTAGTTCACACACAATAGTTAGTTACCAGTATAGATAAATCAACAAAACTATAAACTATTTTCGACTGCCACTGGTAAGACTCCCTCAATGAATTATTTTGGGAACCTTTATTTTTATAACATTGTTTACTTAATCACACAAAATTTTCAAACAAAATGATGACTAAATTCATTTTTTGACTAAAAGAATATGGTTTTTCATATACTTAGTAAAAATATTATATAGCATAAGATAGATTAAAAATATACTTTGAGTATCTCCATATACGTTTTTTTAGTACAAAATAAATAAATATTTCTGGAATAAACAGTTCACATTTGCTAAAATGTATGAACAACCATTTTTTCTCATTTTTTTTTTATTTTCACTTTTTTTTTTAAACTCTAAAATCTATTTTCTTACCGTGGTTAGTATGGTTTCCATGGTTTTCCACCTCTGGTTCCTTCTCTGGTTCAGCTGGTTCAGGAGGTGGTGAGGGCTGCTTCGCTTCAACAGTTGATGGTTTGAGATACTCCTGACTTTCAAGGGATTTGAACAGCATGTCAACGAACGGTTTTGTCTCTGAAAGTTAATTGAACAATAGATTCATTATCATTACATATATCCAATTTTTTTTTTAATGAATGGCTAAATGTGTTGCTAAGCGCAAAACTGGAGAACGGCTGGACCGATTCGGCAATTTCTTTTTTTTTTGTCAAATATTCGCTAAGACCGATGATGATGTTATGACGAAAAAAAATTGGAAAAATTTCACATAAGTACGTAATTTTACATAAAAATCACAATATTTCTTTTTCCTTACTACTTACTACTTTATAAATGCAACCTTAAAATTAGTATAAACAACTTATTAACTTGAATACATATGTAAATTCGAAACAAGGAGTAACTTAGGCTACTTTTAGTTTAAAAAAAATTAGGGTTCCGCTCAAAAAAATTAAAACGAACCTAGGGACGCACCCGAGCGAAACGAGCTTAAGTCGCTAGTATGTACATAAAAATTAATATATGTATTTATCATTCTGTTTCTATGTATAATATACAATAATTGAATTATGTTGAAATTTTGTGGAAATGTTAAATTAATAATAGAAATTTATGTATAACTAACAGAACCCGCGGCTTCGCTCGTGCTAAAACTACAAAAAATCTCTAAAAAAGTAGTTTCATATAAACTTTCGTCCCCTATTTTACCCCCTTATAGGATGAATTTCAAAACATGCTAAAACACGTATTTATTTAATTTTATTGAGAAGCATTAATACCAAGTTTCAAGTAATTCTGATCAAAAATATTTTATTGGATTGTATTATAAAGTATTTTCCCGTGGGAAATAGATAATCTCCCGCGATATAAAGTAACGTATGTCACACTCCAGTCTTCCAACTATCTCCACACAACAAATCACGCCAATCCGTAACTCCGTTTCGACGTGAAAGAAGGACAAACAAACAAACACACTTTCACATTTTTAATATTAGTATGGGTTTGAGTGTCATTAGTGCGTGTGTACTCGTAGATTATTTAGATTTTAAGTCAACTTAAAGAAAAGACACGCTTTAATACTTTTTAGGTAATCTTCACAAAAAAAATTAATGAATTCTAATCGTACCTTGCTGTAGGAATACGTCGAGCTGATCTAGCATTCCATCTCGCAACTCATCCAGCGGCTTGTCCTTCTTCACGAGAGCGTACACATATTTTGCGAGTGCAGCGGGGTCTGCGTCGCATCTGTAACCAGAGTTTAAAATTATCATTTAAGACTTACAGAAGCATCAATTAAAAGATTCATAAATTCAAAATATTTTATTCAGCATTAATTTATTACAAATGTTTACTGGACGTCATGAGTCTACCTACACCAGCTCGGAAAGAAGCATCAGACCTGAGAAGAACTAGCGAAAGAAAGTCAGCGGGACCAAAATTGTAACTTTTTTTTTGAAGTAAAAGTAGCCTGAAGGCGATCACTTCATTCCCAAAACGTGTCATCTATACATATGATAAAATTGTTGTCTGCCCGGAAAAACCACCGGAGGGATTTGGATGAAATTTGGTATGATGATAGCTGGTTATCCGGGTCAACATTATAGGATACTTTTTACTGCGGGAAAAGTATCTAATTTCTGAGAAATCTTTACTAAACGTTAAAACGCAAGTAGGGACGAACCCGAGCCGAGCGAGGGTGAGTCGCTAATCTATACTAATATTATAAAGAGGTAGAGTTTGTAAATTGTGAGTTTGTGACGTTGTAGGGTGTAATCTCTGGATCTACCGAACCGATTTAGATGAAATTTGGTAAGAAGATTTAGATGAAGTTTGAGACCCTGAAAAGGGCATATAGGATACTTTTTATCCCGGAAATCATCCCTTAACGGGGGTGAAAATGGGGATGAAAGTTTGTATAGGGAATCAACCTAGGGACGAACCCGAACGAAGCGAGGGCGGAGTCGCTAGTCTTCTATAAAATCATTAATTTTTCAATGTTTAAACAACATTGTTTTTTTAATGTTTTTTATGGTTTTCGTTCTATTTTTAACGACGGTATATTATGACGTAGCGTGAAAAGAGGTCATGTTATTGTTTAGGCCCTTATGTTGACATTTCTATATAGATAATAACCCGCTAGACAACATCTTTGGGTTTTCTTAAAATATCTAAATACTTAATAAACATATCTAATCACACCAATTTATACCAAAATTCACCATCTAAATAGAAAGATTAGTCTTGTAATTGAAATTTACTTATTCTTAAATGCATGGCTCTGCCAATACCCCCCACGGAAATTGAACCCACGACTTCCGGTTATAAACTGTGACTGCATGCCATTGTCACTATGTGGCAGATATGGTGTAACTCGATTGATACCATTATCAATTACATATTATATATTGTTACAAAATGTTATCTTACATATACTGTATAAGATAAAGGTGAATATTTTTTAATATTGATAATGTTAAATCAAAACTTTAATAATAGACATTTTGTCATTTATTTATTGAAAGTCTGTCAGAGGCAAATATTTTTGTATGTATGTATTCAGCCCTTTTAAACGTCCCACAGCTGGGCACGGGCCTCTCTTCAATACGAGGTGGATCAGGCCACAGTCCACCACGCTGGCCAAGTGCGGGTTGGCGGACTTCGCATGTCTTTTTGAAAACTTGCTAGGTTCTCTGACATACAGGTTTCCTCACGATGTTTTCCATCACCGTTAAAACAAGTGGCAATCATGTTGGAAATGATTCGCTCATGAAAATATCAGAGGTACGAGACCCGGGATTTGAACCCGCTTCACTCGGTTCCTCAAGCGAGCGCGTTTCCACCGGGCTACCACTGCCTTTGGGATCAGCCGCCTTGAGGGAAGCCAATTGCCAAGCTGGTCTAAATTGCGCAAGTTGTCAGAAGAAACATATGATACAAAATAAGTATCTATGTTTATTCATTGAGTTAAATATTTTTACTAACACAAAAATAACACATCATAGCCTCTTTAGAATTTAATAGCGTAAAGGTCAAAACTGAGCCCTTATATTTTTATCATGTATGTATGTCACATACAATTTTACTGCGGAACAATTGGAGGTGATAAATAGGTGTCTCACGAGAAACGCTACATAAATCTACAGTAAAAAAAAAGGATTACATTTCATATATACAATAGACTGCATCAGAATATTAATTTTTGACTAAGTACATCTAAAAAGTTTCTTTGTTAGACAAAAAAAAACCTCCTAAAGAGGAGCTTGATATCTTGAAAATTGAGCTGGCGCATGGGGGGTGCCCTTTCCCATTTAAAATACATTGAAAAAAAATCTTTCTTCTTTATTTTCATTGTAAATCGGCAGATTTTTTTTTTCAAATTTCCCTTTTCGTTATCTTTTAGGAAATTAAATTCTCTACAAAAAAGGTCTCTTTCATTTTTTTGTTAAAACACATAGGAAAAAAGTTACAAGGCTTTAAAAAACGAAAAGCTCGCTTCCCTATACAAACTTTCATCCCCATTCTCGCCCCCTTAAGGGATGATTAGCGGGATAAAAATTATTTCACTCCCTCACTTTTCATATCATGAGAATTAAAAAACACTTATTTTAGTAATAATTTTTTTTCTTTTAATCTTCTTCTATACAAAGCTTGTCCTGACAAAAACAAACACAAAAAAAAAGAATTATCCAATTTGGTGCAGTCGCTCGGAAGTTATGCGCATACATACATTACGGTGATTCATTTTTTATTTATATAGATTATCATTAGTACATATTTAAAATGACCACCACAAAGTGAAACAAATTTCATTAGCATGTGGTTTTAAAAACATTGAACAGTGGAGGTTTATCTCAAAATAGATGTTTTCATTCTGTTCAACCTGTGAGTCAATATCTATTTTTATATGAAAGTTATATGTTAAATGATTGCGAGTTACCAAGATATTAAATAGGTAACCCTTAGATGCAGCAATCTTATATCAATATTCTTGTAATGGCATCTTATAAATTCAGTAATGAGAATAATTGAAAAAAAATTGAAGTATATACAACAAAATGTTTTTCAATTTTTAAGAAATCACTTCTACAAACTTTCACCCTACCTAACTTTTGATTATCAACAAGATTTACCAACTTGAAAGTTTTGTAAATCCATAATACAATTAAGTTACAATATACTATTTATTTTTCTTTTAAAGTAAATTAACGTGCAAAAGTAAAAAACTAACATGAAAAATTGAAAATAACCCAAAAATTTGCAATTATTGTCACAATTGTAACTGTGACATATAGACATTGTAATCAATAATGTGACACATTTTTACTGGTTTATATAATAGTCCTAATTTTTACTTTATTTTAAAAATGTTTAAAACAGAGGTATTAATTTAAAAAAATGGAGTTACTTTGACAATAACTTTTTTTTGAACAATCGAAGTAAATGTTTTTTGGATTGATATACATAGTTTTTTTTATCGATAAATGATAGAACTTTTATGAAAAATTCTATGATGGGAATAATGAGGTTATGACTTGAATTGTAAATTTTAATCGATAACAGAAAAAGTATATAATTTTAAGCGAAAATATAACCAAAAATACTATTTTAAATCATTTATTTCGAATAGAAAGAGTTCTGTAAAAGTTTCCTATGAAAGTTTAGCGTACTGATAAAAAACTATTACGAAACTGTAATGTGACACCTGTACATTTTTTTCTTTTTGTATTTTTTATCAGGACAAACTTACAACTACATAATATAATAAAAGATAATATATAATTTATGTTTGAAAGGTAATTTAGAAACATGATATATGAAATAAACATGGCTGAAAACTCACAGTGGTTCCAATATGGACGTCAACCAAGTCTTGAACGCGTCTGGATTTTCGATAATCATATTATAGAGTAAATACTTTGAACACACAAAAATCCATGTAAATACACTCAACACGAACTGAAAATAAATTAATAGTCACGAATATATCACACCGAACTACAAAATTACTTTAGAAAGTTTTATTTTTGTTCCCGTCTACATGCGACAGTTGTCACGACGGATCTGTAAAATGTTGACAGCTTGACAGCCCACCGCGTTATATTTATGTATGGCAACATTTAGAAATATAGCATGTAAAAATGTTATGTTTAAAAAATTAAAAATAATATACATATCTAAAATATAGTAATATTACTGTAAAATAGAAAAAAATAATATAAACGATGCAAATTCCTACAAATTATACTGTATTTCTCCAAATTATACAGACAATCTACAATGTTTTAATTTTAACGATAAATTTTCTACGTGAGGTAAAATAAAACGCAAACAAGTGTTATGACTACTTAAAGTTTTTTAAAACAAATTAGTAAGGCATATTTATAACGTAACCAACATTTTGTCTTGTTAGATTGGTTAGAGTAAATAGAAAAAGTCGTCTGATTAAATTACTGACCACTGGACCTGCGTCTAATTTCTAACACATATCCAAGCATACATTAAATATATTTTTATTTACTCATTTATTATTTATTGTACACAACATTATAGCAATTATTGTACAACACAAAATAAACAAGTGTTAAAAAGGCGGTATTAGCGATTTGTTCCAGATAACTTTAGGGTTACGAAATGTGAAACACTATATGGAGGGTGCTGCTCATATAAGAAAGGAGATATAAGGATATCATATTCCCAAGGAGGTTTGGACGTCAGGTAGGCGGCCGCTCGTAAAACTTTTGTCAAATCCTATCAGCAGTACGGAAGATGTACCTACTGCGCCGACTCCCAAGTGATTGGGAAATCGGCAGGGAGATGATGATGTTACTCTTATAAAAACTAATACACACATGCAAATACATGATCCCATATGCATTTTTAGGAAGTTTTTTTCAGATCAAGATATTGCTTTTTCACCATTTTTTTTAAGATATTTAATGATTTAATGCAGTTAATACGGAGTGATACTTTGCCCCAAAAAATATAAAATTCTCATAGAATTTACATAATACGTCCATCAGACTATCTGTACAATGTGCATTGTACAGCCATACTTTAGCACTCACCATCATTCATACTTGTCTCACTTGAAAATGGACTCTACGTAAGAGGGCATAGAAAAGCGTGGATACTAAAATGAATTGATGTTTAATGTTTCTAGGATAATTTTAATAGGAAGCCATTTACTAATAGCTCTAGGCGAGCCTCTGTCAATTCAATAATAATATAGATAATAACTTTTACGCCGGAGGCTTATTTCACCCCTGTAGTAGTTTAATTAGGTAGAGGTATCTATTAAGACTAAATTTTTTATCAGCTCTACATAAATATTTAAAAAAAATCTTGCCATTTGGTAATATGAATGGGATGGTACTGTTTAAAGCACTAGAGATAACGTAATTCCTATATGGAAAAAATTATTATAGGGGTCAAAAGAACTGAATTGGTTTATAGGGGTCACCTCATGGTGACAGAAGCAACCACCAAATATTACCAGATTTTTAATCAAATTGTGTTCCTTAAGCATCTCTGAAGAAAAATGCTAAAAACGCTACTCATACCTACTCGTACTTGTAGTAATTCATCTGAAAGGAGTTCACGTCCTCTAATTTTCGTAAAACGGTCACGCACATTAGCTTAATCATATTCATTTCATTTTCTAAGCAAATCATCGGTAATACTTGAGGTTATATAATAAATGCTTATTCTAGATTCTATAAATTTAAAAAATTGTGTCCTAGAAAGTTTCTTATTTCATTATTTCTTTAAATAATAAATACTTTTATTATAACTGATGATACTTCCTTCGTCTAGTCTAGTGAGTAGCATAGTTGGCAAATGCAAAGATCCTGGGATCAAATCGCAGTGTTGTTATTAGGTTCCCGAATGAAGTATAGTCATTGGGTTATTCTGATTGGAAATTCTATGCAAGAGCTCAGAGTTCGGAAGTTGGTGGTGATTAGAAAGAGAATGTAGAGCCGTCGGTCGTACCTGGCCTCTCATAGGTAGATATACAGAATAGAGACATATAATGTGATTATAACGCGCTAAAACTACAAAAAAATCTCTAAAAAGGTAGTTTCGTACAAACTTTTAGCCCCTATTTTACCCTCTTATAAGATGAATTTCGAAAAATGCTAAGATACATATTTATTTAATTTTATTGAAGAGCATACATACTAAGTTTCAAGTAATTCTGATAATAAATATTTTTTTGGATTGTACTATAATAGATTTTCCCGTGGGAATTAAGTAGGTAATCTCCAGTCACTCTCCAGTCCTCCAACTATCTCCACACAAAAAAATTACACCAATCCTTCACTCCGTTTCGAAGTAAAAGAAGGACAAACAAACAAACACACTATCACATTTATAATATTAGTTTGGATATCTCAGGTATAACTCGCGTCATCTAAAAAGAACGCTGGCTGTCAAGCTGCGCAGAAGCGATTTATCGGTCAAATTGGTGGTAAGAAGCAGGGCGCGGGGCGGCTCGGGGCGGCGGGGCACGTGCCGCATGCTTGCCGGCTCGCTATTGGTTCGTCAGTTCGAAATACCATCGCGTACACAAAAGTTTTTAATTACGAAATGGTTTTATATATAGAAAAGAGAAAAAATATATTTGACGTATATTGTTTTACAAAGAGAGAGTCTGATAATAATGCAGTTATTAATAAAAAAAATGTATAAAACGTAATAATTACATTTTTTGTAAGTAAATTAAACATTCTACACTGAATCAAACATATTTTAATAATGAATAGAATTCTATTTAATTATATTTTATCTAATATATTTTTCACTTTATCTAAGTTGTGAAAAATAATATAATAGGCTTAGTACTTTTGTGCGCGAGTATACCCATGCGCAAACATACCCTCTCCACTTTCTTCCAGCGTTCTTTTTAGATGACGCGAGTTATATAAAGAATGCACTTGTGTTTGCGCACTTTATGCACTACAGTATCTCCTGTGCAGATAGCTAGTTTCAGTGAGATAAAGGACGATTATTATTCATTTGTTGCTATACATTAGGGGGTCACTAGATAAAAAAATTAGGTAGATTCACATTGTGATTGTGGTTCTAGAGTCTAGAAGCATCCTTTTATGTTGAAATACTTCCATTTAATACCTTATATTCTTTTACACAATACATTAGAAACTATTCTTAAGCAAATAACTTTTAAACCTATATGTAGGTTATCCCTAACCACAAAAGTTACATCTTAACAAGATACAGATATCTTATCTTTTGATTTTAAAATGAATTCTAAATCAACGAAATAAGGTTCAATTTATGATTTAAATCATTTCATAAGACCTTATGATCTTGACATTAAAATTTTTTATTATTTCTTTGTATCAAATAGAAATCATAAATTGTATGTCTGTTTATAGTTTGGGCAATATCATATACCTATAAAAAAACAGGCCAATTTTTTTATTGGATTAATTCAGACATACTTTTAACATTCTGTAAAAAAAATCTGTTTATTGTAGTAGTAAGAATGAACAGATTATTTCTTATTACGTAATTGTAATCCATATATTTCATATTAAATTAAGTTAAAAATATATGAGGCCATAAACAGGAAGAACACCAAAAGACGTTGTATTATGCTAGTTTAAAATGTTATAAAGGTTACCTATACATATTTTATGTAATTGTACTCGAGTTCACTGGGATCGTACGATAACATCTTACAATTCTAGCAAAAAGCGCTGCATAAAGCGATGAATAGCTCGACACGATTAGACTACAACATTTGACATAAAGCTAAGTTTGCTTAGTTTCTATAACACATTTTTGTCTGTCACATGCGCGTGAATGAGCTATAATACCGCGTGTATTATTATGGCTACGAATAAAATTGGTGCGCAATTTCCTTCAGATTGTTGAAAAGGTGATATAGATTAAAATTTTCCGCTTAATATCATGCTAGTAGCGCTTATTTTATTTTGCTAGTTGAACGAATTGTCGTGCATCGTTCGTGACATTCGCCACATTAATTGTTGGCGGGAAGACGTTTTAAAAAATAATAATTTAAATGGCTGTGAGTGTTGTGATGTGTTCCGATTTAGTTTTTAGATGTTAACAATTGGTTTATTTATTGGGATTGTTATTTTGTTTTATTATATAAAAGTATATTTAAGAAACGAAGATAAAGACATCTCGTCAAGTAAGTTTATATTTAAATTTTATTAACATATTTGTATTTATAATATACCTAATTAAAATATATTTTTTTTGTTACAGTAAGTGTTTTGTCCATGAAACATATTTTGATTATAATTTTTAATAATTACTTAATTAGGCATATTATTATACATAATATGATTAAATGGATATTCGTATAAACATTTAAAATTCCATAAATAAATATTATATGTATGCGAAAGTTTGGGTGGACGTTTGTAACTCAATCACGCCAGAACGAGTGACTGGATCTGGATGAAATTTTGCACAGAGATAGATTATAGTGTAGAAAGCACATAGGCTACTTTTCATCCCGGAAATTTGTACGGTTCCCGTGGGATAGATTTGTTTTTGTTTTTCATTAGGGACGAATCCGAGGGAAGCGATGGTTAGTAACTATTAACTAATCTATTTATTATTAATCCCTCAACGACCGCGGAGACGCCGGCGTGTCAGTTAACAATAGATTTCCTATAACTTTAATTAATTTCTTAGAAATTTACCTGGAGGTGTTAATTAACAAAATGTTACCGATCCGTGACTTTATTGAACTTTGACGACAACAGTAGGTATGCATTAGCATTCAATAACACATAAATTAACTTGTAGTCAAATGTACTGCATATATTTAATTTTATATATTTTAAATATATAATGCTTATAAAAGTCTTTGAAATATTTCAATACCGTTAAACATTTATTTATTAATTTATGTATGTACTAAAACCAAGTAAATATATCAAGTAATTAATGAAAAATTATAGAAATACAAATAATAAAATTAATAGGTTTTGTCTATTTAAACCTGTGTTTATCTATAATAAACTAGCGGCTCAACCTCGCTTCGTTCGGGTTCGCCTCGAGAAAAACAAAAATAAATTTAACCCACGGGATAAAAAGTAGCATACGTGCTATTCCAGTCTACAATCTATTTCTGTGCCAAATTTCATCCAGATCCGTTCAGCTGTTCTGGCGTGATTGAGTGATGATGTCCTCCTGACCGATTCCGGCCACGGCGGCCAATCTCATTGAGACTAGCCAACTGCGCAGGAGATATTATAGTGCACAAGTGTACGCGCAGACACAAGTGCACTCTCTATTCCTGTCACTCTCATACTCCGGTGGGACGACCACTCGACACGACCAGTGAGAGTTAAGGCGCAGGACCGACGGCTTTACGTGCTCTCCGAGGCACGGGGGTGAAACACCGCCAACTTCCCAACTCCGGGCTGTTACTGAGGCTTACTATACAGAAAGACTCAATAACTAAACTTGGCCCGACCCGGGACTCGAACCCAGGACCTCCGGGTGTGCAGCCGTACATGCTAGCCACTACACCACCGAGGCAGTTAAACCCAAAGTTAAAGCCAAACATCTAAACTTTTACATTTATACCTAATATTAGTAAGATAATGCGATATCTAATCTTTAGATATATAATAACATAAGTATCAGCTGTTTTATTGCGATTCGTATTATGTATATTAAGATTCCAAAACAATTGATTTAAATCTCCGGGAACTTCAAATATCATCCTACTAATATTATAAACGCGAAAGTGTGTAAGAATGTATGTACGTATGTTTGTTACTCTTTCACGCAAAAACTACTGAATGGATTTTGATGAAACTTTGCAGTAATATAGCTCATAAATCAGAATAACACATAGACTACTTTTTATCCCGGAAAAATGTACGGGTCCCGTGGGATAGATTTGTCTTTGTTTTTCTAGTGGCGAACTCGAGCGAAGCGAAAGTGAGCCGCTAGTCTTAAAATAAAATAGTGGTAAGAGTTACTACAATAAAGGATTTTATATTATTCTACATAAATTTGACACGTATTACGTACTTCTGAAATCTAACCTTGCAGAGAATAGACAGTAAGTTAAATAAGCTATAAAAACAACTTTTTTAATTCATTCGGCCATATTTTATTTTGAAACGTTTTAATAAGTGAGGCACGTGGTGAGCCTTGAAAAACATATGATGAAAAATTTACAGATTAATTATATCGTAGCGACGCAAAATTCTAACTGATAAGATGTATGAGATATCCGTAAACAGTAAATCTAACCGGTTCGTAGAGTACTCTTTGACGAATTGTTCTAAAATGTTGATTATGAAAGACTCGCTAGTCGCTACTCACCCTCGCTTCGCTTTGGATTCGTCCCTAGACAAAAACAAATCCCACGGGAATCGTACATTTTTTCGAGATAAAAAGTAATCTATGTGCTATTCCAGACTATAATCCATCTCTGTGCCAAATTTTATCCAGATCCGTTCAGCCGTTCTGGCGTGAAAGAGTAGGTAACAAACATCCATCCATCCATTATTTATTGATATCCATTTATTTATTCATATACAAAAACTCAAGATACAAAATTAGCGTCTCAAAAGTGTCCGCAAAAAGAAGTGCACAATAAGAAATTGAATTGCGCTTTTTTCAAATCTCTTTTGTTCATTGTTTGTCGGATGCCAAAATTAAAAAGTGCGTTGTTTCGTTTAAAAAAGTATTTTACACCTCCAGGTAAACTAAGAAATTAATTAAAATTCTAAGAAATCTATTGTTACAAGTAACTGACACGCCGGCGTATCCGCGATCGTGGAGGGATTAAGTTCGATTTTGTGTTTAGACAATTAGAACTTTCGATTTTTGAATTTTACGAGTATTCTTTGGCTTGACTTAACGACAATTTAGTGTCTTGTTGTACTATTAGTGATTTAAAATATAAATGCAATAAATTAAATGCTTAAGAATGGCAACATATATATCTATACTAATATTATAAAGAGGTAAAGTTTGTGAGTTTGTGATGTTGTAGAGGGTAATTTCTGGATCTACCGAACCGATTTAGATGAAATTTGGTAAAAAGATAGTTTGAGACCCTAGGAAGGACATAGGATACTTTTTATCCCGGAAATCATCCCTTAAGCCTTAAGGGGGTGAATATGGGGATGACAGTTTATATTCGGAAGCAAAGCAAGTTCTTTAAAAAGAAGCGTGAAAGCTGTTCTCTTGCATATCGGCAACAAAGCATCAACACGTGTAACACATTTAATTTGTCTTAAAGAAAGTTATACTAAATTGAAAAGTTTTTTTAAGAAATTAAAATACGTCAAAATCAAATGGTTAATTTGCGGTAACTTAAATACCATATGCAATTTTTAATCAGCATTAAAATATAGAAACTTAGGATGACTCGTAAGAACTCAGAAAATTCTATATTTAAAGTCATTTAATGATTGTTTTAAAAAAAATCTAGGGGTCCAGAACCTTTAGGTTGCAATCGTTCAAGGTCGTTGGGACGTCACTGGTAGCAGGTATTTGGACCAAATATCTTATTCTTATCAACAAAATTATTTGGTTGATAAGAGATGAAGTGAAAATTCATAAATGAAAAGCGACCAAACACAGATTTTTACGAACAAAATATAATATATATATTTTGCTCTCTGTAAACCTTTTTGCTTTATTTTAAAAATCATACGCAAAAATGAACTCATAAATCTTTGAAGAATAATTAAAATTATATTATTTATTTTTTGTTTTGCACTTATTTGTATCCAAAGTTCAAACACGTCTAGGTACGTATCTGCTAAATTTGACGCGGTGTAGGTATATTATATAAAAACTGTTTTATACAACTTTAAGCACAATTGTAACAAATATTTACAGTTTTAGATAAAAACTAAAAAAGAATATTACGCAGAACTGTGTTATTGCACATTTAGATATATAAGAGACCCTAGCTGCCTAACGTCATTAGCGTCCGGTAATCCAACCGGGCGCAAAGCCAAGAGACACACAGGGGGGTGGCCCACTTCGGTGGGTGGTGTACCATGTGGTTTGCTCCTGGTACTTTTCTGACAACAGAGTGGACAGGGGGAGCAACGCCTTGGTTGTTGTAGTCTGCTTCGGCAGACCCGCCGTCGGGGTGACGTGGTCGAGTGCGTAAGCCATCCTGTGACGCCCAGTAAGATGGGGGAGGGTCTGTAGGGTTTTAGTGGGTGGTACTGGCTTTTCTAATCAGTGAGTTCTACATACAGGCAACCTGCATGATACTCCGTCCACCGAAGTGGGCCACCTCGCAGTGCGCTTCTTGGCTTCGCGCCCGTTTGAACTGCTGGACGCTAATCAGGCCCCCCACCACGACAATGTGAACGCGCGTTGGGGGGTAATTATAAGCAAACACCTACTTACCTTATTGGTTTTCAACAAAAAAAGTACAACGGCGAGACGAGTAGTAATTCTGCCTTTAGGGATGGATTTTTATTTTGGATACTTATATTAGCCCTTGAGACATATAATATAACTTATTCATATAAAATTAATAAAATAAGTAATTAATAAAATAGGTACCAACTAATCAAAATCTATTCTATACATATATTAAAATTGTGAGTTGAATCTGTACATCAAATATTTTTTGGAAAATCTTATTGAAATAGTCATTCTTATCGATACAGAGGCCGAATCTATAGTTCTTAGAATTTTTGTCTGTCTGTCTGTCTATTACCGCCATCACAAAAAAACCACTAGAGGGATTTTGATGAAATTTGGTATGGTGATAGCTGGTTATCCGGGTCAACTTATAGAATACTTTTTACCGCGGGAAAATATCTCATTTCTGAGAAAAAATACAAAAACTGTAATATAAGAGTTTACTAATATATAAAACCTAAGAATTTGGTTTATGGTCATCTGAACGCGGGCGGAGCCGCGGGCAATGCTAGTTATTCAATAAATGGTAATATTGAAGGAATATATTCGCCAATTTGTTTAGTATTTTACATTTTCGATAAGAATTACGTTGAGTTGGTATTTTCATCTTTCTATGAATAATACATGCCATTTACAACAACAACATAAAACACATAAAAAAACTACTTTACATATAAAAAAAATCTTTAAGTACATTAAATTATGCTTTATACAAGCGTTGCCCGCGACTTCGCCCGCGTATTTTAGGTTTTCAACCAACTTCTTCAAAAAGGAGGAGATTCTCAATTCGGCTATTTTTTTTTATTAAAATACTTTTTCCTCTTACTTTGCTACTACTAAGTCACTAAAAATACTAGTTATATATAAAAACGGAACGGAAAAAAAGAACGGAATTACAGCCTTCCTCAATAAATAATACATACATACATACGTTTAGTATGGATTTCTCAGAGATGAGATATTTTCCTGAAGTTAAAAGTATAGCCAGTCCTATATGTTGATCCGGATAACTACCAACATACTTACCTCAACAAAATCTGTCTATTGGTTTTGTCGTAATGCGTTCCCGGACAGACACACAGACAAAAATTCTAAAATTACAGATTCGGCCTCTGTATCTATACTAATATTATAAAGAGGCAGAGTTTGTTTGTTTGAACGCGCTAATCTAAGGAACTACTTACTAATCCTATTTGAAAAATTATTTTTGCATTAGATAGCCCGTTTATTGAGGAAGGCTATAGGCTAAATATCATCTCGGAAAAAGGTACTGTTCCCGTGGGATAGATTTGTTTTGTCTAGGGAAGAATCTGAAGCGAAGCGAGGGTGACCGTGAGAAGTCGACGACGAGGCCATAAAAATGTCTATTTCAATAAGATTTTCCAAAAAATATTTAATGTACAGATTCGGCTTAGTTACAATTTTATTATATGTATAGATATTGACATGGTCAAGAATCAAAATTGTTATCATCACGTATTATAAGTACAATATATCAATACACTTTCATTATTAAAATATCATATAATAATACCAACGTTAGCCATATACTTTTCTAAGGACGACTCGACAGAACCAGTGATTGTATTTTCCCGTGGGAATAAAAGTTTTTCGTTTAGTAAAATTTATCCTAAATATCGACTTGAGTAATAAGTTACCACTACACAAAATTTAGTTTAAATTCGTTCAGTACTTTTTGCGTGAAAAGTAAACACACAAACAGATATACGGACAAAAAATTCAATAAGTATTGTTTTTGGTCTATATTCTGTACACAATACGTACGCGTGGGCCTCCCTTCAATACGAGGGGGACTAGGCCATAGTCCACCACGCTGGCCGAGTGCGGGTTGGCGGACTTCACATGTCTTTCGAAAACTTGCTAGCTTCTCTCAGACATTCAGGTTTCTTTACGATGTTTTCCGTCACCGTAAGGCAAGTGGTAATCATGTTAAAAATGATTCGCACATGAAAATATCAGAGGTGCGAGACCCGGGATTTGAACTCGATTCACTCGGCTTCCCAAGCGAGCGCGTTACCACTGGGCTACCACTGTCTTTTAATGTATTATTAATGTATTTAAGGATGATGATTAGTTACAATTTTTTCTATTTTTAACCGACTTCCAAAAAGAGGAGGTTCTATGTTTGTCTGTATGTAAGTATTTTTTTCGACGTCGCTTTTGCAAGGTAACTTCGAATGAGTTTTCCAGTGAATTTTATTCTTATTTTCTATAAAGCTCTTCAATAGCTACTCAGAAAAATCGGTTGACAAACTAAGGAAAAAAAGGTAGTGAAGTGTTTTGTTTTTGCCTATTATTTATAAAATATAGATTCTATACATATCATAAAAATGAAACTGATCGCTGTCTGTACATGAAAGATATTTGAGTAGAACTAGTAACTGTTGGGGGTTGTTATTAACGAAATAGAACCCAAAACTCTGTGCGTTTGTGCGCGCTAATTTAAAAAAAGGCTAAACGATTTGGATGCGGTTTTCACTAATGTATAGTGTTAAGTATCACCTAAAATTAAGGGTTTGATTTATTTCAATCGGTTTATAAATAAAAAAAGTTATGTCAATTTAAAGAATCACCTAGGGACGAGCCCGAGCGAAGCGAGGGTGAGTCGCTAGTTTTTAATATAGGTATAGGTAAAACTTCAAGGTTACCTATAACCAACTATATATAAAGAAAACAGATAATATTTTCCTTATTATCCATTAAAGGTAAAATAATTAATTTTAATGTATTTTTGATACCACTCTGCCTTTTTAGATAAAACGAAACAATACTGCGTTAATAAATACGAGTAGGTAGCTCATATTCGTCACCAGCCTATAAATTATATATCTTACGAAAAGACATAATAAAAGAAAAACACATGCGCATTTATAATCTATACATATAACAAAATTGTAACTGATCGCTGTCTGTACAAAGAAGATATTTGAGAAAAAACAATTATTGATTTTTGGAATTTTAGTCTGTTTTTCTGTGCGTTTATGCGCGCTAATCTCAGCAACGGCTTAACCGATTTGGGTACGGTTTTCACTAATGTATTGTGGTAAGCTTCACTTAACATTTAGTTTTATTTTAATCGGTAAATAAATAAAAAAGTTGTCAATTTAAATAATTTTATGTGAATTTAAATACATAATTCTAATACCTAGGGACGAACACGAGCGAAGCAATGGTTAGTCGCCAGAGTTAGCGTAGTCATCATAATTTTTACATCTTTTAATTAAAAATATCTGTATTTATTATATTGAATTAAAATAAATGAATTAAAGAGGTAATAATAATGTGTTAAATAATAATTATTTATTAATTTGATGATTTTTTTCTATAATGGCTTATACTTGCGTTAACAGACGCAATCCATTCTGCCAGTGTCACGTTTTGTGAGGAAGACACGAATGAGATTGAGCGGTAATTTTGAAATTTAGAAAATTTAATATGGAATTCAAATTCAACTTTACGTTTGGCTCAGTGTGTAGTGTGTAATCCTACTTGCTTTGCCAGCGGATGCGGGTTCGAATCCCGCTGGGGGCATTCATTTGTGTGATGAGCACGAATGTTTGTACTCCAGTCATGGGTGTTTATATTTATAATATGTATGTATTTAAAGTTATATATATATATATATATATATATATATATATATATATATATATATATATATATATATATATATATGTACTGTATCAACTATCTGGTATCCATAACACAAGCTTCGTAGCTTACCATGGAACTAGATGGTGCTGTGTGTTAATGTCCCAACATATTTAAATTATAAATGAATTAATTTGATTTATACGATGGCTTTGATGGCAACATTATTTTTTTAGATTATTAAAAATGTGACACAACTGCAATGTTGACAGTATGTGAGAGTGCGAGTAACGGTCCGGTGTGTTATTTAATTATTGTAAATTTAAATTATTTAAATACATTAATAAACGAATGTAATAATTGGATATTTCATTTAAAGTGCTATGCTAATACTAGTATTAAATAAGTAACGATAATATGTTAGATACATCAAAAGTTTATTACTCAATACAAAAACATAGTCAAAAATCGAGTAAGAATTCCTATATACCTAAATAAACAACGCTACATTTTCAACGGCTGTACAAAGTTGCTCTGGGTTCCTTAAATCATACATACAATATACTATATTATGCATTAAATATTTGTTGTAGGTTGTATTATAACGTGTTTTCCCGTGGGAATAAGATAATCACCCGCGGTAGAAAGTAGCCTATGTCACTCTGCAACCTTCCAACTCCTTCTATCTCCTTCTATCTCCACATCAAAAAATCTCTGTTCCTCCACATAAGAAAATATTTCGACGTAAAAGAAAAACAAACTTGCAAATTGCTGTAAAGCATCCGAAACGTCGGGAAACAAAAATCACAATAAATCCGCGAAATAATCCGAAAAGATTGTTTTATTTAAAAAGAACAAACTTATTTTAACAAACGGGTCTCGAACCCGGAACTACCAGAGACTACTCCCATGAAACCAGGGGATCTTTCCTAACGGTTTTTTCTTATGTCTTTGTTATATATATCTTATTTTTATGCACATAGAATTATTATAGAATATACCGTATTTACTAAAATAACAGGAAGTACCCAAATTTTATTTATTATCACTATTAACTGAAGTATGGCCGTTTATTAGAATTGTGATCTTTAATCGCCCTATTCTAAATGCGAAAGTTTGTACCTACGTGTGCTTGTTACTAATTTATACTAAAACGGCTGGCACGATTTTGAGGAAATTTCGTACATACGTTTCGTATTACGTTTTTTTTTAGTTTTAACGTAAGCAAAGCCGCGGCCTCTGCTAATATAGGTCAACTGTAAAATACAACAGGTATTGGTCGTTTGATCAAATAAGCACTGAGGCGACGTAATTACAGCCAAGTAAATAAGTAATTTCTTTTAAAAATATGGCAATATAAAACAACATTTAAACTACTACTAAAACTTACTAAAAGAATATTCAGAATTAAATATTACTTTCTTAGATTTACGCGAATATTTGACATCTTATATATATATTAAAACTTTTTAACAAAAAAATAAAAACCGACTTCAAACAAAAGCACTAAAAAGTGAAAAATAACTGATTGGTAGTTTTCATTTACTATACATACCTAATCAAATATTTTCGAAGTCGGTGTGCTTTGCTTTGTATGGGCTGGCACCGATTTCGAAAATATTTGATTAGGTATGTATTTAATAGGTAGGCTTTAATTACTTAGCCAAAGCACACCGACTTCGAAAATATTTGATTAGGTATGTATAGTAAATGAAAACTACCAATCAGTTATTTTTCACTTTTTAGTGCTTTTGTTTGAAGTCGGTTTTTATTTTTTTGTTAAAAAGTTTTTATTTTTCCCTTTTTAGTGTAGACAGTAGTAGCAAAGTAAGGATTCTAACGTGTTAGGCTTGTCAAATCAAACATAAAAACTTTTTAACAAAAAAATAAAAACCGACTTCAAACAAAAGCACTAAAAAGTGAAAAATAACTGATTGGTAGTTTTCATTTACTATACATACCTAATCAAATATTTTCGAAGTCGGTGTGCTTTGCTTTGTATGGGCTGGCATCGATTTCGAAAATATTTGATTAGGTGTGTATTTAATAGGTAGGCTTTAATTACTTAGCCAAAGCACACCGACTTCGAAAATATTTGATTAGGTATGTATAGTAAATGAAAACTACCAATCAGTTATTTTTCACTTTTTAGTGCTTTTGTTTGAAGTCGGTTTTTATTTTTTTGTTAAAAAGTTTTTATTTTTCCATTTTTAGTGTAGACAGTAGTAGCAAAGTAAGGATTCTAACGTGTTAGGCTTGTCAAATCAATTAAAATAAGCCCAAACTCAAAGTATCTACTATTAGCCGTTAAAGAGTTCCACCTATCCACCTTCTGGCCTTGCCATCAGATCAGGTCAACAACACCGAACCACTGTACTATCAACGAAAATAGAAATACTTGCAAAGTTTCAAGTCAATATGACAATTAGAAGTAGGTTAAATTCATTATTAGTTGTTTTTCCACCCTTAGGGGTGGTATTTTTTTTGACATTTAAATGGGACCAATCTGGAAGTATACCCTTTCAAACAAAACAAAAATTGTCCAAATCGGTTAATAAATGACGGAGTTCTGAGGTAACAAACATAAAAAAAAAAAAAAAACATACAGTCGAATTGAGAACCTCCTCCTTTTTGAAGTCGGTTGAAAATAAGCCCAAACTCAAAGTATCTACTATTAGCCGTTGAAGAGTTCCACCTATCCACCTTCTGGCCTTGCCATCAGATCAGGTCAACAACACCGAACCACTACTATCAATGAAAATAGAAATACTTGCAAAGTTTCAAGTCCATATGACAATTAGAAGTAGGTTAAATTCATTATTAGTTGTTTTTCCACCCTTAGGGGTGGTATTTTTTTTTGAAATTTAAATGGGACCAATCTGGAAGTCTACCCTTTCAAACAAAACAAAAATTGTCCAAATCGGTTAATAAATGACGGAGTTCTGAGGTAACAAACATACAGTCGAATTGAGAACCTCCTCCTTTTTGAAGTCGGTTGAAAAGAAAGTCGTGTTAGTTACACTATTTATAACTCCAGAACGGCTGAACCGATTTGGCTGAAAATTGGCGGGGAGGTAGCTTAGAACCCAGAGACGGACATAGGATACTTTTTATCCCGTTCGACCGCGTTCCAATTTTTATGATATTTTAATTTTTGGATTTCTCTTAGTCCGGAATAGGTAAGTATTAAAACATCAGAATAATTAACGAAAAAAAAAAATTATATGGCTTACGCTGGCTAATAACTTTTTATATCTATTTAAAACGTACCTAGCGACGAACCCGAGCGAAGCGAGGGTGAGCCGCTAGTTTTAAATAAAACTATCTTTTCGGATTATCGGAGAGACTCCCGTGACCATGATTGCTGTAAAGCATTCGAAACGTCGGAAAACAAAAATCAAAGTAGATCCGCGAAACAATCCGAAAAGATAGTTTTATTCAGAATTAAAATTATATTTAGATTTAGTTAGTACATTTCAGTCTAATTCAAAGAATGTTTCATTCTAACAGACACAATAATATTTTATTTGCATAAAGAGATTGTAGTTTTGACCAATTTTGTGGTTGAGATCCCCTTTTAAGCAAATAATTTGCCTGTATTAGGAGACCCCGCCCTTTCATAACAAAACGTAATTTAATCTTTAATCTGATTATAATATATATAACGAATTTAGCCCGCTTTGTAACACTATTTCTCACTACCATAGGTTGGCTGGAAGAGATCTCTTCTAGAAATAAGTCCACCTTTGTAAATAACAACTGTTTTAAATTACTGTATTGATTTTTTTAAGTGCAATTAAGAATAGTAATAATAATAATATAGGTAATACAACAAACTTAGATAAATTAAAAAAATTGTGCAACGAAATCATATTTTACATACATGTACTCGTACTCAAGTTAATTAAACCGTGAGGAAGCTACCACTATCACAAAGTTATTTATAAATAATAAATATATTGACGACACGTTTGGCTCAGTTTGTAGTGACCCTACTTTCTGTGTCAGCGGTCGCGGGTTCGAGTCCCGCTGGGGGCATTCGTTTGTGTGATGAGCATGAATGTTTGTACTTCAGTCATGGGTGTTTATATTTATAATATGTATGTATTTAAAGCTATATATGTGTAGTGTATCAACTATCTGGTATCCATAACACAAGCCTCGTAGCTTACCATGGAACTAGATGGTGTTGTGTGTTAATGTCCCAACATATTTATTATTTATTTAAATATATAAGCCCTTATCAGTAGAAATCCACTACAAAATCGCGTGCACAGTTGCCCTCTATTTAACTTCCTCCAAATGTCCTCAATCACCTTCACCTCGTCTTAGCTTTTGAACCGAACGTGATAAGATAACAGATCATTTGTTGTTTATCAAAGTCTTTCTCCAACACGCCTAACTCAGGGTAAGACACTTATGTCGTTACATCCACATACAAATATTTAAATTGATATAGTAAAATTAACGAATTACTTAAAACAAAACAAACACTAGGTTTGCTACAGTGGTGGAAATTCAAACATAAATATTATTGAAAATATAATAAAAAATATATTATTTAAAATTTGTAAATAATAATATTGAACTGAGTCTACCTATGTACTTACGTATATAGTACTAGCGATTTACTTCGTCCTTAGCTTGATTCCCAATACAAACTTTCATCCCTATTTTCAACCCCTCATGGAGTGATTTCTGGGATAAAAGTATCCTATGTCCTTCCCAGGATCTCAAACATTTCCCGCGGCTCCGCCCGCGTTCAGGTGGCCAAAAACCAAATTCTTAGGTTTTACATATTATTATACTCTTACATTGCAGTTTTTGTATTTTTTCTCAGAAATGAGATATTTTTCCACGGTAAAAAGTATCCTATATGTTGACCCGGATAACCAGCTATCATCATACCAAGTTTCATCAAAATCTCTCCAGTGTTTTTTACGCGAAGCGGTAACAGACATATAGACAGAAAGACAAAAATTCTAAAAACTATAGATTCAGCCTCTGTATCGATACTAATTTTTATTTCAAAAAATTTTCCAAAAAAATATCTAATGCACAGATTCGGCTTAGTTACAATTTTATTATATGTATAGATATGTGCACTTTGCTAATGACAATGTAAGTTTGATGTTTTTAACTTTACTAGTGATCTCCCCGTGGTTGAAAATCATCCATTATTCATTATGTTTGATCGATATTGAGTTTCTTTTTTCAAAGTTATATAGATAGCCTATAAATCTAAAAGGCTTTTGAAACGGGCCCATAGATTCAGAGATTTGCACGTACAGACAAACAAACTTTTCATCTATATATTATGTAGGTACTTCTATATATATAAAAGAAAGTCGTGTTAGTTACACCACTTATAACTCAAGAACGGCTGAACCGATTTGGCTGAAAATTGGCGGGGAGGTAGCTTAGAACCCAGAGACGGACATAGGATACTTTTTATCCCGTTCGACCGCGTTCCAATTTTTATGATATTTTAATTTTTGGATTTCTCTTAGTCCGGAATAGGTAAGTATTAAAACATCAGAATAATTAACGAAAAAAAATTAAAATTTATATGGCTTACGCTGGCTAATAACTTTTTATATTTATGTATTTAAAACGTACCTAGCGACGAACCCGAGCGAAGCGAGGGTGAGCCGCTAGTATATAATATTGATGAAGGTTATCTAACATCATGCTACATCTTTTAGCAGTGAAGTAATCTATAAGTACATATAATAAAATTGTAACTAAACCGAATCTGTACATTAAATATTGCGAAATCTTATTGAAGTAGACATTATTATCGATACAGAGGCCGAATCTATAGTTTTTAGAATTTTTGTCTGTCTGTCTGTCTCTTACCGTATCACGAAAAAAACACTGGAGGGATTTTGATGAAATTTGGTATGATGATAGCTAGTTATCCGGGTCAACATATAGGATACTTTTTACTGCGAGAAAATATCTAATTTCTGAGAAAAATAAAAAAAACGGTAATGTAAGAGTATACTAATATGTAAAACCTAAGAATTTGGTTTTTGGTCATCTGAACGCGGGCGGAGCTGCGGGCAATGCTAATCTATACCTATATAATAATATGTTGGGACATTAACACACAGCACCATCTAGTTCCATGGTAAGTTACGAGGCTTGTGTTATGGATACCGGATATTTGATACACTTTTTACGTGTTTGGTAAGAAGATAGTTTGAGACTCTGAGAAGGACATAGGATACTTTTTATCCCGGGAATCATCCCTTAAGGGACAATGCGGATGAAAATTTGTATGGGGAATCAAGCTAGGGACGAACCCGAGCGAAGCAAGGATGAGTCGCTAGTAACTTTATAAATACATATAAACAATAACTGGACTTAGACCTTCAAAAATAAATAAGTAGCACATGGTAAAAAAAATATCACGTAAATGTGAATGATATTAAAAATTTTATATCTGATATACCAATTAGAAGACTTGAGAAACTTATATTACTCATATTTGTATTGAATGAATAACGAGATATTACGTTACTTCATACCTCTATTTTATACTAGCGACTCACTCTCGCTTCGCTCGTCTTTAGCTTGCTTCCCAATACAAATTTTCATCCCCATTGTCCCGTAAGCGATGATTCCCGGGATAAAAAGTATCCTGTGTCCGTCCCAGAGTCTCAAACTATCTTCTTACCAAATTTCATCTAAATAAGTTCAGTAGATCCAGAGATTATCCCCTACAACGTCACAAACTCACAAACTTCACCTCTTTATAATATTAGTATAGATTGTGCGGAATTTTATAGTTAAAATCCAAACACATGTTTTTTTCAAGCGACTTCAATAAAAACTAATATGTTTGTGTGCGTGTATGTTAATCAGTCAGTCAGTTAACAATAGATTTCTTAGAATTTTAATTGATTTCTTAGAAATTTACCTGGAGGTGTTATGGGATATGTACGAAATTTGAAATTTGAAAATATTTCATATTAGCGACTCATACTTGCTTCGCTTTGGGTTCGCCGTTCGTCCATTGACAAAAACAAGTAATATATCAACAAATCATACATTTTTCCGAGATAAAAAGTAACCTATATGCCAAATTTCACCCAGATCCATCCAGCCGGTCTGGCGTGATTGAGTAATAAACATTCATCCAAACTCTCGCATTTATAATATTAATAGATAATTTACAATTTTAAATTGCGCACTCCCCTTTATCTTGTCTGAGGTTACTAAACGTGAAATTTAGAAAAAAATGCAAATTGTGGAGCTTCACTCACATTTAACAAGAAAGTAAGAAAATTATAGCGATAATTCATAACTATTAAAAATCTTGTCACATACGAGTCTCGCATTTAACCGATTTTTATTTCAGCGCATTGGTCAATGCTTTATAAATAATTTAATAATAAATATGTTGGGACATTAACACACAGCACCATCTAGTTCCATGGTAAGCTAGAAGGCCTTTGTTATGGATACCAGAAGTTGATATACTACACATATATAACTTAAATACATATATATGTATAATATAAAAATGAATCACTGAATGTGTTGGTAAGCGCAAATCTCGAGAGCAGCTGAACCGATTTCGCTAATTCTTTTTTGAAGTGAAACTTCTTTAGAATCGTTGTGATTTGAAACTCGATGCAACGGAAATGCGACAGTAAAAAGAGACAAACATATAAATATATAGGATTAAGCCGGCGATAGAATGAGATAGAATACATTGCGATGATGCCATGGTAACCGTTGTCATGGTAACCGTTGTTATTTGATAGAATACATTACAAAGGAAGTGAAAAATAATAAAATTCATTACTGATTATTATGTAATGTTTATATTTATGTCAAATAAAATGTAAAATAACTTTTAAACTTGGTAAAAATAATATAAAAAAATCCTTATGATTATCCTACTCCTGATACTCTATATTCATATCATTTTCTGAAGTTTCACTTCTACGATGTGTGAATTGCACATTTATTACTCCTACGTTTCCTTAAAATATTTTTTATATATTTTTAGAATATTCCTTGAAGTACGAGGATGGTTATTACGGAGAGAAAAATTTAAAAAATTGTCTGAAAAAAATTAAAAACAACACTTTTCTATACTCCCATACAAAAGATTCGTAATAATACTTAAAAGTCAATTTGAACTTTAACACCATACCATAAAGTTTAAGTGTTAGTGGAGAGGTTCCGGGAAGGCAAAACAATTGAGTGACGTTAGTATCGTATAAATATTAATGTCAATATTATTAACAAAAAAAAACAATTAATGGCTAACGCTGGCTAATAACTATTTATATCTATATAAAACGTAGTTAGCGATGAACCCGAGCGAAGCGAGGGTGAACCGCTAGTTATAAATATAAACACCCATGACTGGAGTACAAACATTCGTGCCCATCACACAAATGAATGCCCCCAGCGGGACTCGAACCCGCGACCCCTGGCACAGCAAGGAGGGTCACTACAAACTGAGCCAAACGTGTCGTCAGGTTACAATATCCATTGTTAGTTTATATTCAAAACCACATATGCTTATATACCTATTCTGTGGGATATCCCAACATTAATAGTATCCTTTGATACAACATAACATTAAAAAGATTAGATAGATTTAAAAAAAAAGATAACGAGTTGATATTAGTCCCGCTGAGTTTCTTTCTCCAGTTCTTCTCAGGTCTGAGGCTTCTTCTTTCCGAACTGGTAGTAGACTCATGGAGTTCAGTAAACAATTGTAATAATTTAATGCTGAATAAAATATATTGAATTGAAATAAAAATAACATCTTTGTACCTATAGCATTTTAGTGAAGAGGGTGAATTTTCACTCGTATTTCCACCAAATATTTTATTTGAAGAAAAATAAAACCGTATAAGTACGTCACTCAATAAATTTGCCATTTTAATCACTTATATATATTCCAAAACAAGTTGTTATAGGTATTCGCATATTATTATTTTTTTACGCAAAACTCGTGCGTACTTTGTACAAATCACAAACTTGACCGTTATGTCCAGTGGTAGTGTGAAATGTGTATAAGTTGCGGGTCGCGAGTTACTTTTGTTATGGTTTAAATACAGTAGATTTATCTTCATAACTGAATCGAATCTGTTTTTTGGAACATTAAATATTTTTTGGAAAATCTTATTGAAATAGTCATTATTATCGATACTGAGGTCGAATTTATAGTTTTTAGAATTTTTGACTGTCTGTCTGGGAACACTACACGAGAAAACCACGAGACAGATTTTGATGTATGATGATAGCTGGTTATTCGTGTCAACATATAAGATACTTTTTACTGCGGGAAAATATCTCATCTTTGAGAAATCTATACTAAACGTTAAAAACTTTAAAAAATATATAGAAACCGACTTCTAAGCACTAAAATGTAAAAAATAACTAAATAATAAATAAAAGATTGAAAGTTTTGGTTGGAAATTGTTAGGAATTTGACATAATTTGTATGGTGCTTATGTCATATTTATCTTTAGTTAAAAAATCCATAGAAGGATAGTTTTTATATAATACTTTCTTAGATTTACGCGAATATTTGACATTTTAAATAAAACTATCTTTTCGGGAGAGACTCTCCCATGATTGATGAGTGACCATGATTGCTGTAAAGCATTCGAAACGTCGGGAACCAAAAATCCAAATAAATCCGCGAAAAAATCCGAAAAGATATTTTTTTATTGTTATCCGCTATAAGCCAACTACTAATGCAATAATGATGACGTCGATTCGTTGTTGTGCGAAAGGAGGATGAACAAACTTACTTTTTCACTATAATTTTGAAAAATATAAGTACACTAGCAGAACCCGCGGCTTCGCTTACGCTAAAACTACAGAAAAACTCTAAAAAAGTGCAAGTAAACTCCAACTATCTCCACACAAAAAATCACATTAATCCGTCTCTCCGATTCGACGTGAAAGAAAGACAAACAAACAAACACACACTTTCACATTTATAATATTAGTATGAATATTATTGATACTATGAAGTAGACAATGGATTCCATTATATATATATATATATATATATATATATATATATATATAATGTGTTATAGTAGTGTTTCTACTATGTTATGTTGACATAACAACGTTTGTAATTTCCACTAGAAAAAATATCTGAAACCTTGCCAAATAAACATTTTTTACGTATGAAGAAAACTATTTTCATACAAATGCCCTCTTGGACTTGATTCAATGATAGAAATGATAAAATATTTACCTAATGATTTGTAATTTTGGATGTTTTTACTTTTAGTCTAATCGTTGTGTGCTTGAAGACAGTTACTTCAAAAGTTTTCCAAAAGTTTTGTTATTTGGTATTTCTGTACATTTTAATATTCTTTATTAGTGTTTTTATTTTGGCTATTCTAGCTATCTTTTTTTGGTGCCTTAGAGTTGTGTTAAGAAATGCAATACATTCTGCCAGTGTCACGTGTTGTGAGGAGGACACGAATGAGTTTGAGTGGTAATTTTAAAATTTAATACTTATATCCTCTAGCTATGTTTGCCGCTTGTATTGGAAAAATGTGACTATTTTGGTTATGTTGTTATTTGAAAATATCTCAATTTCTACTCTTTTTAAAATTGAACGATATTTTTATAATTTAAACTTCATATAATAAGCTTTTGATCTTTCTTGTTGTCATTATAAACATATCAACTCCAGGTAAATTTCTAAGAAATTAATGAAATTTCTAAGAAATCTGGCACGCCGCGCCGGTGTGCCCGCGGTCGTGGAGGGTTTAATGTACCTACTAACGGCACACTCTCGCTTCGCTCTGGTTCGCCTCTAGAAAAACAAAAACAAATCTATCCCACAGGAATCGTTCATTTTTCGGGGATAAAAAGTAGCGTATGTGTTATTCTTATGTATGAGTTATAAACATCCATTCAGTAGTTTTTGCATGAAAGAGTAACAAACATCTATACATTTAAACATCCATACATCCTCACAAACTTTCGCGTTTATAATATAGTAGGATTATCATAGAAAATTTTTCGATAATCGAAATATGATCTCTAATAACATTTGCTTACAAAGTTACAACTAGCTACCTACATACTGCGTCCCTAGGTGCCTAACAGTACCTTCTATGAAACATTAAGTCATACTTCATAGTCTTTTTGTAGGATACAAAATTTCATCAAAATCCATCGAGCCGTTTCTGTATGAGGTCGTTAGTATTTTCATCTATACATATAATAAAATTCTAACTAAATCGAATCTGTACATTCAATATTTTTTGGAAAATCTTATTGAAATAGTCATTATTATCGTTACAGAGGCCGAATCTATAGTTTTTAGAATTTTTGTCTGTCTGTCTGTCTGTCTGTCTGTCTGTCTGTCTGTCTGTCTCGGAACGCACCACGAGAAACCACTGTACAGATTTTGATGAAATTTGGTACGACGATAGCTGGTTTTCCAGGTCAATATTTAGGATACTTTTTAATGCGGGAAAATACTTCATCTGTGAGAAATCTAGGTATAGTAACCGTTAAAACGTACTTAGGAGACGAACCTGAGCGGAGCGGGTGAGTCGCTAGTATATACATATAATAAAATTGTAACTAAGCCGAATCTGTACATTAAATATTTTTTGAAAAATCTTATTGAAACAAATATTATTATCGATACAGAGGCCGAATCTATAGTTTTTAGAATTTTTGTCTGTCTGTCTGTTACCACATCACAGAAAAACCACTGAATGGATTTTGATGAAATTTGGTATTGTGATAGCTGGTTATCTGAGTCAACATATAGGATACTTTTTACCACAGGAAAATATCTCATTTCTGAGAAAAAATACAAAAACTGCAATGTAAGAGTATAATAATATGTAAAACCTAAGAATTTGGTTTTTGGTCATCTGAACGCGGTCGGAGCCGTGGGCAATGCTAGTATTGTAAAAAAATCGTAAGTCACATTATTCTCTTTTGTACGTCGCGTTAATAAAAAGTCCGTATTATAAAAAAGTTTTAATTTAAATAAAAAAGGTAATGATATTTCTCATTTGTACCACTTACAGCTATTTCCAATAACGGTCTGTGGTCGGAATGCTATCGATTTTCATTATGGCATTCCTGAAGGAACGCCTCGGTTATAGAGCCGTAATGGACCTAACATTTTATACTCAATATATATATACATATTTTATTTGTATATCTATCTGTATTATGTTTATATTACTAGCTACCCAACCTGACTTTGTCTAGACTTTAACTTAAGCACTTCTTATAAATATTAATGGTATAGGAAAAATTCTAACAAACCTATTGTACATATACTTATCAGAATAGCACCTCTATGAGTTTATTTATGTATAACTACCTACTCACCATCGCTTCGCTCGAGTTCGTTCCTGGGTTGCTTCCCCATACAAACTTTTAACCCCAATTTACCCTCTGAAGGGATGATTTCCGGGATAAAAACTATCCTATGTCCTTCCTAGGGTCTCAAACTATCTTCTTACCGATTTTCATCTAAATCGGTCCAGTAGTTTTGGAGCCTATTCAGTACAAACAAACAAAAAACAAATCTTTCCTCTTTAATCTTTATAATATTAGTATAGATTTATCCTTAATCTTAACTAACTTTAATAAATAGTGTATTAAATTACAAAAATCATTTTGAAATCAGACCAATATCTACAGTGATATCTATAGATTACCTATATATCTATAGATTATAAAATCTTAACTTGACCTCCTTTAAACAAATTGAATGTTATGGATAACATCGGTTTAAAGAACTTTATTTCTCATTACGAACAAGTCTTTTACATGAGAAACATATATAAAGATATAAGAAATTATGACAGTTGATCAGTAGAACTGGGAACATTAGTTACAAAGAATATATTTATATAACCTAGACTTAAAGCTATTGTAAGTTTTTGAATTTTTTATTTCTTTCGGTAAACTATTATAAAGTTTTGCTCCCTCAAAAGTTATAGTTTTCTGTCCAGACTTGGTTCTGGTTATGGGCAGCTCTAAGTGCTTTTTTTACAAAAGATATCTCTGCAGTATGAAATGTTTTATCTATTATTTTACGCATGAGTGTACAGGTAGTGTAGCAGTGCAATTGTTTTATGTTCATTAGCTTAGTTTCTTTGTAAATTTTTTCAGATGATGTTAAGTAAGGTTAATGGAATAGTAGTTTTATTAATTTGTTTTGTGAGACTTGTAACTTAGCTAGTTTAGATTTTGACGCCATACCCCATATTTCAATCAGATATAACAAATGTGGTTTTACAAGGCTATTATAAATCATTAAGCGGACTCGACGCGGTAAACATCGGGCCGTAGTTCTAAGAGAACCGATTAATCTGGAAAGTTTGCTTATTATGTGGTCAATATGCGAATTATTAGTTAGATTGGTGTCCAGTATTAAACCTAAATATTTTTCCTCCTTCTTTTCTTCCAATGGAACATTATTGATTGTAAGGGTTGTATGGTTATGAATTTTTTTGTTCCTTGCTTTAAAGATGATATAACAGGTTTTACTTATGTTGATGGTGAGTAAATTGCATTGAAACCACGTGTGAAGTTTGTCAAGATCTTCCTGTGCATGAGAGATAATATCATTTATTGAGGACCCAAAGTAAAATAAGCATGTATCGTCAGCATAAAGTGTGAGCTCACCGTGTAGGTCTAATTGATTATGGATAACATTTCGTTTGGTTTAAAATATAGGAATTAATGCTTAGCTAAAAAAAAATTACGTTAATTTAAAACTCATATTATTAAAATATATTCTAGTAATTTATTGCTAGTATCTTTTAGACGACGCCTGATTCTCTAATGAACGCAAAATGTATATTTTAGATATTGCTATTAATTTTTTTAAGGAGTCTTTGTTCAAAACATTGTGTTTTTTTTATTTTTAGTGTTATTTTCTCTGGCATCATTGGCACGTGGTAAAAAATAAATACTACAATATTTAAAAAAATAGCAGATTTCTGTTGGTGAAGGAGTTTTTATTGTAATTTCAAATATTACATATAGTATAAAATTAATTAATTATATTTTCTTAAAAATGTCTAAATTTATAACTTACTAGCAGTAAGCTTCCGATCGCTACAAACTTCACATTTCACTGGGTTAATCTGAAGATTCCTGCAAATAAATGAATATAAATAAATATGTTGGGACATTAACACACAGCACCATCTATTTCCATGGTAAGCTACGAGGCTTGTGTTATGGATACCAGATAGTTGATACACTATACATAACATATAACTTTAAAGACATACATATTATAAATATAAACACCCATGACTGGAGTACAAACATTCGTGCTCATAACACAAACGAATGCCCCCAGCGGGACTCGAACCCGCGGCTGCTGGCACAGCGAGTAGGGTCACTACAAAGTGAGCCAAACGTGTCGTCATTGCCTGAAAATTTCATCAAAATTCCAGCCTTTTTGAGTCCATAGAGAGCATACATATACATTGATTTTTATAATATTATAATATTTTTATATATTATAAAAGTGGGGATATTATGAATGATACGTCACATCACTATTATAATACTTTAATTAAAAAGTAATACTTTATTTACAGACATAATGGAGCAGACGGACCAAGAGCAGGTGCGCTGCTCTTCGAGCGAGAGCGATAACTTCGAGAAAATAGATACTGAAGATCTACGTAACGTAAGTGTACTTTTTTTTAAAGTACACACATATGTATATCTATACTTCTATAGTAATATTATAAAGAGGCAGAGTTGTTTGTTTGGACGAACACGCTAATCTCAGGAACTACTACTGATTTTTTTTTACATTAGATAGCAATTTATTGAAAAACCAAATTTTTAAGTTTTACATATTAGTATACTCTTACATTGCAGTTTTTGTATTTTTTCTTAGAAATGAGATATTTTCCCTCGATAAAAAGTATCATATATGTTGACCCGGATAACCAGCTATCACCATACGAAATTTCATCAAAAGCCCTTCAGTGGTTTTTCTGTGATGCGGTAACAGACAGACAGACAAAAATTCTAAAAAACTATAGATTCGGGCTATGTATCGATAATAATGACTATTTCAATAAGATTTTCCAAAAAATATTTAATGTACAGATTTGGCTTAGTTAGAATTTTATTATATGTATAGATTAATATATAAATGCGAACGTAACTCTGTATGTTACCTTTTCACGCGTAATCCGCTGAACTGATTTAGACGAAATTTGGTATGGAGATAGTTTGAGACCCTGGCAAGGACAAAGGATATTTTTTACCCCGGAAATCGTCCCTTAAAGGGGTGAAAAGGGGGGTGGAACTTTGTATGGGGAAATAATAATTTCTCAAGTAAGGAATATAAAACTTATCATACCTATGACCATAGATAGATTATATAGTCTATGTATTCCATACTAATCATCATGAGGTTAGTATAAATAATAAAAAAGCAAAATTTGCCAAAATAATATACTGAAAAGAAAATGGCGAAGATTAGTTATAAAAATATAAAATGCTAGCCATTTAATTAGCCATTCTATCTATTCCAGAACGAAAACCCTCACTTTATCGTAGGGGATGAAGGATCAGATGTACCCCAAGAGGACGATGGTCCTTCACACGAGGGAGGCGATTCCTTCCCCAACGCTCCCCCTCCGAATATACGACCAAAGATGACATTAGCACAGCAACTGGCTTTGGCTGAGAAGAGAAGTAAACTCAGGTGAGTTATCTAGTGTTTTTTTTTTTCATAATAATAATATACAGTCAAACCTGAGTGAGTGAGAACTGGGTAAGCGTAGTGTTGCAACACAAAACGTTATTTTTTCTACCGTGATAAAAAACAGCATGAAAAAAACGCGTTTTTTTGGAGCATGTTTTTTTTCAAGAGTACAGAAATCAAAATTATTAAAGTATTTTCCTTAATATATTAAAGAGTTTATATTAGAGTTATCTGTATATTTTTAAACCTACCATACTTTTTTGGTTGAATAGTGCCAAGCTTACATATGAAAATTCCGACACTGACAAGTACAAGGGTGGCACTGATACTGAAAGTGGTACTGACATTGACACACAGAAAAAATTATATTTTATTTAATTGATACTTAAATTGATTTGTAATTTTAGTAAAATCACAGATCATATATGTATAGTTTAAAATGTAAGAAATTAGAAAACATACTTCAATAAAACATTTCATTTCCTATAGATTTTTTTTTCTGAAAAAAAAAACAAAAATTAGTTAAAAAACAAAGGTACTAAGTTTTTTAATGTTTTTTTTTCAATATAGTGAAAAAAAGTCGTTTTCTTTTATGTTACATCACTAGGTAAGCGAGAAAACTCTGTAAGTGAGAGCAATTGCCAGATCACGTCATTTTATCCCTCTAAAACCTCTATATCAGAGAAACAGAAACCTCCATAAGAGAAAGTAGTTTTTCATTCGTGGACCTGCTATAATATATATAACTGATACTGCTACTTGCCTGTACCTCTAGAAGCGACAGTCGAACGATTTTAACACATATTTTTTTATACCTCTATCTATATATGAGAAAGGCCACTCCAACTTGGGTTAGTGAAAAATCTCCATAAGCGATCAGAAAGAGATCGCGGTCCCTTTCTTGTTATCGTTTGACGTATGTAGCTTAAGTTTTATTTGTAAGCTGTGTTATTGTAAATTTTTAAGGTTATTTAATATAATACTTTCTTACATTTACGCGAATATTTGACATTTTAAATAAATCCGCGACAAAATCCGAAAAGATAGTTTTATTTAAAATGTTATTTAATATTTTAAATGTTTTGCCTTGTCATATACAATCTTTTTATGTATGTATGTATGTATGTATGTATGTATGTATGTATGTATGTATGTATGTATGTATGTATGTATGTACGGATGTACGTATGGATGTATTCAGCCCTTTTTAACATCCCACTGCTAAGCACGGGCCTCCCTTCAATATAAGGGGGATCAAGCAAAAAACCACGAGTTGGCGGTATGCATATATCTTTCGAAAACTTGTTAAGTTCTTCCTCAGACATGCAGGTTTCCTTACGATGTTTTCCTTCATCGTAACACAAGTGATAATCACGTATACCATGTGATGTAACAATAATTTCATGTGCGAATGCACATGAAAATATCAGAGGTGTGAGAGTCGGGATTTGAATCTGTTTCAATCTGTTTCCCAAGCTAACGTTAGTGCTACTACTGGGCTACCACTGAATTTAAATAATAAAAATAATATTAAAATATGAGGCAAGAAAATTTTTGCACTCGATAATACTTAAGAAATAAGAGTCTTCACAAGTGACTTTAAAATTTTGCGCGAATGATACTTACTTTGTATCTGTCACAGGCATATTGTATAATAATTTGTCATCGTTATACAAACGACGCATTTTGTTTCAAAACAACGGCTGATTTGTAAAATGCCGAAGGCAAATTGTAAAGTCCTTCAGTCTTAGTCATTATAATCTTGTCGAAATATGTAATTATGATTTAAAAATAGAATCAGCTATTTTACAAAACGATTAGACATTTTACAAAATAGCTAAAAAAATAATATTACATTAGGATTTGGTGATAGATAATGGTATGACATTGGTGAAGTAATTTAAGCATGTCTTGAAGTAATTAACAAGAAAATTGAATGAATGCTTTCTTAGATTTACGCGAATATTCCAAAATCTAAAAATCTAAATAAATCCATGAAAACATCCGAAGAGATAGTTTTATTTAAAATTGAATTCAATAGATTAAGGTAGGTGAGTATCTCTTAGCTTTTTTGTTAACCTATTTTTTTCTTAAACCCAGAAACACTTAATTTCTACAGTGCTGTTTATTACAATGCAAAATTTTCAAATTTGCCTCGCCATTTTACAAACTAGCTAGCGTATGCTAGACGACGCCGTTTGTATAATGACGAATCATAAGATTTGCCTGCGACATATCAGTTCGTATTTGCTGTATCAATACATAACTATGTAAATATATAAAAATTCAAACGACTATTATCAGTGACATCACTCTAACATGTAGTCAGCTATACTAATATTATAAAGAGGCAGAGTTTGTTTGTTTGAACGCGCTAATCTCAGGAACTACTAATCCGATTGAAAAAAAAACTTTTTGTATTAGATAGCCCGTTTATTGAGGAAGGCTATAGGCTATATCATCATGATACTACCCAAGGGAGCGTAGCAGTAATTATATATACACATACATACATACTATTCGTCAAATAATAATATTGATAATGATTTATTGTTTGTGAAAACACCTTTAGGTGCATTAATTCAATAAAAGTATTATTATAATCTACATACAATTGCCAAAAATATAATGATGATAATAAAAGATATGCATGATTAAGACGTCTTCATTTTTTATCAGTCCATAAAAATAAATTATTATAGAACAGACACTTCCTTCTTCGTATCGCGCCATACTTTTTTATTAATTTACAATTCAAAATTTGACTTTTTTGCACTTTGTGGAATTTCCCGAAAAATCATGGAGCTATTCGTCCTTGTATTCAGCCCTTTTTAACGTTCCACTACTGGACACTGGCCTCCTTTCAATGCGAGTTGGATCAGGCCATAGTTCACACATTTTTTTTGTTTTCTTTTTATGTATGTTCACCGAATACTCGACGACGCCTGAACCGATTAGGATTTTTTTTTGTTTCAAAGGGTTATACTTCCCAGGTGGTGGTCCCGTATAAATTTTATCGAAATCGGTCGAGCGGTTTTAAAAAAAAAACAATAAATTATTTTTTTAAATCAATAATTTGGAGCATTCCCCAACGCGACGTATTTTTTTTAATTATTAATACGTACTTAGGTACTTTAAGATTGAGTTTTTTTATTATTTTTTACTTTTTAAAGGGAACTTAGGTTTTTGTGTCGGGGGTTTTTCAAAATTTTTAATTTAATTTTTTATTTAATACTTTTTATAGGTACATACTTATTATAATGTAGATTTTGTTAGTAAAAACCTTGGATGGTGCAGCAATTTGTGAGCTCGACAAAAAAAAACTATTTAATAACCCACATAACAAATCATCTTTAGCAGAATTGCAAAGACTGAGACGAAGTAGGTAATTGATACTCTCACTTGACAATCGGATTTCCATGTCCCAATTTTTCCACCACCAATTTTCTCATCAAACGAAGCTGAGAACACTCTCGATTAAGTCATCAATATTCTCTTTCAGTGCGCTTTCATTTGAGACCCCACTCGAGTTTATTTGCAGACATTCGGTTATTCTTCCCCACTTTCACCCCCCACAACTTTTAAACGGCTCAACCGATTTTCATCAAACATGTCTAAGAAAACTCGCACATAAGTCACTTTTAATACAAAAGAAACTAAATTGAAATCACTTCATCTGTTCGAGAGCTATGATGCCACAGATAGACATACAGAAACACAGACAGACACGTCAAACTTATAACACCCCTCTTTTAGCGTCGGGGGTTAAAAAATAAATAAAATGTTTAAGTTAACACTTTGTGAAATTACGCAACCTAACAAATAACAATTGATATGATACTCAGTCAAGATCAAGTGATGTCAGAAATGGCGGGAAAATGTCAAAATAACGCCAGTCCGCGTCCAGCGTCCGTGTTTGACGCTCGACGGCTGAAAATTAAACAGCCTAAACGATAATAAAAAAATTATAAATATAGATAATTATAATATTTCAATTTTGTGGTAAGAAATATACTTATATTATTTTGGTGCTGCCGTTTTTTTTAATAAATAAATTTTTAACTGTATTTTTTTTCGGAATGTCATGTATTTGAGTGATGTTAATGAATATAGAGTTTTATCGATATCAGTATTGTAATAAATTGTTTATGTTTTGAAAAAATATCGATAAGATATTATGTGTATTGATTATTTGATATCGCATTAAACATAATAAACATACAGTTTTAATCTTAGTATATTTTTGCAATAAATAGGTTTGTTGTTGAAAAGGAAATTTCTATTTTTAATGGAGTAAGTATTATAATTATATTTTGTGTTATTCATTCTTGTAAATTGCTTTTGTAGTTAAAAATGATCTTGTTAGTATTTAGGTCATATTTCTAAAACTAATGTAAGATAATAATATCTTTTTAATTTATCTATGGTTCATTTTTTTTTTAATTTGAATCGAATAAGCGGCTTTTAATTCAATTCACGTGCATGTTACCGATATATTCGTCTATTTTATCGATTAATCTGTATCTCGTGAGTGATTCCATTTAAAATAAAAATAAAAATGTCCCCAAACAAAGTAGGTAATATGATAACGGGGTTATTTGATCGTACACCTTTTCATACATACATATATACATACATTGCATTATATGAAAAAAAAAATATCCTAAAATTATAAATATCAACGGAAAGACGGTTTTTTAGTACTTATTTCATTTTTCTTTCACGCATTACATATTGCTTATTAAACAGAGAACGACATAGGATCAAGAAATTTCGCGTCCGAATTAAGGGATTTAGTATGCTATTCTACACTAAATAGTGTATAGCAATAGGAAAAGCAGATGGTGTAATTAGGGGACCAAAGCCAGGGTTTAGAGTTAGTTGTAAATATTATCAATCGTATACAGCATGATAGTATATAAATAGATATCTGCGTAGTTTAATTGACAGATATGATGACAGATGTTAAAATGTAGGTATAGTGCAACTAAAACAACTTATGAGATAGGTTTGTAAATAATAATATTCGCTCAGTGATTTAAAAAAAAGTCCACCGTATTTTTTTCGATTTTTCAATTCGATTTAGGCAAAATCACGTAGAATGGAGAAGATTTCAATCATTATATTTTATAAAGGTTCTTTTGGAAAGTCAAGAAAGAAAGGAGATTGCTCGTAACAATAAGACCGCCTTTGCATGCCTCTTTGTTGTTTTTTTTTCTCTTTTCATCTTCTGTACTCTTCTTTTGTGTGTGCAATAAAGTATTTATCTATCTATCTATCAAATAGAATCCTTCCACGATAAATCTCAATTTATTAAATTCCCGTCACTATGTTGGTACCCAATGAACTCCGAAACTACTTACTTGTCCAATCTTAGCGTATTTTTTTTTAAATGTACGATTTGTTCCAACTTAAAAGATACGATAGTTTTTATCCTAATTATTTACTTTTTTATTGAAAAATTAACAAATTTCGTATACGGAAAGGGATTCCGGAATGAGAACCTAAAAAAATGGCTACCCTATACTACAAACTACCCCAAGCTAAGCAAATTATAAATGCGCCACAGCAACGCGAGGTCGGGTCTGCCAGTCTATATATGTATATAGAAATGAATTGCTGTTCGTTAGTCTCGCTAAAACTCAAAAACGGCTGAACCGATTTCAATCATTCTTTTTTGTTTTGTTGGAGGTATATCAGGGATGGTTTAAATATATATTTTTTTTGGAAAAACCCATAAGAACTGCTGGAAAATCGAAAAGTTCAGAACTGGTTATTTTGTATGGGAATCACTACTTCGGATTACTTTCAATAGTGGTGGACCTACCATCTACAACAATACGTCAAGTTTAAGTTAGAAAAAAATAACAACGTACATATATAACAGTTTATAGTCTATCCTATACATATCGTTAAAACGTACCTAGGGACGAACCCGAGCGAAGCGAGGGTGAGTCGCTAGTAGACTATAAAAAGCAAATATTTTTCATATCGGATCCGTAGTCCCGGAGATGATTATAGGTCGCTATAAACTAAAACAACCTGCGAGCAAATAAGAAATGTCATAGAGTTCCCTTATTCTGTTTCAAAGAGACCGTTGAAATAAGATGACAAGTTATTGAATTAAGAGTACCAATTATCTGGCTTGATTTCAATCATATAATAGGTATGTACCAGTCGTATACAAATTTTTTTCGGAAAAGACACCTATATAGATAAACTTATAAAACAAAACCTTATCTAAGTACCTACAAAATTTCAGCCAAATCGTAACAGTTGTTTCCGAGATACAAGATTTAAATTTAAATACATACATATATACAAGAATTGCTCATTTAATATTATAAGTTAAGTGTATAGTAAAACGTGCATACATACGTATATGATACATCTATATATAAATATATCAATACTAATCTATACATATAATAAAATTTAACTGAGCCGAATCTGTACATTAATTATTTTTTGAAAAATCTTATTGAAATAGACATTATTACCGATATGGAGGCCGAATCTATAGTTTTAGAATTTTTGTCTGTCTGTCTGTTTGTCTTTCTTTCTGTCTGTTACCGCATTACGAAAAAACCACTGGAATGATTTTGATGAAATTAGGTATGATGATAGCTGGTTATCCGGGTCAACATATAGGATATTTTTTATTGCGGAAAAATATCTCATCTCTGAGAAATCTATACTAAACGTTAAAATGTAAGTAGGGACGAACTCGAGCGGAGCGAAGGTGAGTTGCTAGTATAAGTATAAAAATAAGAATAAAGAGTTTGTTTGTTTGTTTAAAGGCGTTAATCTATGGAACCAAACCGATTTCATTTCATTTGAATTTCATAGCCATTGATATAGGTTATAACTTATAAGCTATCTAGCATTACGTTACGCGTGAAGGGAAGCAACTACACAAAAATACAGTACGCGGACACGTCGCAAATGCTTAGTTATATACGCTGTAGCTGTTTATTATTCATACATTAGTCAGAAATTTTCCAATACAATGTGCGCACGCCATATTGAACGTTGATTGTACTATTAGAAAAAACGAGTGTATCAACTTACCTACTACTTTACAAATACATAAACAAACATTCATTTTTATATATAAACTATACTTATCACTAAGTATTGTATTGTAGTATAATTACTATTGCTTAGCTGGAGTCCATCTAGAGGTGCCTAACAATGCCTAGGTTTATGCTGTAGGTGCCTATTTTCTACTCTTTAATGTTGGGAAATGGATTTATACGTACATACAGGTGGTTATGTGGGACTCACCGGCTAGGGAAGTGCTAACCACTAAAACCCAATAGAACCTCCCCCGTCCAAATGCGTCGCTGGATAGCTTACGCACTCAACCACGACGCAAAACCAAGGGTTTGTTCCCACGGTCAACTCTGCTATCAGAGAAGTACCAGGAGCAACCCGAATGGTATACCATCCACTGGGCGACCTCTCTGTCTTGGTTTCGCGTCCGGCTGGCTTGTCGGATGCTGATGAGCCTTACCCCCACCACGATAAAGTGAACACACATCGGGAAAGGGGAAGGAGGGGGGGGGGGGGGGTCTATTTGCTACTCTAGGTTATAGTCTATCTTTGTACTAAATTTCATCCAAATCGGTCCAGCCGTTTCATCGTGAAGGAGTAATAAACATACAAACCTTTTTTTGAAACAAAGATGTCATTTTTTAATATATTATCGTAAACATTACATAGTAGGTCATCGAAGATACTTATGGTCACAGGCCTTGTTACGTCATGGAAGGCCGTTTAGTTAGACTAAAGAGTCGTTAGCCATGAAAGGAAAATTTAATCAATTATAGAGTTTTTAACTGCTACGCTATAATCATGGTGTGATTGGTTATTTTAAAAGGACAATATCAGAATTGTAGCTTGTTTTGTAATTTATTTGTATATTTAAATAATTGTATTGATTTATATTTTTTGGGAGTAATGTGTTTATCGGCCTATATATGTATGTATGTATGTGGGTTTGTACCTTTGTGACACTATTTAGACCAAACTCGTGGGTCGATTTTGATAAATGACTCGTCGTTTGATTCGTTATGACATGACGGCGCGAATGCTATAGAAAGCATTAAAATATGGAAAAATCAAAATGTCCGATTTTGGACGTCATAATGTGAAAAAGAAAAAAATGAAAATCGACCAACTATGTCAAGTGGGGTATCGTTGAATAGGTATTTAAAATAATTTTTAGGTTTCTTCCAACATTTTTCATTTTAAATAAAGCTTTTCTCGTTAATTTTTCTACTTAAAAATACTTAAAAAGCTATAAATAAATATACTAAAAACCCGATATTTTCATTATGAAAATAAAAATACCCGAGTGTACATCTCGCGGCAAGGATGAAACGTGTATGTCTCTGACTGTATAATACTAAATTCCTTCGTGAACTTGTTTTCATTTTTTTAATTAGCTTTTATGCAGTCGGGTTTTTTTTATTTTTATAATATATTTATTTATTTATTTTCACTAGCGACTTATTCGCTTCGCTCGGAGCGTCTCTATGTACGTTTTAATTTTTTTAAGCGGAACCCTAATTCTTATTCTAAAATAAAAGTAGCCTAAGTTTGATAGCCTCCTTATAACATCAGCTATCTGCCAGTGAAAGTCCTCTCAAATGACGATTGAATGATTTTGATAATGATTAACGTCCAGTTGTTTCGGAGATTAGCCGGAACAAACAGACAGACACACATACAGACAAATATTTTAAAACTTGTGTTTTTCTTATAAGTACCGTATATAATTTCATATTGCATTTAGTAAAAAGATGTCATTTTGACATTACAAACATAAACTTTAATTTTATTTATCTATATACTGTATCGATAAGTATTAATAGTAAAGCTTTATTAAAAGTTTATAAAATTGATAACTTATAAATTTTTATAGAAGTATATTTATAAAGGGCAGTGGTAGCCCAGAGGTAACGCGCTCGCTTGGGGAACCGAGTGGTGCGGGTTCAAATCCCAATAGGTTAAATACGATATTTACAAAGTTTTATGTATGGGTTAATTTTTATAGCATAAAACAAATGGTACTCGACTAAGCGAGCGTGATGAGTGATGACTGATGAAGTATGTACGTTGCTAATGACTGTTTGTCAATAAATACATACAAAAAGAAGATTGATTAAGCCATTATGAAAGATAATTTTAAATTACTGGCTTTTATTTTGATTTCTGATAGTATATAAACATGTCTCGTGTAACCTCCAGTTAACAAAATAATTGAATTGACTCATCCCCGCTTCGCTTCGGGTTCGTCCCTAGACAAAAACAAATCTATCCCACGGAATCGTACATTTTTCTGGGATAAAATGCCTATGTGTTATTCCAGACTATAATCTATCTCTGTGCTAAATTTCATCCAGATCCGTTCAACCGTTCTGGCGTAAAAGTATAACAAACATACATCCATCCTCATAAACTTTCACATTTATAATAGGTATTATTATGAATTAGTAAGATTCTATGTTTCACATAATACTAGCCTTTGCCCGCAGCTCTGCATGAGTAGTTTAAATAAATAAATAAATAATAAGATGTACATACATACTTCCCTTTAATTTTTTCGTTTTTAGGAGTAGAATTTCCAATATAAACTTTATTACCCTATATCACTCCTTTAGGGGATAAATTGAAAAAAAATCGTCATATCATTTTATATGAAACCATCTATATATTATAATGATTTGATTTCGATCTATGTGTTGATGAATAATTTAGGTGATATAGTTGTATATACATATATCTACATACATACATACATCTGTAAAAGGACTGTGGTTAGTAAATAGCTGTTATAAAGAACTTCCTATTTACTGTTGAATATTTTGATAGGCATATTGTGATGTAATATTTCGTCTTCCCACAAGCGCGGATCTAGAGTTAAACGTTAAAGGGGGTTAGATAGAGTTAAATGTATGGTACCGATGGTAATAAGTTGCGAATCTGACTCGCACACTGAGGGTTCCGTAGCAAAAACATATAAAAAATCTAATTACAAATTCACGGTTTTCGATTTTTCCTTTATTTGCGCTATAAGACCTTGCTTGTTGCTAAACATTATTCTAGGTCAATGAGAAGTACCTTATAGGTTTTGATTCCCTTAATTGGTGATAGATAGGCAGACATACAGTTAGACGTACAACGAAGTGATCCTATAAGGGATTTTCCGTTTGAGATAAGGAACTCTAAAAATAAACGCAAACATACACACACACACACACACACATGTACATATGTACACACAAACTTTTCCATTTATAATATAAGCATGGTTTATTGTATTGATTAACAAAATCACACCACAAGTGTTGTTTTTCAAAATTCAAGCATAATATAATGTTATTTAAATAAGGAAAATAGTATTTTAAGGAAACAATACATAAGATGACGAATCTATACATATAATAAAATTGTAAGTAAGCCGAATCTGTACATTAAATATTTTTTTGAAAATCTTATTGAAATAGATATTATTGTCGATACAGAGGCCGAATCTATAGTTCTTAGAATTTTTGTCTGTCTGTCTGTTACCGCATCACAGAAAAACCAATGGAGGGATTTTGATGAAATTTGGTATGGTGATAGCTGGTTATCCGGGTCAACATATAGGATACTTTTACCGCGGGAAAATGTCTCATTTCTGAGGGAAAATACAAAAACTGCAATGTAAGAGTTTACTAATATGTAAAACCTAAGAATTTGGTTTTTGGTCATCTGAACGCGTGCGGAGCCGCGGGCTATGCTACTTTAAAATATTCTTGTCCATTACTATAATATGACAATGAAGCAAAATACGATGTAAACACTAATTATACTGTAAATGACTATGTTTTTATTATGTTTTTATTATTTATAACCAACCCGACTACGCTCAGGGTCACTAAAGGTCACTGTTTAACCCCCGACGCAAAAGGGTGTTATGAGTTTAACGTGTGTAAACTATGTGTATGTCTGTGACATCGTAGTGCCGAAACGCATGAATCTATTTAATTTTTTTTTGTTTGAAATGTGACTTGGTAGAGTTAGAGAGTGTTCTTATATATAAATCAATAAATTCTGTTGAGCCATTTGCAGGCTATCAGCTCTTTTACATACATTTCAAACTTAGTATCCCGTTACTTCAAGACATTGCAACGATATGGTAACCTTGGCCTGATGCTGCAGCGTCACTTGGAATCTGCGAGATACTCAACTCTTCACTAAAATACTGCAGAAATATCGTGTTTAAGCTCACTGAAAGTGCTTTAATGAATAGGTTTCTTTGTTGGAGGTTTTTTAAACCTTTAATAAGTAAAGAATCATGAAAATTGTTTTACCAATTATTATAATATATAGACTGGCGACATACCCTCGCTTCGCTCGGGTGCGTCCCTAGTTGCGAATAATTCTGAAACACATGGTTTTCACGATGCTACTATTGGTAATGACTAATGATACGTAAATTAAATAAATAATATTCCATATTCAATTATAATTAAAATTATAAAAATGTTTAAAGTTAAAAAATATTGTAATGCAATTGGTGCAATTTTCATTTTGTTAATTGTGGGTAGGCTGTCTGTAACAGCTATACCTTCAAGACATGTAACACCTCAGTCTCTCCCGTGACCGTGGATGCTGTAAAGCATTCGAAACGTCGGGAACCAAAAATCAAAATAAATCCGCGAAATAATCCGAAAAGATAGTTTTATTTAAAAATGTCAAACATTCGCGTAAATCTATGAAAGTATTATAAGAAAGTATTAATGATACGTAAATTCGAATCTTGAGTCATTTTTAAGGGTTTTCGATTTTCGCGCTGGAACCCTAAATATTCCAGGGAAAAATCATATCCTATCTACCCTATCTTGGCCCTACAATTAGTATCTACTCGCTAGGACCCTCCTCGCCCTAGTCGTCGTCGTCGTCGTTAAAATATTATTACTTTTTGCGAGTTATTATCATTCTGTGTTATCTTCTAAGATATTCATCTAATTTAAACGGTGTGAAGGCCAGTTTTGATCTAAATTAGGTGCTTAAGTTGTATAAAATATCTCTTTAGTTGTGGATTAATACCATGTGTGTAAAACACTATTTTAGACCCAATTTGATAACCATAAAAAAGTTTATTGTGAGTCCACCTTCAAAAATGGCATATACTATCGCGGACTTTTTTGTAGTTTTTCAATTTATTTATTGTGACATTTTTTATGTTTTTCAATTTATTAGAACATTTCGTGGTTCCGCCTGGAAATAGTTTACGCGGCACACGCTAGTAAAGCTCCCAGCCAGCATGACTTTTTCCGAAATTTTAAACAATGATGTTAATATTTCAGACAATTACACAAAACCTTAATTAATTATACGCCTAAACCTTCCTCATGAATCGCTTCGTCTATTGGTGAAAACCGTACGAAAATCTGTTTAGTAGTTTTTGAGTTTATCACGTTCAGACAGACAAACAAACGCGGTGGGGTGCTAGCATGTACGGCTGCACACCCGGAGGTCCTGGGTTCGAGTTCCGGGTCGGGCCAAGTTTAGTTATTGAGTCTTTCTGTATAGTAAGTCTCAGTAACAGCCCGAAGTTGGGAAGTTGGCGGTGTTTCACCCCCGTGCCTCGGAGAGCACGTAAAGCCGTCGGTCCTGCGCCTTACCTCTCACTGGTCGTGTCGAGTGGTCGTCCCACCGGAGTATGAGAGTGACAGGAATAGAGAGTACACTTGTGTTTGCGCGTACACTTGTGCACTATAATATCTCCTGCGCAGTTGGCTAGTCTCAATGAGATTGGCCGCCGTGGCCGGAATCGGTCAGAAGAACATCATCATCATCATTGTATATAGATAACCAATTCATTATTAATGGCTTACATATCTTGTAAAATAAAGGTATCTATTAGATACGCTGTAATTACCAGCTCCTTGATATTGTTAATTATTTTAATTATTTAGTAGGATAGTCAATCGCACTCGCACACGAAAGGTTCCCTACAATCGTACAAGATATGACACTATGTACTTTTTAAACACTTTTGTAAAAGAAACTAAGAATCAATATTAACAATAGTATGTAAAAAAATGTTAAGTAATTGTCAAATTTAATTAGCTAGGTACATCCGTCCATAGGTACCTATTTGTTTAGGTCATTTGACAGTCATACAGAACTCTAATAATTAAAACTTATTATTTTTGATCGTTATAGCCGCAATAGAAATATACACTGTGACAATTGTTTTTTACGGTTGATGAGATGCAGCCGACTGATAGACAGACGGACAGACAGCGGAGGTTTAATATGGTCCCGTTGGCACCCTTCCTAAATAAAATTTAGTAGGTAATACTTAAAATTTTGACAATTAAAACTAAAATTAAAACTAAGGCTGGCAAGCCTAGCCAGGCAAAGCTACTCGTAAAAGACGTACTGGGAGGTAGCCCACTTCGGTGGGCGGTGTACCATGCGGGTTGCTCCTGGTACTTCTCTGAAAGCAGAATAGACCGTTGGAGCAACCCCATGGTTGTTGTGGTCTGCTTCGGCAGACCAGCCGTCGGGGCGTCGTGGTTGAGTGCGTAAGCGATCCTGCGATGCCCCATTAAGACGGGTTCTGTTGGGTTTCAGTTTGTAGTACTGGTTTTTCTAGCCAGTGAGTCCCACTTAAACTCCTGTATAAATACAGGTGGTATGCACAAATGCATTTCCCAACTTTAAAAGAAAAAAAAGTTATATTCCCTTGTAATAAATAAACAAACGGCTTGACCGATTCTGATAAGTTATACTACATTAGATTCGTTTTGATAACCAGAGTGTCATAGGATATGGAAATCGTTAACAATGTCAATAGCAAGACTTGTATATTAACTTGAATATTTCCGACTTCATAATAATATTCCTTCCTCAATTATTTATTCCCATCTTTTTTGTCCGCTTTTTACTAAGTCAGGTTTTTTTTTGTTTATGGTTTTTATTCTTTTCAATTTACCAATTACCTCCATACGAGTTACAAAGTTACACCATATGTTGACGTTTTGCACTTGTATTGTTATATTATGTGTGAAAATCTTACAACTGTCAACTAGTTATGTTAACTGGATACCTATTATTATTCTGATAATGCTATATCAAGGCTAGGTACATTGTTATTTGTGCAAACTAACAAATAAACGAAACCAAATCACGAAAATAAACGAATAAACACGACGCGGGCAAGAATTTTTTAACCGACTTCAAAAGAAAAGTATGTATATTTGTTATTTACATTTCGTGATTTCCTTTACAGGTGGAATTTTGTGTTTAGTTAAATTTCTTTTTTTACGATGTTTTTCGTTTTACTTGTATGAAAAGTGTGTAATTAAGTATTTTATTATATAAAGAAATAGAACAACGTTAAGTTAATTGTATGGTTATTAAGGAAACAATCTGTTTTTCTTAATCCATACTTTTCCTTGTGTTAAATGAGCAGAAATTCCCATCCTGTTTTAATTGAGGACAAAAATTTGTTCTTACGTAAGGCTGTAAGGACGTGTTGTCATAATAATTTATAATTAACTAACATTGCCCGCGGCTCCGCCCGCGCTCAGATGACCAAAAATCAAATTCTTAGGTTTTACATATTAGTATACTCTTACATTGCAGTTTTTGTATTTTTTCTCAGAAATGAGATATTTTCCCGCGATAAAAAGTATCCTATATGTGGACACGGATAACCAGCTATCATCATATCAAATTTCATCAATATCCCTCCAGTGATTTTTATGTGATGCGGTAACAGACAGACAGACAAAAATTCTAAAAACTATAGATTCGGCCCTTGTATCGATAATAATGTTTATTTCAATAAGATTTTCCATAAAATATCTAATGTACAGATTCGGCTTAGTTACAATTTTATTATATGTACTATAGATATGCTATATAGCAAAAATGGTCATGGAAGAGTATCTCAGCTAAAAATCAAAATTAAAATTAAAAAAAAACGTGTGTGCAACGTAAGAAGTTATACTTCTTTGGCGTAACAGAACAAAAATAGCTAAAGACTTCATCCCGTATGTCACAACTCTCTGTTTGTAAAAGGAATGCAGCTAACCTCATCATGTCGCTTTTTGGCTGTCGGTGTGCGCGCGCATCGTAAAAATTTCACTCTCATTATTTTTTCCAAACGTGTCAAAAGAAGTATAACTTCAAAAAAAACACCCTTTAATGATGAACGGAACTAAAAAGTATTTTTTTTGTATAAGAATAAAGTGATTAACGAGAAAATTAATGTTATTGTGAAAAAAGCGTGGGGTTCTTTGTACAATATTTTGATACTACTTTAAGATATCGTACCAATGGAATATTTATAGCAACTGATATCGTGCAACCCACGATTTTTACACAATAACATAATTTTTTTCGTTAATCACTTTATTCTTATAGGTACAAAATAAATTTTGTTTACTTTTTAGTTCGCTTCATGATTAGCGTGGTTTTTTAGTTTTTTTTTAACTATATTTTTTTTGAATTGGATGAGATATGATGATAGCTGGTTATCCGGGTCAACATATAGGATACATCTTACTGCGAGAAAATGTCTCATCTCTGTTAGATACAGGTGAAGCTAATAAAAACGCGTCAAAATAGATTTATTTTCATGTCAAATATTCACTTAACCTTTGATTAAAGAATCAAAGAAAAGTAAAACTTTTCAATTACTGGTTTCGGTATTTAACTGATATATTTAATCTTTCATTATAATTTATAGCCCAATTTAATTATAATTGTTCAAACTAAACCGAAACGTTCATAATAATTATGTAAAATATCGTAGTTTACTCAAAATCAACACGTTATCAACTAGATCTTCTAAATAATAAATAATTTAGTATGTTGTTTCGTAAGTCACAAACGTAGACACACACACACATACACGTCATCCGTATTGATAATAATGACTATTTCAAAAAGATTTTTCAAAAAATATTTAATGCAAAGATTCGATTCAGTTAGAATCGCCTTAATCTAAGAAATTCTTTCATTATCACTAAGATATCAACATTAAAGCATTGCAACTACATGCATCAGTATCTGAGTTAAGGCAGGTCACACTAGATATCAAGTAATACTAGATATCAAGTAATACTATAAATGCGAAAGTAACTGTGTATGTCTGTTTGCTTAGCTAAAAGCGAAAAACATGATGATGTAATTCGGTATGTGAATAGGTTACATATTTGGATAATTTTTTTAAGACAACTTTTGTAAGTTTGAACATGACTGAAAAAGCTTTACATGGAAAATATTTAAATAAATACGTACCTATATTATTTAAAAAATACTCACCCTCGCTTCGCTCGGGTTCGTCCGTAGGTTGATTTCCCTTACAAACTTTTATCCCCATTTTCACCCCCCTAAGGGATGATTTCCGGGATAAAAAGCCTCTTATGTCCTTCCCAGGGTCTCAATCTATCTTCTTACCAAATTTCATCTTAATCGGTTCTGTAGATCCAGAGGTTACCCCCTACAACCTCACAAACTCACAAACATAACCTCTTTATAATATAAGTATAGATTAAAGTTTACGCTATTTTATTTTATTTTAATGATTTACCAAAGGATGCCTAGTTTTATACAGATGTAAAAAACTTATTCTATAGAACTACGATGTTTATCGATAAATTTGATTGACATCACTATTGTAAAGGACGTTTATTTGTAAAATATTGATGTCAATATTGACTTTTTATCGTTTGCTTTAATGGTAGTTAGGTATTTAAAAAAATAATACTTATATCGGAATTCTCTTGAACATTCAAGGTTCTTGAATGAAATGAAAACTGTTTATAATTTTAAAATAGGTGAGCTCATGTGCTTATTTCCATGATACTAAAGGAAGACAATTGTTGCATTCATTTATGTTTGTATCTGTGGAATGGCTGAATCAAATTTAATTGAACTTTCGCTAGTGAATACAAACTCAGGAGAAAAAGACACGGGTTATAATTTTTTTTTATTATCCTATGGAAAAAGTGTTGCCATTGTTATTGTAAAGTGTGAATAAGAAATTAATTATAATTTTAAGCAGATGTATTAAATTATAGATTATGTAAAGGGAAAGAGTAGATTAATTGATTTTGGAATTTATTTAAAGAAATAGCGGCTCATCCTTGCTTCGCTCGGGTTCGCCTCTAGAAAAGCACAAACAGATCTATCCCACGGGAACCGTTCATTTTTCCGGGATAAAAAATAATCTGTTGTTTGACCAGTAATATAAGATATCAGCATGCCAAATTTTACTAAATAAGGTGCATAAGTTGTTGTGTACTAAGCTGTATAAATTACTATATATTTTTAACTATCCCACGGGAACTCTTTAATTTTCTGGGATGAAAAGTATCTAAAATGTTGACCGGGGATATAATGTCCATGCAATGTAAACATACATATATATACAATAAAATTTAATTAAATAGGTCCACAGTTTCGGAGATCAGCCCGCAGACAAACAGACAGAGAAACAAAAAAAGTTGAAAAAAAAGTGGATTTGTACCTACTATTCCTCTTGTTACATCCCCCTGCCTTGATTCTTAGCATTTTTTTCTATGTGCAGATATTTGACCTCTACAGTTTTATTATATGTATAGATTTCGCTGGACTTTAAAGTACTTTTTAAATAAAATTTTCAGTAATACTATCTTTTAGATTTTTACACAGATTTATTTTAATTTTGAGTCGTAATATGTAAAACGAAATGATTTATAGATCCCACTTCCATTTTCAAATTAGGAACCTACTGTTTATTAATTATTATTTTATTTTTATGTAACTACTAGGAACTTATCTATTTATTTACTTATTTATTTACCATTGCTTCGCTCGGTGCGTAACAGTAAGTAGCCTATATGTAACTCTAGGTCATAGTCTATCTGTGTACCAAATTTCATCTAAATTTGACCAGCCGTTTCTGTGTGAAGTAAAAAGCATACACGTACAAATTAAAAACTCGCATTTATAATAATTCTAGTAAACCATAAATCATTAGAATATAACTTATAATAAATATTTAAAATATTGAACTTATGACGTAAATTGTGTTTCCCTTAAGTAGCTACACATTGGTCTTTTTCCTCTAGTTAATACTTTTTTGAAGCTTAGCTAATAATATAAAATAATTAGATTTTTAAGTTAGCATTTGCACGCTGTTTATTGACTCGTAAGTTACTACGATCATGTGTTTCATTATATCTCGAACAACGTTACTAGACAGACGTGTAAGAGAAAACTTAACTAAGTGATTAAAAAAAACGGCTAACCAAATAATATTTAAACAAAACCAACTATTATTACAGCAGCAATATTAAATTATTCAATTTATATAATGTACAGTGAATAGTGAAAGTGTAGTGATGTGCATATACGTTGTATGAACTTCAAGAAGTTGGTAACACCTTCAATCATAATTGCTAATTATATAAGGGATTTCTTCGCAATGTTGAAACGACGGACGTCCAAACGTTTTGTACTGGGTGATACGTCGGTGGATGAAGGGAATTGGGAAGATGAGGCTGCTGAAGTTATACCATCTGCTTTGGTGCAGAAATTTCAAATGAAGTTGGATGCTGATTTGGATGGGGATAAACAAAATGAAGATCTTCCGCAAGTGCAAGATGGACGTTTGCTTAGAACACCCACAGGAACCTTACAGTGAGTTTTGTCGTCTTTACTAATATAAGAAATGCGCGTGTATCGTATGTGTATGTATATATGCGCCATCTTTTTATAGATCAACGTCGGATTTAGGTACATAATAAGTATTTTTTTTAAATATAAAAAAAATATGCCAGTTCTGGCATATACGATGTCTTAGCAATGCCTATTTGATTGTATGTCTCAATTCAAAAATTGTATGGTATCTAATTAATTCATATTTATATCATACTAACACAAACGTTTTGAATTTAATACAAATTACTGACCCTGAAAATAACTAACTACGAAAGACCAAAACCGTACCATATTAAATTATTCCTACTAAAGTTTAGCAAAGAGATAATAAGTTAGTAAATAAACTTATAAGTGTGAAGGATTTATAATTATACTAACTAAATGTGTATGGAATGTGGGTTCGATGCCCGTGCAGTATGAATACTTACAAAGTGTTATCCTGTCTCTATCTTACACGAAAAAAGAGCGCACCGAAATAATTTAAAACATTAAAATGTTTTAGCAAAAAAGTTAATATTTAATATTAGCATATTGTAAAATAATAGACGTCTACAAAAAATTAAACTACTATATTAGTACCTACTACTAGTTAGTTATCTTCATAATATATCTATACTAATATTATAAAGAGGTAAAGCTTGTGAGTTTGTGACGTTTGTAGGGTAATCTCTAGATCTATTGAAACGATTTAGATGAACTTTGGTAAGAAGATAGTTTGAGACCCTGGAAAGGACATAGGATACTTTTTATCCCGGAAATCATCCCTTAATCGTGTAAAAATGGGGATGAAAGTTTGTATTGGGAAGTTAAGCGAGGGTGAGTCGCTAATCTTTTAATATAAATGATATAAATCATGGTACGAACGTGCAAGATGATAAAAAAATTAATTATAATTTTTAATTAACACGGTAAATAAGTACATACATATAATTATTTATAAATTATGCGAATGTCGCGCGACTGTAACGACTTTGCCAGTAATTTATGCACATAATATAATAAAACTGTAAGAGGGCAAAGTGATATATTATTATCGTTTAATAATTAATTTATATGTATTTGGGGGATGATTAGGACGTTATAACAATTTTTGTATATTTATTTAATCAGTCATTACCTACTGGGCAGATTTTAATAGAGCTGGATTGCGATAGGGAGTTTCTTTACTAAAGAAATTCAGATTTTTTTAGAGACTAACTGCTGTTCTGAAGGGAAAAAATGGTAAAACTTTTGCCATTTGACAATTGTTATTCGCGCATTGAAATTAATTTGATAGTGCTATTGAGAAATGCACACTTTATTTTAGAGAAATTATAATACACTTACTAAAGTTTCATATAGATATACCATCTCATTCCATTTTAAAATAATAAACTAAACGGAAATTATATTTAGTTGTAGAATAAACAAAAATGCTGAAAGACATTGACAGTTGTTAGTGTGAGGCTCATTAAAATTTAATATTCTTTTTGTGATTTTAATGTAATTTAATTAGTAAATATTTTAGTTATTTTTCGAATTTATGTGGGATTCGCCGGCTCGAAAAGCCAGTATTACCCACTAAAACCCAACAAAACCTTCCTAGCAGGATCACTTACGCACTCAACTACGACGCCCTCATGGTAGGTCTGCCAGAGCAGACCACAATAACCATAGGGTTGCTCCACAGTCCACTCTGCTATCAGAGAAGTACCAGGAGCAACCCGCATGGTACACCGCCCACCGAACAGGGCCACCTCCCTGTGCGTTTCTTGGCTTCGCGCCCGGCTGGATTGCCAGACACTACTGAGCCTGAATATATTAAAATAATTCTATACGCATAACAAAATCAACAAGTGCTAAACATTATGTCAATGTTTTCCTTGCCGATTTTTCCCCGTATAAGCCAATGTGAACAGTAATCATCTCAGCCTCAATATGAAGATTGATGAAAAAAAATATGTTTTTTTTTTAGTTTTAAATCTGATTAATCTTATAATCACAAAGTTTCACACTATTTAGAAATACTGCCGCCATGTACGTACGCATATTATATAGTAACCAAGTAATATTTCAAGTTTTTAGATCCAATAGTTTTTGCGCTTAATGCCCAAGTCAATCTTTCCGTGCGGGCTATTTTATAATACGTTCTGTTAATAAGCATGAGGTTATTTATTTTACGTTATATATATATACGAATATTTTACATTTATATTTAAATACTATATGTTAATTTAATAAGATAATAAAATAATTCAAATAAGTTTTGGTACTTATTTTATTGAATGAATAGTAATAAATTTTTATTTACTTTTAATCGTTTTTTATACATACATATAATGTAAGCATATAATGTAAATATATATCGATAAAACGTACATCACTCAAAGTAGAATTAGTAACATTATTTATACATATTTAGAATGTTGCGTTCTTAATTACTATCCAGCAAATCTCGTAACTATACGCCTTTAATTGAAGCTAATTATAAATATATATAATTTCTAGGGAAATAAGAGTATAGTGAAAGATTTTTTTTTGAATTGAAATCGCATCGAATATAAGAATAGTATTTATATATTGACATTTCACAAATAGTAAAAATATCTAAACAAAAAAATGTAAACAGTCATATATATTTAGATAAGGATATTGACTCTTAATTCTTACAGGATTATCTAACTTATATTTAATTAATATAAATTAATAGAAAACTTACTTAAAGGACTTTCTCAAAAAAAAAAAAGAAACATGCCGTCCTGTTCAAGTTTCTAAGATGCAACATAACAATTTTAAAACCTTAACTCTTATTCTTTATATCCTTACTCTTATTAGAATAAGTAATAACATAATTATTAATTATGTAATAAAAGTTAGAACATGTATGGAATAATTGGCAGAATATAATCAAATTTCTTTCAAATCTATACTAATCTATACTAATATTATAAAGAAGTAAAGTTTGTGAGTTTGTGACGTTGTAGGGGGTGATCTCTGGATATACTGAACCGATTTAAATGAAATTTGGTAAGAAGATAGTTGGAAACCCTAGAAAGGATACAGGACACTTTTTATCCCGGAAATCATCCCTTAAAGGGATGAAATTGGGATGAAAGTTTGTATAAGGAAGCAATCTAAGGACGAACCCGAGCGAAATGAGGGTGAGTCGCTAGCTTAAACTAAATTTAACTAATTCATACACACCTTTAGCGGAACTGGAATAAAAATATCTTGCTTAACATACTATTGCAAATTCCAATACTCATAACACCTTTAGCAAATATACGTACATATTATATCTTCTAAGTGATTCATTTCCAGTACATTCCGTCAAAATGTAGACATCTTCATTTTTTCCGCATACTTTACAAAAAGAAGATAAAACCTTTTTTCATTAAAAATGCAAAATAGAGCGATAGAAGCTTTATTGAAGGTTTTCTAGGATTCTAGGATATAAAATCTACACCTTGTCCATAAAAAGACTTACAACAGAGTGACAGGCATTAAAACTTTTTGTTTGCTTCTGATATTTTATATTTTTTAATGTTATGTATGTCACACTTTTTGAGAAGTAACAGTCAATACGGTTCCTATCGAATAAGATACGGATTTAAGTCTAAAGTTCTAAACTACTGTATATATACCCAAAGACTGCTTCCTATTCTTTATCTGAAACAACTATCTGTATCACAAATTTAACTATTAACTTTATTGGGAATCAAACCTACAATCTTTGACGTTATACGTAGTTCGACAATAATATGTACACTATCATTGAGTGCCAATGTGACGACATTTAAAGTAATTTTTGTTCCAACAGGTCTGACCAGGATTGTAAACATGAGAACCATATGTAATGTGTATAATTTTTGCTTACGTAGTTATACGTACGCATTTTAGTACATTTTTGTAAGATAAATTGTAAATTGAGATTATTCAATGATGTTATTTAGCATGTTTATGTTAAAAAAAACAGAAGGTCAGCTAAGCTTTGCATGGTTTCTGTTACGTATATAATGTATTTCGATTTAAATAAGTATTATATATTTATTACACACGAAATATTTGTTATTTAAGTGGTAAGAAGTAAAAGCGTTTTTATTTATTGTTTATTTTTACACTAATTAGGTACTTTATTTAAGTTCTATGTGAACTTAAATATTATAGCATAAACATGATATTTTTTTTATATTTAATTTATAGCCTATTGTATTGTGTGAGAATAAATTATCATGAATATTCAAATTAGTTTCTGAATTATTAATTAGTGATATATAAAAATTACGTTATTTATTAAAAATATATATTATTTTATCGATAAACTCATTATCATCATTTTTCCCATTACTACGCAAATACAGAATTTTTGATATGCAATAACTATTTAATTTACTGTATAGCAACTTTGCATTGATAGTTTATCTCTTTCCAACTATTCTTACATCATACGATAGAAAGAGATAGCAATATCGTATGATCACATAATTGAAGTTCATTGGCGAATCAAACGTCATAAGGCGTACAAGTACGAAAACAAACTGTATTGTGGTTTCGGCTAAGATATGTTGTATTTATCTTGTTTATATAAAATAATAATCGTTGAGATTATTTGTGATTTATAAAAGAGATTATAAATAATATATTTATCCTCAAAAATGTATCCAACAATGAATGGACTCTATTCTGAGGGTCCTTACAGGTTAGTTATTAGTAGAATGATTTACTCCAAATTATTTCGCAAATTACCCTAATTTAGACATTTATGTTAAAGTAAAAGCTATTTCATATATTAAAGTTTAATTTCATTGTATTTAGTGTGTGTTATATTGTGTCAATAGTCTAAAAAATGTTGTGATTTCACTTTTCCTATGTAATTTGCATGTCTGTACTTTCTTTAGATTAATAATTCTAACACGACATAAAAATGCTTCTGTTATTATGTAAAAATACCTCGTACATTAATTAATTTAGTAGCTCAACATTTATAAAATCTATTGCTATGTACACACAAATTTTATTTATTTTCATTTAAATATTTATATAAAAACTTCTCCATTACTTCCTTAGATATTTTTTTTGTTTAATAAAAATAAGAAAAATTATCTTTTGTATCATATTTATGTTTTTATAAATTAGATATTTTTAAATTTCATTTTGTATAATATATTAAAATTAAAATATTTAAGCAATCAAAAATCTAAGAAATATTTTCTAAATAAAGATATAAACTGTACAACGCTATCTGCTATCTAATATATCACTTCAGATTCATTTCTAAAATTTTAATGGTGAAAATGAAGGTAATTTAAGATTGCATGTTAGTAGTAACTTATAACATATATTTTTTATGTAAGTCAATCGTGTAATTATTATATTTATAATATTTATGTATTTAAAGTTATATATGTGTAGTGTATCAACTACCTGGTATCCATAACACGAGCCTTGTAGCTTACCATGGAACTAGATGGTGCTGCATATTAATGTCCCAACATATTTATTTTATTTGTAATTATTAAATGGATTTTAATAATATTATTATTGGTTATTCAATATAAATTAAACAGTTCTTTGCGCAATTATAATTTTTGTTCTTATAATGTTATTGATAATAAATAAACTTGAAGTAAATGTAAATTAAGTAATACATTAAATTGTATGGTGTGATATAAAGAATACATGATCACAATAGGACCAAGAGGAAAAAATTGTTTTATTGAAATTTGAACCCGCTGTTCAAATTTTTTCTCGGTTTATTCACAGATTTTTTAAGGATTCAACTTTTTTATCACATTATTAGTATGAAATATATTGAAATCATATTTATTGCTTATTTCCTCCTTTAAAAACACTCTGTTTATTGTATTTGCTATCTTTTGCAATCTGTTATGCTTGGCCTTTCTATAATAGTTCACTGCATCATGTGATGTGATGTTATTGAGGTTTACATTAATTTAAACAAATCAAAAATAATGTAGATATTTGTCTGTTGTGTGTTTGTCCGTGTCAAACTAATGACATGTAATTTAAAAAATATATTTTTATTAAGTCGTAACTCACTAGCTAATGCATAGCTTGTTTATTAGAATGCTTCCATTTACTGGGAAGTATAGCTTCAAGTTCTGCCATATTGTAAAAATTTATATAACTTTTTATTTATTTATTGAGAATGAATTAATCGTAGTATTTTTAAATAGTTCAATCGAAAACGTTATCAAATACCATAAAAAACTTGAGTTTAGTTAGTAGTAGCATATATTGAGTCTCGTAACATCAATTTTCTTATGTCAACCTTTTGCAAATAATAAAGTATGTTACTAAGATATGAAAATACAGATAATACTCTCTATACATAAGATTTTTTTTTTAATATTCCAGACCGTCTATGTCCCAAGGCACAGTGATACACAGCCAGAGGTTCCAAGAGAAAGACTTTACTATTGCTACACCTGAAGAGTTTGTCCGGAGATTTCAAGGGACGAAACCTATTAATAAGGTAAAAATATACTATTGCTACATGATGATGATGTTCTCCCGATTCCGGCCACGGCGGCCTATCTCATTGAGACTAGCCGCAACTGCGCAGGAGATATTATAGTGCACAAGTGTACGCGCAGACACAACATGCACTCTGTGTTCCTGTCACTCTCATACTCCGGTGGGACGACTGCTCGACACGACCAGTGAGAGTTCAAGTACAGGACCGACGGCTTTACGTGCTCTCCGAGGCACAGGGGTGAAACACCGCCAACCTCCCAACTCCGGGCTGTTACTGAGGCTTACTATACAGAAAGACTCAATGACTGAACTTGGCCCGACCCGGGACTCGAACCTAGGACCTCCGGGTGTGCAGCCGTACTTGCTAGCTAGCTCTGCTGCTAGCCACTACACCACCGAGGCAGTTAAATTGCTACATATTATAATAGAAAATACATTATAGTTTACTTTACATTTTGGGCCAAATATAAGTATTTTTGATGGATATGATTAACTAACTTTGAGTTTCAGAAGTAGATGTGCACTTGGTCGATGTGAAAATATAGCTATGTATATTTTTTAGCACCAAAAATGAAAAAAGTCTTATATATGTAAATAGGGCTACACTTCATTCATCTGTGTACAGAGATGATACATGAAAAAAAAAAAATTTTTTTTTTGCCTTAATAAATATTATTTGATCTATATAAAGTTAGTAATAACAAGTAATATACATCACTGACGTGGATAAAACGTTATGAAAGTGTAAAGGTTATATAATTACATTTATTTACTGTATAATTGCACCACTCGACCCTCTTGCGCTGGTCTCCATATTGTCAATTAACTGAATTGTTTTTTACTTTGGCCTTCTAACATTGTTTTTAACTAAAGTTCGGACAAGTGCGAGTTGTATTTAAAGACCATTCTTATAATTTTAGCACATTTTCTTTAGTATAAATTTTGTTATATTGTTTTTGTAATTTATTCAAAAATGATTTATTTAATTATTACTAGAGACTTCACCCTCGCTTCGCTCGAGTTCGTCCCTAGGTACATTTTAATATTTTTGAGCGGAACCCTAATTCTTTACTGAAATAAAAGTAGTCTAAATTACTCTTTATAACATCAACTACCTGTCAGTGAAAGTCCCGTCAAAATCGGCCAGCCGTTTCGGAGATTAGCCGGAACAGACAGACAGACAAAATATTTTAAAATTATGTTTTTCTTATAAATACCATATATAATTCCATATGCATTTAGTAAAAAGCTGTTATTTTTAAATTACAAACAGACACTTCGATTTTATTATCTGTATTCATTCCAATTTACTATAAACAATGTGCAATCACAGATTAAAAAACCTTAATACAATATAATAAGACATCCAAAATATAATTTATTTAGATTGTAACAGAATTTCCTTATTTGCATTTGGATATTTACTTCAAACGATAACGCTCTTAGCTGTATAAGAACCTTAGCATAATAATTATTTTATGCACTGCTGTAATTACCTCTGCTTAATATTTTTAAATGTTAAACTAGATTTTGGACCGACTTGAAAAAGGAAAAGGTTGTAGTTAATTAATTTATTTATATTTTCGCATTTCGCAAGGTGGGAATCGATTTTCATAATTCTTTTGTTAATGAATTAGTCCCAAATAGACAAATGTCCAAACCAAAATTTCATCGCTGAAGGTTAAGATCTGCTATGATGCTGGAGCCAGGAGAGGGGAACTCTTCAATGGCTACTAGACTATTTTTGAGGTCATTTGGGCTCATTTGATTGTTTTTGATGAGTTCCATTAGTTTAGATTTATTGAAACTGCCTTTTTGGGTCTTTTCGCGGATTTATTTAGAATGCTTTACAGCAATCATGGTCACGGGTAAGAATTAAAATAAATCCTTTCCAATGTAAGAAATATTTATTGATTGAATTAAATTTAAAGGCCCACAACCGAGTGGCAAAATCCCGAGATTCGCACCTCTAATATTCTCAAGTATAAACGATTTCCAACATGATTACCACTTGTCTTACGGTGAAGGAAAACATCGTGAAAAAACTTGTATGTATGAGAGAACCTAGCAAGTTCTCGAAAGACATGCTTAGTCCGCCCGCACTTGGCCAGCGTAGTGGTCTATGATCCTATAATAATGAATGATATATTTTATATATTGATGGTTTTAATTCCAGATACTGATCGCTAACAACGGTATCGGCGCAGTAAAATGTATGCGATCAATTCGAAGATGGTCCTACGAGATGTTCAAAAACGAAAGGGCCGTCCGGTTCGTGGTTATGGTGAGTTATGTATAATTAAAAATGAAATGCAGTTCGTTGGTAAGCGATATGTAATAATTCGAATAAGGTTTTTAAAGAGGAATCAATTCAAGAAGTTTAGGGGGCATCCATTAATTACATGAGCTCAAAAATCTCATCAAATCTCATTCGAACTGAGGGGGCCATAGTTGAAAATCTCACGTCAACTTTAAAAGAAAATATATATAATAAAAAAAATCATTCATTTTTATTGAAGTGTCCTCTGGAAAAATATCTGAATGTGCTATTATTTTTATACGATATAAAAATAAAGGTAGTTCTTTAACTACTGTAGTGAATATGTCACGTGACGGCAATGGAGGGGGGTCCCACCAAATTTCATTTAATCTCACGAGGGGGAGGGGGAGATGTTAGTATGAGTCTAAATCGAAAGAAAAACAGTTCACGTAATTAATTTATTTAACTGCCTCTGACTAAAAAATTGGAGAATTTGCATTAAAACTGATAGTCCTTTCTTCTATGGGATTTTTGTATGAACTGGAAGATTGCAAAGAAATTGATTGAAAATAAATAAAAATCGTCTACTGGAAAAAATAACGTTGTAATTTGTAACTCAGTATTTAGCACTTTAAATATGTGAGTTTTAATAGCACTGACAATGAGTTATAATTTTGCTTTATTCAGTTGTTGAATTGAACTATATAATCATGTTTTGCTGTCTGTTTGTACTCGACTCGCTATTTTTTGTATCGGCTGAGATGGCGGATTTGCTCGCACATTTAACTTAATAAATGACTTAAAGAAGAAATCCTAACGATATATTTATCGACGATTATATTATCCTCATAAATTTTTATAAACTAATATTTTTACTTTAATCGTAGACTTAAATTATAATTTAATAATTTTTCAAACATAACAGTTAAAATAATTAATTACAATTTTTTATTTTATCCACAGGTAACCCCAGAAGATTTGAAAGCCAACGCCGAATACATAAAAATGGCGGATCACTACGTCCCAGTTCCCGGTGGATCGAACAATAATAATTATGCGAATGTTGAACTGATTGTTGATATCGCCGTCAGGACCCAAGTACAAGTGAGTTGAGGTTTTGTTATCTAATAAATGACCTAAGGACAAACCCGAGCGAAACGAGAATGAGTCGCTAGCAGTGGCGAAGGGTGAAATTTTAGCAGAGGTAAGCCGTTCCAAAAATATACAATATTTATATATGTATTAATGCAGAAAGAAATAAAGCTTTTATATATATATATATATATATATATATATATATATATATCTCCAAAAGAAAATTTATACATTCAAATAATTAAATGTATGTAAAATATAGTAAAATAATTTTAAGGTAAGACATCTTGTATGGACCCGTCGTCACTGGTCTCTAGTATATAAATATATATGCGTATTACTAAAATAGTATCTATAATAACACAATAACTAATAAACTATATGTTTACAGGCCGTATGGGCAGGTTGGGGTCATGCTTCAGAGAACCCCAAACTCCCAGAGTTATTACACCGGGCTGGTGTGGTCTTCATTGGTCCCCCGGAGAAAGCTATGTGGGCTTTAGGAGACAAGATTGCTTCATCTATAGTGGCGCAGACTGCGGATATACCAACTTTGCCATGGAGTGGAAGTGGTGGGTTAAATACCAACAAACAAACGCTATGTTTTATGTTAAATAATACTATCTGTTCGGATTTTAGACACCTCAAAGTTCATTATATAGTTGTTACAGAAATCTTAGTCTCTCCCGTGACCATGATTGTTGTAAAGCATCTGAAACGTCGGAAACCAAAATCAAAATAAATCTGCGAAATAATCCGAAAAGATAGTTTTATTTAAAATGTCGGATATTCGCGTAAATCTACAAAAGTATCATTTACTATTAACTAGCGACTCCATTAATGTCCTTTGTATATACGTGGTGTAAAAAACATACAAAGTTTTACAATTATAACACCTCCAGGTAAATTTATAAGAAATCTCTTGTTAACTGACACGCCGGCGTGTCCGCGGGCGTGAAGGGAATAATAGTACCACGACACACATGTAGTGCCATCTTTAGGCGAATTTTGTCACTAACATTAGCCTATGTGCTACTATAACGGTTTCACGTAACTAACGACTAATGAAGTCGTTGTCGTGCGGGAAGCGCGGTGCTCCCGACTGGTATACTTACTTTTTTATGTCAGTTGGGAGCGGCTTTAGGGTTGACGCATAACTGTAACTTGTGAGGCACTATTAGAATAAGATTATTACTACTCACTCAACCTCACTTTCCCTCGGATTCGTCTGTAGTGAAATAAACAAATCTATCCCACGGTAACCGTACAATTTTCCCGGGATAAAAAGTAGCCTATGCGCTATTCCAGACTAATCTCACTGTGCCAAATTTCATCCAAATCCGTTCAGCCGTTTTGGCGTGATTGGGTAACAAACATCCATCCAAATTTTCGCATTTATAATATTTATATTATGGGATTAAAATTTTAAAATATATATAAAAGATTTTATTAAAAATGTACAAAAGTAAATAATTTTAATGTATTTCCTATATTTTTAGAACTAAAAGCTGAATACAACACTAAGAAAATCAAGATATCGTCTGAATTATTCGCTAAGGGCTGTGTGTCGTCCCCCGAGCAAGGTCTGCAGGCTGCTAATAAAATTGGTATGTAATTTTTATATTACACATAATAATATTTAAGATGTATATAATAAAAGAAGGCAGCTGTAGTCCAGTGGTAACACGCTCGCTAGCGAAACCGAGTGACGCGGGTTCAAATCCCGGGTGTCGCACCTGTGATATTTTCATGTGCGAATCATTTCCAACATGATCACTTCTTATGGCGAAGGAAACATCGTAAGGAAACCGGCATGTCTGAGAGCATATTCCGTTTGCACTTGACCAGCGTGGAGATTCTGATTCTTCGAGTATTAAAGGGAGACTTACCCCCAACAGTGGGATGTTAAAAAGGTCTGAATACACGTAATAAAATACTAGTGATTGTGTTCTAGGAGTGCAAAGAGACGATTTGTAGATCACAATATTCATATGTATTTATTTATCTTTTTGGTGAAAGCCATGTACTAGTTCCTGAGATTAAACCGAATAAACACCCAATTATGACTCATTTATAACATTTAGTGATATAAGGTTAATTATTGATATTAATTGATTTCATTTTACTTAATTTTTTAATCTGTATCTCCATATTACAGGATTCCCCGTCATGATCAAGGCGTCAGAGGGCGGTGGTGGCAAAGGTATCAGAAAAGTGGAAAACGCCGACGACTTCAATAACATGTTTAGACAGGTTAGTATATTAATTGTGACAGCACAGATTATATAAATACTTGCGATTCAAGTCACTCGTCCCTAGTGAAAACAATAACAAATCTATCCCACGGGAACCGTACATTTTTTCGGGATAAAATTAACCTATGTGCTATTCCATACTATATCTGTGCATCCTCACAAACTAACATTTATAATATTAAAAAAACTTTTAAAAATATAATAAACACCGACTTCATGGCACTAAAATGTAAAAAATAACCAAGTTTTCATTTAGAATAGATACCTAATCAGATATTTTCGAAGTCGGTGCCTAAGCATTGCATTTAAGGCTCAATTTACATTGTTGTATATTTATTTCAACAAGAATAATTACCTAAACACAATCGGTGACAGTTTTAAGAGATTTTTTGCATGGGATTGTGTATCCAGTACTTTTTTGATCGATGCATATATGCGATGAATAATTCGCAATTATTTTGTCAGGTGCAAGCCGAAGTTCCAGGGTCACCGATATTCGTGATGAAGTTGGCCAAATCCGCTCGCCATTTGGAAGTGCAGTTGCTGGCTGATCAATATGGTTAGTTGACTAAATATTCCCTGTTTTCCAATTACAGCACTATAGCGCATTATGTGACATAACGCTAATTTCGAATGTTTTAACTACAGCAACGCTCCGCACAATCGAGCATGAATGCGCGCAAGAATACCAACTCAATAGCAGAATATAAGAAGTGTGTTTTCTTCAAGGTGGAATTGATAAAAAAATTATTTACATTATCATTAGTAATATTTGTTTATATTTTATTTATATTATTATATATTTAATATATTTTTTTCAATACTGAATCTAGTGCCCGCTTCTGGTGCACCTGAAAATTAATTCACGTTCCAATTAAGAATTAGCACACCTCGAAATTGTGCGCCAAAGTGCGGCATTATGCTCTGTAATTGAAAAACGGGGACTATTTATAATCTCTACGTCTACGCTATCTATGCTAATCTTTAATATATAAATATCTCGTGTCACGGTGTTTGTGGTCGCAAACGAAACGGCTTGACCGACTTTAATGATTTTTTTTTGTTTATTTGGTAGGTATGAGAGTAGGTCGTAAATTATTTTTTTGCGACAAAACGTATTCTATGCCTTTCTCCAAGGTATTTCTCTGTCTATGCCAAACTTCATCAAAATTGGTTCAGCGATATACGCGTGATAACGTAACAGACAGACAGAGTTACTTTCACATTTATAACATTAATATGTATTTGTATTTATATTTATAGGTAACGCAATATCGCTATTTGGCCGCGACTGTTCCATACAACGCCGTCACCAGAAAATCATAGAAGAGGCTCCAGCTGCCATCGCGAAGCCCGAAGTTTTTATTGAGATGGAAAAGGTTAGTATTGATTTTTTTTTAAACATGGATTCTCCAAAGTTTCTTCCTAACGTTTGATACGTTTACTATAAGTGCAAAAATAACGTTCGTATTGTGATTCGTATGTAAGGTCGGCTGCCGGGGACCAGCCCGCCCCGGCAAGTCATATCTCGTCATCTGGATGTTAGATGCGTGAACACATACAAACATACACCTCTATAAATGTTTTGATATGAATAAAAAAAATACTGTCCGTTGGTATCACATCGCATGAAAAAGATTGGACCGATTTGGCTATTTTTTTTAATGTCCAGTGCAATTGGGAGTCACGGGATTGATTGCTTACACATTGATAAGCTCGTTTAAAGCGTAGCTTATTATACTTCGTAAACTTATAACTTAATAAAAATTTCCTAGATTCAAGCGAATATTAACATTTTAAATAAAATCATTTTTTTCGGATATTTTTATTCCTGACGGTTGGAATGCTTTACCGACGCGACGGTAGGAATTATCGAAATTATGCGAAATCTGAAAAAATCTTTATATTTACTAATATAATTTTCTAATTTCAGGCAGCAGTACGTTTAGCCAAAATGGTAGGCTACGTGAGTGCCGGCACAGTGGAGTATCTATATGAACCTCTCACTGGCTCTTATTTCTTCCTAGAACTGAACCCCAGGCTGCAAGTGGAACATCCCTGCACTGAGATGGTGGCTGATGTTAATTTACCGGCTGCGCAGTTACAGGTGAAACTTTTTGTGAAAGACCATTTGGTCTACTTAAAAGACCGTTTCGTCTATTCAAAAGACCGTTTGGTCTATTGAAAAGAGTTAACAGTAGTGATGTTAAGTTAACAACGGCACAATTTACTAAATGTAGTGTAATTTAGTCATTCGGTTTGATTAAATAGTTATATAATTTCCCAGATTGCCATGGGACTTCCCCTATATCACATCAAAGATATCCGTCTCCTCTATGGAGAATCCCCGTGGGGTATGACCCAAATCGACTTCGATGAGCCCAAGCAGAGACCATCACCCTGGGGTCATGTGATCGCCGCCAGGATCACTTCTGAGAATCCTGATGAAGGTTAGTAGACGAGTAGACCGATAGAACACTATCATATTATAAGCAAGTTGATTTTTTACTAGTTGACTCAAACCTATCGAATATTGGTCCGACTAAGACTCGAACCCCTTAAATAAGTAAATATATAATAATAAAACTATATTTTGATATTTTGATTTTTGACTTTTTAAAGGCTTTACAGGAATCTTAAATTTTTTAACTGTGATATTGCATCTGATACTTATATAAATCTATCTGTTTAGATAAGTAATTTTTACATAAAATCTTTTTTAGGTTTCAAACCATCCTCCGGTACTGTCCAAGAGCTAAACTTCAGGTCATCTAAGAATGTATGGGGCTACTTCAGTGTAGCAGCTTCAGGTGGACTTCATGAGTTTGCTGACTCTCAGTTTGGACATTGTTTCTCTTGGGGAGAGACCAGAGAACAGGCGAGAGAGTGAGTTATTGAAATACTTGAAATACTAATTGAAATCGAAAAATTGTGTTTGTGTGTTTGTTTCTGTAGAAACGGCTGGACAAATTTGGATAAAATTTTAGCACTTAGATCGTCTATGACCTGGAGTAATATAGGCTACTGTAAGGCACTTAAGGTTGCTCTACTCGGTCACTAACTAACGTCCCACTGCTGGGAGTGAGCCTCCTTTCATACGAGGGGGATCAGACCATAGACCACCACGCTGGCCAAGTCCGGGCAGACTTCACATGTCTTTCGAAAACTTGCTAGGTTCTCTCAGACATGCAAGTTTCCTCAAGATGTTTACCTTCACCGTAAGGCAAACCCGCCGATATGCTTTTTAAATGTATCTATAATCTATCATTTTTTTTTTATAATCTATCATATTTCTTTTTATAATTCTTTTCTAAAATCTATCATAGTATATCTCTTTTGTTTCTTTTTTTAGAAATTTAGTCATTGCCCTCAAAGAGTTGAGCATTCGTGGTGATTTCCGAACTACAGTGGAGTATCTCATCACTCTGCTAGAAACTCCGTCTTTCCAAGAGAACCATATCGATACGAGCTGGCTAGATGCGCTAATCGCTGAGAGGGTGAGTTTGTATTGAAAACTACCATTTGGTAGAAAATGGTAGAATTTGAAGTTTGTGGTATAAAGTAGTTTTTTAAATAGTTACATTTATAGTATTATTTTTTATATTGTTTTTAAACTCGGAGACTAAATTGACACATACAAATGTTAAATTTACAAATAATGCTGCCAGCTCTTTTGTGCAGTGTTTACGACACCGGTTTGTTGAATCATAACTTTTTATCTTACTTAAATGATTCGTTTCAAAGTTTTATATTCCAAAGTGTATCATTAAAATTCACATTATTAATTCTAAATCATTAAATATCATATTTATTAATTTTAAATCAATAAGTATCATTAAAATCCACATTATTGACATTACACTTGACTTTATTACCGTTAATTTTCGATAATGGCACATCACTATTTAAGAATTGAAAAAAACTGTTAACCCACCTAATGTCAGTTTTGTCTCGTGAGATTAAAAAAGAGACTATAGTTGGTTTAAATATTATTAATATTTGAAAATATTATTATTTTTGCTTTTTTAATTACGGCACAATACGTGTTTTTATTGAGTCATATTATATTTACAAATTCATCTTTATTATATAAAAACTATTTCAATATAAATTAAACTTTGCGTTATATCTTAATCTCTCACTGTTTCCTTTACAGATGCAATCAGAGAAACCGGACGTCATGTTGGGTGTTCTATGCGGCTCCATCCTCATAGCGGACAGCATCATCACTGCGCACTTGCAAGAGTTCAAGAGTGCGTTAGAAAAGTTAGTTTATTCATTATATTTTATTATCTGTGCAAATTTTTTTATCTATACTTTTTGTAAAGGATGAAATATGTCTTGATGTTTTCGATTTCAACTTACCATTGAAATATTCAAAATTTGATATTTATTTATTAAGGAGTCTGCCTACTACACCCTCTCATACCATGACCGTACTATGAACGTATCAGGCACGGAAACAAGTGACGCGGACTACTATGACCACTAGAACGCGTCATCAGCGTATCTGCGTGTCATATCAGTGTATGGATCCCTTTTTCTCAGTCGTAGTAGTTCACTTAAAAAATATATAATTTAAAAGAAAATATTATCACTAGAAGACAAGCGGCAACACATTTGTTTATAACGGGCTCAGAACGGTCATCATACGCGGTTATGTCCCGTATGCCCACCGTCACGCAAGGTCGCCGTTCCGTGCGGCGCTACTTTTCAAAACAAAGAATATTTTTATGCCTGACACGGTCCTAGTACGGTCAAAACAACATGCTGTAGAATAGTGTTGATAACATTTCTTAGAATTTATTAGTGAATCTAAACATATGTAAATTAATTTAAAAAATTATGAAAATAATAATAAATGTCAATAATCCTCATATCTATCATGAACTAACGGTTTTAAGACAAAACTCTTTATTTAACCCCGGAAACCTGATTAGTGTTGGATTTAATTTAAAATTAAATTTGTGGTTCAAATAAAAAAATAGTCAATTCAGTTAACACTTGGCAGTAAAGGAATGTCACAGGTTCATATTGCCATATAACATCATTGGAATCAAAGGAATTGAATCGAATCGTTGGAAAATGACGTTTTGACAGCTCATAAAGTGTTTGTCAGATTATTGGTGTCGTCAACAACCAATTGCTATTTATACAGATATATAAAATTAAAGTGTCTGTTTGTAATGTCAACATAATAACTTTTAACTAAATATATGGTACTTATAAGAAAAAAACCATTTTGAAATCTTTTGTCTGTCTGTTTGTTCCGACTAATCTCCGAAATGGCTATACCGATTTTAATTGGACTTCATTGGCAGACTAGTTGATGTTATAAGGAATAACTTAGGCTACTTTTATTTTAGAAAAAGAATTAGGGTTCTTCTGAAAAAAACTAAAATCCATGAAATTCTAACCAAATTCGCGTACCCAATCGAAGCGAGGGTAAATCGCTTGTTGTGTATATATAATAATTTTGTTTTTATTTTTCCAGAGGACAAATCCAAGGTTCCAGCCAGTTGTCCAACAACGTAGAAGTAGAGTTAATACACAGTGGACACAAATACAAAGTGCAAGCGACCAAGTCCGGACCTACATCATACTTCCTGGCTCTGAACGGTAGTTTCAAAGAGTTGGAAGTTCATAAGCTTACAGATGGTGGTGAGTAGACTGGGTCTTTTTGAGAAGACCAGATGATCTCATTTAAGTTGAGAATGTCTTTTATATATTCTTTGAAATAAACCTTAAATATGACATTTAAATACTGTAATTTATAGGCTTAGTGCGAAATTTTGTACGATATTATCTCGTAGCCCACAGAGTAGAATAGACCTTGTACTCTAAAAAGTTTGATAGACGATTTACTTTAGTATTTTGTATATAGGAGGTTAGTGACTAAGTTAGTTTTGACTTAGGATTACATTTACTTTGAAAGTAGAAATTGTATAATAAAATAATATATAAAAAAATAACTTCATCTAGTAAATTTCTTTTCGTATTAAAATATATATTTTTATCATTTAGGTACACTACTATCAGTCGACGGAGCGTCATTCACTACATATCTAAAAGACGAAGTAGACAAATATCGTATTGTAATCGGGAATCAAACTGTGGTCTTTGAGAAGGAGAAGGATCCTTCCAAGTTACGAGCGCCATCTGCCGGCAAGTTGATAAACACATTGGTGGAAGATGGCGGCCATGTGGACAAGGGACAGCCTTACGCTGAGATTGAGGTGAGAACATCGAGTAGTATAGTAGGTCTACTTATAGTCTATTAGTAGGAATAGGGAAAAGACCATGAGTAGACCTAGTAAACATTAAGTAGATTAGTTAACTTTTTTGTTTTGTTTTTACTTTAAATTAAATTTTTTTTGCAAATGTACAGCGGTCTTATTTAAAATCCAATCAAAAGAGAGTGATAAGGCGGATTTCTGAAGTGTTTGCGCATGTCGATTTTTGCAGACAACTAATGTATTCTCTATAAAAATAGGAGGCATTTTGAATTTGAACATTAAATAGATTATATATTAATTTCTATTTGTGAAAATATCTTAAACAATCGAGTTACTATGTTATATGTTGCAGTTGTTAATGTTCTGTTGTATTTTTGTTTATTTTATAGTCGTGGTTCCTATAATCTATACTATATAGTATATATATATATACTATTCTATACTTATACTTTATTACTATGTATTATTATAGAGAGGAAGATTTTTTTTGTTTGCTTATTTGTATGTTTGTACCAAATAGGCTTCGAACCGATTTAGATGAAATTTGCTAAGAAGATAGTTTGACATCCTGGGAAAGACATAGGATAGTTTTTATCCCTTAAGGGGGTGAAAATGGGGATGAAAGTTTATATGGGGAAGTAAGCTAGGAACCAACCCGAGCGAAGCGAGGGTGAGTCCCTAGTTACATATATTTTAATTACACCTACAGAAATAACGTAAAGAGTTAGTTAAATTATAGATGGTTAATTAACAAATAAGGGGTACCTAGTAACTAGGTCTTATACTTAGTACAGGCTTACGCCCTTGCAACTATTTGTAATGCATATTGTATAAGTCATTTTTTTTTTCATTTTTTATAAATTTTTCAATTATATGGTGACCAGGTGATGAAAATGGTGATGACCCTGTCGGCCCCGGAGGCGGGCAAAGTGACGTGGTGCCTGCGGCCCGGCGCCGTGCTGGACATGGGCACGCTCATGGGGGTCTTAGGTGAGCTGGACTGGGTATTAGTTTATATTACACTAGCGGCACACCCTCGCTTCGCTCGGGTTCGCCTCTAGAAAAACACTAATGGAGATCTATTAGTTCCCACGGGAACCGTTCATTTTTCCGGGATAAAAAGTAACCTATTTGTTATTTTGATGTATGACCTATATCATTGTAAAGTTTCAGCCAAATCCAATCAGTAGTTTTTGTGTACTAAGCTGTATAAGTTACTATAGTTTTTTGACTGTCCCACGGGAACCCTTTAATTTTCTAGGATAAAAAGTATCTAAGATGTTGCCCAGGGATATAAGGTACCACCATGAAAAATTTCATTTAAATCTATCCAATAGATTCGGATATTAGCCCGTACAAAGAGACAAACAGACAGAGAAACAAAAAATTTGAAAAAAATCTGGATTTGTTCTATTTGTCTTCTTACATCCCCTGACTCGGTTTTTAGCATTTTTTTGCTATGTACAGACATTCGATCTTTACTGTTTTATTATAGTATAGATATCAGTGGCGAAGGGTCGATACAAGACGTTTTACCTTAAAATGTATTTTCACTTTTGCTATAATTTACATACATTTAATTTTTTAAATGTATAAATTTTCTTTTGAAAATATATATATTTCTTTCTGCATTAATACGGATATAAAAGTTGTATATTTTTGGAACGGCTTAACTCTGCTAAAATATTACCCTTTGCACTGTATATATATATATATATATATATATATATTATATATATATATATATATATATATATATATATATATATATATTCAATCTATCTCTTCATAAGAACCTTCCTCAGACTTTAGCGAATATTTAAAAAAAAGTCCAGTTGGCTTCGAGTTTTGCGCTTAGCAACTTTGTTTTTTTAGCAACAATTTTCAAGAGAAAAAAGTTATCTCATCAAAACAAAGCGAAAAAAGAATAAATAAACTTGATAATAATCATGTTTAAAAAATGGCTTATAGATCTCTCTCTGATTCTCAGTCTATTTACTTGAAAACTCTATAATATTTTGTCCTATTGAAATTTTTGCTTAATTATATAATAATGACTAGCGACTTAAACTCGCTACTTCGCGTCACAATGTTGGTTTGTATATTGATAAAAATAGTCATTGTGAGCGTACCTTAGGAAATACACACATGGTATCGCGGACTATTCTGTAGTCTTTTTTAGACCTACAATTTTCTAGTACATTGTTTTGATGTATCTCTAAAGGTTTAGCGTTAGCCATATAATCGTGAGACAAAAGTTTTTTTAAACAAAACAGTCATTTTGTACAAAATATTTACAAATTATATTCATACATAAACCTTCCTCGTTTATCGATTTTTATATAAGTGAAAACCGTATCAAAATCCGTTGAGTGATTTTGAAGAAGTAAGGGGGGAAACAGATAGATGCAAGAACAGGCTTTGTTTTATACTATGCATAGATGATATGTACTATACATTTTTTTTCCAAAGTAATATAATTTTTTTTTCTCAGAACTCGACGACCCATCACTAGTGACAACAGCGCAGCCCTACAAGGGACAGTTCCCACTTGGAGATAATCCGCAGTTGTCGGAGAAATTGAACCATGCACATAACAAGTATAGAGCCATATTGGAGAACACTCTTGCTGGTAAGTTGGTTAAATTTTAAATGGTCGTTTTTAACGTCCCACTGCTGGAAGTGGGTTTTCCTTCAATATGAGGGCAATCAAGCCACAGTCCACCACACTAGCCAAGTGACCACCGGATTTCACATTCTTTTAAAAATTTGCTAGGTTTTCTCAGACATGCAGGTTTCCTCACGATGATTCCCTTCACCGTAAAACAAGTGGACATCGTGGTAGTGATCGTGTTGGAAATGATTCGCACGTGAGAATATCAGAACTGTGATATATCCGGGATTTGAGCCCGCTTCACTCGGTTTTCCAAGCGAGCTCGTTACCACTTGGCTGCCACTGTATGTATATGTGTAAATATTTATGTTTTCTTGTTTGTCCGCAGGATATTGTCTCCCGGATCCTTACAACACGCCGCGACTAAGAGAAGTGATTGAGAAGTTCATGACGAGTTTAAGGGATCCTTCTTTACCACTTTTAGAATTGCAAGAAGTAAGTAATCTGTCAAATTCATCGATCAAAAAATCACTAGATACATAATCCCATGCAAAAGTTCTGTTAAAACGGTCACCAATTGTGTTTAGGTAATTATTGTAATTGAAATAAATATACAACAATGTAAATTGAACCTTAAATGCAATGCTTAAAGTTGTTTTCACAAAATAATTTTACGACTGAGGCTCGCCGCTTGTCACCGCTGAGCGTCGCCACGCCATGACAAGAAATGAGTGTTTATTACGACTTCATTTAAAAAAAATATCTATCTACTTATCAAATTTTATCTAAATCGGTTCAGTAGTTTCGAAGCCTGAATAGGCTTGTTTTTGTTTGTTTGTTGAAAGATTTCTTTGTTTGTACTGAATAGTACAAACAAACAAATCTTTCCACTTTATAATATTTATAATATTAGTATAGATTGTTTGGCCCATTGAAATTCTTTCAGCCATTCCCAATGCAACTTATAAATTAATTTCTGAAAGCTTTGTACTTCATATCCTAAATATTTTCCCAACATAATGTAAGTATGTATTCAGCCCTCTTAACGTCCCACTGCTGGAGGTAGGCTTCCCTTCAATACTCAGAGGCAGTCCATAGTTCACACTGGCCAAGTGCGGGTTGGATTATGAGTACCTCGTATTTTAAAAATTTACTAGATTCTCTCGGCCATCGTCACGATGTTTTCCTTCACCGTAAGACAAGTGGTGATCATGTTTTCAACAAAATATTTATCCCAAAATGATGATCCCAGGTGCTATCATCGACGTCGGGGCGCATCCCTATCTCCGTGGAGAAGAAAGTGCGCAAGCTGATGGCGCTGTACGAGAGGAACATCACTAGCGTGCTCGCGCAGTTCCCCAGCCAGCAGATCGCGAGTGTCATAGACCAGTGAGCTTATTCTTTTTTAATCTTAATCTTTTTATTAATAAAATTTTTTTTTTTTTAATTTAGTTAAATAATATCTCAAAGGGTCTTTTTTATTATTGTTGTTTATTTTTATATATTTTTTCATTTTCATTCATCGCAATGGTGCAATATATGTTTTTGTTTAATATGTAATCCTAATTTAAATAAAACAAAAAGGAACTATAGATTTTCCCTAAATGTTTGTTTGAATTAATATACAATTCAATAGACTATTTAAAAACAAGAATCTTTATTTTAAATATGTATTTGCCAGACCCGAGATTTGAACCTGCTTCTGCTAGAGCCACTGCGCTACCACGGTGTTATAATATTAATAATATTAATAATATTGAATTATACAAAAACTTAAGATATACAATTACTGTCTCAAAAATTTCCTTAAAAAAAATCACAATTCGAAATTGTGCGCTTTCTTGAAATATCTTTTGTTCATTGCTTTTCGGATGACAAAATTAAAAGGCACATTCTTGCGCTTATAAAACTACTTTATGTGGAGTGCGTAAGTTCGAATTTCGTTTAACATAATTAGAACTTTCCATTTTTGAATTGTATTTATTTATTCATTCATTCATTCATTTATTTATGTATTTATTTATGTATTCCTTGGTCTGACTTAACGTCACACGTCGTCGCCACTTTTTGAACAGGTATTTGTTAGGAAATGCGTATCTATAATTTTATATAACAATGAGTAATAATAATTTTATTTAAAATTAATAACTTCATTACAGCCACGCAGCATCCCTCTCGAAGCGAGCGGACAGAGATGTGTTCTTCATGAGCACGCAGGCGTTGGTTGTTTTGGTGCAGAGATACAGGTATGTTTGTTTCGTTAGGTAAATGTATGGATTTGTTTTGGTTTTGTTTTTAGTTTTTTTTTTGTATATAAATATTTTTGGGTCATATATAGGCGACCTTAATGACAGATGCATAGCATGAGTTAAACGATTTTCAACCCTTCTATGTTGGTTAATTTTAAAGGTATTCTAGTAAATCAGTCATAGTTACTTGAGTTTACACGACCGACTCGCACTTGGACATTTTAATATTGTATTGATTTTTAGATCTTAAAACAGATATTCCTTGTCTAATTACCACCAAAAGTAATCTATAATAAGACAAGATATTTAAGACTTTGGTTTTTGAATTTAATTTCTAATAAATTGTTCACTATTTAAAAAAAAATGATAATTCAAAACTATAACAATAAAAGTCAGAATAATTATTGTATTTAATTATTTTTTTAAATTAAATTTCAATTTTATCTTTCTAGGAATGGTATCCGGGGCAGGATGAAGGCGGCGGTTCATGATTTACTCAAACAATACTATCAAGTAGAAAGCAACTTCCAATTGGGTGAGCATTTATATATTTACTGGCTTCGCTCGGGTGCGTCGTATGTTCACAATTTCAAGGGTTTTCATTTTTATGCGTGGAACCCTAATTCTTTTTCCTAAATAAAGTAGTCTAAGTTACTCCTCATAACATCAGCTATTTGCCAGTGAAAGTCCCGTCAAAATCGGTTAAGCTGTTTCGGAGATTAGCTGTAACAAACAGGCAGAAATTTAAAAAAATGATTATTTTTTTCTTACAAGTACCATTTATACTTTCATATACATTTAGTGTAAAAAGTTGTATTTTGACATAACAAACAGACATTTCGATTTTATTTATCTGTATATACTTAAAATAATAAATTGTGTATAAATTTTATATTTCTTTATCATCATAGGTTCATACGACAAGTGCGTGATGGCGTTGCGCGACCGCTACAAAGACGACATGCAAGCCGTTGCCAACATCATATTCTCCCATAACCAAGTACCTAAGAAGAATTTATTGGTAAGATATTTTTTTTTGTATGGTAATACCTAAATATTATATTATAGATATGTTGGAAAGTATTTTATTTTGTGAGTAAAATTTGTTGTCGTGTTACGGAGTTTTAAACATATGAAGTTAAATTTCAATTTTACGATTTTGCGGTTGGGATTGGTTTTTACAATATTTTTATTATGCGAATATTTGAAATTTCAATTAAAACTATGTTTTCAAATTCACTCGTGGTCTTAATTTGATTATCTATTCTCACCTTTTCTAATCTCAACGAGTTCCAAAAATATAATGTTAATTACAATATTGTGTTAAACAAACTATAATAAATAATTCTTAGCTATTAAAAAATAAGAAAACACGGTTTATATGAATATAATAAGCATGTATTCCTCTCGTCCCAGGTGACAATGCTGATCGATCACCTGTGGTCCAACGAGCCGGGCCTCACGGACGAGCTGGCGGCCACGCTCAACGAGCTCACCACGCTGCACCGCGCCGAGCACGGCCGCGTCGCGCTGCGCGCCAGGCAGGTTAGTCAGGGGACTGTTACTCGTTCATCATTACGGGCGGGGGACTGTTTGATTAGGATTTATTACGGCAATGAGCAAGGGACTGAGTATTACTACCGTCAACAGACTGGAGACTGTTACTAGTTAATTGCGGCGGACAGGGGACTGTGAGATTAGGATTTATTTGCTGCAATGAGCCGGGGACTATGTAACTTCTTAAGATCAACGGGAAGAGGACTGTAAAATTCCTATTTATTTACGGGAATATGCGGAGGACTGTAAGATTTACTGTTGCCACCGGGCAAAGAACTGGGAGACTGTTGGTCGCTTAGATAAACGAAGAGGGGACTGTGAGATTTCGCTTGACTTAGAGACACTCATTAAAGTCATTCAACACGGACGGGATGTGTGATGAAACAATTTTATAATCACTATGGTTACCACAAATTTAAATTTTGCCAGTATATGTACCTATTAAGTATCCTGTTACTGCTCTGGGTTTTTTAAATCCCATTTTTTATCTATTATCATGTATTAGAATTTATCTGAAGTTAAAAAAAGAAATAATTAAAATAGATTCATTATTGCCAAAGATCCCCCGTATACACAAAAACACACTTTTTTTTAAATAGTATGTATCCCACAGGTGTTGATAGCGGCCCACCAGCCCGCGTACGAGCTGCGCCACAACCAGATGGAGTCGATCTTCCTCTCTGCCGTGGACATGTACGGACACGACTTCCACCCTGAGAACTTGGAGAAGCTGATCATGTCCGAAACGTCTATATTTGATATATTGCACGATTTCTTTTACCACACTAATGCTGCTGTGAGTTTTGATATTGATTTCATATAATACAAGCGACTCGTATTCGCTTTGTTTTGGGCTTGTCCCTAGACAAAAACAAATCTATCCTACGGGTCCGTACATTTTTCAGGGATTGAAAGTAACCTATGTACTATTCCAGACTATAATCTATCTCTGTGCCGAATTTTATCTAGATCCGTTCAGTCGTTCTGGCGTGAAAGAGTAACAAACATCCATCCTCACAAACTTTCACATTTAATATTAATATGGATTACCGGTGCAAAGGCCCATACCTCCTTGTGTCTAAAAAATACAAATGTAATATTTATTGGTGAAATTTTGTTTATGTTTTATTATTATTTTACCATCATAAAAAAAGGCCGCAACTTCGTCAAAGTTGAATTCGAGATATTCGAAGTTTTTTCATACTACTACGTCGAAATTACTACTAGTTTTGACGTAGTTACGATGAAAATGGTTATGGTATCTTCGGATTCATAAGACTTAGAGCTTTATGAGTAAGATTTTTTTTGCTGATTCCAAATCTGCATTTAAGTCATTTTTTACCAAATTTTTGGTTAAGGCCTTCTTGGAAGTATTGGAAAAACAATATAACTTTTGGAATACATAAATGAAATCCCCTCGTTCTCAGGTATGTAACGCAGCGTTGGAAGTGTACGTGCGTCGCGCGTACACGTCGTACGATATCACATGCTTGCAACACCTGGCTCTGTCCGGAGAGTTGGGAGTCGTTCATTTCCAGTTCGTCCTGCCTACTGGACATCCTAACAGGTATTTTTTTATATAGATATATTTAGTGTAGTCTAAACTATTTTAAAGGTAACATTAAAACGTATACTGGGTTTACACGGTACATTGCACGTTTTTTTCAGTGTTCAATTATTATTATTGTAAAAATAGCCATATATACATAATACACGATTCATTTTTGTAAATAACAATGTTGTTCTTGAAACTCTGGTATGGTAGGAGCTTTCATCCATTTAGTCGTTTTAGCGTAAAGGAGTAACAAATATACACACACATACAAATTTTTGCATTTATATGTATGCGTGTTATATATGTATGTATGTACATGTATGTCACTACTTGTTCGATAAAACCTGTACTGTAAAAAATGTGCAGTACAATGTCGTGTGAAACCAGCTGTATATAATTGATTCTTTTATAAATAACTAGCGAACTGCCCACAGAAAAGCGGAACTTTTTGAGCGGAACCCTAATTTCTTTTTCTTTCATAAAAGTAACCTAATTTACTCCTTATAACATCAGCTATCTGCCAGCGAAAGTACCGTCAAAAACAAACCAGTCGTTTCAGAGATTACCCAGAACAAACAGACAGACAATTTTATAAATTGTGTTTTTCTTATAAGTACCGTGTATAATTTCATATGCATTCAGTAAAATGCAGTTATTTTGACTTACAAACAAGGCATTTGAAGTTTCATTTATCTGTATAGATTAAATTTAAATCATATAATTACTAATTACCATATAGGATACCAATAAGCCAATCAGAGATCGAACTGGCATCAGCTCAAGATCAAGAGGGTGTTCCAGCGGAGCTGTCCACGGCGGCCATGAGGAAATGCCACCATAGAACCGGAGCCCTCGCCGCGTTCAATTCGTTCGAACAGTTCGTTGAATATGCAGACGAATTGCTGGATTTGGTCCACGATTTCGCCAGTTCAGCGACTGTCAGACGTGAGGTAAGAGCGGATAGTTGATAGATTGATCAATCGTTCGATTGTATGGGCGTCGTCAGATTTGTTTTAAAGAGGATGTTTTTTTTATATACATGAAAGTATTGGCTAGTCTTTAAATGATTAACTTTTTATCTTTTATTCTATACATTATTATATAGGAAAAAAAATTAAATACATATGTGACGAATATTTTTTTTGTAGGCGTCTAAATTGAAATATTAATTGGAATAATATAATTTTATTTCTTTTTTGTCTGTATATTGGTTGGGCAACTGACAGATATTGTTGGTTGGTTGATCAACCAATAGGTTTTAATTGTTGTGTTTATGGTTGACAGGATTTACAAGCGTTGCAAGAGGGTAGCGAGAATCGCGATAGTACAAGTATCAATGTTGGGATGGATTTGAAGCCTAACATAGAAGAAGAGGTTGTAAGTATAGATACCTATATGGTTTTTTTAGTAAAAAACAAAAACATACCTATCCCACGGGAACCGTATATTTTTCCGGGATAAAGCCTATGTGTTATTCCAGACTATATTCTATCTATGTGCCAAATTTCATTAAGATCCGTTCAGCCGTTTTGGCGTGATAGATTAACAAATATCTATACTCACAAACTTTCACATTTATAATATTTAATAATACGGATGTTTTATTTTGTTATGTTAACTGTAAAAGTTTTGCCCAAAATTTAGCTTGTTGCTATGTTATCTTTATTAACGGACTGCTATTATAACTGCAAATGTATGTGTGTATGTTTGTTACGCCTTCACGCTGTAACGGCTGGACCAATTTGTATGTTGAACAACAGATAAACTATGAGCTGGAGTAGCACGTAGTCTACTGTTTAGCACCTAGTTAGTATTTATATAATAACTCGCAGAAGCGAACTGTAGACTTCGTGAGCACAAACTGCAATTTGAGGTGCTATTCTCCTCATCATGCCGAAGATCCTCATAAGATCTTCATCAATTTTTTATGAGACTAACTTAAAGTTACTACCTTTCGAATAAAAAAGAACCATCCAAATCGGATCTCATGAGACGGAGATATCCAGTAGCCCCCTATTTGCCCTTTCTTGGAGGAAGTACCCCTCCAATTTTTTAATTCCCGATGACAAAAAAAACTAGAAAGTTGTAATACCAAGTATGTATATCAAGTTTCGTTCATATCGGTTGTAAAATACGACCTATAGAGGAGTAGTACCAACAAACTGACAGAGGAAAGCAAATTTTGCCAGACTTGAAGCGGAGACGCTTTGTTCGCTAGGTTGATAAAAGTTTTTCTTAGATATTCCTTCTATTTCCAGCCACTGGAGCCCATCCACATCCTGATGATAGGTATCCGGGACACGGGAGAGAACGACGACGGCGCGGTGTCCAGACGCTTTGGACACTTCTGTCGGGTACACGCGCGGGAGTTGCATCAGAAACGGATCAGGCGTATCACCTTCATGTTACTTATTAAGTGAGTTGCCTTTGATTATGTACATTTTATGATTTATTGGAATTAAAGTATATTATGTGTTATAGTTAAAGTTCTGTAATTTACATCGAATTTGTTTTGTTGCGAAAAACAAAAACAAATCCATCCCACGGGAACCGTATATTTATCCGGGATAAAAAATAGCCTATGTAATACTTTTTTAGATTTACACGAATATTTGGGAAGGCTGTCTGTAACAACTATATAATACCTTTGAGACATCTAACACCTCAGTCTCTCCCATGATCATGATGCTGTAAAGCGTTCGAAACGTCGGGAACTAAAAATCCAAATAAATCCGCTAAAAATCCGAAAAGATAGTTTTATTTAAAAAGGATCAGCGATATTAAAATTTGATTTTCATTTCCAGGCGTCAATTCCCCAAATTCTTTACGTACCGTGCGAGGAACGAGTTTAAAGAAGACACTATATACCGTCACCTCGAGCCTGCATCTGCTTTCCAACTGGAACTGTATAGGATGAGGAGTTACGACCTGGAAGCTTTACCGACTAGCAACCAGAAGATGCATTTGTATTTGGGTAAAGCTAAGGTGAGTGGGATGAAATGGGTTTTGTATGGGAGAAGAGTGGGGGAGGTGTATGATAGGTTAAGTTTAGAACTTCATAGATTAAATAATTACTCATTGATGTTAATGGACATGTTGTTAAATGCAAGAAAAAAAATACCAAGTTTCAGGGCAAAACGTTATTTCCTAAGTATTTTCTCCATTTTAAGTGACATTGGCGATGTAATCTGTGTTCAATTGGTACGCTTGAAGCTGTTGACAATAGAATTGAATTGAACTAAAAATGCTACTTAAAATTCGCTTTTAAAAAAGAAAAATAAACTTTTTGTATGTATGTTACGCGATTCTTATTATATTAATTTTCTTTGCTTTTTAGAATGGTTCAATTTTATATTAAAGAAAAATCATCCAAAAGTCATACCAAATCCGTCACAAAAACTCAAGTTTGAACAAAAACTCAAGTATCCTATAATACTCCTATCAGATTCACCATATCATATCGTCACCACCTGATCTTCCTCATATATTCTTAATTTTGGCACATTTTGAAGCCATTAACAAGATAATTGAACTATTTATTCCACCAGGTGAAGAAAGGCCAAGAGGTGACAGACTACAGGTTCTTCATCCGCTCCATCATCAGGCACCAGGACCTCATCACCAAGGAGGCGTCCTTCGAGTATCTGCAGAATGAGGGTGAAAGGTAATGTAATATTTAATCTGTATTTATGAAAATGGATGTGTTTTTTCACAGGCTGTTGTTAGAAGGACTAAAAGTTTTAATTTATAAAGTTACTATTGGTATACAGGGCTGTTGTTAGAAACAATGTAAATTTTTATTTAAAATGTAACTTATTATACAGGTTGTTGTCATGAAAGTTTTAATTTAAATAGTAAGTATTCTTATACAGGCTGATGTTAGGAGCAAAATAAGTTTTGATTTAAAAAGCAACTATTCTTATACAGGCTATTGTTAGAAGCAATGTAAGTTTTGATTTAAAAAGTAACTATTCTTATACAGGGTGTTGTTAGAAGCAATGGACGAATTGGAAGTGGCGTTCTCACATCAGCTCGCCAAGCGGACAGATTGCAATCACATCTTCTTGAACTTTGGACCTACCGTCATCATGGACACCGCTAAGGTATTGAAATATTTGGATAATTATTAGCAAAAATCCATTTGCTTTCAAATCCCTTTTTATTTCTAAATCAAAATTGACAACTATCAAAATATTGATGTTTTCTTTATTCTAACACATATATTACAGGTATGAACAAATTAAATATTTAATAACTACATTCTTACCCTTGCTTCGCTTGGATGTGATGTTTCTTTTATTTTTTTTGTATATCAAGTATAATAATTACTTGAATGAATTCGATTTACTTTTGTTACTCGATTGAATTTTTTGTCACAAACGTTGTTATTCTGGCATTCCGTCTGTCAAAGTGTATGTAAAATAATAGTTTTATTATTTTAAATTTGTACATGTATGAAGATATATTTAAACAGCAAAGAATAAGACATTTTTTTTCATTTATTTATAGATAGAAGAATCAGTTCTCAGCATGGTGATGCGGTACGGGCCCAGACTATGGAAACTCAGGGTCTTGCAGGCTGAGATCAGATTTACACTGAGAATTGGTGAGTTACTGTTAACTTATACTTGTATGGAATAGATAGACTATATATTATTTATATATACATACATATGTATGATGAGTTGTTGTCGGTTGTATTATAACGTATTTTTCCGTGGGAATGAGATAATCTCCCGCGATAAAAAGTAGCCTATGTCACTCTCCAGCCCTCTATGTCCACATAAAAAATCACGCCAATCCGTCGCTCTGTTTCCACGTCATAGAAGGACAAACACTTTCACATTTATAATATTAGTATGGATAATATTCGTAAAGAGATTAAAATTAAATTCAAAATACATTTACTAAAGGCTTTAGTCGATTACCCATATTATTTAAACAATTTTTTTTATGATTGCAAACGCTTTATTTTTTTCTTTTTGTTACTACTTTTTGTCTATATGTTGATGTAAAGTAGACATACAAAAATAACAATATTATAGTGCAGCAGCAGAGTGAGAGGGTTTGATGTGAAACACATTCTGTCTCTTTCACTCTCACTGTTTGATGGGATGATAATTCAACTAAAAATGTAAATACTGCCAACTTCCTAACTCCAGACTGCTTCTGAAAATTAAAAAGAATATACAACTATTACTTGTCCGACTTAACTATGCACTTGGCACTATGACGTCACTCTGACCGTATAGTTTGCAAAAAAGTCAATTTCTTTTAAATATTTTTGACGAAACCGGTTTTCATGGTGTCGCTATTCAGAGGTCCCGGGTTCGATTCCCGGTTGGGCCAATATGGAAAACGAACTTTTCTATATTGAATAGGGTCTGGGTGTTGTGGTACCGTCGTTATTTTTGATTTCCGGGTTTTCTGGACGGGTTGTATAGCTAAAATTATACCGACCCGGGACTCGAACCCAGGACCTCCGGATCTGCAATCGTACAGCTATCCAATAGTTATATGGTACTACTAGCGACTTATCTTAGTTTTGCTCTGGTGCGTTCTTAGGTGCCTTTTATATTGGAATTATTATGTACAAACAGCCTTTGATATACTTTATTAGTAACAGTAGCATATATATTTCTCCAGCTCAAAGACTGCCAGTGTACTAAATCTCATCCGAAACGATTCAGCCGTTACAGCGTGAAGGAGTAACAAACATACAAACTTTGACATTTATAGTAATCATTCTATAATTATATATAAATTACAGGTCCCGGCGCACCAACAAAGAATGTCCGTCTGTGCCTCTCCAACGGTTCGGGATATTCGTTAGACATATACACGTACGAGGAAGTCATCGACCCGAGGACTGGAGTGGTCAGTATCTAGGAACTATGTAAATTAATCTAGACTTTCTGTCTTAGAAGCGCTGTAGAAGATCTACTGACATTTTAAATAAAACTATCTTTCTCGGATTTTTCGCGCATTTATTTTGATTTTTGGTTCCCGACGTTTCTAAAATAAAATATCCAAGTTCTCTCCTTATAACATCAGCTATCTGCCAGTGAAAGTCCTGTCAAAATCAGTCCAGCCGTTTTGGAGGTTAGCCAGAACAAACAGACAGACAAAAAAAATTGAAAATTGTTTTTTTTTCTTATAAGTACCGTATATACTTTCACTACGCATTTAGTAAAAAGCTGTTATTTTGATATTACACACAGACACTACAATAGTTTTTTTCTACGGCTACTAAAAATACGATTAATTTTTCAAAAACCTGTTTTATTTTATATTATATAATAAAAATATGAATAAGTTTTGTTTGTTTATATACTATAAGTAATTATTTAAATTTTTCCAGATAATCTTCCAATCGTTCGGTCCCAAGCAGGGCCCCATGCATGGCCTGCCCATATCCACTCCATACGTCACTAAGGACTACTTGCAACAAAAGAGATTCTTGGTTTGTTTATTCGTTTTATTATTAGTTTATTTAAAGTTGGTTTTACAAATAAATTAAATGTATTGTAAGTTTGTGGGGAAGCCCCTTCTATTTTCAAAGCTTTGATGGCCATTTCTGCTGAAAAGAGCAAAAGGGAAGTGAGTCTAAATCTTTTTTTGGAATATAATGTTTTTTTTCTCTATCGAATCTATGTATTAAGAAGAGGTATTTTCGTTTTTTATTTTTAACTAAAAATAATGATTATTTTTAAACCATTTTTTTAAATATAAAACAATACGTTATCTTATACTTTTTTTTATTTCATAGGCGACGTCCCAAGGAACAACATACGTGTACGATATTCCGGACATGTTCAGACAGGTTGTGGAGAAAAGGTGGCGGGAATGTATTGAGGAGGGATCTGTGGATGGTGAGATTTTAAAAGTTATTATTATTGATATTTAAATAAAATTTGGCACGCGGATTACCCATGTCCCTCGAGAAACACAAGAAAATAGGTGCTTTTTACATTATACAATAGGGAATATGCGTGTTTTATTTTTTTTACTTTTTATACAATAGCTAACATAATATACGTAAAAAAAATATATGCATGTTAACTAAAAGTCAGTGTCGGACCACGTCCTTCAACTTCATTCGTTCATGAGTATAGAAACCGTTAGTTCTAAGCATACATAACATGTTATCGCCAAAATAAAAATATTGTAAAATTTAATAAAAAAGGGCACGGGCAATTAGAGCCTGTGGATGTATTATTTATATGAAAAAAAACATAATATACCTAGCAAGTTTTCGAAAGACATGTGTAGTCCGCCAACTCGCACTTAGCCAGCGTGGTGGACTGTGGCCTGATGCCTATTATTGAAGGGAGGCCCAGGAGTGGGACGTTAAAAAGGGATGATTATATAACAGTTTATAAATAGACATTAAACAGAATAAAACCGCTGTTACATAAGCAATAAATAACACAAGACAATAAACAGGTAAAGGACATCCGATATCCAACCGCTGTGACTCAGAATTTTACGCAAGGAATCAATTTGAGATTCATGCGTACGCGCACGTGAATCATAGGGAAAATATGCACAATTTCCCCGATCCCCCTCGTATTGAAGGGAGGCCCACGCCCAGCAGTGGGACGTTAATAATGGCGAAAATATAATTATTATTGTAATAAACGTTTCCTTTTTATTTAGGTCCACCGCCGGACAACGTGATGACATGTGTAGAGTTGGTGGTGGAGTCCGATGGCGAGAGACGTGTGGTGGAAGTTACCAGATTGCCGGGACAGAATACCGTACGTTTGTGTTTATATTATATTATACATATATATATATATATATATATATATATATATATATATATATATATATATATATATATATATATATATATATGTGTGACATTTTAAATAAAATTGTCTTTTCGGATTCTTATGCTTCGAATGCTTTTTACAGCAACCATGTTTAACAAAAATCAAAGTAAATCTGCGAAAAAATCCGAAAATATTATTTTATTTAAAATGCTCAATAATTACTGATTTATCACGAAATCCCTGACAGTGTAAATTATACAAACTTAACATTTTGTAAATATATTCCTCATAGAGAGGTATATAATATAAAGAAATATATTTTAATTAATTAAAAATAATAATTATGAATAATGATTCGACAGGTGGGCATGGTGGCGTGGCGTCTGACCCTGTTCACGCCCGAGTGCCCCAGGGGCCGGGACATCGTCCTCATCGCCAACGACCTCACGTACTACATGGGGTCGTTCGGGCCGCAGGAGGACTGGGTGTACTACCGCGCCTCGCAGTACGCGCGCGACCTCAAGATACCTAGGGTTGGTTTGTTTAGGGTTCATGTATTCATAATTCATATTTAAAATGTGAAAGTGTGTTTGTTTGTTTGTCCTTCTTTCACGTCAGAGTGACGGTATGGCGTGATTTTTAGATTCTTTTATTTGAAAGGTGACTTGATCGAGAGTGTTCTTAGCTATAAATTAAGAAAATCTGTTCAGCCGTTTGCAGGCTGTCAGCTCTTTTCTAGACGGTAAAAGAATATGAGTAAGGTCCACAAATGTAATCCATTCGAAATTTGGTACCCCGTTACTGACATTGCAACAATATGGTAACCTTGGCCAGATGCTTCAGCGTCACCTGGAATCTGCGAGATACTCAACTCTTCACTAAAACACTGCAGAAATATCGTGTTTAAGCTCATTGAAATGACCTCGAAGAATAGGTTGAATATGTTTTTGTGTTGGGTTTTTTCTTTTTTTAAGTTTGTCCTAAATAATATTTATAATATACTAGCAGTTCACACTCACTTCGTACGGGTTCGTAGTTAATAGTTGCTGGTTAATAGTTATTAACTAGCGTTAGCCATATAAATTTTAATTTTTTCGTTAATTTACTTATGTTTTAATACTTATTATCCTATTCCGGACTAAGAGAAATTCAAAAAATCAAATATCATAAAAATTGGTCCAGCCGTTCTTGAGTTATAAATGGTGTAACTAACACGACTTTGTTTTATATGTGTATTTACCTTATTTCATATTTTTTCTCTTTATTAAAACTTTCCGTGTACCATAAGAAACATACGAAAAGAATTTAGATCAGTTGGTCGAGCCGCTCCCGAGTTTTGCGCTTAGCAACATTCATTTTTATTTATATAGATAGATATAAAAATGCAATCCTGTGTATTAATTTTGCAAGCTATTTTTATTTTATATGTGTTTGTTTGTCATTTGTCTTGTGGACCATTAAACATAAATAAATAAATAAATAAATAAATAAATAAATAAATAAATAAATAAATAAATAAATAAATAAATATGTGGTTTCGTAATTATAACTAATAAATATTCCAACAGATATACGTAAGCGTGAATTCTGGAGCTCGCATCGGTGTGGCGGAAGAAGTGAAGTCCGAGTTCAAAGTGGCCTGGATAGACTCGGAGAGGCCTGAGCGTGGGTTCAAATACTTGTATTTGAGTCCCGAGGCCTTCTCCAGATTGGGCCCTTTGAATTCTGTGAAGACCCAACTGATCGATGATGAGGGTGAAGCGAGATACAAGATTACCGATATTATTGGTGTGTATTGGTTGTTTTTTTTGGTATTTAATGGGTTTTTGGGAATTGTACTTGTAATTGTTTTATTTTTATAACTTTTAGTTTGTTCAGATTATAAACGTAAATGATACCAAATGTTCCATTTATTAGATTAAAAGAAAACAAACATAGTATTAATACGTTGTTATTTTGAATATTAATTATGGCATCAATATATAATAACTTTCAATTATTCTTTTTAAAAACGTAGTTTGAAAAATCCGACTCGCATTAACCAATATATCATTTAATCCATAATTTAAACATACGTTATACAATATTGACGACACGTTTGGCTCTGTTTGTAGTGACCCTAATTTCTGTGCCAGCGGTGGCGGGTTTGAGGCCCGCTGGGCATTCATTTGTGTGATGATCACGAATGTTTGCACTCCAGTCGTGGGTGTTTATATTTATAATATGTATGTATTTAAAGTTATATATGTGTAGTGTATCAACTATCTGGTATCCATAACACCATGGAACTAGATGGTGCTGTGTGTGCCAACATATTTATTTATTATTTATAACAACAGGCAAGGAGGACGGTCTTGGCGTGGAGTGCCTGCGCGACGCCGGCCTCATCGCGGGCGAGACGGCGCAGGCGTACGAGGACGTGGTCACCATCAGCGTGGTCACCTGCCGGGCCATCGGCATTGGGGCATACGTTGTGCGGTCAGACATACTCACATATTTTGTTCTACTCATGTGTATTGGATGGGTTCGAATCCCGGGTCGGTTTAGGTCCTAGTAGCCTTGGAGTTGGGAAGTTGCCGGTGTTGGACACCTGTGTCGAGGCAGAGAACGTAAAACTGTTCGTCGGCGGTAGTGTCGTCCCATCGGAATTTGAGTGACAGGCGGTTATATATATAATAGAGTGTATGTTGTGTCTGCTCTATATTGTATAATATCTCTTAATCCTATACCACAATATAAAAATCCATACAAGCGCTGTAGTGCCATCTCGTGAAAACCATTTCCCGAATGTCATATAAGACAAGTGTCAAGAAAATATAACAGACAGTATAAATTAGTAGACTCGTGTCTTATCAATTGTATGTGACATTGCCGAAGTAATCAGTCCTAAACTGGTACACTTTAAAGCAATTTAACATGAGAATTGATTTGTTTAGTAAGATTTGCTAATGCTGTACAAAACTAAATATTTTGACCAAACAAATTCTCTCTCCAGACTCGGCCATCGCGTCATCCAAGTGGAGTCGTCGTACATCATCCTGACCGGCTACGCCGCCCTCAACAAGGTGCTGGGGCGCGCGGTGTACGCCAGCAACAACCAGCTCGGCGGCGTACAGATTATGCACAACAACGGCGTGACGCACGCCGTCGCGCCCACTGACTTGGAGGCGATACGGACTACTGTTAAGTGGTTGTCGTATGTGCCTAAGGTGAGTTGTGGTTGTGGTGGTGGGTGATGTGTGATGTGGTGGAGTGAAGTGTGATGTGATAGGTCGAGGTGTGATAGGACGAAGTCTGATGTGATATGATGAGGTGGATGAGATAGGATGAGCTGTGATTTGGTAGAGTAAGGTGTATCCAGCAAATACCAGCTTAGCGGTATACAGATTGTGTACAATAAGTGTGTGATACATGTCGTCGGGCATATTGATTTGAAGGCGATATGGACTATTGTGAAGTGGCTGTTTTATTTTCCGAAGGTGAGTTGAGATGGGGTAAGATGTGATACGATAAGGTGAGGAGTGAAGAGGTGAGGTGGGATGTGATAGGCTGTGCTGTGATGTGGTATAGTGAAGACAATTTTTAATTTTCCATTATTTTTAGTTACATTTTTGTAGATAGATCGTCAAGTTAGTTATTTAAGTAATGTGTTCAACCCTTTTTAACGTTCTACTGTTGGACATGGGCCCAATTCAAAACTCAGTTTTGAACCGCTTTACCACTGCCTTTTTATTTATTTATTATTAATAAATAATTATTTCATATCCTTTTAACCCTCCAGGACAAACTAAGCATGGTCCCCATAATGCACAGCGCGGACCCCATAGACCGACCGGTGGAGTGGACGCCGCCCCGCGCCGCCCACGACCCACGTCTGATGCTCACAGGGGATAGCTCCAGGGCGGGATTCCTAGACCATGGTAGCTTTGATGAGATCATGAAGCCCTGGGCCCAGACTGTGGTTACTGGTGAGTACATCTTGTAGCTACTTTTGAGTTTCTCTTGGGCTGTTCTCAGCGGAACTGCCTTCCGAGCCGGTGGTAGACTCCTCACGGACTTACATACTGATATTTAAATTTCAAAATGTCTGTTAAAAGGGTATTTGAATAAAGTACATTTTGATTTGATTTTATTTGTCATGGTGTGTCTTGAGGTTGGGTTTTTTGGTTGAAAATGACTTTTTTTTGGGTTTGGGTTCCTTTGTTGAGATCATGAAGTTTTTTTTCTATGAAACCTCATACGAACTATAGCGAACATTCACGTAAATAAAAATATTGATCACATCTACCCAAGTAATGCGCTTATAATTTAATTTTTTTTTACGTAGGGGAATGCGAAATGCATGGGAAACGCAGACCACCTGCATACATACAGGTGGTTATGTGGGACTCAACGGCTAGAAAAGCCGGTACCACCCACTAAAACCCAACAGAACCTCACCCGTCTTAAAGGGAGCCGCGTTTGTGATGGCTTAACATTTTCTCTTTTTTTTAAATTATTTTTTTCTACCTCAGGTCGAGGTCGTCTAGGTGGGATTCCAGTGGGAGTGATAGCAGTGGAAACCCGCACAGTGGAGTTCACGTTGCCCGCCGATCCTGCCAATCTAGACTCCGAAGCCAAGACCGTACAGCAGGCTGGTCAGGTGAGATGTCTGTCTTCTGTTCTGTCTTATCTATAATCTTCTTGAAAAATAAAAGCGTAATATCAGTCAGCATGTTAATCATAAAATCGCATGTAGTGTGAATGCTACAAACTTAAAATTAAAGGGTTGAAAGTTTGTATGAAAATTCGTTATTTCGTCGTCTCAGTGCTTATTTGTACCAAACGACGAATTCAACAAAAGAGTTTATACAGAACTAGCGACTCATCTTTGCTTCGGGTTCGTCCCTAGACAAAAACAAATCTATCCCACGGGAGCTGTGCATTTGTCCGGGATGTCTCAATAAACAGGCTATATAATGCAAAAAAAAAATTTTTTCTTGAGATTAGCGCGTTCAAACAAACAAACAAACAAACAAACAAACAAACTCTGCATCTATAAATAATAATTAGTATAGGTTATTGAATTTTATTGGAATTCTATTAAATACACATTTTTCTTTTATAAAAAAATATCTAGATCAAAAATCTGAAAAAATGTATATTATCTATATGTATATAAATCTTAGATATAAACTTCTGTTTTTAAAATAGAGGAAAACACCCTGTAATGTAGAGTATTGGTAGTTTAAACAAATAAGCATGCTGGTGACGATGTAAAGTGATAGTGGGCCAATTTGGAAATAATTCCGATTAAAAAATACGCACCATTCTATTTGAAAGTTTAAGTGAGTACAACATTTGGGGATGAATGGTATGATGACATATTTCGTTATATTGAAAATGTCGTCACTGCACGACTCTTTCTGTTGTAGGATAGTCAGTAGGATCGGCTAAGAAGACTATCTATACAGATAAATAAAATTGAAGTGTCTGTTTGTAATATCAAAATAACAGCTTTTTACTAAATGCATATGAAATTATATACGGTACTTAGAAATTTTTGTAATAATAAGACGGTCTTTACTCCTCGAATTATACATGTATATGCTTTATAGGATAATATAAATATATTATTTTTGCACTAGGTATGGTTCCCCGACTCCGCCTACAAAACAGCTCAAGCCATCAACGACTTCTCCCGTGAAAACCTGCCAATACTCATATTCGCTAACTGGCGAGGATTTAGTGGTGGACAGAAAGGTGTGTAATTTTTATATATATTTATTTTGTTCATAAAGTATGTCTTTATATTATATTGGTATTTTGTAGGAAAATATTACACAAAGAAATTATTATTATTTGTGTGGCGAAATCTTATGGGATAAATAATAGTTAAAAAAAGTCACAGTAAGGATTTTAATATAATTACTAATTCATTGTTAACATTTTAATACTATCGTAAAAATACAATTAATTTTGAATAAAAAAGTACACTCTAATTGAATACCATATTAGGTGAGTCTTCACGTTAAAAGTCGACGAAGATCGTAGCTAATAATCTCATTTTCTTTTATATTTTTCCATTTTCAAAGACAGTAAAGAGCAGCTAATAAGCTGCCTCCCCCTCTTTTGTCTCTTTCTCCCTCTCTCACGCTCATTCTCTCTTTTCCTCTCTATTGTTTTTCCCTTTATCTCCCTCTGTCCCTGCAAAAGAAAATATGACGTAACGATCTCTCGCATCTCCTGCTTAGACATGTACGAGCAGATCCTGAAGTTCGGCGCGGAGATAGTGCGCGCGCTGCGCGGCGCCGCGGCGCCCGTGCTGGTGTACGTGCCGCCGGGCGCCGAGCTGCGCGGCGGCGCCTGGGCCGTGGTGGACCCCAGCGTCAACCACGCGCGCATGGAGATGTACGCCGACACCGACGCCAGGTGCGCACGATATATTTGGATATTCATTGGTGTATGCCTTTTAAATATGGAGGGCAGAAGTACCCTCCATATCTTTATATATATAATTCTTCTGTGAGTGTGTATGTCACTGAACTTCTCTCAAACGACTGGACCGATTTTGATGAAATTTTTTGTGTGTGTTCAAGGGGATCTGAGAATGGTTTAGATTCACAATTTGAATAATAATTTTCATCAAAATGGTCCAGAATGTTTTAGCTTATTAAAAAATGTTTGAAATTTTCAAATTAAAGACGTGTAGACAGGACAACGTCTGTCGGGTCAGCTAGTTTTTAAATAAAACAAATTAATTCTAAATAAATCCGCGAAAAAATTCGAAAACATAGTTTTATTCAAAATGACAAATATTCGCGTAAATCTAAGAAAGTATTCGGGGTGTATGCTTATTTACAACTAGCAGAACTCGCGCTAGAACTACAAATAAAAAAACTAAAAAGGTAGTTTTCGTACAAATTTTCATTTCTCTATTTTACCCTCTTATGTGATTAATTTTGATAGATGCCAAAACAAGTGATTATTTAATTGTATTGAAGAGCGTTAATATCAAGTTTTAATTAATTCCGATCGTTAATATTTTTTTGGATTGTATTATATTTATAGCGTGTTATCCCGTGGAAATGCAATAATCTCACACGGTAAAAAGTAGCCTATGTCGCTCTCCAGCCCTCCAACTATCTCCGCACAAATAATCACGCCAATCCCTCACTCTGTTATGACGTAAAAGAAAGACAAACAAACAAACATTTTCACATTTATAATATTAGTATAGATAAAAAAAAATTACAAATCTACTTAATTATACATAAAAATAAAATATGTACGCTTCATTATTACAAGTCATGTCGCAAAATTGTAGCAAGAATGCTGACCGCGTTCCCCCATTGAATGGCAATACCGATTCTTTTGGCGATGAACGAGCCCGCTCTCCTGTCACAAGTAGAAGCGATAAAACTAACTGTTATGTATTTTAACAAGTGTTTAGAACTTTGACTCCATGAAAATAAAGGAAAGAATAAAAAAAAAATAAAAAAAGCGCACAGTTTCGAGAAACGCGCTTCTTTTTGGGGACACTTTTGAGATACGAATTGTGTATGTTGAGGTTTTGTATATCAATGCGTACAAATAATTTCATACATGTTTTTGTTTTTCTTTATCTTTAGCGACTCACCCTCGCCGCGCTCGGGTTCTTTCTTAGCTTGCTTCCCGATACAAACTTTCATCCCCATTTTCACCCCCTTAAGGGATGATTTTCGGGATAAAATGTACCCTAATGTCCTTCCCAGGGTCTCAAACTATCTTCTTACCAAATTTCATCTAAATCGGTTCAATAGATCCAGAGATTACCCCCTACAACGTCACAAACTCACAAACTTTACCTCTTTGTAATATTAGTATAGATTATTTTTTATTTACAGAGGCGGCGTTCTAGAGGCCGAGGGTATTGTGGAAGTGAAGTTCAAACAGCGTGACATACTAAAAACTATGCACAGATTGGATCCAGAATTGTTGAGATTGGGAGCGAGATCTGCTGGTAAGTTACAAGCTTAGAGCATTTTTTAAGGTTCCGTAGCCAAATGGTTAAAGGAATACTTATAATGTCGTCATCTCTGTATGTCCGTATATCACAGCCATTTTACTTAAAACTCGAAAACAATTATTATAACTACATATGAACCGCTACACAATATTGTAGCCACATTAACAACAAAAAAATTGGATTGGCCCATATACATGGTGTGAAAGTGAGGGGTGATTTTTTATGAAGTCTGCATAAGCGTATGGGGTACATCCCTATAGTTTTTTAAAATACAGACCTAACTAACAAATAATTAAAAAAAATGAAATAATAGGTCTTCCAAAATATGATTTTTTATGATTTACAACATAATTCGTCGACACGTATAGCTCAGTTTGTAGTTGCTACTTGCTGCGCCAGCGGTCGCAGGTTCGAGTCTAGCTGGGGGCATTCATTTGTGTGATTAGCACGAAGTTTTAACGTTTCAAGTTATATATGTGTAGTGTATCAACTGTCTGGTATCCATAACACAAGCCTTGTAACTTACCATAGAACTATATGATGCTGTGTGTTAATGTCCCAACATATTTATTTATTTATCTTTTACAGTATTATTATATTTTTATTTTTGGCTACAGATTAAAAATATATTTTTGTTAACAGAAATAAAAGAACAGATAAAGGAGCTTTCGAAGAATCTAGACCGACGTGGCTCCATCGACGATGTGCTCGTAAAAACTGATGCGGGTCGACAAGGTAACTAAATTTTATGACCCAATTCTTTAAAATTTCCTTTTTTAATATTAAAATTAATGTTTTAGCAAAATTTTTAATGGTATTATATTATTTTTTTTTTTTTTAACTATGAAAATTAAACACTTTCTTAGATTTACGCGAACATTTCACATTTTAGTATAGCTGTTACAGAACGTCTGGAACCAAAATCTATACATATAATAAAATTGGAACTAAGCCGAATCTGTATAATAAATATTTTTTGGGAAATCTTATTGAAATAGACATTATCGTCGATACAGAGGCCGATCTATAGTTTTTAGAATTTTTGTCTGTCTGTTACCGCACACAAAACCACACAGAAAAACTACGTGAGGGATTTTGATGAAATTTGGTATGGTTATAGCTGGTTATCCGGGTTGACTTATAGTATACTTTTTACCACGGGAAAATATCTAATTTCTGACAAAAAATACAAAAACTGGTTATAATAAAACCACGATGATACTAAATATATTTTAGCAAGGTAAATTACTAAATAAGGCGAAATTATTTAAAAAAAAATAGCAATAGCGCTATTTTATTTGGTTTTTGGTCATCTGAACGCGGGCGGAGCCGCGGGCAATGCTAGTACCAAATAAATTCTCGAAAAAATCTGAAAAGATTTAATAAAATTTAATATTATAGGATATTTTATATTGTCGAAAATTAATTGAAAACCTCTTCTTTTCAGCTGAAATTCGTGTACGTGAACTAGAGGCTGAGTTGTTGGCGGCGGATAAGGCGATGAAAGCTAAGGAAAAGGAATTGGGACCTATATACCATGAGGTAATTAATATATTATTTATAAAAAAAATAACATTTCTGTTGTCATAGAATAGTATAATGCATTTCAAGGAAAAATTCCACCACCAAGGGTGGAATTACTTTTGATGTCATTTGATGTACTGTTTTAGTGAAATGTTTTATTTTTTTTTATTTTAATGGATTGTAATATTATATTATGTTTGAAATAGAAGAGATCTATTTGTTTAGGTAATTTAAAACTAAATCTTATCTTGTTACAGATCGCGGTACAATTTGCAGAGTTACACGACACTGCAGAGAGAATGTTGGAGAAGGGCTGTATATTTGTGAGTATTGGTTTTCCAAATTATTTTGAGCTCGGGTGCCTCTTAGTTTTATTAACCCCCGACGCAAATACGACGGGGTGTTAGGGGACATCCATTAATTACGTGAGACAATTTTGGGCGATATTTTGATTAAATAAATTAATTTTCAGAAAATGGGAGTTTTAGTAAAATTGGTATATCAAAATAACAAGACCATAGTTTTTTTTTAAATTCCTCTCAAATATTGGTTATTTTATCTACTTTCTATATATAAGTTGATATTATGGTGAGTGCCATTAAGACAGTGTAACTAAAAAAAAAACGGTTTCCGTCGGCTGGATCCATTTTGCATAACTACGTCCATATGTCGTTTGATCCCGCATGACATAATCCCGTTGCGTAGTTTTAAAGATGTAAGCATACACAGGGACATACAGACAGACAGCGGTGAGCGACTTTGCTTTATGACTATGGAGTGATTTCATATGTCGCCCCAGGATATAATCCCGTGGCGCGCGTCGCGCCGGCTGCTGCACTGGCGGCTGCGGCGGCTGCTGCGCCAGAACGCGCAGGAGGCGCGCGTGCAGGCCGCCGCCGCGCCGCCGCGCATGGACCAGCGCGCCGCCGCCGCCGCGCTGCGCAGGTGGTTCACCGAGGACCAGGGCGAGACGCAGGTGGGTGGGGGAGGGGAGGAGGGGGTGGGAGGTTTATTCATTTATACAGGAACTTAAATAAAAAAGAGTCTTTAGATAATATATTTTTGACTTTAATGAAGAATTTATACCTCTCAGGTGGTCCCTAATATTATTATTTTTTTTAGCTTTTCTGTCGTTTTTTTTATTCTTCAATCAGATTACTTGTTTTTGGGTTAACTATTTGTTTATTTGCATTACATACGAATTTCTAGACAGATATCGTTTTATTTTATATAAATTTAACTATAGCCCGATGTTTACAAAAATCTTAAATAATATAGCAAATAAAATATCAACTTTTTCCCCCTCACAGTCCCACCAGTGGGAGCACGACAATGAAGCAGTGTGCAAGTGGTTGGAAGCCCAAGCGGCGGATAACGACTCGGTACTAGAAAGGAATCTCAGGGCCATCAAGCAGGATGCTGTGCTGCAGGAGGTCAATAGGATGGTCATGGTGAGTTATGGGGTTCCTACCATGGGGTTCTTACCATATATAGACATACATACTTATGTGCGTCCGTAGTTGCTTGTTTTATTTATAATATTATAAATAGCTAGCTAGCGCGCTACTTTTTGTTAAATTTTATTACCAACAGCAGATGTCTTATTTCCTGAAAATCTGTCCAGCCATTTCAAGGTGAAGAAGTAACAAACATACACACATATCAATATGTACATACATACTTTCATGTTTATGATTGAAATGTAACTTTATTATGTTAATTTTGTAGGAAGTTATTGTCTGTGGCAACTATACAATGATCTTAGAGACGTCTACAACCTTAGTCTCTCCCGTGACCATGGTTGCTGTAAAGCATTCGAAATGTCGGGAACCAAAAATTGAAATAAATTCGGGAAATAATCCGAAAAGATAGTTAGAATTATAAATATTTAATATAGTGTAGTGTTATTATCTGTGCAAATGTTTTTTTTTTTCAGGAACTAACGCCCTCTCAACGCGCAGAGTTCGTAAGAAACCTCACTGCCCTAGAAATGGAACCAGATTTTAACAATTAGCGTTATTTATTTATTGTTAGTATATAATTGTTATACAAATGCGATTTTATATTATATATATTCTTAGTGTATATTATTTCTTTCCTAAATGCTTTAAAATATTAGAAAAAAGGTTGTCTCTCTCTCTCTGAACTTTTTTGTTAAAACGGTTTCTTCCTCTGGTGTATTTTTTTTTAATTTTAGTCGTTCGATCGTATGTATGGCTGAGGACCAAAGTGTATTTTGTTTTTTTTTTAAGTTTTTTTTTATTGTAATTAATTCAAATATGCAAATGAAATTGTTATTCCGAAAACATTCCTTATTTTATTTATTTTTTTATTAAAAAAAAAGTGTGTTTTTAAGAAAAAAAATACAATTGAACAGTTCTATATATTTTTTATTGTAATATACTTATTATGCAATAATACGATATATACAATATATATAAAAATTATGTGTTCCTTATAGATGTTTATGAATCATGACATTATAAAATAAGTAGATAAATTATCCCGAAACGTTACCTATTTATGTGTATAGTAACATCAAAATAGGTCCGTCCGTGAAGAATTTTGTTAGAGAATACACTTTTCTATACATTTAAAGTGAGCAAAATCAAACAGACGGGACGTCTTTTTAGTTCATGTGTGATAGTTATTTTTGGGGGGGTTTTATTTAATTTTTATTTTAAATATATATATATATATATATATATATATATATATATATATATAATACAGTGTAGATAGTTCATCGTGGATGTCTGGTTGGACGAAATTTTGGACCATATATTTTGAAGTAAAACTTGTTTAGGCGTGACTGAGGGGTACGTCTATACGTTGGGAAAATGATGTCGCGGAAGTGAGTGTCAGATTTATTATTAATAAATTTATAATAATTGTTACATAAAAAAATGAATATTTTTTATTAATAATTTCAATAATAATAAATTTTATTCATGAATAAGGAAATTGAACATAGTCATTTTATAGTAAAGGCTTTATTATAATATTTATATTTTGATTTGTGTCACAGCTCCGAAGAAGTTTTACTTCAACCGCGCCGTAAACGTTACACGTGCACATTTTTTTGTTGTATTTAATTAAATTATAAATTTAATATATTTTTTATTAATGCTGTATTGAAATAATTACAATAGATTTTAATAAAAAAAATGTTTTAATTATTTTTTATGATAAAATACAATATATGTCATCGATCAAACTAGCAAGCAACTAGATACACAATCAGCGACCAAAAGTGACCTCACCGAATGAGCGCTCATTTGAATATTTGAGCGCGCTTTTAATTTTTTTTTTTGAAAACATCTTTAAGCATTGCATTTAAGGTTCAATTTACATTGTTGTATATTTCAAGTAGAATAATAACCTAAACACGATTGGTGACAGTTTTAAGAGAACTTTTTGCATCGGATTGTGTATCTAGTAGGTTTTTGATTGATGCATATATAAGTTGTTATATATATATATGTATATATATATATATATATGTGTGTGTGTGTGTGGTTCAAATTTTTGTCCAAATATTTTTAATAAGTGCATACGCACAATTTAGTTGCAAAATTAATAAAGTTATAAAATAAAAATATACAATAAAATAAAGATACTAATTTTATTTTATTCATATTATATATTGTATTTTATTATTGCCTTTTTTAATATATTTATAACATATTCTTTCCAGTTAGTTGAAGTGTATGAATTAATAGCAAATATCAAGTTCCATGCTCTCTAAAATTATAAGTACCAGGGCGACACAGGTTTGTTGTGCGTTTTTTGGAAAAGATATAAAGATTGGGGTTTTCTCAGAAAATTCGCCTGTATAGATAAACTTAAAAAAAACCTTATCTAAAAACAAAATTTGATTGAAATTGTTAGAGCTTTTCTAAGATACAGGATATAAATTTATGTATAAACACGAATTGCTCATTTAATATTATAAGTTAATTATACATCTATACGTATAACAAATTTGTAATTAAGCCGAATCTGTACATTAAATATTTTTCAGAAAATCTTATTGAAATAAACATTATTATCGATAAAGAGGCCGAATCTATGGTTTTTAGAATTTCTATCTGCCTGTCTGTCTGTCTGTTACCGCATCACAGAAAAACCACAGGAGGGATTCTGATGAAATTTGGTATGGTGATAGCTGGTTATCCGGGTTAATATATAGGATACTTTTTACCGCGGGAAACTGTCTCAAAACTGCGTTGTAAGAGTATACTAATATGTAAAACCTAAGAATTTGGTTTTTGGTCATCTGAACGCGGGTGGAACCGCGGGCAATGCTAGTTTGATATAAATATACAATAGCTTTTAAAATAGAAAAAAATAATTGAAATCAACCCCTATTATACCACCTTGACGAATGATAATTTTCTAAAACACTATTTCTTACCAAAACCATATGAATTTTCATATCCATTAATAATTCATGAGTGCATACAAAGTTTCTTCCAAGTTTTCGAGCGGAACCCTAAAATAAAAGTAGCTTATGTTATATCCTTATAACACCGGCTATCTGCCTATGAAAGTCCCGTCAAAATTAGTCCAGCCGTTTTGGAGATTAGCCAGAACAAATAGAATTTAAAATAAAAAAATTGTGTTTTCTTTTAAATATCGTATATAATTTCATATACATTTAGTAAAAAAGCTGTTATTTTGACATTACAAACAGACACTTCAAATTTATTTATCTGTATAGATCGGTTGGTTCATACAAACTTTCATCCACTTTTTGTCTCTTTATATTATATTTATATTCAATTTCTAAAGTGTTTTATTTAATTTTGCAACTAAATTTATATATTCTTCATACATGAATCTGCCAAACGTACAAACAGACGGAACATTCCTATTTAATTTATTGAACATCGATCAAATTTAGCTAATAGTATAAATTTAATACGTTTTTTTATAATTTGGTCATTTCGTATCGACGATATGAAGGGGCTCGGTTTAAATATGTTATGAATAAAATATTTAATTATTATAAGGGTTGTTTTATTTTTTAACCGACTTTAAAACAATGAGTTAAAACGAAACGTATGTATGTATGTATATTATTGGTACTGTTATTATTTAAATAATATATTTTCATATAATCTACCAGCGACTCACCCTTTGCTCGGGTTCGTCCCTAATACTGCCGTCATAAGAAAGAAGGCCGTAACTAATAATTAGGTCAAAAATGACTAAAATGCTAATTCGGAGAACAAGTGCGAAACCGGGGGATTTGAACCCGCTACACTCGTTTTCCCAAGCGAGCGCGTTACCACTGAGCTACCATTGCCTTATTTTTTAACATTTGCATAAAAGCTAACTCTAAACTAGAACTGCTATATTATAATTAAATATTGATCGTGATGATTATCTTTATAATTATGTAGTCATAAATTCTACAAATAAAAATTGTTTTTAATTTTTTAATGTATGTATACTAATGTTATAATATAATAATATAATATGTCGGGTCATTAACACACAACACCATCTAGTTCCATGGTAAGCTACGAGGCTTGTGTTATGGATACCAGATAGTTGATACACTACACATATATAACTTTAAATACATACATATTATAAATATAAACACCAATGACTGGAGTACAAACATTCGTGCTCATCACACAAATGAATGCCCCCAGCGGGACTCAAACCCGCGACCGCTGGCATAGCAAATAGGGTCACTACAAACCGAGCCAAACGTGTTGTGTTGTGAAACTGAAGACTGTTTGTTTGTTTGAACACGTTGTTCTCTGGAACTACAGTTGGTCTAACATCACACTTATGATTTTTAAGTAAAATTGCAATAAATAAACGCCAACAAAAACTGTCTCGTAATTACGTCTTCATTTTACTGTGTTATAATAATACTAGCGAGTTACATTCGTTTCGCTTTTTATATCTTTGTACTAAATTTCATCTCAATCTGTCCAGCCGTTTCAGCGTGAAGGTTTCAAACATACGCACAATTTTTGCATATATATGTATATAGTCTGATAGTACCTATGTAATTCGGCTGAGTCATTGTCATACACAATGCGCACGCGCAGGCAAATTCCCCACTCCTGACGCCACACGCGACGTTCGACGTGTTTTTATCACAATATGTATTCAATATATTAAATACGCATTTAAGTTTTTATTAAAAATATTTTAAATATTATTCTTACTTTTATAGGTCTCTCGTAATATATTTCGTTGTCAGTGATCGTGTCGGCCACTTTGTTTGTCAGTTATAGTTGTCCTTGAGAATCATGAGTCTCTACGATAAGAACCAGGACGAAATGTTGATAGATCTAGTTAGTAAGAGACCTATAATATACAGCAGCTCCCACCCGCAGCATCGAAACTATATAGAAAAGCACCGCGCGTGGGAAGAAATAAGTGCCATTCTAAATACACCAAGTAAGTATCGACCAGCGAAATATTTATCTACAAGTGATAATAAAAATTATTTCTAATCGTGTTTTAAATTACAACCTTTTATATTATATAGTTAAATTTAATGACTATATTTGCTAAATATATCACAGCAACAACACATCACCTTTAAATGTATTATCATCATAATTAAAGTTAACCTTGAAAAGCAATGAGAAATGATAGCTTCCTTTCGATTTGACAACCAACATGGCGCGCCAATAACCAGTAACCACAGATAACTTAATTGCGTACTTATGCCCACAGATTACAATATAATTTAAAAATATTACTGAATCTTCTAATATTTTATGATACCAAATGAAGTGATATTTTAAGTGTTCCGTACCTCAAAAGAAAAATAGAGCCCTTATAGGTTTACTTTCTTGTCCGTCTCTGTCTGTTGAGACCCTTTTTCTCAGGAAAGTGTGGAAGTAACAAGTTGAAATTAATATCAATTACACGGGTACCTTGGAGCGATCTGTTGGAGATACAGAAAAATCAAACTTCTAAGTCAACGCAGTCAAAAGATACGGCTGTTTATGCCGCATCTTTGACACTCGCAAAGGAATCCAAACCTGGTGGTCACTTGCCGTTGACGTAGTGATGAAATTTGGCGAGAAGCAATACCTTAGAGCACAAGTAAAGGCAAAATCCAAAAACACTAAATTTGTCATTATAAAAAAAAATCTTGCGGTTACAAACTTGAATGTTTCATGCTAAGAAAACCATGGTGTGCGAGTCAGACTCGCACTTTTCTGACTTTTTTCATCAGTCTCTTTTCTGAAAGAACAAAAATCGAAGGGAAAAATATAAACTCTTCGTTCTGTATAAGAGAAAAAAAAATATTTTATCAGTTCCAGGTTTAAAGCAGCGATGGAAACACTTCAGAGACCACTACCATAAAAAGAAAAAACAAACACAAAAAAAGACCCAATGGAAATATATGCATTTACTTAGCTTTCTATCACAACATCCTAAAAAAGATGCACTACCAGAAAATAAGACTGAAAAAAAAGAAATGATACAAAAACTGTCGACAGCAGCACACAGTGAATCCTCTGATTTTTCAAATGTGTCTGAATTTGAAAACGAGGGAAATGAATCTGCTTCTTCAACAGGAAGTTTTAGTTACAAGCAAACAGAGTTGTTGCAACCAGAATTTGCGACTACAGCTAAGCATTTAGATTCACCCTACGAAGAAGCCAAAAATCAAACAGACCACAAACACGCTCGAACCATTAAAGAAAAACAAGAATTACAAAGATTTCTTCCATACTTCCAAAGACTGGTAAGGGATCAGGTATTAAAGTCATATTCACAACCTAGAGCTCTCACTCTATCCAGTCCAAATCTCAAATCTTCGGAAAGTCCAACTAGAGAAATGTCTATTGACACGTCTTTGGGACTTAATGCGAATTCTAATAATCACGAAAACGTAAAAGTACAACAACAGAACCAACTTTAGTACCAGGTGTTTTTGGGGTGAACTCTGAAGCCAGTGGAAGTAGGTCAGAAGTAGCGAAAACTGCGGAATTAATTGATAGAACTTGCAAAATTTCCTCAAGCCATGTAGACGATTTTGACGAATTACAGATTGATCAGTTAAGGAACCCTACGATACGTAAAAGATCATCTCCATTGTCTCCAATCGGTCCAGTTCATCGATTTTACGACGCAGTTGCTGAGGTCGTTTCAATGTTTCCACCACACTTGGTTTTCGAAGCGAAGCTCGCAATTCACAAAAGTATATACCAGATTGAAAGAGAGTGTCTTGGCTTAATGGACGACGTCGATTTATAAGTTATTTTTATAATATAACCAGGGAAACTCATCAGGAACAAAGAAGAATTAGTTTGGAAAGAATGTTTATTTGTTAATAGATAGAATTATTTGTGCCTATTTGTTATTGAAGTTTGTGTAAAATTAACAAAAGATATGAAATAGAGACCAGAAAAGTTTCTTGCGCTTGTGGTTTTCAAAAATATTTGAACTAGAAGTAAACGAAATAATACGCTTGAACAGAAAAGCGATCCCCATAGAATCTGGGGACCCATGTTTACCATTTCGCTGTGGAATGAACTCCCTGCCGAGGTTTTCCCAGAGGGCTACACTATGGGGTCCTACAAAAGGGGAGTAAATAGGTTCTTAAAGGGTCGGCAACGCGCATGTGATGCCCCAGGTGTTGCAGGCGTCCATAGGCTGCGGTAACCGCTTACCATCAGGCGAGCCGCATGAATGATTGCCACCGACGTGGTATAAAAAAATACAGGGTTGAAAATTTAGCTATAAAACTTTCGAGCGGAAAACCCGTTCATCCTAAGTATGAACAAACATCCATACATCCATTCTCATTTCGCGTTAACAATATATATAAGTTATTCTGTTGTTAAATTTGTTATTTTTCAGAGAAAAATCAAACAAAAGTGTGATCTTAGTTTTGTTTATTCATTATATTATATAAAAATATGCAATCTTCGAATGAAACTCGCAACTACAGTCCTATTGGCACATTTTATCTACAATATACATTTGACCGAACATATCTTAAAAAAGAGGTTTTATTCTAAAAATTTCGTGCGAATTAAATAATATTAGAATGACTTAATGGAACATATATTTATGTTGGCAACATTGGAATGGCCAAAAGCTTTAATTAAGTAACATTCTTAGTTTAAATTGGAATGACAAGATTTTTTTATATGCGGGTCCACACATTAGAGCCAATTAGGTATATATGACATTGTATATCTCAGAAACATATAGACAAATCGTATCGCAGTCTCTCCCTTGACCATGATTGCTGTAAGCATTCGAAACGTCAGAAGCCAAAAATCAAAATAAATATTATGTAAACACATCGATCGATGGTTCTCCTCCATTCGAAAAAGCTTATCAAAATATGTTAAGCAATTTAATTTTAATCATGTAATGTCATAAATAACAAAATGGCTATCCAGCCAATGTGTGGAACCAGCTTTATTTTTTGAATACACTTCTAAGTACTTAAATGAAAATATGTTATTTTTTCTTAATTATAATATTTAATATGTTTTAAGCTTAGGGTCGTACATTGTAGATTTTTATTGTAAACATATTCCATACATTTTATGTTGAAAATAAATAAATTGACATCCTTAGAATGATCATTAAAACCGTATCTTTTCATATTTTGTAAAAAAAATCGAATTATACATACATATAGATAACAAATAGTATTTTCTAAATATATTACGAATATATAACATTTTGTGAACAAATTAAAAACCTACAAATTCCAACGGCTGTTAAAAAAAAATCTCAATTACATAATTTTTCTCATATAATTTAAAATGAAAATGAATATTTAAATTACGAAAAATTATTCGCTAATATGTGCTTTAATTTACAAATTTAAATGCTAAGAGGAATGCTTGAATAGCTTTAAAACGACATAAATCAATTTTTTTTAAATTCAATAAATATACGAATGAAATAAAAAAAAATATAATAAAGGCACTTGTAATCACCAAATTAATATCACTTATTAAATATAACATTTGGCACTAAAGTGATCTAACTCAAAATTTTAATTTTCCAGTTGTGACATTATTCTTTCGAATGTATTTTTTTTAAATAAATCGTTTATGACTGATTTATATAATATTTATATTATATAATATATCCTATAAAGATATTATTTGACATTATTATTTTTGAAATAAATCACTTTAGCTCTTTAAGTATGTAAGGTATAAGAAATGTTGGCAACACTGTTTTATGAAGTTGTAAGATAGGGATAAATATAAAAAAAACCTTTAACACAATACAGATAATATAATGAATTAGATATATTTATTAAAATAAATCGAATTTCAATGGCCATAAAATAAAATCTTTATAATATGAATAATAAAAAAATATATGAATAAATGTACGTCTTTTAAATTTATGTTACACCTATTTCGATAAAACTAAATGCATATGTAAAAATAGGAATGTACAACCAATGTTCTTATATATGTAAATATGAAAAATATATAGAAAAAAAATTACTGTGACTATGAAACACATTATATACAGGATGGTTTATATATGTGAAGGATCATTAAAAATTTATTATTTGTTAAAGTACAATATTAACACTTATTTTTTATGATTTTATAGCTTTATTAGGATTTATCATTTTTTAAACGTTTCTTAGACTACTTATTCTAAATTTATTATGTCATTATACATGTTAAACTAATTATCGAATTTTTTTTTTGACGACCATTCAAAATACACGAAAGAAAGTGACCCATTTATAATTTCTAACCATCCTGTATACATAAATATATAAAAACATCTCTAAAGACATCAAATGACTCAAAATACGTATTTTATAAGCGAGTATAATTATTTCTTACCGCCCAAAGATTCGAAGAAGTTGACGAATTTGTTGACACCAATATTTTTTGGTAAATCATCTTCGGGGGGATCGTTCGCTCTGATAACATCCTTGGGATTGATGTTGTTGTTTTGAACCATCTTAATTTCGTTCGAGGGACGTGGTTTTCTATCGGAATTACCATTAAATTCAACGCCATTGTGAGGATGCTCGAATTTCTCTTGAATTTTACCGATATTCACTCCAAAATCTTCAGTTTCTGTCACTTTTCTTTCAGACTGAACGAAATTTACTTTTTCTTTCTCTTCTACTATATTCACTTTTTCTTTTGCAACATTTATTTTTTCTTCTTCAACTTTTACTTTTTCTTCTTCGACACTCACTTTTTCTTCCTCAACTTCTGTCTTATTATTTTCGATTGGTTCAGTTTGAATATTATCTTGCTTGTGTTCACTTTCTGCTATATGAACCTGTCCCCCAAAATTATCATGAACATCGACTAGGACTTGGGTCTCTGTAACTTCTTCTCCATTAGTAACTGTCGTCACTGTAGTAATAATTGTCTCTTCAACTATGACTGGACCAGTTGAATATTCAAACTTTTCTTCTTCCTTATCCACTTGGTCCCATATTTTAAAATATTTACTATACACATCTTCCCACAATTCCATTTTTTCTTTATCAGGGTTCGTACCGAGAGATAGTTCGTTGGATATGTTCAAGTAATACAGGTTGTCTTTGGTTATCGGTAACCAGGTTACAGTTAAGTAGTGGTTTTCATCAGGTGTTGGGTTGCTAGAATTAGAAATAGAATATGATTGATCAAAACGGTAGTTAATTTTAAATAAATCTAAGAAAGTATTACGGTAGATCATATTAGTTATTCACGCTATGTAAAATGCTAACTAAAGAAAATGGCTAAAAGCCCGTGAAAAGATACAGTGGTATATAGATGCAATAAAATTAAATAATAATTGGCATATTTTACAAATTGAGAAAGATTATTTTTTGAAATATTTATATTCTAAAGAATAATAGAATAAAACTTTATTTTAATTCCAAAATATTATATGTATTTCGAAAAGTTAAAATTATTTATTTAGTGTATCACTTACCCAGACTTAGCAAAATTGGTCCATAGTCTCAGCATCCTCTCCCTCGTCTTCTCATCTTGTGGTGAGACCTGTACACCCTTTTGCAAATCATTCTTGAACAAATAACCTAGTTCATCCATATGACTAGCCTGTTTTAAATCTAAATGTTTGAATAAATTGCTAGGCAAATTGAGCGCTCCCACATAATCAAATTTGTAGTAATAAACCGGTTTGTTTGTAACATTTATTAAATATCTTATGTATCTATGCATGTTTATGTTAATAAGCATATCTGAAACTAAGTGAAATTTATCACTCAGACTCTCTACACTCGTTGGGTTTCCTTTAAAGTAAAATGCTTTTATTTTCTCGGCTATTTCTAGAGACTGTGGTGTATTTCTTTCTATATTCAAATCTTTTGGGATGAAAGTTTGAAGATCGTCTGAGCCAAAGTCACCAGCAAATTCGAGGGTTGTTGTGCCAATCATTATCGGAATATTAGCTACTCGACCAGATGTCAGGATGTTGATAAAAGGCTCTGTCATGAAGGCTTCTACTCCATGAAACTCTTTTTCAACGACCGGGACGAATGATGTTTCCAAATTTTTCAATCTTCCTTCAAATGGAAACAATTTCTCCTGCGCCTCAATTAGGTCCTTTAAAGGTGTTGTCGTCAGAAACTCCAATATTTCACCAATATCTGATGACTCACAACCTAACTCTTCGGCTATAAGTTTGGCATTTTCAATCGGTTTTTTCTGAATCGCCCAATGGCTTAGGGCGCAACCGGATTGAACGATCCCTTTATTTATAAGGCTTTTAGACATTGGACTTGCTGTGAGTAGAGAGACTATTGCACCACCAGCACTTTCTCCGAAAACGGTGATGTTTCCTGAATTACCACCAAAACTTTTGATATTTTGGTGAACCCATCGCAAAGCTTGGACTATGTCTTTGAGACCAGCGTTTCCTGGTACTTCTGGAGTGTTCAGGCATAAAAAGCCTAAAGCTCCAACCCTGTAGTTGATAGTAACTACGACCACGTCTTTTTCCACTAAATAATCACCGCCATATAAACTGGCATTGCCTGATCCAAACTGAAAAGCTCCACCATGAATGAAAACCATGACTGGAAGGAATTCTCCATCAAGATTTGGTGTGTAAACATTTAGGAAAAGGCAGTTTTCATCGCCTATATACTCTTTGAGGAATAATGGTTCTAATTGAGCTGAAACGTTGCCTTCTGAAGTTGCATCGCGTACTCCTTCCCATGGTTCAGGAGGCTGTGGTGCCTGAAAAATTTAAGAAAAAAATTCGGACATGTTATATAAGTGGAAAAACCTCTAAATTTATTGAAATGACATAAAACACATTACGTGCGATGATTAGATTAGATGTGATAAAAGTTATTCTCATAGCTATATAAGAGGGTTAGTCACCTCAAAGGAATTTAAAAATGTTCATGTTTGGAAATTTCTTAACAATGATGGAACGGAATGAATTTTCACGATAAATTTTCAAATTTTTATTTAAGTTTATGTACTAATAATATTTTCATATATGAAATAAAGAGGACATGTTGTTGTCCACCTTTCGGTAATTTTAATTAGAATTAGGTTTTTTATTCCTGTATTACGCGCGAATACACTTGCAATAACACTTTATTTTCATTTTGGAACTGATCTCTAGTGAAAAAACTAAACGAGATGAATATACTAATATATTTACGAAAATGTTTGTACATACATGTTTGTACATGTTTGTACATATGTATATATATAAAAATGAATTTCCGGTCGTTAGTCTAGCTAAAACTCAAAAACCGCTGGATCGATTTGAATAATTATTCTTTTGTTTTGTTGGGGGTGTCAGGGGTGGTTTAAGTTTATACTTTTTTCCAAGTTTTTTCCTCTCTTAATAGAAAAAATAGGGAAAACCCAAAAAAACAGCTGGAAAATCGAAAAGTTTAGAACCGTTCATTTTAACTAATTTTGTAGCGATTTATTAGTCTATCATTCCATACTAACCGTTAAAACGTTCCTAGGGGCGAGCCCAAACGAAGCGAGGGTGAGTCACTACTAAAAATTATTTTTATTTAGCGCGGGGCCACATAAGAATTATCATAAAACAAAATATTTGCCACAATATTCGCAAAAGATGACATTTTGAAAATTCCTTCTTTTTTGTTTTTTTTTTATGATTTACCAATAATTTTACAATGGACCCACAAAACTCTATGCACAGTTTGTCTGTGGGATCAGAGTCTCACAGTTAGTAATCTAACATTATGATATTTAAGGATATTTATATATATATGTATTTTACATTTATATATATTACATTATGATAATTTGAGTATGTTTAATTATGTTAAGCTGTCCATATTATATTTTTTTGATAATTTGGCGAATTTAATTTTACTTGGTTCAAGTCTAATATCAGCGGGCAAACTGTTCATACGGTACGTTGTCATAAGGTTAGTTTTGGAAAAATGACATCAAACATAAAAATTAGGCGATTCTGTTTCAATAATTTCTTTAGAAAGTCTCTTTATGTAACAATTCAGTTCCAGTTTAGATCTTATCATATCAGTACACTTATCTTTATTTGTTCAGATCATTCGCTATCTCTTCTCACATTGCGCTTGTTTTTTTTTACTCTAAGATTACATTGAAAATTTGTTTCAACTTATTCAAAGCAATGTCTATTTTCTCTCAAAGATGGTTTTTTATAGCTTTCTTGGAGAAATCGGATTTTGGACAAATAGATGGATCAATTTTGACAACTTTCTATATTATCTATACATATAATAAAATCGTAACTAAACCGAATCTGTACATTAAATATTTTTTTGGAAAATCTTACTGAAATAGACTTTATTATCGATACAGAGACCGAATCTATAGTTTTTAGAATTTTTGTCTGTCTGTTACCGCATCACGGAAAAACCACTGGAGGGATTTTGATGAAATTTGGTATTATGATAGCTGGCTATCCGGGTCAACATATAGGATACTTTTTACTGCGGGGAAATACCTCATCTCTGAGAAATCTATATCTAAACGTTAAAACGTAAGTAGAGACGAACCCGAGCCCGAGCGAAGCGATAGTGGTCGCTAGTCGATAATAGAAAACTAAAAAATGTCGAGATGACGTAATTTGAACACGACGTGTTATTCGTCAGTTACACCTATCTTAGTCTATTATCGATAACAAAACGTACATGTTACAATGAAATAGATTAAATATCCAAAGTATAGGAATTTCTATGAAATTTTAACTACACAGTGTTGAATGCAATAACGTTTCAAACTATCATGCTTTCCTACAATTTGTATAAACTGAAAATATTTGATTTTAATGCTAACTTCTCCATCCAAAATATCGTGTGGAATAGCTTTCGTTATTTAATGTAATCTACATGTATAAAATATGTCATATATGTATAGATGTCAACTGCCTCGACGGTGTAGTAGCTAGCATGTACGGCTACAGACCCGAAGGTCCTCGGTTCGAGTCCCGGGTCAAGCCAAGTTCAGTTATTGAGTATGTATGTCAAGAAATTCTCAATAACAACCCGGAGTTGGCCAGTTGGCGGTGTTTCACCTCCATGCCGAGGCAGAGTACGTAAAGCCATCGCTCCTGCACAGTTGGCTAGTCTCAGTGAGATTGGCCGCCGTGGCCAAATCGGTCGGGAGGGCATCATTACTATACATATCATATATGTATATAATATAGATGTTATGTATATGACTCACCCTGAACCTCAAAGAACCGATGGGTGGCTTTGCATAAGGTACACCCTGGAAACAGTAAAACGCCTTGCCATTCGGGGAATTGACTAGCTTTCCTTGCAATTCACCATCTTCTACCCTCACAATCGGTGAATCGATCATTCTGCCACCACTGAAAACAAAAAAGTTGAAAAATTAATGAAAATATTTATTTTTATCTATGATATTTTTTGAATGTATGACATTTATTATCAGTTATTTCATATTATTTTAGACTAATGTGCCTTCGGAGACATTTTACTGGAAAAAATGTCTTTGCCCTCCTTTTTTTTTAATTTAATTTTTTTTAAAAGAAAAAATGCCAGACGATACAAATCAAAGCACTGTATAGTAAACTATATAAAAAACTTAATTAAAAAAAACTGACTATCATGAAACAAAAAAAATCATCCATTAAATAAAACGTACGCTCGGGACGACGGTTATGAAATAAATTTAGTGTTCAGAAGACATCTCAAGTGCAACGATATCAAGTCAAAATGAGTTCACTGATGTTTAACAATCACTACTATAAATAAAAGTTTTATCATTTATTATATAATTATTTCAGAGTAAATATAGGCATCTGCTATCATCGTACCAAGAATTCGTAGAACTATCCTCATTCCTCAGTGATATGGTACACGAAGCTCGGTCATCCATATTCTCATATTATAAATGTGAAAGTAATACTTTCTTAGTTTAGAGACTTATGCCCGATTTCTCCAACAATCCATAAGCTACCACCTACGTATGGGATCCCTAGCTTAAAAGTCCCCTAAACTAGCCCCTGAAATAAATTTCGTTTTACGATCGTCTTTAAGCCCATATTTAGGTGACCCCTAACTGTCGGTGAAACAGAAACTGTTCCCTAGCAGCCCCCTAACCATGCTTAGGGGATCCCTTAAACTTAGGTGACGTTGGTGAAATCGGGCATTAGACACTCACTCTCCCCCGTGCCAAGCCCATTGAACTTGAGGTCTCTCCCGTGACCATGATTGCTGTAAAGCATTCGAAACATCGGAAACCAAAAATTTAAATAAATCCGCGAAAAAATCCGAAAAGGTAGATTTATTTAAAATGTAAAAGTAGCTGTCTGTTACCTATTCACGCCTAAACCGCTGAACAGATTTCGAAAAAAATTGGCAAAGACATAGATTACCATCCCGGAGACGGACATAGGCTACTCTTGATCCCCGTCCTAGATAACACGAGCGAAGCCGCGGAAAAAACTACTGAGTTATAAAATAACTAAATAACTTTTCTATCATACTCTTAAAGTTTCTTTAAAACCAATCTTTAGACAAAACATATCATGTCAAAAACAAAGAGATATCAACGCGGATTCAAACCCTGGACTTTGCATTAGTTGAGACGAAATATTGAAAGTGCTAACTACTAAAAAGAGGCCATTAAATATTATCAAGGCTCAAAACAAAACATAAGAACATTCCCTAATGATATATTTGGTCATCGAGCGATACCTAATCGTCTACACTATTTGTTTATCGTTAGCGACATACCTACAGAACATTGACCATACTCCCCGTTGTATATGAAAAGTTAATAAATATTTAACTAACTCTGCAACGTGACTTTGCTTGGTTTTTCCATCTTAATACATGAAAAGCGAAAACCAGTCACTGATAAATTCACCTTGGTTTATGGGACTTGAAAATATATACTGTATTTTTAAATTACTACACTAATCCATACTAATATTATAAACGTGCAAGTGTGTTTGTTTGTTTTTTTTGTCCTTCTTTCACGTCGAAATATACATGACTGGAGTACAAACATTCGTGCTCATCACACAAACGAATGCCCCCAGCGGGACTCGAACCCGCGACCGCTGGTACAGCAAGTAGATTCTACTAAAACTAGACTTCCTACGAAGAAGAAGAAGAGTAGTAAGAAGTCGCCTTTTTGCAATAATACTTTGTGTTGTTACATGTACGCAAATATAAGCGCACTTTATTCCTTTCATATCTCAACACTGACGATAAAATATAATTTAAAGCAACCAATGATGATACATCTGTCGCAGACGGTTTACGTGCTATCACAGACAATAGGATTTATCACCAACAATTTCCCAACGTTAAGCTGCCACTGAAGATGTAAGAAAATTACAATGGGTCGAACCCAGGACCTACTGGGTTTACAGCTGTACATTCTAACCACTCAATTAGCGCGATGCAATCGATTAAATTGTTATACTCGATCTCATTTCAGTAGTTATCTGCAGTAGAGTAATATCACACATACTGAGATAATCTAAATCTCCGATCTATCAACTCTCTTTCTAAGACTCGCACGATACGTTATTGTGTGATGGTAGGAACACTAAAACACACACTTTTCCATATATATATATATATATATATATATATATATATATATATATATATATAAACGATTTTCATTAAGTGTTATCAATAAAAAGAACTTGGAAACATATTTTTTTTATATCTAACATCTCTCTATCCATATATGTATGTATGTTTTCCTCCTAATAATGATTATGGTCGAACTTCGACCACTGGACGGACATTAGTATTATTAATTATATGTAGAAAAGTAACGTTTATGACATAACCACTTACCAAACAGTTCTGGAGATACACACTCAACTCTAGCACACGAAAGACTGAGCCGAATCACGAGTCGATACGAGATAAGATTGTGATGTCGCGATATTTATCATTATTTGTCACTATTTATCAGATTCACATAGTTTTTGACAATAAATAACAAAAAATCTATAGTCTATGATTGTGCTGGAAATATTATCTTATAGCTTTTAAGCTTATAGGTTATAAAGAACTAGCGACTCACCCTCGCTTTACTCGGGTTCGTCCCTAGGTACGTTTGTACGGTTAGTATGGAATAGATAGTCTATATATTAGTACATATTTACATACATATGATGAATTTTATATATATTATATTTTCTTCATACAAACTTTCATCCTACTTTTCAACCCCTGAAAGGACGAATTCCGACAAAAATTATCCTATATCCTTCCCAAAGTCTCAAACTATCTTCATATCTAAATCGCTTACAAACATTTTTTTAAATTTCCTGGATAAAAAATATCCTATGTCCGTCCCAGGGTCTCAGACTATCTTCTTGCCAAATTTCATCTAAATCGGTTCAGTAGATCCAGAGATTACCCCCTACAACCTCACAAACTTTACCTCTTTATAATATTAGTATAGACGTAGAAAAGGAATCCTACGTTCGTATTGATCATTATTATATAAAATTTTATTTATGACCGTCAACCGTCTCTTTTGGGTTTTCTTTGACAATATAACATATATATCTCAGAGTTAAGAAATGGTGGTCACTTATAAAACACACATCGCTCTCGTCTACACTTTAATACGTTTCGTTCAGACAAGTTACAGATAGTTTTAAAATCGATAATATACCACACGGAAGGAAAATTATTATTTTTGTACCTATCGTTTTTATTGTAGCAATTTTTAATTTGGACTTAAAAAATTGACAAATCACAACGATACATATATAGAATTAGTTATATTATAATAGATAAAAATATGTCTTCTGTAACACAGTATTATACTCGTAGTTCTTCTCCATTGTAATTGTTATTGGCGTAGTAAGCTGCTCAACTTGCCTACGTCTAAAAGCCACAGAATAAAGAATTCAATTCAATTCAATGATTTTGTATAGGGATAGTATATGGGTCAAAAAGTAGCGCAGCCCAATCATAATCCCGGTATAATAAGCAGTCCCCATGGGATATAATTCTTTGGTAAAATATACAAAGATATTTTATTAACACTATAAAAATCCATAGAGTAGATGATCCATGACCCCACTGATTTTAATGGAAACGCTCTTAAATGCAAGGGTTGTCAAAAAATATTATTTTTTAAGGTTGACTATAGTTGGATCTCGCGGCAAGTTTGTGATACCCGACAACCCTAAATCGTTTTCCCAACTGTCATATAAAAGTAAGTATGCCAGTCGGGAGCGACTGCCCACGCACGCGCCTCAAGTTCTGATGTCTTCGTAGACGACTACGGATTAATACGTTATTATTATTACATACATACATACATACATACATACATACATACATACATACATATATATTATCTTACCAACGTAACATCTTGTAACCCACTGGAATATTTCGAGATGTAGATTCTAAAAGGTACCGCTTTCGAGCAGTTACATCAACGTCCTCTTTACTTATTTGATACACATGTATATTTTTAGTCAAATCTTCATTGAGTGTCGTCCACACGTCTTCTTGGTAGGGGTTATTTTTGACAAAGTTTGAAATTTTCCTATTAACGGGCTTTTTGCCTAAAGACAACAGGTTTGATTCCCTAGCCAATATATAACGTAAGACAGTTCTTTTTAATATGATGAAATCCTCGAAGGTTTTGGCCATAGAGTGTTATAATTTTGTTATAAAACTACCGTCTTCCTGCGGCTTCATTTAATCGTTGATTTTGATTCAATATGGTTAATGAGTTATATCAGATGGCACGGTATAAGTCGGAATGGAAAATATCTAAATAACTATTCAGCTTTTCTTATAATATATTATGCGCTTACTTACATTAAAACTTACGCAAAATATTTTAAACTTTTTTTCAATGTACAAAAGTGATTCAATTAGGTACTTGTTAACTTCATAATAATTTCAAAAATAGTTTAACAATTCAAAATCTTTTGAATACTCATGGAGGGTAGATGGTTTTCAACCATTTGTCTAAAAGAAATTGTTACTGAATTTTGTTGAATTGTTACTGATCGCTGTCTGTACAAGGAAGATGTTTGAGAAAAACTATGATTAGGGGTCATGAATGCAATAGAACCCAAAACAATGATTTTTAGAATTTTTGTCTGTTTGTCTGTGCGTCATTGTAGTAAGTTTCACTTAACATTTATTATTTGTTTTATTTCAATCGGTTCATAAAAAAAAGTTATATGTCAATTTATAGAATCACCTAGGGACGAACCCGAGCAAAGTGAGAAGAAGTTAAATCTCTAAATTAGTTCGTAAAACAACTTAGTAGTTGTTCTAACATCACTATGATTTAATTTTTTTGAGGAGACTTTGTACTAAATTATGTAATTATAATTAAATATATCAAAGATTAAGTAAACTCAGATTAAAGCTACTTTACATAATAAATTCAATTCAATGCTTTAGTTAATGGCTTTAGAGCGTGCCAATTACAAAATGAATATATATATATCTCACTAGCTTACGGCATGTAAGTCTGTCTGTCACAATTATCCAAGCAAATGAAACAAATGAAGCCGCAGGAATTTAGTAGTATTCACTCACTGTAGCACATAAACTTTATAGTAGAACGATTAAAACGTAACTGAGAAGGTGTGGAAGTTCCAAGACCGATGCTCAATTAAGAGCATGGTATCAATTACCAGCACGATAACACTAACAGTAAATATAGTATGAAAAATTATATGGTAAATAAGTTATGTAAGATATGCGTAAAGATTGTGAAATACATCGACTACTATACTTTTTAGGGTTCTGTGGCTGAAGTGTGGTGTCGAGATCCATTTTTTTTTTATGGTATTCAGTGACAAACGAGCAGACAGCCTACCTGACCAATAACACCTACGGTTCATGCACTTAGGTTTTATGTTACAAAAATACAGAACCGCAGGTGCGTTGTCACTGTGAGGACTAAGATGATATGCCTCTTGCCTGTAATTGCGCTGGCTACCTTATCCTTCAAACCGGAACACAACAATGTAATCATTGTTGCTTGGCAGAAGGAATAGATAAGGGGGGTGGTACCCATCCAGTCGGACTCCTCAGGCTTGACAGAGTCCTACCACCTATTACTGAGTCTTCACCATTTTTTCGTACGTCTGTCTCCTAGCTTTATTGGGATATATTTGAAAACGTAATAGCAAAGTTGTTAAAATTTTTACAAAGCGTGTTACTACGCCTTAAACCGCTGTAAATATCCTAATAGGGTTTAAAAAGTTAAAGAAAACATACTAGGTTTATTAGTGTTCCTTTGTTTTTAATCTATCATCAAAACGGTAACTGTAGCCCTCAAACACTGCAGATCTTACTCTAAAGTATAAATATATATGATATAGTGAATATTTTTTATAAAATATAAAGAAGTAAAATATATCAGATATGTTTTGGTCATTGTTAGACGAAATAAGGCAAAGAAAGTCTAGGGGCTAAGACAATCAATTCTCGATAAAAATGTCAGTCAATTGTCGATTAAACAGAAATAGAAAAAAAGAAGTTCAATATTTCTATGGAAAAACAATATTACCCAAGAGCATTAGTTCACTTAGATGTCAAAAGATGGCGTTACATTGCATTACGTAGGTACGTTTCGATTAGTTAATGTTGTTTATACTTATATAAACAACATTAACTAATCGATAATAGGTACCCTTACCTTAATAGGTACCTTAGTACCTATTAAGGTAAGGGTACCTATATCTATACATATAATAAAAATGTATCTAAGCCGAATCTGTGCATTAGATATTTTTTGGAAAATCTTATTGAAATAAACATTATATCGATACAGAGGCCGAATCTATAGTAGTTTTTAGAATTTTTGTCTGTCTGTCTGTTACCGCATCACAGAAAAACCACTAGAGGGATTTTGATGAAATTCGGTATGGTGATAGCTGGTTATCCGGGTCAACATATAGGATACTTTTTACCGCGGGAAAATGTCTCATTTCTGAGAAAAATAAAACAAAAACTACAATGTAAGAGTATACTAATATGTAAAACCTAAGAATTTAGTTTTTGTACATCTGAACGCGGGCGGAGCCGCGGGCAATGCTAGTGTAAAATAAAATTAAATAATGCATTCTTCAATAGAATTTTGCATCATTATACTAATTGCTGAAAACCAGCTATTAGATAACTAGTTGTACTGCGTATACACTATATACCTACATAGATAGCTCTGTTTACATTGTAAGAGTTTTATTAGCTGTTTAATGTTCACCGTGGTTAAAAAGTGTTAAAGTCACTCAAATTTATTTTATTCAATGCAAAATGAATTTTGCTACATTTTATGTGTGTCGTATGACGACATACATATATATACATACAAATATCGCTGGTATTAGGTATATAAAGTTGACCCCGTTGCGTAATTTTACGTTGGTTTCATATGCTTCAAACTCACGGTCAGCGTAATGCAGTCTCGACCGCAGTCTAGCCGAATTGCACTTAAAACGCAGGTCTGACCTCATTTGTACATACATATTATGAATCAATATATCGGTCGTTGCCTTTAACACAGATTACACAATTTTATACTAGTGCAGATGACCCACCTCTTCCAAAGATGTGCCTTATTCAGGCTAGTTTTGTTTTTTATAGATTTTGTTGAAATTTTTTATAGGTTTCAATTACTTTCCGAGGGATCCTAATTCCCGTTCTATAATAAAATAAGCCTGAGTTACACCTTATAACATCAAGCTATCTACCAGTGAAAGTCCCGTCAAAGTTGGTCCAGCCGTTTCGGAGATTAGCCGGAACAAATAGAAACAAACTTATTTTAATTAAAGTTACTTGTTAGCTTACTGACAAATATTATAAAATAGTTTTTTTTTCTTATAAGTACCATATGTATATATTACTTTCCTATTTAATTATTAAGAAGCCGTTATTTTGATATTACAAACAGACACTTCAATATATTATTTATCTGTATAAGTATATAATTATATGTATGTATATCTAAGTATAAAAATAAACTTACCGCAGGTCATCTAAGAACTCGTTGACCGCATTTATCATATTGATATATTTATGTTAACTGTAAATAAAGAAAAAAAAGTTAACAAAAAAAATATATAGAAGAAATAAAAGTAACATAATGACTGAAAGCAAAATATGATTAAAAAAAAACATTAAAAAAAAAGACACAAATATGTCATAATTTAGTGATCAAAGCTTCTATTCCTGCTTAAAACCAAAATCAGAAACAAAAAAAAAATAAGTTTAATTAAATATCAATATATGCATCGATTTACTATAGATGTTTGTAGAAATAATTAAAAATCTTCTTCTTAAATATATAAAATTCCCGTGTCACGATGTTGGTCCGCGATGAAGTCCGAAACTACTTATCCGATCTGAACGTATTTTTTTAAAAAAACATTTAATTTGTTCCAACTTAAAAGATAGGATACTTTTTATCCCGATTTTATCCTTTTTTTATTGCAAAATTAACGATTTTCATATCCGGAGGGGGAACTTAAGAAACGGCTACTCTAAGCTACTGTGAAATAAATAAAATGTAAAGTTATAGAAATGCTAGAGACTCACCCTCGCTTCGTTCAGGTTCGTCCCTAGCTTGAATCCCTATACATAGGTACAAACTTTCATCCATATAGTATTCCTTTCACTCTCAAAGATCGATGCGAGATCACAGTTTTTCGTGCTCTCCGACACACGAGGTACACAAAACTTCCTACATCCGGGGGGCTATAATTCAGAATTTCTTGACAGAAAGCCCAATAACTATATTTTACCCGACCCGGAACGAGAACCCATGACCTTCAGAGCATCAATCGTATATGTTAACCATTTTTTTGTATTTCAGGGTTATATGTCAAGGTGTTCTAATATATTAATCTATCCTTTATTACACAAAAAATTACATTGAAGACGACGTGGACTAAGGTGGATATCTAATCTAAACATATAATAAAATTGCAACTAAGCCGAATCTGTACATTGGATATTTTTTGGAAAATCCTATTGAAATAAACATTATTATCGATACAGAGGCCGAATCTAAGGTTTTTAGATTTTTGTCTGTCTGTCTGTATGTTACCGCATCACAGAAAAACCACTGGAGGGATTTTGATGAAATTTGGTATGGTCATAGCTGGTTATTCGGGTCAACATATAGGATACTTTTTACCGCGGGAAAACATCTCATTTATGAAGAAAAAACCGCAATGTAAGAGAAAACTAATATGTATCACCTAAGAATTTGGTTATTGATCATCTGAACGCGGGCGGGGCCGCGGGCAATGCTAGTGTATGTATATTTTAAGAATTTTTTACATTCCAAAGGCTTGAATAATTTGTGCTATAATATTATTTATAAGTAATTTTTTTTCTTAATTCGCGAAAAATAAAGAAATATTACTAACACAAAATATTTAATCGAACTAAAAACTTCAACTACTTACAACCAGTAGTTTTAAGCAGCGAATGTGTCAGGAGATGACATCATAAGAACGCTGATTCATTTAGACTCCATTCACTTGATTAGTATGAAAGTAGATGGAAATAAATAACTATATAAATTAACACACAGCACCATCTAGTTCCATGGTAAGCTCAGAGGCTTGTGTTATGGATACCAGATAGTTGATACAATACACATATATACCTATATTTTGATACTCTACCCGATCGATTGGGACAAAAAAAAATCATAACACAAATTGGACACTATTTTCAATTTTAATGATATCTATATACCCTATGACATACGTCTTATGACAGACGAAGATCTAACGACATATGAATCGTCAAAATCAGTTAATCCGTTTAGTAAATACTAGGGAACGTAATGTCCTACATACATACATACATACATGTCAAACACATAACCCTTCTTTGGGCTTAGCCGCAGTCGGTTAAAAAGTAAGAAAGCAAGGTTTATACACAAGATAAGACTTTCTAAGGTTAATTCAGTTTGCTCTATAATCTATAGGTATAAAAAGAAATACATAGAAGCGTCGTTATTAATGAAAACTTTGAAAGTAATGTTGAAAACGATTTAATCTAACTTCATGTATGTATTCAACCCTTTTTAACGTCCCACTGCTGGGGGTGGGCCTCCCTTCAATACGAGGAGAATTAGGCCATAGTCCACCACGCTGGCCAAGTGCGGGTTGGCGGACTTCACATGTCTTTTGAAAACTTCCTAGGTTCTTTCAAACATGCAGGTTTCCTCACGATGTTTTCCTTCACCGTAAGGCAATCAAGTTAGACATGATTCGCATATGAAAATATCGGAGGTGCGAGACCCGGGATTTGAACCCGCTTCACTCGGTTTCTCAAGTGAGCGCTTTACCACGGGGCTACCACTGCTTTTCTAACTCTCTAACTTCATACCTATGTATATTTAACTTGCTCTTTTTTCCAGTAACTGTTAAATTCAAATCAATCAAATCAAAGTATACTTTTACAATCACTTTTAAGTCGTTCATTTTTACATTTAAATTAAACGTCAGTATTTAAGTCCGTGTAGAAGATACCACCGGCTCGGAAGGCAGTTCTGCTGAGAAGAGCCCAAGAGAAACTCAACAACTGCTCTTTTTAAATTATAGGTAATGACATGTACCTACCCTTGAAGTGATTTTTGATATTAGGTCAATTAATTATTATAGATATTATTTATAAAAATGTTTTAAGAAATAAAAAAAAATAATCTAGCCAAGTTCGAGTAAGACTTGATAGATCGAGATCCGGCTGCAAGATTGCTACGATCATAGCGTATTTAATTAAAATCATTTTTTTTATATACAATAATAAAAGGGACAATATGTTTTGACCGGGGTGCCTTTTAAAATGTCCCCGCTAGTATGTTTAATTAAAACAAATAATAATTGACTCAATACGATTTTTTTATTAAATACGCTATGAACGTAGCAATCTTGCAGCGGGATCTTAGTGCATGAGTTTTAGCAAAAACATAATTAATATATTCAAGTGATGACACACAAGAATTTAGTAATTTTTAATATATCTCTTTATACTATAATAATTTCATTTTGCATTTCATAGCCTATTTATTGAGGAATACAACAGCCTATCTAATATCACTCTACAACCCTTAGGAGCGCGGTTATTAAATACCTCGTAATATTAAGTGAGCAATTCTTGTGTATACAATACACATATAAGAATTTTTTTTTTCGTGTATCTCGAAAACGGCTCTAACGATTTGGTTCAAATTTTATATTTAGACTAGCGACTCACCCTCGCTTCGCTTGGGTTCGCTTGCTTCCCAATACAAACTTTCATCCCCATTTACGACCCCTTAAAGGATGATTTCCGGGATAAAAAGTATCCTACCTTCCCAGGGTCTCAAACTATCTTCTTACCAAATTTCATCTAAATCGGTTCAGTAGATTCAGAGATTACCTCATACAACATCACAAACTCACAATCTCATAAACTCACAAACTTTACCTATTTATATTTAATTTTGTAGCTCTGCAGCCTTGTTTAGTAAATAATCTAAGCGAGGGGAACTGCAGGCAAAGTATAATGATATTATTTAATTAAACTAACAAATAAATTGCCGAGTGCTACTTCACGTATAAGCACATGACCAACAAAACTATCACAATCTCATAACGATTTAAACAGTGAAAGTGTGGAATGAAAATGAAAGCAACTCATGACATAATATATTATTATATTAAAATTATATATGTAAGGTGATTTTTTATACTTCTTTGCACTTAAAGAAGAACCACACTATAAAATAAAATTAAAAACGCTGTATGTTCAATAATGTTCACTAAACATTACTGTTAAAAAAATATATTGAATCTGTTGCCTTCGAAGTTTTACACAGTACTCGTTTTTGTCCACGGCTCCTCCCGCAACATATCCCTCAACGTCTACAGGGTATAAGGTAGGCTATGTCTATCCCAATGAAGCAAATTGCATCGAAATCTGTTCAGCAGTTTATGCGTGAAACGGAAACAAACAGACAATAGTACTTTTATGTTTATTAGTACTATAGACTTACCCTTGCTCTGCTTGAGTGCGCTTAAAGTAGAGATAGAAGAAAATACCCTAAAAGAGAAGACTTTTCCGACTTAATTCACATGTTCGTGACGACACGTTTAGCTCAGTTTGTAGTGACCCTACTTGCTGTGCCAGCGGTCGCGGGTTCGAGTCCCGCTGGGGGGCATTCATTTGTGTGATAAGCACTAATGTTTGTACTCCAGTCATAGGTGTTTATTATTATAATATATATGTATTCAAAGTTATATATATGTTATGTGTAGTGTTTCAACTATCTGGTATCCATAACATAAACCTCGTAGCTCACCATGGAACTAGATAGCGTTGTGTGTTTATGTCCCAACATATTTATTTATATATCATACTGGTACATCTATTGGTGAAAATCGTATGAATATTCGTACAGACACTTCTACGATTAATCTGAACCTATACAAGCTAGAAAAAATTATAATATACTGTCGAATTATTCTCGCTTCGTTTAGATGCGCCCCTTAGCTTGAATGGTTAAGGAACGTGCAAAGGACAAACTTCCAAAGAATAATTTTTTTTTGCTCTAGAACCTCGCTGACGTTTACATAACCTACTAGAGTTTCATCACAATCGGATCAATGGTTTAGGAATGCGTAGAGGACAAACATACGAACATTCATTTTTATTTATATAGACATATATAGTGATTAATAAATATGTCATGGGCAGTAAATATAAAAGTTGGTTAGAGACAAGATGACAATCTTATATCTATAATAGCTATCGCTAATAGAAAACGATGTATGCATAATGACATACCTGAGCGTTATGTTGCCAGAAAGATATTTACATGTTTGTTTTTATAGCTATTATTAGTGCTATAACAATTTATGCTAACATTCTAAAGAGGCAGTTTGTTTGTTTGTTTGTTTGTTTGTTTGTTTGTTTGTTTGTTTGTTTGTTTGTTTGAACGCGCTAATGTCAGAAACTGCTAATCCGATTTGAAAAATTCTTTTTGCATTGGATAGCTTGTTTATTGAGGAAGGCTATAGGCTATATATCATATAATATATACAGTCTATCTATTCCATACTAACCGTTAAAACGTACATAGGGACGAGCGGTGAGTCGGTAGTATAATGACTTAGCTCTCTTTAGCATCCCGTTGCTGGGCATGGACGATCCTCTCAATGCAGGTAGGATCAGGCAATAGACTTCATACGTCTTTCAAAAGCTTATTATTTTCTCTCAAATATGCAGATTTTCTCATGGTCTTTTCTTTCACCATAATAGTGAAAATAATTATTAGCACACAGTGCCAGACTCATGATTGAACCCGACTCCCTTGGATTTCTAAGTGAGCGCGTTACCAATGAGTTACCACTACTATCATTGTCTTAAAGATTGTCTAAAGTCAATTTTATTAAGTGTAACTTTTTGTATAAACAAAGTACGCACCATATAAGAAGACCCAAGAAGGTGTTTGCCAATAAGCAAAATTTTCTTTTCTTATTTGGTTGGTCTAAAATCAGTTTCTTGATTAAAATATTTATGCGATCTACTGTAGTTTAGTACCTTTAAAGCATTTATCAGTATATTATTTCACATCTTTTCTACAGACAGACAACAAATCTTTTTTCTTAATACATTATAAACCATGCGTAATATAATATCAAGATGACAATTGTATTACGCATGGTTTGGATTAAAGCGACCAGATAGATGAGAAGATTTAGGAATACTTTTTAGGATTTTTGTCTGTCTGTTTAATAACATATATATAAGACCTGGTTGTAGAATATCAGCTGATAATTTCAGGAGGCTGTAAGCGATCCTGCAACATCCCATTGCACTGCGGCGACGGGTTTCGCTATGGGTTTTAAAGAGTCTCACTATCCCATACCCGTTGACGGCCGACAGGGACCCCATGATGGGTTTCTTCAGCGAAACATAATAAAATATTCATATTCAGTATCCCACGGAATAAAAGCTTCCATTATGTTATGGTAATGGGTCATATACCTAAAGAGTGCATTCATGTTCAAAGATGGTATACGTAAATGCAACACTTAGGTACACGTTTACGTATACCATCTCAATGCAACGCATGTGCAACTCTAAAAGTTATATTAAATTCAATTCAATTACATTTTATTGTATACCAAGAAAAAGATACAAACAAAAATAGATAAACAAGCAAAGAAAAAATGTACAGAAGACGGATTTATCGCTAAAAGCGATCTCTTCCATAGAACCTTGGACCAAAAACATTTATTATGAAGATTCGTGATATAATTAGTATATTATAATGAAATGTTATAATTTCATCTTTCATTCAAGGCAGTGTTAAAGCCCCTTAAATAATACAAAGTTGGTTTTAAAGTTGCCGCCAACGAAGCATCAAACGTACAACATCTGGAGTCAATTTAGTTGGAATTTGTCACACTGAAATAAGTATGATGTCAGATTTTAAAAATTTCTGGTGACTTCAAACGATATTCATACTTAATCATTCACTGAGATTGACGAGAAGTTTAATACCCGAAAATATTTTCCTATACAAATTTTAACTTCTAGGTCGAATTTAAAAAATCTTCAAAGTCATCGGGGGAAGTCAAAATTCCGGCGATGAATAATAGGCGCAACGATTTGGTCTAGGTTTAGAAGAAACAGTCAGGATCCTCAACTTTATTGGTAGTTATTCTAGATTCATAAATCTAAAGAATATTTGCAGTCTAGAAAAATCTATAATTTACAGTTTGAACCCACAATCCTTGACAAAAGATTGGTAATTACTAACTTCTAAGCTATTAAAACATCGAAGCTACATATAACATTAAATCACCCATTTCATGACTGCACTTAAAGTCACTTATCCAGCGAAATTCAACATTATTTCTCGAGGAGAAAGCTTATAATTTTACTACTTTACGACTGCTTTATCGATCTCATTACTTGCAAGAATTTCAAAAATGTAGTCAGTCGGACTACTACTACAAACGTGCGAAAGTTGTAAATTTGTATGTTTTTTAAATCTTTACGCTGAAACGGCTGGATCGATTTGGATGAATGTAAAAAGTATCCTATATGTAGACCCGGATAACCAGCTATCATCATACCAAATTTCATCAAAATCTATCCAGTGGTTTTCTCGTGATGCGTTCCCAGACAGAGAGACAGACAAAAACTTTAAAAACTATAGATTCGGCCTCTATATCGATAATAATGATTATTTCAGTAAGATTTTCCAAAAAAATATTTAATGTACAGATTCGACTCAATTAAAATTTTATTATAGGTATGTATAAATATGAGAGGTTGTATCTAGATTCGATTAGGGGTTCGATTCCCACAGGATGAATGTTTGTGTGTACCAGACAGATGTTTCTCTGGCGTCGGCGAGTTTAACGACCGACATGTACAAAACATGACCTTGACCACTCATATCGCAAATATATGAACATCTTATTCAAACTAATTTTCGTTAAAGGTGTTTTAAGTTGTACTAAAATTTTATTTTTAAAGAGACTTTTCCACCTTTAAGATGAAGTGAGGCAAAGAGTATGATCATGGAGTACCATCTTCAATTTGTATAGGAAATCTCAACAGCAAGGTTTTTTGTATCCCTTACGAATTTGAAGAGGATTCTGAAATTGGTTTTTTTCTTTATTATCATTTAAAGTTTAACATATATTTTAATCTATACATATAATAAAATTGTAACTAAGCCGAATCTGTACATTAAATAATTTTTGGAAAATCTTATCGAAATAAACATTGTTATCGATACAGAGGCCGAATCTATAGATTTTAGAATTTTCGTCTATCTGTCTGTCTGTTACCGCATCACAGAAAAACCACAGTAAGGAATTTTGCTGAAATTTGGTATGGTGATAGCTGGTTATCCGGGTCAACATATATGATACTTTTTACCGCGGGAAAATGTCTCATTTCTGAGAAAAAATACAAAAACTGCATTGTAAGAGTATACTAATATGTATAACCTGGAATTTGGTATTTGTTCATCTGAACACGGGCGGAGCCACGGGCAATGCTAGTTCTTAAAATATACTTGTATTGTAACAATAAGATTACTTTTCGGCTAGGCATATGCCGTCATACCACCCTATTGTTTTACTATATGGGCGGTCATTCCATTGTGAACAGAAAGACAGGTTGAATTTATTATTAATATTATTATTATACGTATGTACATAGTTATGATATCATTTATCTGTTTATTGTTTTAGACAGTGGTGTGTCTGGGGCGGTTATATAGGAGTAGAGGTGAGATATAATAAATAAATATGTTGGGACATTAACACACAGCGCCATCTAGTTCCATGGTAAGCTACGGGGCTTGTGTTATGGATACCAGATATTTGATACACTACACATATATAACTTTAAATACATACATATTATAAATATAAACCACCCGTGACTGGAATACAAACATTCGTGCTTATAACACAAATGAATGCCCCCAGCGGGACTCGAACCCGCGACCGCTGACACAGCAAGTAAGCTACTAAGCACTACAAACTGAGCCAAACGTGTCGTTAAATATAATAATAGAGTAAGCGTATCAAAGTCTCCTTTTGACGTGAAACGTATTTAAAATCAATATATGGGTACAAGGTTAGAAAGGAGTGGAGAACTGGAGAGTGACATAGGCTACTTTTTACCGCGGGAGATTATCTCGGAAGGTTATAATATAACCCAAAAAAATATTTATGATCAGAATTACTTGAAACTAGGGATGAGCCGAAATTCGTTTTACATTCGGTTTAACCGAATTTCGGCAGCTTGAGCCGAACTTCGGCATTCGGTCGAAATTCGGTTCGAATACAGAACATTCGGCAATAGAAAAAAAAAAATACCTACTTGCACTATTTTGACTGAAATTAAATGAAAGTACGTCTGTCATAACAATAAAATAAAATCTTTTATATATCTCATTAGTCAAGGCAGTGGTAGCCCAGTGGTAACGCGATCGCTTGGGAAACCGAGTGAAGCAGGTTCAAATCCCGGGTTTCGCACCTCTGATATTTTAATGTGCGAATCATTTCTAACATGATTAACACTTGCCTTACGGTGAAGGAAAACATCGTGAGGAAACCTGCATGTCTGAGAGAACTTAGCAAGTTTTCGAAAGACATGTGAAGTCCGCCAACCCGCACTTGGCCAGCGTGGTGGAGTATGGCCTGATTCCCCTCGTACTGAAGGGAGGCCCGTGCCCAGCAGTGGGACGATAAAAAGGGCTGAATACACATCTCATTAGTCCGATCGGAATCCGGTTTCGAAATAAAAAAAATTAAAACCTGAAGTTGTATATCTTCAAAACGTTAGCAGGTATATAAGGAAAAAAAATCCGTAAAATGCCCCCGATGTCCATCTACCCCCGAGGAATAGGGGGATGAAAAACGTTGAAAAATAGTTTTTTCCACTTTCCGGCTTACTGTGACGTCCTATCGAAAAATATTCTCCACACAGTTACAGATAGTAAAAATCTAAAACTTTTACATATCACAATTTTTACAATAACCTTAAAGTTTTCAAGATATTTGCACAAAAAAAACATTTTTTAATTTTTCTTAGTTTTTTATTTTTAATTTTCGCAATTTTTTTTAGATTTTCATGAAACTAGGAGAATTTAATCTTCGATATATTTATAATAACCAAAAAATGTTTTAAATTGAAATATTTAAGAGGCTGAAAGTCTTCCTACTTTTGAAGAGAACTTTTCAATAGAAACTATTTTTCACTGCCTTTCATTCCCATATACATACCCATTTCATTTCCCTGTACATAGACGTATCACGTTAAACCAACGACGGTGTGTCCCGACACAGCCAGACCCGATTTTTTTTTATGATATTAGCGTGTAGCGAGGTCATAGCAGTGGACTAATTTGTAGCACATTAATAACAAAAACATGAGTAAATAGCGGCTCACCCTCGCTTCACTCGGATTCGCCTCTAGGAAGGCTATATCAATCCTATCCCACGGGAACCGTGCATTTTTACGGGATAAATAGTAGCCTATGTGTTATTCCAAACTATAATCTATCTCTGTGCCAAATTTCATCCAGATCCGTTCAGCCGTTCTGGCGTGAAGGAGGAACAAACATCCATACATACTCACAAACTTTCACATTTATAAAATAAATACGGAAATACGGATGTTATACTTGTATATCTAAGTGCAGCGAGCAAAGCCGGGCTTCTTTTCTCTTGCACTCCATTATCAACATGACTGAATGAAGGGAGGCCGCGTATCCTCAGAGGGCGGTTAAAAGGTCAGAATTATTATTATATATGAAAGTTATTTATGGACACTATTTCACATAACCTTTATAATATCTATACATATAATAAAATTGTAACTTAGTCGAATCTGTATACTAAAAATATATTTTTAAATCTTATTGAAATAGTCATTATTATCGATACTGAGGCCGAATCTATAGTTTTTAGATTTTTTGTCTGTCTGTCTGGGAACGCATCACGAGAAAACCATTGGACAGATTTTGATGAAATATGGTATGATAATAGCTGGTTATCCGGGTCAACATTTAGGATACTTCTTACTGTAGGAAAATATCTCATCTCTGAGAAATCTATACTAAACGTTAAAACGCAGCTAGGAACGAACCCGAGCGGAGCGAGGGTGAGTCGCTTGTATTATATATATGCTTTTTGTTTACAAATAGAAGATACTCAATTTCAAGTAATAATAGTCTATTATATGTTCTGCGATATCTTTAATAATTGTAGATTTCATAAATCTTTTTAAAAGACTATGTTATATCTCAAGGGTGGCAATGTCAAAGAAATTTTACCGATTGGAGTAGATTTTTTTTTTTTATGATTTTAAAGACATATGCAACCTTTTTATTATTTGTAAAGCAGCAGCAACAAAATTTTATTAGCTGTGTAGTCAAATCACACATTCACACTCAGGCGCGGATCCAGAGTTAAATTTTGGGGAGGGTCATAGGCTGAAATATACATAAATAAAACAGTAACTTAGCAAAATCTGTACAGATCTAGATTTATATTGTTTGGGGTTTGGGGGGTGGGGGGGGGGTGGGGTGGGGGGGGTGGGGGGTGGGTGTTGTCATATCCTGAAATGTACATATAATAATATTTTACAATAAGATGTCACAACAAGCCCGCAATTGAAAAAAAAAACAATTTTAAACGGTATGCTATACTTGTCTTGTTTGCTATAAACGTCTTAAAAACATAAAACTTCCGATTTTCATTTTTTATGTAGCACATCGCGATCGGACTATTTGTATAGCGCTATTAAAGAAAAACTTATTAACGAATAAAAACTTAATTTGTTTCGAATTAGGTACTTAAAAAAAATATATTATTCCTTCTTTCCTTAGACTTCAAACTTCTCAAAAACGTATATTTGGCTTTGTGTGTGAGGGGGGGGGGGGTCATGACCGACCCCCCCTGGATCCGCGCTTGTTCACACTACGGGCATCGAACCAACGACCTGTTACGTAATAGACAGTGTTTTTTATTCTTTTAACAATTAAAACCAGTAAGTCATAACCTTGAAGATCATATCCATATTTTCCATATATTGTCACGCTACAATGATAAGAAGCGCTGAAGCAAGGCAACGACGTGGCCGGTAGTGGATATAAAATATATGTATGTATGTATATAAATAAGCAAAGACAAAACAGTTAAATACCTTTTTCTCCTCCACCAAGCAACCAATTTTCTTTCTTTTTATTTGTTTAGTAACTAATACCTTGATTCCCCATACAAATTTTCATCCCTATTTTCACACCCATAAAGGGATGATTTCCAGAATAAAAAGCATTTTACGTCCTTCCCAGGGTCTCAAACTATCTTCTTACCAAATTTCATCTAAATCGGTTCAGTAGATCCAGAGATCACCCCCTACAACGTCACAAACTCACAAACTTTACCTCTTTATAATATTATAGTATAGATTGAAGAGCTTTAGTGTTATCAATAGAAAAACGGATATAGCATTGTTTTATATAGAGCAGTAAATTATTCCCTCAAATTTTCAATAATGATTATGGTCCAATTTTGACCACTGGACGAACATTTATATAATTTTAAGGATACATATCGATCGGTCAATGTCGGAATAAAAAAGGGGTTTTATTTCCACCTTATCTATACATATTATCTATACATATAATAAAATTCAGAGTTAAATCCGTACATTAAATAGTTTTCGAAAAATCTTATTGAAATAGTCATTATTATCGATACAGAGGCCGAATCTATAGTTTTTAGAGTTTTTGTCTGTCTCTCTGTCTGGGAACGCATCACGAGAAAACTACTGGACAGATTTTGATGAAATTTGGTATGATGATAGCTGGTTATCCGGGTCAACATAAAGGACACTTTTTACTGCGGGAAAATATCTCATCTCTAAAACCTATACCAACCGTTAAAACGTACCTATTACCTAGGGAGGAACCCGAGCAGAGCGAGGGTGAGTCACTAGTATAATATATAGATAAAGATCCATATGTATTAGGTGTCAATTGTAGACCAATCGACATGACTAATATGTAGGGGAATAAGATACCTTTAAGTTGCGGGTCATTTGATTAGTTTTGATGACGACGTGCACGAAAGCGTGCTTGTTAAGTACTTAGTTTAGACATTCGTTGCTTTTTGTCATTATTTTTTACTTAGTTGAAGTTCTCCATTATAATTAGTATTATATATATATATATATATATATATACATATATATGTATATATAAATATCTCGTTTCAGGGTGTTTGTGGTCGCACTCCTCCGAAATGGCTCGACCGATTTTAATGATATATTTTTTGTATATTTCGTAGGTATGAGAATAGGTCGTAAAGTATATTTCACCCTACTACCCTCACCCTCTATTTATTAAACGCGATTTCAGTATTTTTGTACGAACAATATAAACCCGCTACGCAAATTAATTGTCATTTAACGATTACACTGACACCGTGAAGTACGTAATCGAGTAATCATACGCCAAAATGCCTTGCATCATTTTGGAAAAGAGCTGATACTCTTACACTGCTGGACCGATATTATCCAAACATAGCTAAGAACCACTGCAAAGAAACTGGCTTTCAAATGAAAAAAACCGCATCGAAATCTGTCCATCCGTTTGTGAGCTACGATGCCACAGACAGACACACATACGCATACACAGATAAACAGACATCGACGTCACACTTATAACTCTCCTCTTTTTGCATCGGTGTTAAAAATGAATCAACACGGAATTGAACCTGCAACCTTCACCACTAACACTCCAGACAATCTTCCTCACATTGTCACCAAAATATATTTACATCAGCACGTCTTTTCGGTAAAAGATAAGAAACAAAGGAAATAGTGCATATTTTCCCTATGATTCACGTGCGCGTACGCATGAATCTCAAATTGATTCCTTGCGTAAAATTCTGAGTCACAGCGGTTGGATATCGGATGTCCTTTACCTGTTTATTGTCTTGTATTATTTATTGCTTATGTAAAACTAGACAGCGGTTTTATGTTATTCTGTTGAATGTCTATTTATAAACTGTTATATAATCAGCCCTTTTTAACGTCCCACTGCTGGGGGTGGGTCTCCCTTCAATACGACGGGAAACAGGCCAAAATCCACCACGCTGGCCAAGTGTGGGCGAACTTCAAATGTCCTTCGAAAATTTATTAGGTTCTATCAGACATGCTGGCCTCCTCACGTTTTGCTTCACCGTAAGTAAGACAAGTGGTAATCACGTTGGAAATGATTCGGACATAGCACTTATTAAATGGAAGATATAACAAAATATCTTTGTAATTTATAATAATTAGTGTTAAAGTTAGTTAATTACATAAAAAACAACGTGCAAACATTAAGTTTTTTACCAAAAATTGAAGTTTTTAATGTTAATACAGTAAAGCTAAAGTTTTGTGAGCAGTGTTTGAGGTGAACGCGTAAGCGACGCGTTTTTCACGGCGCTTACGACCTTTTGGTCGCGACGTGTACGACGACGTTAGAAGCCGAGCTGGTATTGAGTAAATTTAATTGTAACTCTACCGACATTGAAGTAATTTAAGTAAATATGGAATGTAAAATATGTTCCGATATACTAAAATGCGAAGAGACATTGAAATGTGCGACTTGTTTAGGTTGTTTTCATTATTCTTGCGCTGGTTTAAAGGATAATGATTTTAAAAAAATACTTCCCATGAATAAAGCTAGATGGAAGTGTTCAACCTGTAAACTTTTAAAGAAAGGCAGTAGTAATATTAGCCCTAGATTAACTGCTGTATCTTCTGATAGCGTCTGCGCGAGTACTACCCAACTTCAATCACAATCAGCTCATGATAACAGTATAAAATCAATGATTGCTCATTTTGATGATCGCTTCAACAGTCTGCATTCTGCAATGGAATCATTTAAAGGTTTTATTACTGAAGAATTTCGCAAGCTCTCTGAAACTGTCAGTTCGTGGTCTACGAAAATTTCATTCATTGAGACCTCTATTAACTCCGTTGTAGATCGAATAAATGACATGGACAGAGAAATATCTAAAATAGATAACTACCGGACTGAACTTGAACAGTTGACTCTAAAGTTTAAAGAACTATCTGAAAATACTATAAGAAATGACCAATGGGTTCGTCGATCTAATATCCAAATAAACGGGGTACCCCATAAAAAGGCGAAAATTTATTACAAATCGTTAAAAATTTGGCGTCTAAAAGTGGGTTTTCAATTAATCTGGACACGGACATAGACTTTGTTACCAGGGTAGCTGTAAAAAAACGACACTGCCGACAGTAAACCGCGCCCAATTATCCTAAAAATGCAAGCGCGTTACAAAAAAGACGATTTTCTCGCATCAGTGCGTAAGTTAAAAGGATTACGGGCGTGCGATATTGGTTTCACTGGTGTTATGAATCCAATATATGCTAATGACCATCTATCCACATATAATAAAGCTCTGCTAAATGAAGCTAAACGTAGATGTAAGGAGAAGAGCTACTTGTACTGCTGGGTCCGTAATTGTACAGTTATGGTTCGTAAAAGTGACAGCTCTCCAGTCATACATATCACTTCAAACGAATGTTTAAAAAAAATTTCATAAGAACTACAACTACAGTGGGTTTTGTTATACTAATAACTATATTTATATGTTTGGTTTTTAGTTGGCTTTTAATTTTTAGATTTCTTTTTCACTATGCATTAATTGTATTAACCTCTCTTTATAACTATTATTTCGTGAATGTATTTAGGCGTTTTTATGTGGGCAACCTTAATTATTATCGGAGTTTCTGTAGGGCACCTTGGTCTCTTTATTTTCTTATCGACCATACGATTGATATGTTGCAGCTAATTTCTACTTTGTTGTTATTAATACACACAATTACTATTTTTATTAAGTTTTGTTTTCTCTTAATATGAATTTAACTATATATTATCAAAACGTTAGGGGTCTACGTACTAAAACAAAACAATTTTACTTTAATTTACTGAATAAAAGTTATAATGTAATTTGTTTGACTGAGTCCTGGTTGCTGGACGGAATTTTTGACGAAGAACTCTTTGACCCGCGCTATAGCATATACCGTAACGACCGTGATTATGCTCGTCTAGGAGTAAAGAGGGGCGGTGGCACTCTAATTGCAGTGCGGCATGGTTGTGCGAGTATAGATGTACGAAGCCTTAGCACGCTCCCTTGTTTACCTGATGCTGACATAACATACGTAGATTTGATTGTAGGACAGGACTCAACTAAAAACAAGTTACACCTGTTTTGTTGTTACTTTCCTCAGAGTATTCATCAATGCGACTCTGAAGCAAGTTTTTTTGAATTTTTGTCAGATTTATTAATTAACAGACCTAATGACAATTTTATTATACTGGGTGATTTTAACATCAGGGAGGCAGTATGGTCGGTTCAATCCGATGGAAATTTAACAATTCAAAATACTTCCGGTAGCAGTTTAATATTACAATTATTTGCATTTATGACATTTACTGGATTAAATCAATATAATAATATCTTGAACTTTAATAATAGATTACTTGATTTGGTTTTATCTAATATTGCCTGTTTAGTAGAGAGAACAACTCCTTTATCGTTGCCAGAGGATGCTCACCATCCAGCCCTGACCGTAAGCTTTGAAGGAGGTACTTCTGGCAGCAATCTCAGAGAACCATCTCGCATTGTTCGTCGCTTCCATGACGCTAATTATGATACTATTAACACTGAATTGAGTAGAATTGACTGGACGAAACAACTTTCATCAGATAATATTACAGATGCTGTTGATAAATTTTATCTCATAGTGAATGAAGTTATTGATAGACTTGTACCGACTAAAGTAGTTTATCATCACGGTAGATTTCCGGCTTGGTTTTCGAAACACTTAATTAGATTGATTAATAAAAAATTAAAAATACATAAAAAATGGAAAATTTATGGACGACCTAGCGATTATGACCGCTTCTCAGAACTTCGTCGTGAAACTAAGGATCTAGAATTAGAATGTTATAATCTTTTCATAGAAATGGCAGAAACAAATATTCGCTATAATTCAAAACACTTTTGGTCCTATGTAAAATCAAAGCGATTTAGTAACTGTATCCCAGAGAATATGTTTCTTGATAATCAGTTTGGTTCGGATGGTCAAACTATAGCTAACTTGTTTAACTCATTCTTTCAATCTGTTTTTGAAGTTGACGGAAATATTAAAACTAGAGAACATATCTTACCTTCTAGACATAATATATCTATTGGCAATATTAATATAACTAAGGAGACCATCGAAAAATATTTATTAAAGCTTGATTGTTCCAAAGGAAGTGGCCCTGACCAATTGCATCCTATATTTTTCAAACGTTGTAGTAGTCAAATCTCTATTCCGCTACACATACTATTTATGAAATCTTTACATTCAGGTGTACTGCCACCAATCTGGAAGAAATCTATTATTGTTCCAATATTTAAAAATGGAGATAAGCATAATATTAGAAACTATAGAGGAATATCAAAACTATCTGTAATACCAAAATTATTAGAAAAAATTATTTATGATACCCTATTCCCCTTATTGCGACCCTTACTTATTTCACAACAACATGGATTTGTTAATAGACGTTCAACTGAATCAAATTTGTGCGAATTCCTGGATATTGTGCTCTCAGCTATGAGTAGCGGATTTCCAAATCGATGCCGTTTATACCGACTTCTCCAAAGCCTTTGATAAGATCTCACATTCTATATTAATTCGCAAAATAGAGCATGCTGGTATACATGGTGATCTCTTAAGGTGGCTTGAATCTTATCTTCGCGACAGGTCTCAAGCGGTGGCTGTTAAGGGATTTATCTCTAGCTTTGTTCCCATTACATCTGGAGTTCCACAGGGTTCTCACCTTGGCCCTCTTCTTTTTAATATTTTCATAAATGACATTTTACAGTCTTTTCAAAATTCAAATATACTTCTTTATGCAGATGATACAAAGATTTTTAAAATTATAAAAACAAACGAAGATTGTGCAAAACTTCAGGATGACTTAGTTTATTTAGAGAATTACTGTAGATCTAATGGGTTATTTTTGAATATCGACAAGTGTTGTGTTATAACATTCTCCAGAAAGAAAGCGCCAATTATATTTGATTATAAAATTTTTAATAAACAACTGAAGAGAGTGTATGACGTGAAAGACCTAGGCGTGTTGTTGGATGCTGAACTTATATTTGATAAACATATAAATAATATAATTACAAAAGCATACAAAATGCTTGGCTTTATATTTAGAAGCGCTAGTGATTTTAAAAGCATACATACATTTAATCTGCTGTATAATTCATATGTTAGATCTCATTTAGAGTATGCTTCGACTGTGTGGAACCCGCAATATAACAAATATATTGAAGCAGTAGAGAGTGTGCAAAATAAATTTATAAAGCGATTGAGGTATAGATTTGATGTAGTTGAAATTAAAAATTTAAATATTTTATCATTGAAGCAACGTAGAGAATACAGAGACCAAATTTTTCTTTATAAAGTCTTACATAATTTAATTGATTCCGATTATCTTCTAAGCAATATTAATTTCAAATGCCCAACTTTTTGCACCCGTTCTAAAGATACTTTTTGTGTCCCTATGTGTAGAACAAATTATGCCAAGTTTGTAATTAGAGCTTGTAGATCGCATAATACATATTATAACCAAATTGACATATTTGATAGTAATATCAACAAATTTTCTCAAAGCATTAAGCATAAACTCGATCATCCTTGATATAATATGTATTTTGCAACCCTCTCTATACACAAAGATTATGTTTAGTTTATTTTACGTATAGTTTGTAATTTTTTTTTTTCACTCCATGTTTACTTATAAGTGGAAACTTTATTGGCTGATGAGAAGAATAGATTTTATTTACATATTTCTGTATTATAAAAGCTGTTTGTTTCCCAACTGATAATAAATAAATATCTTATATAACCGAATACCCGTGTGTATATTTTCATGGCAACCGTTTGACCGGCTTAAAAGTCAGTACGTTGCAGCGCCATCTAGTTACGCCAGCAAAATGGATACTTAAAAAAAACGCGTGTATCAAAATTAAAAAAAACTCATTAACTTTCGAAGACTTGTGGTTTATACAAACATACATTTCCATGTCTTATTTATGTATACAATATTTGAATATTGAACAAAACAGGGGCGGATCGTTAGTTTAGTGCGAACATTTTTAAGTATAAATTTAAAGTCATCAGACGAGAAGCCATGTATGTAATAATAGGCTGATAACACTTATAGGGATTGAAAGAGTTCTTACGATATTAGTTCTTTATGTGCAACTTAGTTTAAGTCGCATTTCATTTATTTGAAATCAATACGCGATATAATTATAGATTAAACATTTAAAAAACCCTCTACGCAAATTAATTGTCATTTAAAGATTACACTGGCACGCGTGAAGCACTTAATCGAGTAATCATACTCCAAAATTCCTTACATTATTTTGGAAAAGAGCTGATACTCTTACACTGCTGGATCGATATTAACCAAACATAGCTAAGAACCACCGCAAGGAAACTGGCTTTTAAATAAAAAAAACCGCATCGAAATCGGTCCATCCATTTGAGAGCTACGATTCCACAGAGTGACAGAAAAACATAGACGTCAAACACATAACACCGACGCGCGAGCGAAACCGCGGGTACTCCTAGTTTTAAATAAAACTCTAGAACGAAATTTCGAATGCTGTAAACATAGTCCAATCCGAAAAGATAGTTTTATATAAAATATCAACATTTGTATTCAGCCCTTTTTAACGTCCCACTGCTGGGCACGGGCCTCCCTTCAGCACGAGGGGAATCAGGCCATAGTCCACCACGCTGGCCAAGTGCGGGTTGGCGGACTTCACATGTCTTTTGAAAACTTGCTAGGTTCTCTCAGACATGCAGGTTTCCTCACGATGTTTTCCTTAACCGTGAAGACAAGGGGTAATCATGTTGGAAATGAGTCGCACATGAAAATATCAGAGGTGCGAGACCCGGGATTTGAACTCACTTCATTCGGTTTCCCAAGCGAGCGCGTTACCACTGGGCATTTATTTATAACATTTATTATACTTTATTTCGTTTCTTGCTAACCCATTAAATACAATGTAAATTAAAACGTGTATTAGAAGTATCCACTACTTTTAGTACAAATACCTAACAACAATTTCTATGAAAATGTTGACGATTTTTAACTAACAACAAAGTACTAATATGAAATATTTCCTATAGAAAATGAACAATTGATCGTGGAAATTTTCTTTTATTCCATGCTTTCAGGTGTAATATGTTATTTAAAAAATCATATTAATCTAAACTAATATTGTATGTCTGTTTCTTTGTTTTAACTCCTATACCGCTGAATCAATTTTGATAAATTTTGGTATATCTATCTATCTGATTGGATATTGGAGAAGACGCTACCTTTTGTGGCAAAAATAAAGCTTAAAGGGAGTAAAACAGTGGGTGAAAGTTTGTATGGGGAACATGTAATTTTTCAAGTTTATTTTAAATAAAACTATCTTTTCGGATTTTTTCGGGGATTTATTTTGATTTTTGGTTCCCGACGTATCGAATGCTTTACAGCAATCATGGTCTAGAGAGCAACCTCAAGTTCAATCATCTTGACAGTATGACATAATTCGTTGGCTCACAATTACAAGGTTCTATGTTACAATTTTAGTACTTATTTAGTTATTAATGCTACAAGGTTCTATGTGTCATTAGCTACAGTTTTGCAAAAACAAACCACTAGATAGCGGCACTATAACTACAAAATATTCAATTTTACATAGTTCTATGTTGTTTTTTTTGTACGATAACAAAATAACGAAGTTCTATGTAAAAATTACTAAACTTCATTAAAATTAACATAGAACCTTGTAATAGTAAGCCAACGAATTTATTATGTGTTCTTCTGTGTCCCTTGGGACAAACCAGAGCAATGCGAAGACATGCGAAACAAGTACCTTGAAGTCGATCCGTTACATGTTTCGTTTGAGAAAGACGGACAAACAAACACGTATTCGCATTCATATTATTAATCTATATAGGTATACCTTTTCCTCCTATTCTTAACCGATTTTCTTTTTTTTCCGTTTAGTAGCTGCTAATGAGTTTTATTTGTGTTATCAATAAAAAAAATTGGAAACAATTCTTGAAGTCATACTTCTTTTGGCACGTATTGGGAAAAAATATGAGAGTAAGATCTTTACGATGCGCGCGCACACCGACAGCCAAAAAGCGACATGATGAAGTTAGCTGAAAGCGACATGATGAGGTTAGCTGCATTCCTTTTACAAATAGAGAATTGTGATATACGGGATGAAATCTTTAGCTATTTTTGTTCTGTTACGCCAAAGAAATATAACTTCTTACGTACGTTCAAAAGTACACACACACTTTATTTATATAGATAGGTAAATTCTATTCATATGTTTTCTTCAAATTTTCAATGATGATTATGGTCCAATTTCGTTTACTTTAAGACATAAAGTTTTACTTTTAAAGTGACATTCTGATAAGTGGAAGTATACGAGTCACAATTACAATCCGTACGGAGCGTGAGATATGTTATCGGTGGAAAGTTGACAGTGAGTGCATCGTTTCTCAAGGTTTCTAGCTTATTGTTCTTTACTTTGCATTCTTATTTTAATATCATTCATTATGTAATACCAGCGCTCGGGTTCACCTCTAGAAAAACAAAAACAAATCTATCCCACGGGAACCGTAAATTTTTCCGGGATAAAATTAGCCTATGTGTTATTCAGATGTATGAGTTATATTATTGTAGTTTCATTAAAATCTATACATACAGACATACATCCTCACAAACTTTCATTACTTTTTTATTTCATTTCATTACACTTAACATTTTAACCAACTAAATACAGTTGAAAGTTCTCATTCCTTTCCCATACATTATTCGTCCCATCCTTTTAAGTCATTTGAGGCTTACGATTAGACAAAATGTGATTCTATAATCGCTAAAAGATAGAAATCTCAAAAATGTAAAGAATCATAATATGACATAGCAAATTTTGTCATCTATATTTAATATTATAAATCTGAAAGTGTGTTTGTTTGTTTGTCCTTCTTTCACGTCGAAACGGAGTGACGGATTGGCGTAATTTTTTGTGTGGACATAGTTGGAGGACTGGAGAGTGACATAGGCTACTTATACCGCGGGAGATTATCTCATTACCACGGGAAAACAAAAGTTAAAAAATACAACCCATAGTAACTCATCATACATATATGTATACAGGGTGTTCCAGAACATAACGATAACCTGGCATCGGGAGAAAAGTCCTCTTATGACGAGCCAGTAAAAAAAAATCTGCGTTTTACACCCAGCTACTTAATTGAAAAATGAAAAATATACTATCCAGAGTGGAATTTTTCGGCATTGTGAATAGCATTTTGAATTGTTTGTAGGTTTTAATGCTGTTGCGAATTAGCAAGAAGCCAAACTAGTTGTTGGGAAATCAAATAAATCGGAAACACAGGTTTTTGTAAAGAAAAATAAGTAAATATCATCGTTCAATGTACTTTAAATTTACTATCACTTGACTTTCACTACTCGTACTAAAAAAATAACACACTAAGCCGAACAGGCAAGTTTGATCTAAAGATGGTCGATCTCATCAAGATTCTAAAATGCTATCAGTACATCTTCTATACATAGGTATAATAAAATTCTAAGCCGAATCTGCACATTAAATATTTTTTGGAAAATCTATATTGAAATAGACATTATTATCGATACAGAGGCCGGATCTATAGTTTTTAGAATTTTTGTCTGTCTGTCTGTCTGTCTGTTACCGCATCACGGAAAAACCACTGAAGGGATTTTGATGAAATTTGGTATAATGGTAGCTGGTTATCCGGGTCAACATATACGATACTTTTTACTGTGGAAAAATATCTCATTTGTGAGAAAAAATACAAAAACTGCAATGTAAGAGTAAACTAATATGTAAAACCTAAGAATTTGGTTTTTGGTCATCTGAACGCGGGCGGAGCCGCGGGCAATGCTAGTCTGTAATAAAATACTATTTTATTTTTTCCGATAGTTGACCCATTTCATAAATTGTGTCATCCAAATAAAGGTATAAGAAACAAATGCAGTCGTATGAGTAAAATATGTTTTGGCGACGTTTTTATCGTTTATTTTTAAAATGTCTATTCTTCATCGATTGTAGGATAACATCTCTAAACCACCTTGAATAGAAATAAACTATAAGGCACACCTACATTCTATTTCTAAAGTAAATATTTCTTTTTAATTTTAATAGGATTATTTAATTAAGACGGCTTTAGCCCAGTAACGCGCTCATTTGGAAAACCAAGTGAAGCGGCTTCAAAAATCGGTTTTCGCACCTCTGATATTTTCATGTGCGAAACATTTTCAATATTACCACGGTTTATTGTGAAGGAAAACGTGAGGAAACCTGCATGTCTGAGAGAACCTAGCAAGTTTTCGATAGACATGTAGTCTGCCAACTCGGATTTGGCCAGCGCCTTTGTATTATGGCCTGAATTCCCCAATGTAAAGGAGAAATGGATAGAGATTTAATTAAAAACATCATTAACATAGGTTTAAAACTGACGTAAAATATTATCTATATAAATAAAAATGAATCACCGAAATGTGTATGTACGCGCATAACTTCCGATCGATTGCACCAAATTGGATAATTCTTTTTTTTTTTGTGTTTGTTATTGTCAGGTTTACAGCTTTACATAGAAGAAAATAAAAATATATTTTTTTAATTTTTTTTTTAAATCTCATGATATGAAGAGTGAGTGAAATAGTTTTTATCCCGAAAATCATCCCTTAAGGTGGTGAGAACTTGGAAGAAAGTTTGTATGGGGAAGCATTATATAATATATGATATTTATGTATATATAACATTATATATATATATATATATATATATATATATATATATATATATATATATATATATAAACAAAATTACGTAAACACACTACAGCTTAATTGTTAGTCGAGGATGATGAGTTAAAGCCGATTAGCATTGCAAAAAACTTATTGAGGTATCGAGTTGATATGTAAATGTTCAAGCAAACGTTTTTATTTATAACTATTATAAGTATTAGAGAGTCTGTTTGTTTCCATTTCATATCACAATTGCGAAATTTTCATGGTTAAAGTACAAGCTTTTATTTAACTTGCAATGTTTGTATGTATGTTTGTTCGGGTCAAATCTTGTAACTGAATTTTAAAGCAGTTATTCTTAATCGATTGAGCTGAAATTTTGCACACACGTGTTTATTTTGAATGACAATACGTGGTTAGCTAAGTGACGTCACTCTAAATCTAACATGGCGGACTCCCAACGATGGCGGACTATGTTTCTTATGCACCCCCGTGATATAGATATCAAATGAAAGGGTTTGCTAAGAAAAAGATTAAAAACAAACAGAGACAAAAATTTTAAAAATTATGTTTTTCTCATAAGTACCGTATATGATTCCATATGCATTTAGTAAAAAGCTATTATTTTGACATTACAAACAGACACTTCAATTTTATTTATCTGTAAAGATTATGGTCGAATTTCCAACACTAGGCAACACTAGTTATTATAAATCGGTTCATCATTAGGGCGGAATTGAATATACCTTCTATTTTAATTTCCATCAAAACGCAAAATTTGTTAACAAATGTAGAGATTTGACTTAAAATATTTTTCGCCAAATTTTTATAACTTACTGTGCAAGTCTTAATGTTATATACTGCTTGTATTTTGGCATTCGTCCACACGGAAACTTTTAACTTTTATTGGCTTCGAAAATGTTTATATTGAGGTTGTAATAACATTATATAATACGTAGTTAAGTGTTACGATGGTATTGCTTTCTAGAGCTGAGATCAGTATTGTTTATAAAAAAATATTTACAAAATCAAAAAAAAAAACCGACTGCGTAAAAAACTAACTGTATGTCTCCAATGTCGGTTTTTTTACGTTGAACAGACATATGTACATACATATAGGTCAAACACATAGCCCTCCTTTGGGCTTCACCGCAGTTGGGCAAAAACAAAAAACATGTAATCTATACATACATAAAATAAAATTGTAACTAATCCGAATCTGTACATTAGATAATTTTTGGAAAATCTTATTGAAATAAACATTATTATCGATACAGAGGCCGAATCTATAGTTTTTAGAATTTTTGTCTGTCTGTCTGTTACCGCATCACGGAAAAACCACTGGAGGGATTTTGATGAAATTTCGTATGGTGATAGGTGGTTATCCGGGTCTTTTTACCGCGGGAAAATATGTCATTTCTGAGAATAAAATACAAAAACTGCAAAGTAAGAGTATACAATATGTAAAACCTAAGAATTTGGTTTTTACTTATAAAATGTGCTAATGCAGCAAATGCGATAACGAATCGTCATATTTTCTTGCATAGAGATAGTTTTTGGTCAGATGCCATTGTTGTTCATTGCATCATTGACTATCTCGTAGATAGATATTTTTGACAAAACTGTCCGAGTATTTGACATTAATATATATATATATATATATATATATATATATATATATATATATATATATATATATATATATATATAACTATTTACATTTTTTAAATCGTACCTAGAGACAAACTAGAGCGAAGCGAGGGTGAGCCGCTAGTTTTAAATAAAATCTCTTTGGATTTTTTTCGCAGATTTATTTTGATTTTTGGTTCCCGACGTTTCGAATGCTTTACAGCAATCATAGTCACGGGAGAGTCTAAGGCTTTAGACGTCTCACGAAGAAAAAAACCACCCATCGATTAAGGGTGGAATTACATTTAAAATAATTTTTAAAATCATTATTTTACAAATTAGTGTTAATAGTACTATCTACTTATATAACTTAAAATATATCAATATGTTAAACTCAAAACCATTCGGTATGATCAAGTTTTAAATAAAACCAAGCCGTATAAGGCAATGTCATACTTACTAAAAGCGGTTTGATCGAGTACTTATTATTCTTTAAAAGTTTGCGATTGCAAGGACGTGGGTACAAAATGTTGTTTACAATAGCTCTAGTGATATGTAGTTGTCTCATGGCGCATGCAGAAATTTAAGGCGCAAAATAACTTAAAAAGTTTTAATTTAGCTATAAAGATGGAATATTTCTCGTTTTTGAAATAAAATCAACCTTCAAAAATGCTTCATTTGCTTATATTGACGACACGTTTGGCTCAGTTTGTAGTGACCCTAGTTGCTGTGCTAGCGGTCGCGGGTTCGAGTCCCGCTGGGGGTATTGTTTTGTGTGATGAGCACGAAATTTTGTACTCCAGTCATGGATGTTTATATTTATAATATTATGTATGTATTTAAAGTTATATATGTGTAGTGTATCAACTATCTGGTATCCATAACACAAGCCTCGTAGCTTACCATGGAACTAGATGGCGCTGTGTGTTAATGTCCCAACATATTTATTTATTATTATTTATATAATTAGGTGTTTAAAAAAAATCACCATAAAAAAGTAAGAATTTCACTAAAGAACTTTCCTTTTTTGAAGGCATTTAAAATTCTGGTATATTCGACACTCAGTCACAGCGGGCCAATCTCATTAAGACTGGCTTTGTGCGGAGATATTACAGTGCACAAATATGCGCGCAAAACACAAGTGCACTCTCTATCTCTGTTTCACTCATATCATACTCCGGTGGAACGACACTTCCGACACAACCGGTGAGATATCAGGCCAATTCAAAAGAATAAAAAAACTTTAATATCATTTGCTTTTACTGACGAAAAAATATATTTATAAACATAAATCCAAAAAAAATAGAGTAACCTTTTTAGTAAAAAAAAATGTATTAGCGATTTCGCTTGTAAATAGTCTACTTCTGTAAGGAAAAATACATGTTCCGGTCTATATAAAATAAAAAAAACCTATAATCATAATAAAACGTTTTATAAAAAATTAATTAAAGTAATAACGGTGACTCCATTTGTGCAATGAATCTGTTATCGAGAAAACATATATGTTGTGTTACTAGTGCAATAATAATGAATGAATATAAAAAATTTTTTTTATAGAAATTAGTTTTTATATCATTTAAATGAATTCAACTTAGTTATATTTTTTATTCTTTAGGTACTTATTCGAATTCTTCTCAGCAAACACTTTCATTTGATATCCATATCCATACGGGGAGTGCATAAAAATATAGTCCGCCATCGTTGGGAGTCCGCCATGTTGGATTTAGAATGACGTCACTTATCTAACTATACATTGTCATCCAAACTAAACGTGTATGCAAAATTTCAGCTCAATCGGTTGAGGATAACTGCTTTAAAATTCAATTGCAAGATTTGACCCGAACAAACATACATACAACAAACATGGCAAGTTAAATAAAAGCTTGTAATAATAATAAAATATTTATCACAGAAAATAATTAATTATCCATAGTAAATAGTTCTTACATTTATGTACCTACGAAATATAGATAATAATAAATCTTATATATAAAATTTCCATGTCACAATGTTTGTTACCGTACTCCTCCGAAACGGCTTTACCGATTTTTACCAAATTTTATATGCGTATTCAGTAGGTCTGAGAATCGGTTACTATCTATTTTCCATAACCCTAAGTGATAAGGATAAGGGTGGTCCTCCCAGACCCCACCCCAGGGACGAACCCAAGCGGAGCGAGGGTGAGTCGCTAGTAATATTATAGATTATAGAATCGAAATAACGATTCCCAAATCATTTTGCGTAATTTTTCTAACCTTATCGAAAATATTTTGTAAGAAATACAGAATTAAGAACTCAGGGCGAAAATTAATTATTTATTACTACGCATTGTCCAAGGCTTCACTCGTGACGTAACTGGGGGCAGGCATCTAGGGTTTCGTATGCCCATCCCCAGGATGCAATGTTATGTGTTTGCTAAATTTTATCGAAATCTGTTCAGCGGTTTAAACATGAAAAGGTCCGACTTTCTCATTTATAATATTAGTATGGATTTCTGATGTACTATTGAATAACAGATTATTTAAAAGTTTACGGTATTAATGGGATTCGTTATGGCGTTACCTGAAAATCGTTTGGGCACATTTTTTATTGTCCGCCAACCCGCACTTGGCCAGCGTGGTGGACTATGACCTGACCCCCCTCGTATTGAAGAGAGGCCCACGCCCAGCAGTGGGACGTTAAAAAGGGCTGAATACATACAATACAATATTTTTTACTAAATATAAGAAAAATTATTTTAAGACATAGATATAGATAATAATTGGATTATATTCTAATTAAAATAGTCTACGAGATACCAATAAGAAATATCTAAAAAAAATTCATATCGCGTTCTATTTTTAATAGAAAGCAAATAATGTATTGTAATTATTTTTTTTTGTTACCGTAATTTATAATTACATGTAATAATTAGTTGCTTATACATGTAATTAAGTTTCATAGATATATAATTTACGTGTATCATTTTTGCATAATATAAATATAATATAAATAAATATGTTGAGACATTAACACACATCACCATCTAGTTCCATAGCAATCTACGAGGCCTGTGTTATGGATACCAGATAGCTGATACACTACACATATATAACTATAAATACATACATATTATAAATACATATAAACACTCATGACTGGAGTACAAACATTTGTGCTCATCACACAAATGGATGCCCCCAGCGGGACTCGAACCCGCGACCGCTGGCACAGCAAGCTGGGTCACTACAAACTGAGCCAAACGTGTCCTCATAAAGTGAATTGGCCTAATTTACCATCTTTCTTCAGCAGTTCTTTCCCAGACTTAACCAAACTTGTGCTAAACTTATTTGTACTAAAATTTGTTTCAAGGAAAAGAGATTTTTCTGATATTTCAAGATCACTCTACAAACGAAAGGTCCAAAACAAAATACACATAAATCGCCCAAATTTGGGAGAAAGCATGCAATGTGTCATAAATATTTTAAAAAGCGCATATAATTTAAATTTAATTAGCAAGAATTTATTAAAATGAAAACTAAAGTAAGTTAAAAGTGAAAGTACTTGTAGGTATTTTTAAAATATCTTATCGCCCTTACTATGAAGCAGTCATTTTGTTAAGTTTACTTCAAGAACTAATATAATCTTAATATGTACATATATAAAATTCCCGTGTCACGATGTTGGTTCCGGTTTGTTGGTAGATTTGTTCTATTTCTTTTCTTACACCCCTCTGACTTGGTTTTTAGCATTTTTTTTCTATGTACAGACATTCGACCTCTACAGTTTTATTATAATAATCTATACGTATAATAAAATTGTAACTAAGCAGAATCTGTACATTAAATATTTTTTTGTAAATCTTATTGAAATGCACATTATTATCGATACAGAGATCGAATCTATAGTTTTTAGATTTTTTGTCTGTCTGTCTGTCTGTCTGTTACCGCATCACAGAAAAACCACTGGATGGATTTTGATGAAATTTGGTATTACATAGCTGGTTATCCGGGTCAACATATAGGATATTTTTTACCGCGGAAAAATATCTATTTTCTGAGAAAAAATACAAAAACTGCAATTTAAGAGTATACTAATATGTAAAACCTAAGAATTTGGTTTTTGGTCATCTGAAAGCTAGCGGAGCCGCGGGCAATGCTAGTAATAGTATAAATTCGTGTCGTTAGTTATATATACCACAGATAGATAGGTCTTTGGGATCCGCCGTAAGTTTGCGTCACTTTCCTCTAACAATGTAGCAGATGACGCGTGAAGTACATATTTCTATTCTTTGATTCCATAAACATTAACCGTTAGGTAAAGATTTCTAAATGATAATGAGTGTAGATCATGAATTGTTGTTAGTCTTCTTTGTAATTAAAGCTATCAGTTACATTTGACGACACGTTTGGCTCAGTTTGTAGTGACCCTACTTGTTGTGCCAGTGGTCGCGGGTTCGAGTCCCGCTGGGGGCATTCATTTGTGTGATGAGCACGAATGTTTGTACTCCAGTCGTGGATGTTTATATTTATAATATGTATGTATTTAAAGTTATATAATATGTGTAATGTATCAACTATCTGATATCCATAACACAGGCCTCGTAGCTTACCATGGAACTAGATGGCGATGTGTGTTAATGTCCCAACATATTTATTTATATATAACAGCAGTAAATGGTAAACATTGTATGTGGAACACATCATTTATCCTTATTATTACTTTTTACGTATATTATTATTAGTGTACACGGATTTTGTTCACAATTTCATGGGTTTTAATTTTTTTACGCAGAACCCTAATTTTTTCAAAAATAAAAGTAGCTTAAATTACTCATAATAACATCAGCTATCTGCCAGTAAAAGTCCCGCCAAAATCGGTCCAGCCGTTTCGGAGACTAGCCGGAACTAACAGACAATTTTTTTTTATTAGTACCGTATATACTATTAATTATATTTTATATATGTACTTTTATATGAATTTAGTAAAAAAATTATTCTAAAATTACAGACAGACACTTCAATTTTATTTATCTGTTTATATGAAACTAATATCTGCCTACGGCTTCGTGTCTGTATTTTCATTTCGAAAACTCATAGAGGCTTTATTTTTCTAAAGTTCCGTTCCGTTCCGACTTCAAAAGAGGAGAAGATTGAATATCTTGATTATTTTTTTAAATTATACTCCAAAGGAAGTTTTAAATAAACAAGAAAAATTTATAATTTATGGTGAATTAATCACGTTTAAAGCAATTTTGAACGCTGTGTACGTATTTTTTTTTTTGCAAAGCATTTATTGGGCATACAAAAACAATTATTACCAAATTTAGCAATGTTTTGAAGTTGAAAAATAATATACTTATAATAAATAAGTTTTTACTGATATCATCCTAATTATTACCATGTGTTACGTAAATCATATAGGCAGAAAAAAATAAAAAAAAAATAAAAGATTTTCTTAAAAAGTATTTAATACGCATTTTTTACGCTCTAACACTTTGTAAATAAGTACATACATATATGTATTGCACGGCTTTTTTTCGTAAAAGTCCTATTTTTTCGGAAAATATCTAAAAACTGCGTTTTTTTTTTCAAAAAAGACACCTATAAGTACATAAACTTAATAAGTCAAACCTTATATAAATACAAAATTTGATCCGAATCGTTAAGAGTCGAAATACACGAAATACAATTAATACTACCTACAAACGCGGAAAGTTTGGATGGATGGATGTTTGTTACTCAATCACGCCAGAACGGCTGAACGGATCTGAATGAAATTTGGCACAGAGATAGATTATCGTCTGGAATGGCACATAAGTTACTTTTTATCCCGGAAAAAATACGGTTCCCGTGGGATAGATTTGTTTTTATTTTTCACTAGAGACGAACCCAGAAAAGCGAAGCGAGGGTGAGTCGCTAGTAAATATATAGATATGTCATACAAGAATTGCTCATTTAATATTATAAGATAGGCTATATATATATATATATATATAGACCCGAGGCCGACTTCCGTCTGTTTTCCTCCAGTTATTTATTTAAATTACTAAGCAATATTTGATGTTAGCTCATAAATACAACGGATCTATTTACTCGTGAGAGATTTTGTATGAGGTAATACAATTTCGAATGGATCAGACATTTTTATTAGTCGTACACAAAATGTATGTTTATTTATAAAACACTAGCGGAACCCGCGGCTTCACTCGCGCTAAAATTGCAAAAAATCTAATATAAGGTAGTTCCATACAAACTTTCATCCCCTATTTAACCCTCCTTATGGGATGAATTTAGAAAAATGCTAAAACATGTATTAAACTAATTGTATTGAAGTGCTTTTAAGATTTTTTTTTAAATATTTTTTTGATTGTACTATAACGTATTTTCCCGTGGGAATGAGATAATCTCCCGCGGTAAAAAGTAGCCTATGTCACTCTCCAGCCCTCCAAATATCTCCACACAAAAAATCACGCCAATCCGTCACTCCGTTTCAACTTGAAAGAAAGACAAACATACACACTTTCACATTTATAAATTATAATATTAAGTATGGATTTTTAAAAAACGAAATATCCATTTGTACACGTAATAGACAACACAGAAATGTATACATACGAATTTAAATTCTATACATACAAGTATGGGAAAATTCGTAAAAAAATAATTTCTATTTGTTCTGCGTCGATAAAAGTTTAACTGTAACTTACGTTACGGATAGATATATGTCTTTTATCTATATAAATAAAAATTAAATGCTTTTCGTTTGTAAGCTCATCACTTGAGAACAGATGGACCGATTTAGGTCATTTTTTTTTTTAATATTTGTTATAATTTGAATAAGGTTCTAAGAAGAAGAATTTATAAAAAAATCCCAAATAAATGAACTACTCAGAAAAAAACGAAGTGGTTTTTTTCTTTAACAGTTTTGTACGAACGTACTATCTATATACAATAAAATTCTTAGTTGAATCTGTAAATTCAATATTTTTTGGAAAGTCTTATTGAAATACATAGTTATTATTATCGATACAGAGGCCGAATCTATATTTTGGAATTTTTCTCAGTATGTCTGGTGACACATTACGAAAAAACCACTGGACAGATTTTGATGAAATTTGTTATGATGATAGATGGTTTTCCGGGTCAACATATAGGATACTTTTTACTACGGGAAAATATCTCATCTGTGAGAAATCTATACTAAACGTTAAAACGTAAGTAAGGACGAACCCGAGAAGAGAGAGGGTGAGTCGCTGGTCAAAAAAAATATTTTTTTTAAATAAATAAAATCGATATTGGTATTAAAAATATTCATTTCTTATACGATATGACCATCTCTAATGGTTCATCTTCTATAATATCTCATTTTTAAGGTTACTTGACTAACGTAAGGAAACACATGCACTAAATCTAAATACCGGACCTTATTTTATTGTTTGTTCACAAATCATTAATTACTGACATTTTTTATTTTATTATATTAATAACCCACATTTTATTCAATCTATCACTTAAACGGTTATGTATTGCGCAGTTTAAACTTTATAATATTGATTTAGTTCAGGGAATAAAGTACATAGATGATCTCATCCTCCGACCTCCGAATTACCGAATAACTAAATATGTACGGGATGTTTGTATACACTTATGTATATATAATAATTCATTATATTATAATTTTATCTTTTTCCATACAAAAGCTATAAAATTTATATCAAAATATATTTTTTTACACAAAACGAATGGCGAAGCGTAAAAAATTGATTTACCCACAAATATTTTTTGTTGACAATTGTCTAAAATGAACAATAGGAATAAACAATGAAAATCTGAATCAAAATTTATACAATTGGAATTTTTAGTTATCCGTAAAAGAATAACAAATAAAAATCGAACTTATTATTTTTTTTATACGACGTTTTATCAAATAAACCGGTTTTTGATACAACTTAATTCTATTTTTATAAGCGAAAGTAAAATATCACTTGCAGTTTTAAAGTAATGTATAAACATATAGGTATGTATGAATTTACAGAGAACTTTCGATAGGACGGCGGTTAAAAACAAAATGAATAGCAAACCTGTTTTGCAAAAATCTCACGATTTCGCTTAGCCGGCTTTAAACTAACATTTTTATGACATCGCCTATTAAATAAATTAATTAATATCCGCCATATTTATTATATCAATTATAATAATATAAACACTTACCAGTATGTAATTCAATTCAATAATATTTTATTTCACTTTTAAAATCTATCTCGCACTCGTGACCCAGCGGGCATTAGCACTAGCAATGCCGCCAACTTGACATAATGACGTAAGTGTTTACGTTGGCAGCGTATACCAGTGTTGCCATGACAGGTGCAGAATATTGCGTTCGGTAATTCTTTTTCAAGGTAGTAAGCGATGCTAATAAGATTTGGTATGAAATAAAATGAAATGAAATAAACTTTATTCAATTATACTTATTACAAGTACTTTGAATCGTCGATTTAATGAAAGCGTCAGTGTAGTCAGTCCTTGAGGAAGCTACCATCGGCTCGGAAAGCAGTATAGTGTCAATAAACAAACAAACCAAAATTAAACAGCTTACTAACTACTTATTAGGATCCATTTAATTGGAAATAAAATCGGTTAACTCGTAATAAAAGTGCTTAGAAGGTACTGCTTTAATTAATAAAAAAAATCATTATCCCTCACAGGCATGGATGACAAATTAAAACTCACAGGTAACAACTAACCACAGATTACAAAAATAAAACAACCTGTACGCGCTACACGTCAATAAATTTCTATGTACACTACTCGGTATTCGGATTATTGATCATGGATGAATAATAATGTTGGTATACTTTACTTAATTTAAAATAATACGCTGGTAAATGATTGCAAATATTTTATGCTACACTCTCGCTTCGCTCGGTTTCGTTCCTAGGTACGTTTTAATTTTTTTGAGCGGAACCCTAATTCTTTTTCTAAAATAAAAGTAGCCTATGTTGCTTCCTATAACATCAGCTACCTTCCAGTGAAAATCCCGCCAAAATCAGTCCAGCCGTTTCAGAGATTATCCGGATCAAACAGACAGACAGAGGGACAAAAATTTTAAAAAATGTGTTTTTCTTATAACTACCGTATATAATTTCATATGCATTTAATATGCGAATATGGAAGTGTGTATACGTGTCTGTATGTTTCTTACGGCTACAACCAAAACAGCTGAACAGATTTGGATGAAATCTAGTATCCAATGGCCTAGATATATTATGGCCAGCAGTAAAGCAGGCTACTTTGTTATTAAAGTTTTTACAACATATCAATAAATACACCATTTAGCAAAAATTACATTACATTAGTAACAAAATTTGCCAGAAGATGGTACTACATGTATATAATGAAACAAGCATCCGAGCAAAGCTATGGTAACTTGCTAGTATTATCTTCCATTTGTGTCTGTCTGTCAGTCTGTCTATTTGTGTTTTATTTGTTTCTGTTTATTTTTACCATATGCATTGTTAAATAATTCGTTTGTAATGAAAATATGTTAGTTGTGGTAGTATATACTTCGATGATAGTTGGCGCTTAAGTTGCACCTGGATGAAGGATCGATCTTTAGGATTGTAATAAAAATAAATGTCAGCGCAGGATATCTAACATCATAATTATCAATTGTAATAAGCATGAACTTCAACAATATCTTTTAACAAATACGGTTGATTTAATCGACTAAGTTATTATCTATTGTTTGACTGTCTTAATCTTTTTAATTTATTATATATTTGTTCTATATAATATGATTAATTGAATTATGTTTTGCATCTTCTCTCCTAACTTTGATATATGTAACATTGAAAACTGTTATTAGTTCAGTTCTGTTAATAAATTTCTTTATTCTATATTTTTTGTTTCCAAAATAAATAAATAAAAAATAAAACAAGTCAATTTTCCTTTCCTCCATACAGAACTAAAATACAATATTAATAAAAGCACAATTTAAACGTTACACAATCAATAATAATAAAAAAATTCGGAAATAAGTATGTAATTCGTCGTATACGTGGTTCTAGAGCGATCCAAATCTCATATTCCTAACGCTAGGTTCACACGGCGTTGTCCTGCACGTTTTTTTGCATTTTATGTCTTAACGAATACATGCACATACATTATACATAGAACCGTTCACACGTCTTTTGTACTGCAAAAAATCGTACACCGTTTATACGTTTAACCGAATACTCACCGGACTTGTCAAGCAAATCGAATGAACTTTAACATATTCGGTTTGCAGTGGCGCGAGCGCATAGTTTAGCTCTGCCTCAACGTGTGAGAGCTGCGGATATTCGTTTTACACGAATGAAAATCTACCGTGTGAACACCCGGCTGATTGTACGTTTAAAATCGTGCAGGACAATGCCGTGCGAATCCACCGTTGTTGTTTCTTTAAATAGTCAGCTTCATCTCAACTTTTATCTACTTTAATTTCTTTTTAAAACCTGTCAGTTTGTATCACCTTGCTATCATTGCTCCGAAGCTTTACTAGAGTGCGCTGTCGAAGTCTTTACACGACAGCTCTTTTCTAAAATAAATATTATGTTGCTTATGTACACTTCTAGACTATTATTATAAAGATTCCTCTTTTACATTTGTATTTTTGTATGTTTGTGTCAAATAAAATTCAAAAACAATTGAACTAATTAAGATGAAATTTGGTAATAAGATAGTTTGAGATCCTGGAACGGATGTAAGATATTTTTTATTTCGGAAATCATTCTTTAAGGGGGTGAAAATGGGCATGAAAATTTGTGTGGGGAATCAACCTAGAAATGAACCCGAGCGAAGCGAGGGGGAGTCACTAGTTAATTATAATTTCAGTTAACCTATAGGAATAAAACTGGCCGCTTATTTATATCACCGTCGCTCCGTTCGGGTTCGTCCCTACTTTCGTTTTAACGTTTAGTACTTACATATTCCTCAGAGATGAGATATTTTCCCGCAATAAAAAGTATCGTATATGTTGACCCGAATAACCAGCTATCATCATACCAAATTTCATCAAAATCCCTTCAGTGGTTTTTCCGTGATGCGGTAACAGACAGACAGAGGAAAATTCTAAAAACTATAGGTTCGGCCTCTGTATCGATAATAATGTCGATTTCAATAAGATTTTCTAAAAAATTTAGTTACGATTTTATTATATGTATAGATAAGTGTTAGAAATATAACTATAATATGTATTTTATAATAGTCTCTAATAAATATTAGTATTTTTTAAGATGAATAAAGCCTAATTTACACACAGGCAATCTTTCAATTTCAACAATTCATCATCTTCAATCTTTCAATTTCAAGATAACCGTTTTACATTTATACCTGCACGAAATTAATTAAATCTCTAATAAATCTGTTGCTAACTGTAACGCTGGCGTGTCCGCGGTCGTGGAGGGATTAACATGAGATGTTTTTCGCCAGCACCTTATTGTTTATATTCCAAGCTTTAGTTGATTTTTTAGTGGTTTTTAGCGGTCACCTCTATGCTAGGAAGTAGGAAGCAAATGAGTGGGTTTTAGTTTTAAAATAAATAAAGTTTTGCGTCATAGTAAGAACTAGCTGAGTCATCAAATCTGCCGCTATAAAAAAGAGGGCCGCAACTTCATCTAAGTTGATTTTAAAATATTTGAAGTTTTGACGTAGTTACGGTGAAATCAAGTAGCATTTTTTAGCTGATTCCGATTCTGCATTTAAGTCATTTTTAACCAAATTGTTAGTTAGGGCCTTCTTTGTTATGACGGCAGAAATGTATTCAGCAATTTTTAACACACTTCTCTTGTAACTATGTAAATAAATAAATAAACATGTTGGGACATTTACACATAGCACCATCTAGTTCCATGGTAAGCTACGAGGCTTGTGTTATGGATACCAGATAGTTGAAACATTACACATATACTTATAACTTTAAATATATACATATTATAAATATATACACCCATGACTGGAGTACTAACATTCGTGCTCATCACACAAATGAATGCCCCCAGCGGGATACGAACCCGCGACCGCTAGCACAGCAAATGGGGTCATTACAAAATAACAATCAATGCAATCAGATCTTAGAAGTCAATTTTAATCTACTTGTAATTATGTAGTACACCCCACGAGTTTGGGCTCATATGATTCGTGTTCACGAGTGCCGAAAATTCCAATTTATCAAAAACGTGTGTTTTTTTTGTTTTTTTAAACTATAATTATAATTTTAAGGTTCCACTGTAGAGCCCGTGTCTTCCTACAATACCAGATCTTCTCCATTCTACGCGACTGGCAAAATAAACTTTGCCACTCCCACTCCTAGAAGCCACTAAACAAACAAATTGAATTAATACGGGAGGGATCAGGTCATAGTCCACGATGTTGGCCAAATGTCTTTCGAAACCTTCTAGGTAACTCTCATGTAAAAAAATTAAGATAAAAAAACCTTCTAGGTTCTCTCAGACGTGCTGGTTTCCACACGATGTTTTCCTTCACCGTAAGACAAGTGGTAATCATGTTGGTAATGATTTGTTTATAATAATATCAGAGATACAAGACCCGGGTTCGAACTTGCACTCGGTTTCTCAAGCAGACGCGTTACCACTGGACGTTACATGTTAGAATGTTATAATAACATAGTTTAACACAAATTATAGAAAATTGAGTCAATGACGTATGCTTGCGTGATTGCTAAAGCTATACATTCAGGAGGTTCAATTATCATTTTTTAGATATAAGTAAATAAATGTTAATAAATAAAAATAGCTAATGCATTTTATTTTAATAGGCAAAAAAATTGTAAACTTTTTTTTATTAAATGTTAACTGTACAGGAGAAGCAATTTAATGATTTTTTTTTTGAAAAAATATTCATTAAATTACTACTCCTGTACAGTTAAGAAAATGTCGCTTAAACCAAATAGCCTTTCACCCGTCGGTTTATTCTTGATTTTTTATTACTAAATCGCGATATCTAATTCTAATATATAATTTATAAAGTAAACTAATTAATTTATTTACAATAAAGAAAATTACAAATATACTTAATTATATATACAAAACAAATGTGAATGAAATTAAAAACTAATATTATTAAATCTCCCTGTCAAGGCGTTACTAATGTTTAAAAAATACTAAAAAAATAAAAAATCTTTATGTACCTATATATTGTATATGTATTATACTCGTAATCTATACATATAATAAAATTGTAACTAAGGCGAATGTGTACATTAAATATTTTTTGGAAAATCTAATTAAAATAGACATTATTGTCGATACAGAGTCCGAATTTATAGTTTTTAGAATTTTTGTATGTCTGTCTGTTTGTTACCGCATCACGAGAAAACCACTGGACAGATTTTGATGAAATCTGGTATGATGCTAGCTGTTTATCCGGATCGACATATAGGATACTTTTTGCCATGGAAAAATATTTCATTTCTAAAAAAAATACAAAAACTGCATTGTAAGAGTATACTAATATGTAAAACCTAAGAATTTGGTTTTTGGTCATCGGAACGCGGGCGGAGCCGCGGGCAGTGCTAGTTTATAATAATATTAAATATTAATAAATAAATAAATTTAACTATAGGTTAAGAAATTTCAAAAAAAAGAAACAAATGAACACACACCTAGATTGATTATGAATTTTATACTTGCAGGTGGCAAGAAGAAGGTTTAAGATTTGATTAAGCATGGAAATAATTGCTACTTTTAAATCATTATCATATGATAAAATTACGTATATTTTCACGTGATTTCACCTGCTACTTTTCACAGGCAATGATTTTTTATTTCGACGGTCTGGTGTCACACTTTATATTATTTGCTATTAAAATGAAGTATTAGTAGGGGAGCCCAAGAGGGGATTTTCTGTAGTTACTCGAGCGCGGCAGATTAACATAAAAGAGGTTACCTTGCACTCTATTGAGTACTTTCACCATAATATAAGTCTTCTATATAAAGGGGCGCGTCTAGGGAAGCCGATTAAAATATTTAAAAAATGTTTAAGGTAGAAATACTTGAAACCGTCAGATTAAGGTGTGGTAGGCTAGTCACATCCTGAAAAGTGTCCAATTCAATAATCTGCCGATTTGCACAAGCCGAAGAGGCAAAAATCGACTATAAAGTTTACGGTGATTTGTAGCAGTCACTGTGAATTTAAGTAGCAGGTGTGACGTATGATAACGCATTTCATGTGATTTTTCACTTGCTACTCGTGAAATGTTCCATGCCTAGATTTGATTCATAAAATGGGGACTATGTGTAAGTGTAGAGGGCAGCATCCCCCCTACACCCAGTGTTTTATTCCCGAAAATAGTAGGATCAAAACATTCATTTGTAAACACAGAATATTTATAAAAATGGAAAAAATAATAAAATATGAATTTCATGCAGTAACCAATAATATTGTACACGGTCAGAATAATGAGAAAGGAAAAAATATTCAAGTGTAGTAGAAAAAAGTAATAAAAGTTAAATTGTCTTAACCGCAAAAGTGTACCACAAACGAGTGTGTCAAATATTTATGATGTGAAAATCATAGTATATAAAAAATAACTTTAAAAATACTTAATGTAATCAAATTAAAGAACTTTAAAAGGTTATTTAAAAATTTTAGTTTTCACTTTTCAGCTTGTCAAGAATCGAAATGTCAGTATTTTTTCTTGACGTTGACATTATTGTAAAATGATCCCAATAAATTCTTTATTTTTTATTTTTTATAACATTTTATTATTTATTAATATTAATATAAATTACAAAAAATTACATAATACACTTAACGAAAAAAAATACAAAAATTAAATAAAACTATATATACTCAAAACATTATAAAATTTAACTACAAAAAAGAATATAGTTACTAAAGAGATAAAAAAATATTATATTATTTCTCTAATTAATTTTTTACATTTAATAAATGTGTCAAAATCTGTATCAGTAAAATGTTTATTATAATTTATGCATTGTGTGGAACGTTCCAGTAGTTGAAATATTCGAAGTTAGTATTATGTCGCATAATGCGTTAAGTGCTCTAATTGGAAAACAGGAATCAATAAGAGTACCGATAGGCATCCCAGTCACGAGTCAGTATAAAACATGGATGACAAATAAAAGTTAAGTCATGTCATTGACCATTGACATAGGTAAATCAGTGCTGCCAACGGGAAAATACTTTTTGTTTAGTAAGTCTTCAACTTCAATATAAATTACGTTGTATAGTTATTATATAAGAACCTTCATAAGAAAGTTAAATGTTATACATATTTTCTTATTGTTATAATTTTTAATAATAAAAACTATAAAAAGTAATATTTATAATGCAACAATACAAGTTATGAATGTTAAACTTAAAAGAAATAAGGGAACTAAAGTCGTAAGACGTAGTACAGATATAAATAAAAAGGAAAAAAATATATATTCAGACAAATAAAATAATGATTTGATTAAAAAATTGTTACTGTTTTAAAAATGATTAATGGAATAATTATAATTATGGTAGAAATAAAATGTTACCTGGCAACACTAAATTTTCTAAAGTGACAATATGTCACGAATGTGTCGCATTCTGCGAATTGTAATTCAGTATTCATTTTCATAGAATTGATATAGGTATTGTCAATTGGACAAATTTAATTTTACGATATATTTTTCGGAATTACTTCGCGAGTTTTAAATAAAAACTTTGTGTTGAATTGTTATTCCATCCTCTGTTTTTTGGTACATACAGCTGATATATTAAATTTTTCCGGTGAGTTTTTGTATTGTAAGTTTATATTTTAGAACTTTCACTTTTAAATAAGTTTCGCATATAAAATAAGCTTAATTCTTCACTTAAACTTTAAATAACCTTGAAAGTAGTAAAAAAGCTCAATGTTAACAATCGTTCTACCTGGTTTGAATTTTATATCAATACTAGCAACCAGATTAGGCGTTACCCGTGATTTAATTAATGAAAAAAATAAAATACTGAAAAATATGTGTTTAATAAATTGTAAATACTGTCAAACAAATAAGTTCAGGGAAAATCCCATACAAAATTTTCCATTGCATAATAATTAAATTAAGAAAAAATCTTACGAGTGGTTATTTATGTTGATAAGTTGTAAAAATATTTGGCCTTTAAATACTAAATAAATTCGGCGAATAATTTGTAGACTGAGTAAAAAAAAATATTTTATCTCCTGACCATACATAATCTATATATATAATAAAATACTGAGTTGAATCTGTACATTAAATATTTTTTGGAAAATCTTATTGAAATAGACATTATTATCGATACAGAGGCCGAATCTATAGTTTTTAGAATTTTTGTCTGTCTGCGACCGCGTCATGGAAAAACCACTGGATAGATTTTAATGAAATTTGGTATGATGATAGCTGGTTATCCGGGTCAACATATAGGATACTTTTTACCGCGGGAACATATCTCATTTCTGAGAAAAAATGCAAAATCTGCAATGTAAGAGTTACTAACTGTAAAACCTAAGAATTTGGTTTGTGGTCATCTGAACGCGGGCGGAGCCGTGGGCAATGCTAGTTCTAGTATAAATTGTTTTATCTTAATTGTTTTATTTTAACTGTTAATGGGTACATATTTAAATGTGAACAACATTTTTTATGTAACTTGACTGGTTCTATTCTATTTTTGCTATGCTAATGTTAATGCGGTTATTTCTGAAAATATTGAGTAATTAATTGATACCCTGTACATATACATATAACTTTTAATACATATGTATTATAAATAATATATAAACACCCATGACTGGAGTACAAACATTCGCGCTCATCACATCAGTCCCCAGCGGGACTCGAACCCGAGACCATTGGGTCAATACAAGCTGAGCCAAACTTGTCGTCAAAATTGTATACATATTTAGTACGTATATAATACTATCGGCTCACCCTTGCTTCGCTCGGGTTCACCTCTAGAAAAACAAAAACAAATGTATCCCTCGGGAACTGTTTATTTTTCCGGGATAAAAAGTACCCTGTGTGTTATTCCAGACTATAATCTATCTCTATGCCCAATTTCATCCAGATCCGTCCAGCTGTTGTGTGCCCAATTTCATCCAGATCCCTTCAGACGTTCTGGCGTGAATGAGTAACAAACATCCATACATACTCACAAACTTTCACATTTATAATATCAATAATATGGATTAATAAATTTAAACCTACAAACGTAAAGAAGATGATAAGGAAAAATGAATTATACACACATACATACAGGTTTAACAGAAAAGATTGCACAATATTATATAGTTAGTCCATTCCGTTTTGTATTGTAGGAAATGATGAGTCAACTTGTTTTTTCCATATTCTGAATGCCTTTCACACTTTAGACGTGGAATCTATTTCAATATTTCCATACTAATATTATAAATGTGCAAGTGTGTTTGTTTGTTTGTTTGTCCTTCTTTCACGTCGAGACGGAGTGACGGATTGGTGTGATTTTTTGTGTAGAGATAGTTGGAGGGCTGAAGAGTTACATAGGCTACTTTTTACTGCGGGAGATTATCTCATTCCCACGGGATAACATGTTATAATATAACCCAAAAAATATTTATTAGCAGAATTACTTGAAACTTGGTCTTAATGCTCTTCAAAACAAAATTAAATAAATACGTGTTTTAGTATTTTTCGAAATTCATCCCGTAAGGGGGTAAAATAGGGGATGAAAGTTTGTATGAAAATTACCTTTTTAGAGTTTTTTCTATAGTTTTAGCGCGAGCGAAGCCACGGGTTTTGCTAGTAATTTATACAAATAATAAAATTCTGAGTCGAATCCGTATATTAAATATTTTTTGGAAATCTTATTGAAATAGTCATTATTATCGATATAGAGGTCAAATCTATAGTTTCTAGAATTTATGTCTGTATGTCTGGAAACGCATCACGAGAAAACCACTGGACAGATTTTGATGATATTTAGTATGATGAGAGCTGGTCAACCGAGTCAACATATATGATACTTTCTATTGCGGAAAAAAGTCTCATCTCTGAGCAATCTATACTAACCGTTAAAATGTTATATTTATTATAGCAGATACAATAGACAGTATAACAATATGTTACTCTTCCTCGGTGAAACGGCTGGACGGATTTGGATGAAATTTAGTAGACGGATAGTCTGTGAGCAGGAGTAACACATAGGCTACTGTTAGGCATAAGTCGTTAGTTGCTATGCCTATAATAAAACAATTGCGAGTCGGACTTGCACACGATGGGTTCCGTATCATCATACAAGATATAACACTATGTATTATATTGTTAATAGGACTGAACACGCTGACCAATACGTATAGGTATAATCGTTTTTTTTTTAATTTGAATGGCGACCATTTTGAAATTTGCCATCTTGGTTTTTCATTATTTGTTGTTATAGCGACAATAGAAATACATACACACTCTGTAAAAATTTCAACTCTCTACCTATTACGGTTCATGAGATACAGCCCACTGACAGACAGACGGACGGACAGCGGAGGCTTAGTAATATGATCCCGTTGGCACCTGTCAGGTCCGAAACCCTAAAAAAAGTTACACAAGTAACACAATATGAAATCTTCATAAACCCGTCTCTAGTAGGTATACCTTAGACCGCTGTATACTGTATAATGTACCTTAAATTTTGATGATAAGGTTGTTATTCCATTGCAGTTTTCTTTCCAAGCAATTCGATCTTGCAGACTTCGCAAACAATACAATATCGCCAGTACTTCACATTTTAATAAAAAATATTATTATTTATACAGTACTAGCATTGCCCGCGGCTCCGCCCGCGTTCAGATGACCAAAAACCAAATTCTTAGGTTTTACATATTAGTATACTCTTACAATGCAGTTTTTGTATTTTTTCTTAGACATGAGATATTTTTCCGCGGTAAAAAGTATCCTATATGTTGACCCGGATAACCTGCTATCACCATACCAAATTCATGAAAGTCCCTACAGTGGTTTTTCCGTGATGCGGTAACAGACAGACAGACAAAAATTCTAAAAACTATAGATTCGGCCTCTATATCGATAATAATGTATATTTCAATAAGATTTTCCAAAAAATATCTAATGTTCAGATTCAGCTTGGTTACAATTTTATTATATGTATAGGTTTAGTTATTGAAGCGGAAAGTAAGTTTAAAAAAACTGAAACTCTTTGAGGAAAAGTAATATTTCAGTCGACGAGAAAAGAAACTGAAAGGTGAAATGAAAATAAACTAAATAGTGTTTTTGTTTGACGTCGACGGAATTAAAATAAAACTATGGTTGAAATCTACTAGCCTATACAATATATTATTTAAAACTAGCGGCTCACCCTCGCTGCGCTCAGGTTCGCCTCTAGAAAAACAAAAACAAATCTATCCCACGGGAATCGTACATTTTCGGAGATAAAAGTTGCCTATTTGTTAATCTGATGTATGAACTATATTATTGTAAAGTTTCATTAAAATCCAATCATTAGTTTTTGTGTACTAAGCTGTTTAAGTTACTATAGTTTTTTAGTTATCTCATGGAAACTCTTTAATTTTCCGGGATGAAAACTATCTAAAATGTTAACTGGGTATATAAGGTACCATCATGCAAAATTTCATTTAAAGCGGTCCAACGGTTTCGGAGATTTGCCCATACAAACAGACAAACAAACAGATAAACAGACAAACTGACAGAGAAACAAAGAAATAAAAAAAACCGGATTTGTTCGATTTCTCTTCTTACTTCCTTCTGACTCGGATTTAGTATTTTTTTTCTATGTACAGACATTCGACCACTACAGTTTTATTATAGTATAGATAGTCTCCCAACGCGTCTGTCTTGTCTGTCTGAATGCGATAAACTCTAAAAATACCGAACGGATTTTCATGTGGTTTTCACCAATAGATGGAGCGATTCATGAGGAAGGTTAACATCTATAATTCACTAAGGTTTTGGGTAAGTGTGCTGAAATATGACGATGATTTTTGAAGATGTAAAAAAATCATGCCGACTGGGAATATTATTGGCTTGCGCCGCGTAAACAGATAGTTATATGAAAACAACTAGCATTGCCCGCGGCTCCGCCCGCGTTCAGATGACCAAAAACCAAATTCTTAGGTTTTACATATTAGTATACTCTTACACTGCAGTTTTTGTATTTTTTCTCAGAAATGAGATATTTTCCCGCGGTAAAAAGTATCCTATATGTTGACCCGGATATCCAGCTATCATTATACCACATTTCATCAAAATCTGTCCAGTGGTTTTTTCGTTATGCGGTAACAGACAGACAGACAGACAAAAATTCTTAAAAACTATAGATTCGGACTTTGTATCGATAATAATGTCTATTTCAATAATATTTTCCAAAAAATATTTAATGTACAGATTCGACTTAGTTACAATTTTATTATATGTATAGATGTAATATGGAATTGTTCCTCTTAAAATGATCTTCCACCTTGCAACCCTATGTGCATGTACCTAGAGTTAGTTTAGTTAATAACTATAAAAATGAAGTGGATACGGCATTGACATGATACCACATTTTCCAAGTACCCATGAATTTAGAAATCGATTCTCTATTATATGTGATATGGCGTTTTATAAACGACTAAACTACAGCCACATTATGTCAGTAAGCACTTCTTTTTTTTGAAGTCGGTCTAAAAAGGTATTCTTATAATATAAGGAGGTAAAATTTAAATATGTGAGGTTGTAGGGGGTAATCTCTGGATCTACTGAACCGATTTAGATAAAATTTGGTAAGAGGATAGTTTGAGACCCTGGGAAAGACATAGGATACTTTTTATCCCGGAAATTATCCTTTTAGGGAGTGAAACTGTTTACTCTAAACATTATAAATCTATACAGATAAATAAAATTGAAGTGTCTGTTAGTAATGTCGAAATAAAAGCTTTTTACTCAATGAATATGATATTATATAGGTAGGTACTTATAAGAAAAACACAATTTTTAAAATGTTTGTCTGTCTGTTTGTTCCGGCGTTTGTTTGCGCTTACATTTAGCCATTCATTTTTATTTATATATACTTGTAGATTGGTTGTATTTCCTCGTGTATCGTGCCACTTGCAAGGAAAAACATTGTAATCTTATTGTATTGAGATAATTTAAAAATAGATATTAATTTCTTACATGTATAAAATAAACAATCAAATTTGCTACAATATTGAGTTACAATGTTGTTCCTTGCAGCCATGTGGATGTTATTTTGGAATCGCACAAAGATATTTTAATTTTAACTATGGACCTACTTATTCTAGACTACTCTATAGGTATGTTTTATTTTTTTTGAGCGGAAGCCTAATTCTTTTTCTAAAATAAATGTAGCCTAAGTTACTCCTTATAACATCAGCTATCTGCCAGTGAAAATCCCGTCAAAATCAGTTTATCCGTTTCGGAGATTAGCGAGAACAAACGGACAGACAGACGGACAAACATTTTAAAAATCGTGTTTTTATTATAAGTACCGTATATAATTTCATATGCATTTAGTAAAAAGCTGTTATTTTGATATTACAAACAGACACTTCAATTTTATTTATCTGTATAGATAAGTATAGAGATGTAGTTGCATGTTTTATACCAGCTGCGAGTTTTGATACATGTATGTATGTACATTGTTCATTATATATACAACAGTATGTATGTCTCCGACTGCATAATACTATGTTACTTTGTCAATTTGTTCTCGTTTTTTTTGTTCGCTTTTTTCGCAGTCGGTTTTTTTTGTTATTTTTGTATTTTTTTATGTAATATTTTTCGGCCCGACGGACTTTGTTCTCTCCTTTCATTAATAAATCTTATGGTTTATGAGTTTCTATTCATGAATTTTTTTTTACCGAAATTCTTAGTTTTCCCAAAACTACATTTTTTCCCTGAAACTCTTATTCATTACAAACAAATCTATTAAAAAAATCTATTCTCAACTGATACGCTTACCAACGCAAAGAAGTTTATTTTTATTTATATAAACAGACTAGCTACTACCCTTCGCTTCGCTCGGGTTTTTCCATATATATACAGTAATGTATGGAAGTCTGTCCGATTTGTTGACATTTATGATTACTGCTCCGCTCCCTTGGGTAGTAGCATAATGATATATAACCTATAGGCATTTCCCAATAAACGAGCTATCTAATGCAAAAAGAATTTTTCAAATAGGATTAGTAGTTCCTGAGATTAGCGCGTTCAAACAAACAAACAATCAAACAAACAGCCTCTTTATAATATTAGAACCTATAGACTTGTATTACATTGAAAGATATTTTAGAACAATGGAATGTAAATAATGGTAAAAACAAACTGACAAAAAGTGATGACGCAGTAATCTTTAATAGAGGATAATTGGTTTTAATCAATGTTGTGACTTCAATTGGAATACAGATCATAAATTGCTACAATATACTTATTATTGAAACAAGTGTATGAAGCTAGTGTCGATGAATGCAAATAATATCTACATAAGTATAGATTTCTCAGAAATGAGATATTTTAACGCGGTAAAAAGTATCCTATATGTTGACCCGGACAACCAGCTATCATCATACCAAATTTCATCAAAATCTGTCCAGTGGTTTTAACATATTTATTATTTTCCAAGTAAAACTACTGAACTACACCAATAGGGAAATTGGCGTGTAATTTACATAAAGGTGAAATATGTTTTTTATAATCTTTATTGTTTTTGATTTAAGCCGTCATTTATCTGTGTATATCATACTCTGACGTCACGCCAAGTGCGCGAAATGGCGAGCGTTTAAAGTATTCGTAACGGTATAGTATTAAAAAAAAAATACTAATTTTTTTGGGGTTTGTTTTTTTTCAATTGAGTATATAATGATGTAAGCTAATGTATAAAAAAATATCATACATATTCCCTATTTCTTCTTTATTTAATTACTTCTACAGAATGCCCAACTAAATGACTATCATAACTATTTAAACACTGTACCCACCGTTGGGTGTACTGCATTACTCTGAAAAAAAAAATGACATACAAACAAACACATACACTAACACACACACACTACCTGTATCAAAATTTAAATATAGTGAATATAATTTTTCTTTGAATTTCATTTATTAAATAAATAAATAAAATATGTCAAGACATTAACACAAAACACCATCTAGTTCCATGGTAAGCTATGAGGCTTGTGTTATGGATACCAGATAGTTGATACATATTATAAATACCTTATAACACCCATGACTGAAGTACAAACATTCGTGCTCATCACACAAATGAATGCCCCCAGCGGGACTCGAACCCGCGACCGCTGGCGCAGCATGTAGGGTCACTACAAACTGAGCCACACGTGTCGTCAAATATTATACAGCTGTATAACAGCTTTGACATTTTTATTTCGCTACGGTCAGTGACCAGTAGAATGACCTGGTCATATGCAGAATTAATAACTTAAAACTCACTGTAGCCTTCCATTGTTTTTAATGAAATTTTAGTTTTTTTTTAATAATTTTGGGAACTTTTTCTATAAAAAAGAAACATGTCGTCCTGTTCAACTTTCTTTAATCCCTCAACGACCGCGGACACGCCGGCGTTACAGTTAACAATAGATTTCTTAGAAATTTAATTGATTTCTTAGAAATTTACCTGGAGCCTGGAGGTGTTAAATAGGTACGTATTCAATAATTGCAAAAATAATAACCCTTATACTGCAAATCTATACTAATATTATAATTAATGTGAAAGTTTGTTTGTTTGTCCTTTGTAATTTTGAAAAAGTGTGATTAAAATGTGATTTTTTGTGTGGAGATAGTTGGAGGGCTTACTTATTTTTTTACACAGAAAAACACGTTATAATACAACCCACAACAACTCATCCTAAGAATGTTTTTATCTATATCTATATATATAAAAGAAAGTCGTGTTAGTTACTTCGCTTATAACTCAAGAACGGCTGAACCGATTTAGCTGAAAATTGGCAGGGAGGTAGTTTAGAGCCAGGAGAAGGACATAGGATACTTTTTATCCCGTTCGACCGCGTTCCAATTTTTATGATATTTTAATTTTTGGATTTCTCTTAGTTCGGAATAGGTAAGTATTAAAACATATAATTAAAATGTGAGAAAGAAAGATTTTTTCTTTTTATATCTATTTAAAACGTACCTAGCGACGAACCCGAGCGAAGCGAGGGTGAGCCGCTAGTATAATATAGTCTTTATATTCCATACTAAATGTTAAACATTTTTCATTAATTAATTTATTTTTTTATTTTATTTAGGATCTCCAACTAAACATACATATTATAAACATACATCATCATTTAAAAACATAAACAGTAATTAATGCCCGATTTCATCAACATCCCATAAGCTACCGCCTACATATGGGATCCCTAGTTTAAAATCCCCCTAAACTAGCCCCTTAATTAAATTTCGTTTTACCATCGTCTTTAAGCCCATATTTCGAGCACCTAAATTTAGGGGGCCTTTTAACATTTAGGTGACCCCTAACTGTCGGTGAAACAGAAACTGTCCCCTAACAGCCCCCTAACCATGCTTAGGGGATCCCTTAAACTTAGGTGACGTTGGTGAAATCGGACATAAGACTCGCAACACTTATAGGACCATACAAACTTTTAGCGGAACTTGAATAAGGATATAGTAATAAATAATAGTAGTCCGATAAAAAGTAATTTGAAAGATTAACTTAAAAGAAATGAAGCTAGAAGACTCCTTATACTATACAAATAAATAATATTAAAGTTTCCATTTGTAATGCCAAAATAACAGATTTTTACTAAATGTATATGAAATTATATAATTATAAACACTTACTACTTACACGACATCTCAGATATCGTCTAGCTAGATTTCCATTGAGTCTTCTTTTATTTTGAACCCACTTAAGAAGTAATGTCGGGATAATGTTTTGTTATATGTATATATAATATATATTTATTTAAGTATTTACATTTGAGTTACTGCACTTTAGCCTGCATTTTAATACTATCTCTCTAACTCACTTAGGTTGACTGGAAGAGATCTCTTCTTGAGATAAGTCCACCTTTGCTAACTAATTTTATTGTTTGTTACTCTCTGTATTTTACATATAAGTGCAATAAAGAATAGTATATAAAAACTATCCTATATCCTTCCCAGGGTCTCAAACTATCTTCATACAAAATTTCATTTAAATCGGTTTAGCGGATTTTTAGTTTATCCATTACAAACAAACATACATTTTTTTCACACAATTATTTGTAATTAGTGTAAGATTGTGCTTATCTCGTCCTTCTTTCGTTTTCTTAAATATTCAATACATTGACCTCAATACAATTTATAAATACTTATGCATCATATAATTAATCAGCTGATGTTGTAACGTGCCCGCTTGGAAAACCAATCGAAACTGGTTCAAACCCCGGGTGTTGCACTTAAGATATTTCCGTGTGTAAATCATTTTTAACCGACTTCCAAAAAGGAAGAGGTTATCAATTCGTCGATTTTTTTTCTTTTTTTTATGTATGTTCACCGATTACTCGAAGACGCCTGAATCGATTTGGATTTTTTTTTAGTTTCAAAGGGTATACTTCCCAGGTTTTTAAAAATCAACAATAAATATATTTTTTAAATAAATTGTTTAATCGAATATGTTATTAAAATACTTTCTTCTTACAAATTATCTGCTTATTATGTCTACACTAAAAATCGGAAATTAAAACTTTAAAAAAAAACCGACTTCCAGGCACTAAAATGAAAAAAAAATAACTAAACGGGGGTTTTCATTTAGAATAGATACCTAATTAGATATTTTCGAAGTCGGTGTCAGCCGATGCAAAGCAAATCTAATATATTTCGATACGTAAAATACATTTTTAGCTATTAGATATTCATATCTTAAAATATTGTCGGTTTTTATCAACATTATCACGTCTGAACATTAGCATGTCTGAACTATGTAGTTTTCGAAAGACCTAAAAAATCTCGATGCCAACTTGTACTTGATAAGCGTTGTGTGCTAGCACCGAAGAGGTACGTGCCCAGCCGTGGGACGTTGAAAAAGGTATAATGTGATAAAATAAAAAAAAATATACATATTATATTTAATTATTTGTTTTCCAAGTGAGATACTATAATTATAAAACACTAGCAGAACCTCGGCTTCGCTCGCGCTAAAACTGCAAATAATCTCTAAAAAGGTAGTTTCATACAAACTTTCATCCCCTATTTAATCCCTTTATAGGATGAATTTAGAAAAATGCTAAAACGCGTATTTATTTAATTTTATTGAAGAGCACTAATACCAAGTTTCAAGTAATTCTGATTAAAAATATTTTTTTGGATTGTATTATAACGTATTTTCCCGTGGGAATTAGATAATATCCCGCGGTAAAAAGTAGCCTATGTCACTCTCTAGCCCTCCAACTATCTCCACACAAAAAATCACGCCAATCTGCCAAGCCGTTTCGACGTGAAAGAACGACAAATAAACAAACAAGCATACTTTCACATTTATGATATTAAGTATGGATATAAAACTAATCCTAAAACCAACCAAGTTTCGAAATATGCATGTGTAGATGAGTCGCATTTCCATGCATTCATATATTATGTTAATTATTGAGCACTACAAGGTAACCTTAACCATATAATATAACCTTAATTATCCATAAGGATATACTAGGTAGTTATCTCACTTTAATGATCTTGTGGTTAGCATGTACGGCTACGGATCGTGAGGTATGTCACTCGACAGCCCTCCAACTATCTTCACACAAGAAACCACGCCAATCCGTCTTTGTTTTGACGTGGAAGAAGGACAAACAAACAAACACACTTTCACATTTATAATATTATAGTATGGACGTACAACGCGAAAAAGCTAGTTTATTATATATAATATATAATGCCCAAAATCGATGTTTTTTTGGAAGACACATAAAATACGAAAACTTTATTTAACCCACTTCTATAACTAAAGGTGATGTCCCGAAAAATCGTGTTTGTAGGTCAATCGTAAAAGGCAAGGCGTGCGCTTAATGGACCTTTATGCTCTACGGGAATACCATAGTATATGAAGCTTTCCATTAGGTATAATGTATAAATAGCTAGATGAATTAACATATACGTGGAAATTATATTCATGTAAAGCCTGTGAAATCAAAAGCCTGTGAAAGCTAAACACTTCTTAAAAGTCGTAACACTTCGTCTTACCACTTCTCCCTGTTGAAAAACTCCAATAGAATCCCACCAAAAGCGACAAAAGCCACACAGGAACCAAAAAATATTTATTGGTTTTTATGTGGCTTTTGTCGCTCTTGATGGGATTTTATTGGAGTTTTTAAATTGGACTACTGGTGATAAGAGAGCTGGCTCGTTTTCGTCCAAAGAATCGGCATTGCCATTCAGCGGAGGAATGCGGCAAGCATTCTTGCCACAATTACGCGACATGACCGACAGTAATGATTAAGTGTACGTTTGAATATTTGTAATTTCAATGTATTTCTTTTATTACAAACTAGCGACTCACATTCGCTTTGCTCGGCTTCGCCTTTTTCCGGGATGAAAAGTAGCCTGCTTATGTGCTGTTCTAGACTATATCTCTGCGCTAAATTTCATCCAGATCTGTTCAGCTGTTCTGCAGTGATTGAGTAACAAACCTCCATCCAAACATCTAAATTTTCACATTTATAATATTAGTAGGAAGAAAGAAGTAAGGTAAAGATAGGTATAGAGTTAAAAAAAAAAAGGAAAATAGTAAGAATGATTATTACACCATTTACATAAATTGACGTTTGACGCCAACAATGATGTGAATAAGCGATTTTGGTAGGACGAGAGGGTCGTTCAACTGATTTTTTATGAGTTCCAAGAGACATGATCGTATCTATACTAATAATATAAAGAGGTAGTTTGTGAGTTTGTGAGGTTGTAGGGGGTAATCTTTGGATGTACTGAACGGATTTAGATAAAATTTAGTAAGAAGATAGTTTGAGACCCTGGGAAGGACATATGATGCTTTTTATCCCGAAAATCATTTCTAAGGGGGTGAAAATGGGGATGAAATTTGTATTGGGAAGTAAGCTAGGGACGAACCCGAGCGATGCGAGGATGAGTCGCTAGTCTATATATACGTTTGTATTCAGCCCTTCTTAACGTCCCACTGCTGGGCACGGGCCTTCCTTCAATCCGAGGGGGATCAGGCCATATTCCACCACGCTGGCCAAGTGCGGGTTGGCGGACTTCACATGTCTTTCGATAACTTGTTAGGTTATCTCAGACATACAGGTTTTCTCGCGATGTTTTCCTTCACCGTAAGACAAGTGGTAATCATGATGAAAAAGCCTGCCTAAGTTATTAACTGGGTCACTCAAAAGATCTTCTGAAGATATTTGGTTTTGCTCAAATATACTTTTTTAGAATACACTTTTTTAGAATACCGTAGCCAAAGAGTAGCGGAACCCTCTTAATTTCGTCATGTCAGACATTTTTCACAGAAACTATTGCTTTAATTTGGTAACAAGGTGTCTCATAACCAACCAACAATTCTGTAGTCAAATTACAAAAAGAAAAAAATAGGGGTGGCACTTCTCACATATAATTCAGGTTGAAAAAAAATGTTTCGTCCACATATGTGTGACAAATATTTCTAGATAGGTCTTTTAAATTGAGATAAATGAATATGTTGGGACATTAGCACACAGTATCATCTAGTTCCATGGTAAGCTACAAGGCTTTGTGATGGATACCAGATAGTTGATATTATATACATATACATATATATAACTTTAAATACATACATATTATAAATGTAAACACCCATGACTGAAGTACAAACTTTCGTGCTCGTCACACAAATGAATGCCTACAACGGGACTCGAACCCGCGATCGCTGGCACAAGAAAGGTCACTACAAACTGAGGCAAACGTATCGCCAAACATACATGTTTTTATGTTAATTTTATGTTCAAGCTAATAGTTGTCAAGTTATGTTTTTTATGTCATAAACGTTGTCCAGATTTTTTTTACTATGTTTTTGACTTCTTGACGCAGTGACGGTTTAACGGATTTCATGAAATTCTAAATGGAGTTTCTTTCTTTTTTTTTTTTAAGTTAGGACAAGACCCTATCGAAAAACTTGACTGTCGCAAAAAGCTAGAGACGACTGTCTGAAGATTAAATAACAAATACCTATCTATACATATAATAAAATTGCAACTGAGCCGAACCTGTACATTAAATATTTTTTGGAAAATCTTATTGTAATAGACATTATCATCGATACAGTGGTCGAATTTATAGTTCTTAGAATTTTTGTCTGTCTGTCTTTTACCGCATCATGGGAAAACCACTCGAGGGAATTTGATGAAATTTGGTATGATGATAAAAATAAATAAAATTACTAGTACTATTAAGGCGAAAGTTTTTATGTGTGAATATGACTTTTTTAAATGTTGGGAAATGCATTTACGCATTTGCATACGTACAGGTAGTTATGTGGGCCTCACCGGCTAAGAAAGCCAGTACTAACCACAAAACCCCAACGAAACTTCCTTCGTCTTAATGGGGCATCGCAGGATTGCTTACGCACTCAACCACGACGCCCCGACGGTAGGTTTGCAGAAGCAGACCACAACAACCATGGGGTTGCTCCCACAGTCCACTCTGCTGTCAGAGAAGTACCAGAAGCAACCCGCATGGTACACCGCCCAGCGAAGTGGGCAACTTCCCAGTGCATCTTTTGACTTCACGCCCGGCTGGATTGCCGGTCGGTAATGAGCCACCAACCACGACAAATATTTTTTGTGTCCTAAATTAACACATAGGCTAACATTATCTATGTAGGACATAGGTGTCTACCACATGAGTGAAACCTTGGCCGAAAACTAGAAATGTAATCAATATTGAATTTATTGAGTCGTCATCTCGCGGCTTCGCTCGCGTCTTTTAATTTTGTAGAATTAGTCACTCCGCTCTTGTAGGTCGTCGTGTGATGTAAGAAAGCCTGTGACTTTCCTCGGTAAGTCTACCTATACATACCTATAATACAATTGTAACTAAGCCGAATCTGTACATTAAATATTTTTTGGAAAATATTATTGAAATAAACATTATTATTTATTATCGATACAGAAGCCGAATCTATAGTTTTTAGAATTTTTGTCTGTCTGTCTGTCTGTCTGTCTGTCTGTCAGTTACCGTATCACAGAAAAACCACTGGAGAGATTTTGATGAAATTTTGAATGGTGATAGCTGGTTACCCGGGTCAACATATAAGATACATTATACTGCGGGAAAATATCTCATTTTTAAGAAAAAATAAAAACACTGCAATGTAAGAGTATACTAATATGTAAAACCTAAGAATTTGGTTTTTGGTCATCTGAACGCGGGCGCAGCCGCGGGCAATGCTAGTAGGCTATAAAACAAAAATATTTTTTCAGTGGATATGAATTATGACCAATAGATCTATACAAATAGATTTCCATAAAATAGAAACACATGCTATTTCCCAAAACTAACATTTTCCTCACAAACGGAGTGTGTGTTGGCCTTCACTGTTACTGCGTCCAGATATAGTCGCCATGCGGTCATGACGTGGGTATTGCGTAATGTTACGGATGCCACTCTACTTTTGTTTTGTGTATACGTCAGTTTAACTAATTGTCAGGCTTTGTACATCACAATGGACCACCAGTCCATATCTATACATATAATAAAATTCTAACTAAGCCGAATCTTATTAAAAAAATCTTATTAAAAGAGACATTATTTTCGATACAGAGGCCGAATCAATAGTTTTTAGAATTTTTGTCTGTCTGTCTGTCTGTCTGTCTGTCCGTCCGTCCGTCCGTCCGACCGTCCGACCGTCCGTCCGTCCGTCCGTCCGTCCGTCCGTCCGTCCGTCCGTCCGTCCGTCCGTCCGTCCGTCCGTCCGTAAGAATTTGGTTTTTGGTCATCTGAACGCGGGCGGAGCCGCGGGCAATGCTAGTTAATAATATTAATTAAAAAGTAATTCTGTCTGTAACCTTCTCAAGCTTAAACCGCTGGACAGATTTCGATAAAATTTTTATATTATTGTATCTTGAGATCGAAGCTCTTATCAAGCGACTCGCGTGATGTAAATACGAGTACATATGTACATCTCACGGCAAGGATGAAATGTGTATGTCTCCGACTGCATAATACTATATTCCTTCGTGAACTTGTTTTCATCTTTTTAGTTAGCTTTTATGCAGTCGGGTTTTTTATTTTTATAATATACTAGCATTGCCAGCGGCTCCGCCCGCGTTTAGATGACCAACAACCAAATAATTAGGTTTTACATATTAGTATGTATATTCTTACATTACAGTTTCTGTATTTTTTCTCAGAAATGAGATATTTTTCCGCAGTAAAAAGTATCGTATATGTTGAGCCGGATAACCAGCTACCATCATACCAAATTTCATCAAAATCCCTCCAGTGGTTTTTCCGTGATGCGGTAACAGACAGACAGACAAAAATTCCAAAAACTATAGATTCGTCCTCTGTATCGATAATAATATCTATTTCAATAAGATTTTCCAAAAAATATTTCATGTACAGATTCGGCTCAGTTAGAATTTTATTATATGTATAGATTTATTTTTTAGAATTATTTTTATAATCCTTAAGATTATGAAAACCAGCTTTAAATTGCTTATTAATTGAATTTTATCTAATTTGATCCAAATATAGACATGTAAATGTAGATTTGGCCTTGACCACGAATAATTTAGCGATCGAAACGAGTTTAATATAACTTTAAAAAATCACTTGAGTGTTGTTTAGCGAATCGAGGGTTTGTACCTCTCAACCGGACTAATATTATAAATGCGAAAGTTTGTATGGGTGTATGTTCGTTGCTCCTTCATGCTAAAATATACCTGCACGGATTTTCCTGTACATAACTGTAAAGAACTGAATGGGTGGGTTTAAAGGAACAGTTAAAGAAACCTGTATCAGTGACAGATACTCGTGCTTCAGTTTATTTACGCTGTTTAACTGTATAGTTAGATCTGCAGTTATTTTCTAGTGTGTATGGACTCCTTTAGATTTATTTATCGATTTATATATTATGGACCAAGTTGACATTGACGAAGATTTCCCATTAGCAATAGATAAAAAATTAGCTGACATTAGTCTATATAAATAAAAATGAATGTTCGTATGTTTGTCCTCTACGCGTTCCTAAACCATTGATTCGATTGTGATGAAACTCTGATGGGTTATTCTGTATATGTCTGTCAAGGGTATTGGTGCAACAAAAAAAAATCTTTGGACGTTTGACTTTTACGAATTCCTAACCATTTAAGTTCAGGAACTTTTAAATAAATCTATCGTCAAAAATGATGAACGTCTATATAGATTTTCATCCCCTATTCATTTAGGCAGTGGCAGTGGCAGCCCAGTGGTAACGCGCTCGCTTGGGAAACCGAGTGAAGCGGGGTCAAATCCCGAGTCTCGCACCTCTGATATTTTCATATGCGAATCCATTTCAACATGATTATCACTTGTCTTAACGGTGAGGGAAAACATCGTGAGGAAACCTGCATGTCTGAGAGAACCTAGCAAGTTTTCAAAAGACATATGAAGTCCGCCAACCCGCACTTCTGGCCTTCTGGACACTGGCCTGATTCCCCTCGTACTGAAGGGAGGCCCATCCCCAGCAGTGGGACGTTAAAAAGGGCTGAATACATTCATTTAGGGGATGAACTTTCAAATATCTTTTCTTTGTCCTCACTTTCGTTATTTATGAAACTCTTGCGTAACATTTCATGAATGTCTTTCAGAGAGGGGGGATAGGTGATTTTTTTATATTTTTTTGATGTAGATAGAAGAAAAGTAAGATGATAAGATAATTTTAGATGTTCTCAGTTTATTTTGCAGTATAGATTATAAAAACAATATTATTTCATGCACATGGCAATTCACAATATTACGTAATATAAAATCGAGTCGATAGTATTATTAAATATGGGTTAAATAAGTATGAATCATATTTTGTGACAGCTTCAGCATTATCTGTGTCACAGCTTCCTGATGTATCGTATAGGATTACCTTATCGATTGGTATATATTAAAACTACAATACTTTTTGCATTTATAAAATACAAGAATTACTCGCGGCTTCGCCCGTTCAAACTTTCGATCGCTACCAAACTTTATAGGATCATTTGCTGGGCTAATCTGAAGATTGCAAACAAAAACAAATCTATCCCACGGGAACCGTACGTTTTTACACTATTTTACAGCAGCCTATGTGCTATTCCAGACTATAATCTATCTCTGCGAAATTCCCGTTTCGCCGCCATTCTGGTGTTATTGTGTATTGTGTAACAAACATCCATCCAAACTTTCCAATTTATATTACTCTCTTAGATTTACGCGAATATTTGATATTTTAAATAAAACTATCTTTTTGGATTTTTTTCGCGGATTTATTTTGATTTTTGGTTCCCGACGTTTCGAATGTTATACAACCATCATGGTCACGGGAGAGACTCAGGCTATTAATTGCATTTGTGAAGTATACGTTTAAAGTTACTTAGAAATATAAATTTTGAGTTAAAAATTAACTAAAAATTCATACTTGACACTCTGAAATATGTGTTGTACAATTTAGAAAATTCTATCCAACAACAATTCAGCCGTTTTCGCGTTATATGTCATTCAGGGGAAAGTAGTCAAATTGCAGGTTATGGTGAATCCACGTTAAAAGTTTATGTTATAACATTTTTGTTATGTCCAACGCTTCCTTCATTTAGTTCGTTTTGTAAACAGCTATCGATCCGACCTCGCCTTTGCTCGAGTTTGGTAACTTGATAATAAAGCACAGACTTTTCTTTTCTTCGTATAAATGATTAAATATGTGCATCTACGGCAGCAGATTCGGAAGTCCAGGATTCGAATCCTGTGTTGGGCTAAGTTTATTTATTGAGTTTTTTTGTCAAGAAATTCCCAGTAACAGTCCGGAGTTGGGAAGTTTATGTTATGACGTTCTCGTTATGACCAAAACTTTCGATTTTTCGCGGATTTATTTTAATTTTTGGTTCCCGACGTTTTGAATACTTTACAGCAGTCATGATCACGGACTAGACCAGTCTCTCAAAAACATTCGGAAAGATAGTGGCTGCGTGAACTTAGCACATGATTTTTTTTGATTATTCACATTTTTCGTATTTTTTTCTAATTTCGGGGATGACGTTTTTTTATTTCGATATTTTTTTTTACACTACTGTCCACTACTTACCGAAATCTTAGTTCACAAAATTAAAGATAGTTTTATTTAAAATTACAACCTAACAAGGCCATCAAACCTGTATTTATAATTTCATTATATTCAAAAACAATTAGATATATAAAAGAGGCCAAAACATTTATTTCCCAAAAAAGAACAATTATATACAAATTAACATAAATTAATATTATCATTATTTAAACAAAGGCTGACTCTGTAACATTATACACTAGTTATTTATATGAAAATATGTATTTTTTTAAAGTTTTCTTAAATATATAAAAAATATATATTCTTTAATACTAGCGAAGCGAGCGTGAGTCGCTACTAAAATATAAAACATCGACCAATCAAGTTTCCACAATTACAACAATTGAACAATACGTAGAATAATGATAGCGAATTAACACTTGCCTTGCTTATTAGTCACGCATTTCACCAGATGTGTGTTCTCTTTGTCATGATGTCATTAGCGTCCGGCAATCTAGCCGGGCGCGAAACCAAGAGACACAGGGAGAGGTGTCCCACTTCGGTGGCCAGTGTGCCATGCGGGTTGCTCCTGGTACTTCTCTGATAGCAGAGTGGACCGCGGGAGCAACCCCTTGGTTGTTATGATCTGCGTCAGCAGGCAACCGTTGTAGTTGAGTTCGTGATAGATCCTGCGATGCTCCATTGAGACGGAGGAGGTTCCGTCGGGTTTTAATGGATAGTACTGGCTTTTCTAGCCGGTGAATCTCACATAACCTCCTGTATGTCTACAGGTGATATGCGCAAATGTATTACCTAACGTTAAAAAAGTTTTAGTAGCACATAAAATCTTTCGTATTTATAATAATAGTAATATTATGTATTATATTTGTTATTTAACCTTCAAACAGTCGTCCCTCTAGCTTTTTGCGACACGCAAGTTTTTCGATAGGGTCTTGTTTTTGTACGTGTGCGTGTTACCATCTCATCGATTGAAAATACGATAAAACAACCTTTATTTATGAGTCAAGACAATGAAACAACAACCTTTAATATTGTTCATCCGGTTGTAGAAAATTGACCGTATTCACTTTTGAAAATTTGAGGAAAACATAATTATATAAATACTTTTTACTTATCTCTCTCTCTCTCTCTCTCTCTATGTATATATATATATATATATATATATATATATATATATATATATATATATATATATATTCCTTATATCACGTTATTTATACTCGGTACAAATGCTAATTTATTTTTTGATTGTTCCTACCCAGTGTCCCACAACACTTCTCGTAGAATTAATTTATTGATAACACTAAAGCTCCTCAATAGCTACTAAACAAAAAAGAAGAAAATCGTTTAATAAACAGAGGAGAAATAGGTGCTGAACAGTTTGGACTTTGTCTATTTATATGTAGATAACTAGAAATTCGTTTTAAAGTAATTATTTTACACATAAAGATTTTTTTTGAGATATATTTTGGACTAGGCCCACCATGCGCTGTCCTGTTGAAATTTAGATTCTGTTTGTTTATCCTTGAGTTCATTTCAAAATTCTGTAGAATAAACTTTGTTTTTACCAATTCCCGTGCTACTTTTTCATTTTTCATTTCGCTAATTCAATTTTTTTAGCTGAAAACCCTTAATTGGACTATTATGAAAAAAAAACACCCATAACGTTCTCGAATGGTGTGCTTACCAACGAATAGCATTCATTTTTTATATAGATTTTGAGGCAAAAAAATGGCTTAAAATCATTACTTCATAACATGAACGAATTCGTTCATGCTTCATAACTATCGAAGATATATCGTCGTAACATATACAAAAACATACACTCAATTTGAGCATAACGCGCATTCTTTGAAGTCGGGCAAATTTTTCTGGAATACTAAAAAGGAAAAGAAAGATAACAATGTGAAGGAAAATATAACATAACCTCTTTACAGTATTGATTATGGTTTCCACCGATTTGTTTGTGACAGCCAAAGGTCGGAGGGCTCGCAACTTTTAGATATTTTTAGATATCTAATTTTAGAAGTCAAACTAATTTTGTGAGTGTTTTTATGAAGAAAATGTAAGGATAGAAGTGTTTTTTGTCCGACTTCTAAAAAGAAAAGTTACTAAACTCGAACTTTTTTATATTTTAACTTATTGTGAACGGGTTTACACGATTTATTTAATACTTTCTTAGATTTACGCGATTATTTGACGTCTATATCTATACATATAATAAAATTCTGAGTCGAATCTGTGCATTCCGGATTTTTCGAAAATCTTATTGAAACAGTTCTTATTATCGATACAAAGGCCGAATATATATTTTTCGAATTTTTGTCTGTCTGTCTGGGAACGCATCACGAGAAAATCTGGACAGATTTTGATGAAATTTGGTATGATGATAGCTGGTTATCCGGGTCGACATATAGGATACTTTTTACTGCGGGAAAATATCTCATCTCTGTGAAATCTATGCTAACTTTTAAAACGTAACGTTGAATAAAACTATCTTTTCGGATTTTTCTTTAAAATGTTCAGGATTTGTTGCAAGATTATTTTTGCTTGTACGAGTATTAATGCTATATGTGCCATTCTTCTTAGGAAAATTTTTTGATATTTTTGCTAACATATATATTATTTTCGTGCACGTATTCAATACATATGGTCATAGTCAATATTATAATTGCCTTAATTTTAACTCAAAGAGAGAAAAACTCTGTGAACTATTTTGACCCGACCCGAGACTCGAACCCAATACCTAACGATTTGCAGCCCTACATACTAGCCACTAGATCATCGAGACAGTCGGTTATTATTATACATTAATTGCAGATATTATCTCAACTAAACATTGTATAAGAAAAGCCACGTGTAAACAAGAGTTGTGTAGAGTCAACAAAAATGGTACATAATATGTACATATATACGTACGTACAAGTGAAAGATAAGTCGTTATACGTTGTTTTTGTTAGAACTATATAGATTTATAGTATTTGTTTTGCCACTTCACTTCAAATAGCTTTATTAGTTTTTAAGGTGACTTATCTATTTTTGTTCTTAATAGAGCAAGGTTGTTTTTTTATATATATATACGTCTACACTACTATTATAAAGAGGAGAGATTTGTATTTTTGTATGTTTGTAACGAATAGATTCAAAAACTATTGAACCGATTTAGATGAAATTTGGTAAGAAGATAGTTTGAGACCCTGTGAAGGACACAGGATTTTTTTTTCCGGAATTCCTCCCTTAAGAGGGTGAAAATGGGGAGGAAAGTTTGTATGGGGAATCAACCTGGGGACAAACCCGAGCGAAGCGAGAGTGAGACGCTAGTCATATAATATAATTTAAGTTAGTTGGTACTTAGTGAAGTCGGTTTAATATTATATATGTGAAGGTGTGTATGTTTGTTACTCGTTCACGTTGAAACAGCTAGACTGATTTGTATGAAATTTATAACACAGATAGTTTGAGATACACACATATATAGGTATTTGTTAAGTACATTTTAATTTACATTTGACATTTTAGTTTTTAGTTGATATTTCATTTTAATTTCATGCTACGGGACCCAGGTACGAGAAAGACTCGCACTAGCCCATTTTATTTTTATATCTCGTCTCATGGTCATATTTTCATCCATTGATAAGAAACCAGAAGCACTTAAGTCAATCAAAAATCAAATTTGTACGATGATAAAAAAATATATTTGTCATATAATATTTAAGATAAAATATATGAACATCACTATTAAAAGCATTTAAAAGAAACATTTCTTTTTTTCTCATATCATGATTTTCTTTAAATCCTTGAAGCGACGTTTGTAGTTAGAATGACAGTCTGATCTATACATATAATAAAATTCTATCTGAGTTGATTCTGTACATTAAATATTTTTTTTGGAAAATCTCATTGAAATAGTCATTATTATCGGTACAGAGGTCCAATCACTAGTTTTTAGAATTTTTTATCTGTTTGTCTGTCTGTCTGGGAATCGCATCACGAGAAAACAACTGGACAGATTTTGATGAAATTTTGATAGGATGATAGCTGGTTATCCGGGTCAACATATAGGATACTTTTTACTGCGAGAAAATATCTCATCTATGAGAAATCTATATTAATCGTTAAAACATACCCGACAAACAGACCGGAACAGAGCGAGGGTAAGTCGCTAAATAAGTATAATCCATACCGTTAAGATAATTATATAATTTACATCGTATATAAATACTAGTGACTTACTTTCTATATGCGTTCCTACGTGCCTAACAGTAGTTTATGTGTGACTCCAGGTCATAGTTCATCTATGTACAAAATTTCATCAAAATCGGTCTAGCCGTTGCGGCGTAAACTAGTAACAAACATACACACATACAAACTTTGGCATTTATGATAGTAGTCCGATAACTATTTTAATAAATCTCTCAAGACTCCAAAATCGTTTTAAAAGTAATTAAAATACCATTCTAAAGGGTGGAATATTTGTAAATAAAAAAGTTATGGGACCGCCACCATCTTTAATGTGTAACTTGGTCGTTTAAAATATAGTGTTCTCCCAGTGGTCAGTCAGTGGCAGGTGGAAATTCGACCAAATTTTTTTTTTATTGATAACAATTCACATTAAAGTTCGGCCATAGCTACTTTTGGTTTCGGAGCGTTTCGAAAACTATTTATACTGACTTAAATTAAATTAATAAAAAAAATAAAACTAAATGAGACACATGTAGCCGATTTGAGGCTCCTTTATTGTCTGAATACATACTCGGCCGGCGGAAGCCGGGTGGGCCGACCAGACGCTGAGTTTGCGTCTATCTAATTCTATATAAATCTTAATCTAGAGCGGATGGACGAGGTGTAACCATAACTAGCTACTAAACAAAAAAAAAATCGGTTGACAAACAAAGAAGAATAAAAACTTTTTAACAAAAAAATAAAAACCGACTTCAAACAAAAGCACTAAAAAGTAAAAAATAACTGATTGGTAGTTTTCATTTACTATACATACCTAATCAAATATTTTCGAAGTCGGTGTGCTTTGCTTTGTATGGGCTGGCACCGATTTCGAAAATATTTGATTAGGTATGTATTTAATAGGTAGGCTTTAATTACTTAGCCAAAGCACACCGACTTCGAAAATATTTGATTAGGTATGTATAGTAAATGAAAACTACCAATCAGTTATTTTTTACTTTTTAGTGCTTTTGTTTGAAGTCGGTTTTTATTTTTTTGTTAAAAAGTTTTTATTTTTCCCTTTTTAGTGTAGACAGTAGTAGCAAAGTAAGGATTCTAACGTGTTAGGCTTGTCAAATCAAACAAAATAAGCCCAAACTCAAAGTATCTACTATTAGCCGTTGAAGAGTTCCACCTATCCACCTTCTGGCCTTGCCATCAGATCAGGTCAACAACACCGAACCACTGTACCATCAACGGAAATAGAAATACTTGCAAAGTTTCAAGTCAATATGACAATTACAAGTAGGTAAAATTCATCATTAGTTGTTTTTCCACCCTTAGGGGTGGTATTTTTTTTTGAAATTTAAATGGGACCAATCTGGAAGTATACCCTTTCAAACAAAACAAAAATTGTCCAAATCGGTTAATAAATGACGGAGTTCTGAGGTAACAAACATAAAAAAAAAAAAAAAAAAAAATACAGTCGAATTGAGAACCTCCTCCTTTTTGAAGTCGGTTGAAAAGGTGCTGAATTGTTTTGTCTTTGCCTATTTTGTAATAATGTAGAGTAAAGAAAATAAATTTATCATTGTTTGTGGCCATATCACCAAAAACACACAAAACATACATACAAAGTGCGTACCTCTATTTTGAAGTCGGTGAATAAAAGCTTCTTGGTTTATCGAAATTACTCAATAGATAGATCTAACATTCATTGATATCTTATCAAGTAATATAGAAATTTGTTAAATAATATTAAATAATCGCCATAGAACCCTGTTTCTGATCAACATATTTTATAAATATTATATAATATATTATAAATCTTATACTCTTATATATAAAACTAAGTCAGATTTGATACAACACTTAAGTATATATGTATAATAGCAGAATAACTATTTTTTATTTTTATTTAAACACTTTATTGCACACAAAAATAAAAATGATACATACAAAAAAAATACATTTAAAGAAATGTGCAAAGACGGCCTTATCACTAAAAGTGATCTCTTACAGGCAACCGCTAGAAGTATGATACAAAAGTTAACAGAAAGCGGAAAGGTGCATAACTATTAAAACATAGAAAAAAATATCTCATACTAAGCGTCAAAACGTACCTAAGGACGAACCTGAGCGAAGCGAGTGCGAGTCGCTAGTAAATCCAAGGTGGTTTCATATAAATTAAAAAAAACCCACCACTATGGGTGCAATGATAATTTTTGAGAGATATCGAAGTCGGTGTATTGTTTTAATTATTAATCATGGTTTGTGCTGTTTTGGGTTTTTGCTTGTAAGTTAATTGAAATTTATTCGTTTTATTTAAACGTCGGGAACCAAAATTCAAAATAAATTCGCGAAAAAATCCGAAAAGATTTTTTTTTGTATGAAATTTATCCCTTATGAGACTAATAAAATGCGTCATCTATGCTTCATTGGATCTGCATTATTTACTTGGTCTCATTTTTTAGCAGACTAATAACCTAGTGAAGCGGGTTCTTTCGGATCTCGTACCTCTAATATTTTCATGTGCGAATCATTTCCAACATGATTACCACTTGTCTTACGGTGAAGGAAAACATCGTGAGGAAACCTGCATGTCTGATAGGACCTAGCTAGTTTTCGAAAGACATGTGAAATCCGTCTGCACTTGGTCAGTTTAGTGGACTATGGCCTGTTCCCACTCGTATTGAAGGGAGGCCCACCCCCAGCAGGGGGATGTTAATAAGAGCTGAATAGGTATAGAAAGATTTTCTGCAGAATAAAAAGGCTATAAAGTAATCTAAAGGAAAAATCCTTGTGTATAGGCATGTTTAATTGTGACAAATGAATAACCAATTAAGAATCATTATGGTCGATTGTTGTTACAAAATAACAGTAAATTACAAGGTGATGCCCCGCTTTAAAATCTTATATTACTAGCGAATGTTGTCGGTTTTTCTCGATTTTTTTGTGTTTGGTGTATTTAATTTTCCATGTTCTTAGTTTTAGAGAAAGGCTGCCCCCTTAAAAATAGGACATGGTAATAATGTTTATGATTTTTTTTATATAAAGATTGATGTGTTTATATATCTACATATGTTCCCTATGGACTTCAAAACGGCTGGAGCGATTTTGATGAAACCTCAGGCAATCATCATATTAGTTCAGCTGTGATGCTGTGAAGATTGGTAGCAATTGGAAGTTTGAACGCGGGTGAAGCCGCGGGTACTGCATATATAAACTATAAATTGGAGAATTATAAGCTAATAATATTGTGAACATGGGACAATTTATCTTTTTAAAGAGATCTTTTCCAGATGTGATTCTTGTATAGCACAGTTTCAAACCCGCACTATCGATGTTATTGACCGAGTTTAGTTAATAGATATCTAAAGTTAAATGCCCGATTTCACCAACAACTTATAAGCTACCACCTACGTATGGGATCCCTAGCTTAAAAGTCCCCTAAACTAGCCCCTAAATTAAATTTCGTTTTACGATCGTCTTTAAGCCCATATTTCGAACACTTAAATTTAGGGGGCCTTTTAATATTTAGGTGACCCCTAACTGTCGGTGAAACAGAAACTGTCCCCTAACAGCCCCCTAATAATGCTTAGGGGATCCCTTAAACTTAGGTGACGTTGGTGAAATTGGGCAAAAGTATCTTAAAAGTAGTGTAAATTATAGCCCCTTTTAATTTTCATGGTAACATTAATCCAAGCGCCTAAAATCGTTTCGATTCGTCCCCAATGACATAGTTCAAACTAAAATATATAGCAGTGTCATAAAAATAAGACACATTTTACTGTAAAATCAATAGCAGATGTAGGATACGCTTAGTTACGGCGTTCTACATTTTTGTTGCGTTGCGTTCGTGAGTTTTTAGCAAAAAAACAAAAAAAAACTAAAAAATTACTGTAAAATTACTGTAAAAGTAATACTTTGAAAGATTTACGTGAATATTTAATATTTTAAATGACTTTTGTTAGGATTCTTCAACGGTTTTATTTTTGTTGTTTTTCTTTGTTACTAACGTTCGAATGCTTAACAGGAAACGTAGTTATGGGAAAGACGAAGGTTTTTGTCGTCTCATATAGCTTGGAGTTGGGAAGTTGGCGGTGTTTTACCCCCGTGCCTCGGAGAGCACGTAAAGCCGTCGGTCCTGCACCTTAACTCTCACTGGTCGTGTCGAGCAGTCGTCCCACCGGAGTATGAGAGTGACAGGAATAGAGAGTGCACGTTGTGTCTGCACTATAGTGTATAATATCTCCTACAGTTGGCTAGTCTCAATGATATTGGCCGCCGTACCCGGAATCGGTCAGGAGTGCGTTATTATTATTATTATTATTTGAGGTCAATGCTTTGTGCACTGTATAGATACTTGTAGGCTTACCTTCAACTTATCTCTATATGTACTTCAGTTCGCATGATTATACCACTTTGTTCAGTTTTACAATTAAATAATGAGTTATAGATACAATATATATGTTTTAACGTTTTGTATAGATTTCTCAGAGATATTTTTCCGCTGTAAAAAGTATACTATAAGTCGACCCGGATAAGTAGCTATTACCATACCAAAATTCATCAAAATCCCTCACGTAGTTTTTCTGTGTGGGTTTGTGTGCGGTAACAGACAGACAGACAAAAATTCTAAAAACTATAGATTCGGCCTCTGTATCGACAATAATGTCTATTTCAATAAGATTTTCCAAAAATATTTAATATACAGATTCGGCTTCGTTCCAATTTTATTATATGTATAGATTTTGTTTCCAGACGTTCTGTAACAGCTATACTAAAATGTGAAATGTTCGCATAAATCTAAGAAAGTGTTCAATTTTCACAAATTAAAAAAATAAAATAATATAATACCATTAAAAATTTTGCTAAAACATTAATTTTAATATTAAAAAAGGAAATTTTAAAGAATTGGGTCATAAAATTCAGTTACCTTGTCGACCCGCATCAGTTTTTACGAGCACATCGTCGATGGAGCCACGTCGGTCTAGATTCTTCGAAAGTTCCTTTATCTGTTCTTTTATTTCTGTTAACAAAAATATATTTTTAATCTGTAGCCAATATGTTTGGACATTAACACACAGCACCATATAGTTCTAAGGTAAGTTACGAGGCTTGTGTTATGGATACCAGACAGTTGATACCTGTGAGGGCTAGCCCAAAATTGTAAGGGCTGGGACACCTCACATCGACGATGATCTGAAGCGGGGGTTGGACTGTATTAATGGGAAAATAAAAAAATAAAATAATTAATGTACAGATTCGACTCAGAATTTTATGATATGTATAGATATTAGATAGATGTATATAGATGCGTATAATCACGTAACTAAAAAGTGAATGACCCAATTTCGTTATCAATGCAATAATTAAATGCTAATAGGTGGATGTTATTAAGTTTATCTTTGCACGTGTCTTAAGAAGATTTGTGTTTATTACTATATCTAAGACCTAGTTATTGGATGCGAATACACTCTCGCCTATTGGTACTTTTTTGTTAGTAATAAAGAGCAATTATGTGTACCACCTATATCAGGAGGTTGTATGGGCCTTACCGGCTAAAAATGTCGGTACTACCCACTAAAACTCAACAGAACCTCCTCCATCTTAATGGGACGTCACAGGATCGTTTACGCATTCAGCAACGACGCCCTGACGGTAGGTCTGCCGAAGCAGACCACAGCAAGCATGGGTTTGCTCCAAGGTCCACTCTGCTTCTCTGATGAGAAGTACCAGGAGCAACCCGCATGGCACACCGCCCACCGATGAGGGCCACCTCCCATCGCCCACCGAAGTGGGCCACCTCCCTGTGCGTTTCTTGGCATGGCGCCCGGCTGGATTTCCGGGCACTACTCAGCCCCCCACCACGAGTGTATCTACTATCTGGTATCCATAACACAAGCCTCGAAGCTTACCATGGAACTACACTGTGCTGCGTGTTAATGTGCCAACATATTTATTATTTTATTTATTTATTTAATATGTAACAATAATCTAAAAAAATACAAAGATTTTGTTACAAGGTGAAAAGTTAAGTGTCAAGATTATTTGAGATATTAACTTTTGTATTAAATTATAATTGAAACGATATATTTTTATTATTTTTGAAGTAGTATTTGTAAATTACATATTATGGTTTTTGTTTTATTAAGGTTTTTTATACGGCTTTTTTGCCATGTCTTGTCAAGCTTTTTCATTGGAATAACGAGATAAATTTTTCTTTATTCATATTTAACAAAATAATACGATAGAATAGAATAAATACTTTTTTTTAAATAGAAAGCTACATCGACTAGAAGTTTATTTTAAAACTAATTTTTTCAATCCCTATTATTATTATACTAGTATGGAATAGATAGACTATATACCTACTGTTACATACATATATTATTTTTTTCTAATTTAAACTTGACGTTTTGTTGTAGATGGTAGGTCCACCACTATTGAAAGTAATCCGAAGTAGTGATTCCCATACAAAATAACCAGTTCTGAACTTTTCGATTTCCAACTGTTCTTATGGGATTTTCCTATATTTTTTTTATATTTAAACCATCCCTGATATACTTCCAACAAAACAAAAAAAAATGTTCAAATCGGTTCAGTCGTTTTTGAGTTTTAGCGAGACTAACGAACAGCAATTGATTTTTATATATATGTACAGATGATATATGAATTCTTGAGATATCATGCAATGCATAGGTTGAAGGGGTATATATATATATATAAATATGCTATATATATATATATATATATATATATATATATACCCCTTCAAGCTTTTCTGGTATATTATGATCGCTGTATGTTGATCTACAAAGATATGTACCTATGTATGTTTGTATATGTGTATATTTATATAATAATTGTTGTTTGTTGTTTATACCTACACCGCACCTGATTATTATTATTAATATTTTTCACGTTCGAGGGTTTCTGGTAGAGATCTCTTAAAGAGATAACTTATCCTTTGTACCTATGGTATCGGTTTTATATTTTATATTATATATTTGCTTTTTTGTGGTACATAAATAAATAAACAAGGTTTGCTTAGGGGACTCCTTAACCATTCATCTGGGCCTAGAAATTATTTCCCAAGATACTACTACTAATACTGCGCTTGTGCAGAAGAGGTCCACAGTCCCCCAAAAGATGCAGTAGCGTTCCATCTGCATCCATACATCTTCTGCAGGTATATGCATCACTGAACATTAGGTTGAACATGTGCTTGTTTGAGCAGCAATGTAATCATCCCTTTTTTACGTCCCACTGCTGGGCTCGGGCCTCCCTTTAGTACTGGGGGGATCAGGCCATAGTCCACCACGCTGGCTAAGTGCGGGTTGGTGGACTTCACATGTCTTTCGAAAACTTGCTAGGTTTCTCAGACATGCAGGTTTCCTCACGATGTTTTCCTTCAACGTAAGACAAGTGGTAGGTAATCGTGTCGGAAATGATCGCACATGAAAATATCAGAGGTGCGAGACCCAGGATTTGAACCTGCATCTCTCGGTTTCCCAAGCGAGCGCGTTGCCACTGGGCTACCACTGCCTTCATTAAGCAGCAATATCCTGTTAGAACTCTTACTAATATGCGTTAAGTTTTATAGATACATTTTAACAAGATTTATTTAGAAGACAGAGGCCGAATCTATAGTTTTTAGATTTTTTTGTCTGTCTGTTATCGCATCACAGAAAAACCACTGGAGGGATTTTGAGGAAATTTGTACATATAGGATACTTTTTACCTCGGAAATATCTCATTCATTCACGGGAAAATATCTCATTTCTGAGAAAAAATACATAAACTGCAATGTAAGAGTATACTAATATGTAAAACCCTAAGAATTTGGTTTTTGGTCATCTGAACGCGGGCGGAGCCGCGGGCAATGCTAGTAGAAAATAAAGTGTTCATAAATATGTTGCAATATTATCAGACACATATCTAACAACAATAAGATATCTTGATGTTTGCTTTGCAATTGTTTCATGGGCGCGAAAAGACATGTAGTGTTGTTCATATAACTTAAGATTTATATCTAAAATGATGTACAATTAAAGTAAATATCAACAATATTTAATATACATAAGATAGGTACGTTTATATTTATATATAAACAAGCACACATTTTTTTATTCAATAATGACATAAAGCTAAAGAGTTTGTTTGTTCAAATGTGCCAATGTCTGGAATAATGAGTCAGATTTTGTTTGCATTTTGTGCTATAATACTAGCGAGTAACGCTTGGCGAAAAAAGTGGAGGTTTTAGAAGAGAAAACAGATAAGTGGTGATATCTTGAAAACCAACTACCTGGCGTGTTCTTTCTGGAACACCCTGTATGAGATAGGACATTTTTTATACAGGTATAAGGAGTTTTATTTGGGTTGTTATAATATATATTTTTGGATTTTTTGGCGGTTTTTTTTTTCAATCGACGTCTTCGAAAAGGAGGAGATTCTCAATTCGTCCGAATATTTTTTTTATGTTCACCGATTACTCGTAGACGCCTGAACCGATTTGGAAAATTCTTTTTTTGTATCAAATTTATTCGACCGATTTGTGACGATTGATTTTTTAAAAATCGCTAAACCCATTTCGATAAATGTTATTTTTTATCGAAATGGGTTGAGCGGTTTTAAAAAAAATCAACAATAAGTTATTTTTAAATAAATGGCTTAATCGAATAGGATATTAAAAAACTTTGTCATTACAAATTACCTGCTTATTACTTGTACACTAAAAATGGTCAAATAAAAACTTAATTTTTTTATAAAAAGTAAAAACCGACTTCCAGGCACTAAAAAGTAAAAAATAACTAAACGGCGGTCCTCATTTAGAATAGACACTCATAACTAATCAGATAATATTTTCGAAGTCGGTGCCAGCCGATACTAATCAAAGCATACCGACTTCGTTTTTTTTTAAGTTTTTTGATTTTCGTTCCCGACACTCGAATGCTTTACAGCAATCATGGTCACAGAAGAGACTAAAATTATGGACATCTCATGGTAAAAAAAATCTATTTTGGACGCTAGAAATTGGTATTAGAATAAAAATAGCTATTTCTAGTGCATTAATATACCTAGTTAATGAAGTCTTTGTATAGGGTGTTTCAAAATTTACGCTACAATAATTTTGATGGATAACACTTATCACTTAAAATTTTTGATTTTTTTCATTGAATTATATAGTTATACAGCATGTACAATGTACAGCATGTAAATTGCATATTTGGTACAAATATATGGTTCTGTTCTCGATCGTTTTGTATAAATATAACTCATGTATTTATTGAATTGTTTTTTGGACTGTACTGGACTTTATCGTATAATTGTGTTCAAAAAATCAGTCAAGTGCGAGTCTGACTTGCTACCAATGGTTCCGTAACGTGAAACATTTTTGTTCTTTTAGCATTTATTCAGTCATGCATCTCCAATAGTTTCCGAGTAAAATGGCTGTGATATACGGATAGATAGACATGACGAAATTATAAGGATTCCATTTTTGTCTTAAGACTGCGGAACCCTAAAAAAAATTACTATTTTTGAACTTAAAACCTGCGTTTTCTATCAAAATTTCTTCTTGTGTGAATTTTAGGACACGCTGTATAACCAATATTTGCTACTGCAAGTCTATTACGAGTACATAGTTACGATTCATCAAATATCATAAAGGCTAGAGTGCGTCATATACGTTTATGGTTTTATTGTTACGTACGTACATATAAAGTTTTCCCAACTCGGTGGTTAGACAAATTGATTGTTGAGACAGTAATAGGTTCGATTCTAGCATGTGGAATATTGGACGATTGTTGTAAAATATTTCTATGGTAAAAATAAAAGTAACTCGGTCTCAGAGTATCTCATCTTTATGACTCTAGAAGCAAAAATATAAGACTTTCTCATAAAATGCAATAGCCTTTACACTCGCTAAATTCGGCTCTGTCCCAAAACATGTTCTTACCTAACGTCGTTATTAATTCTGAGATAATTATGGATAGGACCTGTAATTAATATAAATAAAAAAAATGAAGTCGAACTTCTTTGGCAAATATCGCAAATAAATTGAAACAAACCAATCCATACTTCCATACTAATAATATAAAATATGCGAAAGTGTGTTTGTTTGTCTTTGCCATAATTTTTTGTGTGGAGATAGTTCGAAGGACATAGGCTACTTTTTACCGCGGAAGATTATCTCATTTCTACAGGGAAACACGTTATAATACAACCCAAAAAAATATTTATGATTAGAATTACTTGAAAATTGGTATTAATGCAATAAATAATTAAATAAATACGTGTTTCAGCATTTTTTGAAAATCATCCCATAAAGAGGTAAAATAGGGGATAAAAGTTTCTATGAAACCTACCTTTTTAGTTCTTTTGTAGTTTTAGCGCGAGCAAAGCCGCGGCTTCCGCTAGTATTATATAATTAAAAAGGCATATTACAATCATATATTTATAGAATATCATATACGGAAAGAATATTATATATTTGTCAGACAATAACAACGGTTACCATGACAACAATTAGTTATAATAGCTTTTATTTAATTTATGCACATTCATCCCACAGTAATGAATATTCATTTTTATAAGTACCTAAAAAGTTTAATTTTATTCCCAAGTTTGAAAGTTATTTTTTTCATTTTATTTACATAACATATTATTCAGTATTATTTTTCACTTCCTGTGTTGTGTATTCTATCTCATTCTATCGTCGGCTTAATCCTATATATTTATGTGTTTGTCTCTTTCTCGTGTCGCATTTCTGTTTAAAGAGTTTAAATGACAACGATTCTAAAGAAGTTTCACTTCAAAAAATTCCGTGAATACATTTCGCGATTTTGTCAGTGAGTAAATGAATGACAAAAAAATATAAACTTTTGATTTCCTTATATTTTTTTTTAATTTCTCTCTCTCTCTCTCTCTCTCTCTCTATATATATATATGTATATATATATATATATATATATTATTTTTTAAGCATGTCTTTCTTTGTTCACAGGTAAACCCAAGTATGTGAGAAGTATAGTTTAGAAGGATATAAGACATTTAATTCCTCATACAACAATGGATCCCGGTTACTTTGATGTAGAAAGGAAGCAAAACCCACGGGAAAAGGCTAACTTAATCTCAAAAGCATGTTTTTGGTAAGGGCTTTTTATATGTAACATAATAACCATCTACCCTCGCTTCGCTAGGCTGTACAGATTAATAAAATTGAAGTGTCTGTTTGTGATGTCAAAATAACAGCTTTTTACTAAATGTATATGAAATTATGTATATACAGTACTTAGTATTATAAGTAATTAGTACTTATAATTTTTGACTGTCTGTCTGTTTGTTCCGACTAATCTCCGAAATTTTTGTATTTTTGTAACGAATAAACTCAAAAACTACTGGATCGTTTTAGATGAAATTTGGTAAGAAGATAGTTTGCAATCCTGGAAAGGACATAGGATATTGGTTATTGCGGAAATCATTGGCACGAGTTTCCCATCAAGGCGAGGCGGATCAGGCCACATCCACCATAGACACGCTGGCCAAGTGCGGGTTGGCGGACTTCACATGTCTTTTGACAACTTGCTAGGTTCTCTCAGACATGCAGGTTTCCTCACGATGTTTCCCTTCACCGTAAGGCAATAATGTTGGAAATGGTTCGTATATGAAATATCAGAGGTGCGAGACCCGGGATTTGAACTCGCTTCTCTCGGTTTCCCAAGCGAGCGCGTTACCACTGGGCTACCACTGCTAAATATATAATCCCTCCACGACCGCGGGCACGCCTTAGTTACAGTTAACAATAGATTTCTTAGAAATTTAATTAATTACTTAGACATTTACCTGCAGGTGCTAATAGTCTAAAATAATTCTCAATACAGAGTTCCATGTGCTAATTACACACTTGCAATTTTTCAGGTACACTCGTCAAATTTTCGCGAAGGGGCGAAAAGGACAGCTCAATATATCAAACATGTACAGGTAATAGACCGTTAAATGCTATAAGCTTTAGAGCAGAAAATTTTAAGATTTTCTTTATATGGGATAGTAGTTTTATTACTTTCTGACCGACTTTGAAAAGGGGAGGTTATTCAGTAAATGATATGCACGCTAATTGTAGATCGTATTTTTTTAATGAATAGCCGAAACATTAAAATACGTCCTATATAAATAAAAAAAATCAATTCTTCGGTCTAGTGGCTAGCTAGCTATACGGCTGCAGAGTTTCAGGGTTTGAGTCCCTGGTTGGGCCAAGGATAGTTATTGTGACAGTAGATACACATGAAAATTTTAGAGGTCGAACCTCTTGACCCGGGGTTTGAACCCATTTCACTTTTTTTACCAGGTGACCACTTTACCACTGTGCCACCACTTTCTATATCTATATATATATATAATAAAAATGTGTTGCTGTACTTGAGGGCGGCTGGATGCATTTTAAAATGTTAATAGTTTGAATGTGGCTAATAAGAAAAAAATATTTAGAAAACTTTGGGAGAAATTAAAAGAGAAGATAGATGCTTTTTCTATAGAATTTCTGTATGATCATAAAAATAATGAATTTTCTTGAAATTGATACGAGATAAAATGTAATATCATTATATCTGTACGTTTATTATTACAGATGTACACCGGGACATCGAGCAGCGCCGCGGGGCGATGTTATTGGCGAAAAATGGAAAGAAGAAGTGGGAAAACAAGGCATGTATAATTATCTCTTTTCTTTTGCGCAGTTCAGAGAGAGATAGTAGCTCTCTCTCTCTCTCTCTCTTCTAAATAAAACTACTTCCTCCGAGGTTCTAGGTCCCGATTTTCTTTTCAACTGCATTCGTAACGTCGGGAACCAAAAATCAAAATAAATCCGCGAAAAAATCCGAAAAGATAGTTCTATTTAAAATGTCAGATACTCGCGTAAGTCGAAGAAAGTTTATTTATTTATGTTTTTTTTTAATTTCAGGGAAAGGCAAGAAGCCATTATTAATCAATGCCATAACGAAAATATATGGAGTGAAATTTCTACTGTTTAATTTAATTTTCGCAATTTTTGACTGCAGTATTAGGTAAGTTTTTGAACTTAACACCTGCAGGTAAATTTCTAAGAAATCAATTAGATTGCTAAGAAATCTATTATTATTTGTAACGCCGGCGTGTCCGCGGTCGTTGAGGGATTAAGATGATTTTCTTTTCGAAAGACTGTATGAATTTTGATGAGATTTCTATTATTGTATAAGTATACAGATCAGTTCAGCCGTTCTGGCGTGACAGAGTAACAAACGAACATCCATCCATCCATCCTCACAAACTTTCACATTTATAATATTAGTATGGATTAATGAGATTACCCTATAATGTAATAGACATAAATTCGCTTCGCACGAATGCGTTCGCTGGTTATCAAACAGTACCTTATGTATTACTTCCGGTCATAGTCTATCTTTGTATTAAATTTCATCCAAATCCGTCCAGCCGTTTCGGCGTGAATGAGTAACACACACACATACAAACAAAATTTCGCATTTATAGTTTAGTATGATTATATGTTTTATTTCTGCATTTGTCTTCAGTTTTTAATATTCCGTTAGTTATCTTATTTTTATTTATTACTAGCGACTCACCCTCGCTTCGCTCGGGTTCGACCCTGGGTTGATTCTCCATACAAACTTTCATCTCCATTTTCACCCCCTTAAGGAATGATTTCCGGGATAAAAAGTATCCTATGTCCTTCCCAGGGTCTCAAACTATCTGCTTACCAAATTTCATCTAAATCGGTTCAGTAGATCCAGAGATTACCCCCTACAACCTCACAAACTCACAAACTTTACCTCTTTATAATATTAGTATAGACTAGTAGCTCACCCTCGCTTCGATCGGGTTCGCCTCTAGAACAAAAACAAATCAATCTCATAGGAGATATTTTTTCGAAATAAAAAGTAGCCTATGTGTTATTATGATGTATGAACTATATTATTCTAAAGTTTCATTAAAATCCATTCAGTAGTTTTTGCGTGGAAGAGTAACAAACATCTATACATCCAGATATCCATACATCCTCACAAACATTCGCATTTATAATATTAATATAGATTAAGATTATGTTAATGTTAGTAATAACAGTGGTAGCCCAGTGGTAAAGCGCTAGCTTAGGTAACGAGTGAAGCGGGTTCAAATCCCGTATCTCGCAACTCTGATATTTTCATGTGCGAATCATTTCTAACATGATTACCACTTGCCTTACGGTGAAGGAAAACATCGTGAGGAAACCTGCATGTCTGAGAGAACCTAGCATGTTTTTGAAAGACATACTCAGTCCGCCCGCACTCGGCCAGCGTGGTGGACTATGGCCTGATCCCCCTCGTATTGAAGAGAGGCCCACGCCCAGCAGTGGGACGTCAAAAAGGTCTGAATACAATCTTAGTAACATATTTTTTCAATATTTTTTTTAGGTTATCAATACCAATGTGCCTTGAAGGACTGATAAATTATTTCTCGCCGTCTCACGCGGGCATAAAGACGTATGAGGCGTATTTATACGCGCTAGGTGTAGTAGGGTAAGTGCCAAATTATTTAACTGCCTTGTTGGTCTAGTGGCTAGCATGTATGGCTGCACATCCGATGGTCCTGGGTTCGTGTCGGATTAAGTATAGTTTACTTGAGTTTTTCTGTCAAAGAAATTCTTAATAATTCTTAGTATTTTTTTTGTGTATTTTGTGTTTTATTTAAATGTATTTTTTGTTTTTTTTTTCATTTTTCAGTTTATTTAAAAAAAAAAGATTTTTGGTTTCTATGTAAACATATTTTGAGATATTTTTTCACTTTGCTATATTGCATCGTTTTACTAATAATAAGCTCATAAAAAGTTTTAATTTTAAATATTCTAGTCCTTTCCTAAGAAGTAGATTTACATTTAGGTCAAATTATGAATATTTTGCGCGGTATCCAATTTTTTTTCTAAAGTAAACGTAGCCTAAGTTATAACATCGACTATCTGCTAGTGAAAGTTCCGTCAAAATCGGCCCAGCCGTTTCGGAGATAAAATAAGACAGAAAGGCAAACAAAAATTTGTAAAAATTGTTTAAGTACCCTATATACTTTCATATGCATTATTAGTAAAAAGTTGTCATTTTAATATTACACACGGACACTTTAATTTTATTTATTTTTATAGATGAATATATTTTATTTTTCAGTTTTATGGCAATTAACGCGACTATGATGCATCCAATGTTGCTATTTCTATTGGATATGGCGATGAAAATAAGAGTGGCGTGTTGTTCACTTATATATAGGAAGGTAAGCGATTCTGCGACCCCATTTAGACGGGGGAGGTTTTGTTGGGTTTTAGTGGGTACTACTGGCTTCTCTAGCCGGTGAGTCCCACATAACTACCTGTATGTATGCAGGTGGTATGCGTAAATGCATTAACCAACATAAAATCTATACATATAATAAAATTGTAACTAAGCCGAATCTGTACATTAAATATTTTTTGGGAAGTCTTATTGAAATAAACATTATTATCGATACAGAGGCCGAATCTATAGTTTTTAGAACTATTGTCTGTCTGTCTGTTACCGTATCACAGAAAAACCACTGGAGGGATTTTGATGAAATTTGACATGGTTATAACTGCTTATCCGGTTCCACATATAGGATACTTTTTACCGCGTGAAAATATCTCATTTCTGAGAAAAAATACAAAAACTGCAATGTAAGAGTATACTAATATGTAAAACGTAAGAATTTGGTTTTTGGTCATCTGAACGCGGGCGGAGACGCGGGCAATGCTAGTACAATATATAGGACAATTATTTAATTATCTGTCTTTTAGGTTTAGTGGTTAAGATGTAACATAATTTAATAATAATTTTCATTGTAAATAGAAGACCGATTATACATAATCACTTTATACGATATTTTGCTTATAAGCCAGCGGAACTCGTACCCGCGACCGCTGGCACAGCGTAAGGTCTACTAGCAAGTTCATAGGGAACTAGATGGTGCTGTGTTAATATCCCAACATATTATATTATTATTATTAAACTGAGCCAAACGTGTCGTTAGAAATAATAATAATTTTAATTGGAGTCGGAAAAATGTCTATTGAGTAGTTTATCAGGTATTTTAATGCACCCAGGCTTCGAGTGAAGCTAGAATAAATCATTAGTATAATATTATTTCTTTTCCAGCTCCTCCGCTTAGATTTAACAGCTGGTGGGAAGGCCTCAGAAGGGCTGGCAGGTCACGTGATCAATCTTTTAACAACAGATGCCCAAAGATTCGATATGGCGAGTCTCTTTATGGTGGACCTCATAAGGACTCCCATAGAGAGCGTCATAATAATATACCTTATGTACAGACAGATTGGTGTTGCTACGTTCATAGGCGTGGCGTTTCTGTTGATGTTTATACCTTTACAGGGTGAGTTTGGTTTTATCTCTCTTTCTATTTCTCTCTTTTTTTCTATTTTCAGGGTTCCGTACCCGAAGGGTGCAAATGGAACCCACAGATGTGGGATGCTTAAAAAGACATACAACTGTTTATGTAAATGATTTTTAGCCATAACATTTAAGCTAACATAATAGCATTATTTTTAGGATACCTCGGTAAGATCTCATCTAGGTTACGTCATCAAACGACCATACGGACAGACAATCGTATTAGACTTATGAATGAAGTGATACAGAGTATAGAAGCTATAAAAATGTACGCGTGGGAGAGTGCCTTTGCCGGTATCATTGGTCAGGCGAGAAGGTATGTTGTTTTTTTTTGAAGTGTAGAAAAAAAAATTTTTTTGTTAATTTTTTTTTTCATTTTGTCTTAGTTATTTTTATTAAAAAGAGTTTTTTTTAGTGGTTACGAAAACTAAATTTAGTCTTTATCAATATAATTTTATAATGTGAATGCTCAGACTAAAGCATTATAATATAATATATTATATTATATAAACGGAGTCCGCCAAAAAAAATGTCAAAGTAAAAAAAAAAATAGTAGCGTGTTTTATTGTTGATGCTATTCTCGATTTTGCCATAGTTAAGTTAATATTCAATTTTTGAGAATAAAATATATTTTTAAGCATTCCTTCTCTTTCCATTGAAAGAGAGATGGCATTATATTAGCTTATTTTTTTCTTTATTATGATAAAATCCTTTAGCTATTACTATATTTATTAACATTTATTTTCTTATTACCATCAATCAAACAAGTACTAGATACACAATCTCATGCAAAAGTTCTCTCAAAACTTTCATCAATTGTGTTTAGGTAATTGTTCTAGTTGAAATAAACATACAATAATGTAAATCGAACCTTAAATAAAATTATTAAAGTTGTTTTCACAAAAAAATGAATTAAAAGCGCGCTCAAATCAAATGTTCAAATGAGCGCTCATTCGGTGAGGACATTTTTTGTCGCTGATTGTGTATCTAGTACTTTTTTGATCGATGCTTATCACTCAGTATACAAACAACAATGTCATTTGTATACTATTTTAAAACATCATTATTTGGCTTCAAGTTCAGTTCTATGACACTCTGTCTATATTATTCCTTAGTTTGAGTGTTATAACGTTCAAATAATGTTTTTTTTTAATACATCAATGGCTTGTGCAGAAAGAAAAGTGATGTAAGTGATATTTTCTAATTTTCCAGGAAAGAAATGAATATAATAAAAAAAATGTCATGGCTCCGAGCTGTCATGATATCGTGTGTCAAATTGAACACCAAAGTCGCCATTTTCTTGAGCATAATCTCCTTTATAGCGTTCAAAAATGAACTGACTGCTGCTAAAGTGTTTGTGATTTTCTCATATTACGACATTTTGAAGTATTCTTTGGTAGATTTCTTGCCATTGGCCATTACATTTACGTTAGAAGCGTATGTTAGTGTGAAGAGGATGCAAGAGTTTCTCCTTTTACCGGAAGTGGATAATCAAGATGGCGTCGATTTGGTTAAAATTGATGAAGTGAAAGCTAATGGAGTGTTCGAGAAAATTGGCAATGGGTGAGTTTGTTTTTATATTATTTTTGTTAAATGTGAGGATTTATAAAATTTTGGTTTTGAATATGTACATATATGTAGATGGAGGCTCTTAGTAAGGATGATTTTTCTGATTTAAATCACAAATGTCATACCAACAGCTTGTTTTAACAAAGTGCCCATAGATTATGCCTATAACTTTCCTATATCTTTCTATTGGTGAAAACCATATCAAAATCCGTACAGTAGTTTCTGAAATAAACAAATACAAACAAAATTTATAATATGTATTGAAAATTTCTATCAAAATTATGTCGCCATTTATAGACTATTTTCCTTTCATGTCGTCTTCATATAGAAAATAATATGATATAAATAAGTGAATGTTCTTTCCATAATTATTTTATACGGTCAAGATTTTTTTAGGCAAGTGTCTTTTAAATATGTATAATATGTTTTGTACTTTTTGTACCAGTTACAAATTATACCAACTCGTGTTTTCCCTGTCTTCGACATTCGATCATAATCATTATTGACAATTTGAGGAAAACATATAGGTAAGGAAACCGAGTGAAGCGGGTTCAAATCCCGGGTCTCGCACCTCTGATATTTTCATGTGCGATTCATTTCAACATGATTTCCACTTGTCTTACGGTGAAGGAAAACATTGAAGAAACCCATACTTGGCCAGCGTGGTGGACTATGGCCTGATTCTTCTCGTACTGAAAGGTTGGCCCACCCCCAGCAGTGGGACGTTAAAATTGGGCTAAATACAATTATGTTTTCAGCCAACAAGCCTTCATCAAATCGGAAACGAACCTAGAAAACCTGAAACCATCAGTTTTAGTGAGTCTCAAAGACTATACAGCACATTGGAAAAGTGAAAATAAGGAAGATAATAAAGTACCCGCTTTAAGTGATATTAATTTAAATGTAAGTATGTTCTTAAAAAATATTTTTTATTTTTTTTTTGTTTAGTTAAATAAAGTTGGGTACAATGTTTTTTTTAAATGTTGTAAAAATTTTTTGTCAGGTTTTTTTGTTTCTCTCTTTTTTATGTAACTGTTTTATAGTTGAAGGGATTAAGATTTTGTACCAAATATTTTTTTTTGTCATTATTTATTAAGATTAAGACATTGAAATATAAAAAAATGTTATAAAAATCAACATATCGAATAAATATTAAATATGCGAAAATTGTGAAAAACATGGACACATATAAACATTTTCATTTATTATTAATACTAGCGACTCATTTTCGGTACTCGATATGTTAATTTAACGGTTAGTATGGATATCCCACGGGAATCGTATATTTTTCCGGGATAAAAAGTAACCTATGAACTATTCCAGACTATAATCTATCTCTGTGTCAATTGATCCAGATTCGTTCAATCGTTCTGGCGTGATTAACAAACATTCAAATGTTAGGAAATTTCCGTCAGACAAGCAGACACTCAAACAAACAATATTCCTCCACAGATAAAACCAGAATCCCTAACAACGATAGTAGGCTCAGTGGGATCTGGCAAGAGCACTCTCCTCCTAGCAATGCTAAGAGAAATTTCTCCGTCCGCCGGACACCTCTCCGTGCGCGGCATTCTGGCCTACGCTTCCCAGGACCCTTGGCTTTTTGAGGCATCGGTAAGAATATTACTGGATATCATTTTTTTTTCAAGGTTTTTTAACAACGCCATCTATTGGTAAATTAGTGTGTTTTAAAGGTAACTTATAGAAAATGTGGAGGTTTTGTCGTCTATAAAGCTGGAATGTTCAAATGGGCAAAACCGACAAATTTGCTTCGTGTCTTCTCCATTCCACGTGACATTCGAAGCCGTTGACAAGAGAATTGAATCAAATGGAAAAAAATCACTAAAACTTAGTGCTAATTTAGTTCCGCAACATTAATTTTCAAAAACTGCTAGTTCTTAATTAAACTAGCAGTACTTACTTCGTAATATAGTAAAAAGTAAAAGTATCAATATGTTATTGATTATTTAGTGCTGACGATATATTGATTCGTCTACACTAATTTATATTAGTATTATAAAGAGGAAAGATTTGTTTGTTTAATTTTTGTGTATGAATTTATTGGGAGACTTTCTTTTACTATACTGTATCTTATTATAATAATATGCGTGATTATTCTTAATTTTTTGTGGGTATTAACTAGAGTAATAAGTGCCTAACACTAGCGTATATGCTACTCCAGCACATGTATATGTATTCAGTACATGTATGTGTATGTAATCAGCCCTTTAACATCCCACTGCTGGGGGCGGGCCTCCCTTCAATACGAGGGGGATCAAACTATAGTCCACCATGCCGGCCAAGTGCGGCCGGACTGAGCATATCTTTCGAGAACTGGCTAGGTTCTCTCAGACATGCAGGTTTCCTTTTCATTTTTTTCGTCACTGTGAGGCATGTTGAAATCATGTTGAAAAAAAAATCGCACATGAGAATACCAGGGATGCGAGACCCGGGACTTGAACCCGCTTTACTCGGTTTACCAAGTGAGCGTATTACTTCTGGGCTAGCACTGCCTTACTCCGGTCCATAGTCTATCTATTTCTATATATTAAATGTCTTCCAAATCCGTTCTGCCGTTTCAACGTCAAGTTGGAACGAACGTATATACACACAATTTTTATATATATTTTATGCTTTTCAGGTAAGACAGAACATTCTGTTCGGCCAAGAGCTCGATCTTCGAAGATACAAGCAAGTGATCAAGTGCTGTCAGTTACGCAGCGACCTCGATATACTGCCGCATGGGGACAAGACGATAGTTGGGGAGAGAGGTGAGGACGTTATAGTTGGCTTTTTACTATCCTTTTTTTTATGTTGGGAAATCCATTTATGCACACCATCTGTAGATATACAGGTAGTCGGACTCGCCGGCTAGAAAGCCAGTACTACCCATTAAAACCAACACACCAACCACCAACCAACAGCCTTCCCCCGTCTTAATGGCGCGTCGCAGGATCGCTTACGCATTCAACTACGACGCCCCGACGGCAGGTCTGCCGAAGCAGACCACCACAACCACGGTCCACTCTGCTATCAGAGGAGCTTATGTCCGATCCCAGGGTGCAATCTATGCCCTTGCCAAATGTTATCAAAATCTGCTCAGAGGTTTTAGCGTCAAAAAGTTACAGATAGAGTTAGAAATAGATGTTTTTAGGCTTCAGTATATCCGATGTGGATATTGCCATATTAGTCACAGAGTTTTTTTTTAATCTTAATTGTAGAGACATAGAATTGATGTTTATTTTTAATTTATATAGGTATACAATAAGCACATGAGCGAATATCCCTAAAAAGACAAACCTTCATACAACCGTGTAGCGGTACTTGTGTGCGTTTTCTTTTAACGCACAGTCACGCTCAACGTTCTGATTCACATATATATTATACTGTCCACAGTTCGGAACTGGAAAGAACCGGTTTTGTCAACGGTTACTAGTTTACGTGAACTCTATTGCGACTTGTCATCCATTGTTTGGATATGTCGTAGTATATCTATCGGTGCGCGATTGTATGATGTTTTGTCTTTGTAGAAATACTTAGTACTTACTCAAGTCTCAAGAGTGTTCAATAAAAAAATTGAGATATAATTCATACAAAATATAGTGATTTTGAAGCCAATGTGCACCTATTGAGTTATAAAGCTGTAATTAATATGTTATGATACAAACAGGGGCATCTCTGTCGGGCGGCCAGAGAGCGCGCATATCGCTCGCGCGTTGCGTGTATCAGCACGCGGATGTTTACTTGTTGGACGACCCCCTCGCTGCTGTCGATGCTAAGGTATGTATATGTATACACAGACGGACATACAGGTATACAATATGCACTATCACACGTACACTATAACACAAACATTATCATACTTGCACTATTACATGTACAATATCACAGATGCACTATCACACTTAAATAAATATGTACACCTACACTCTAATAAATTTACATATTATATATGTAATTAAATACGTACTGACACACATATATACATATAAAATTACGTTTACACTTTCACACCCTAATCTATATGAATTTGCACAATCCCATAGCTGGGATAACTATTTATAATAAGTATTTATATAAAGTTATATATGTGTAGTGTATTAACTATCCGTCACCATTTAATTGCCTCGCTGGTGTAGTGGCTAGCATGTACGGCTGCACACCCGGAGGTCCTGGGTTCGAGTCCCGGGTCGGGTCAAATTTAGTTATTGAGTCATCCTGTATAGTAAGTCTCAGTAACAGCCCGGAGTTGGGAAGTTGGCGGTGTGACTCAGAGAGCACGTAAAGCCGTCGTCCTGCGCCGACACTCTCACTGGTCGTGTCTCGCGTCGTCCCACCGGAGTATGAGAGTGACAGGAATAGAGAGTGCACGTTGTGTCTGCGCGTACACGCGCTGCACTATAATATCTCCTGCGCAGTTGGCTAATCTCATGGAGATTGGCCGCCGTGGCCGGAATCGGCTAGGAGAACACATCACACACACACATTAACTATCCGGTATCCATAACACAAGCCTCGTAGCTTACCATGGAACTAGATGGCGCTGTGTGTTAATGTTCCAACATACTTATTTATTTATTTATTCTTTCAACAGGTAGCGCAAGCGATCTATGAAGAATGCGTGCGCGGTTTCCTGCGCGACAAAGCCACGGTGCTCGTGACGCACCACGTGCAGTACGCGCGGCACGCCTCCAGCGTGTGCGTCATGAGATCCGGCAAAGTGAGTTGTCAAAACTATAGCTATGCCATCGATAAAAAAGTACCTACTAGATACACGAACGGCGACGAAAAATGTCCTCACCGAATGAGCGCTCAGTTGAATATTTGAGCGCGCTTTTAATTGATTTTTTTTTTATGAAAACAACTTTAAGCGTTGCATTTAAGGTTCAATTTCCACTGTTGTATGTATATTTATTTCAACTAGAATTTTACCTAAACACAATTGGTGACAGTTTTAAGAGAAATTTTGCGTGGGTTCGTGTATCTAGTACTTTTTTGATCAATGACCTATACTAATATTATAAAGAGAGAGAGTTAAGTTTGTATGTATTGGATATTCTCTGAAAGTACTGATCCGATTCTGATAATACTTTCACCAACAGGAAGCTACATTATCGCCGTGTGCTATTGGCTATTTTTTATTTCAATAAAAATGGGTTTACTGTCAGAAATCATAATAATTTTAATAGAGGTCGAAAAAAAATGACCGTTGTCTTATTTTAAGGGTCAGGCGTAGTATTTATGTAATGTTATTTGTTTCTTTGTATGTTTGGTTCCTACAAAACGGATGGACCATTATTGCTGAATCGCGTGAAAACTATTTTCATTCTATTCATTTAAACTTTCTTCGGCATTGCCATTTATACATAAATTTAGAACTAATAATTATATTTATGAGCGATTTCACACTCGATTCCGGGTTATGCCAACTTCCTAACTTCGAACTGTTACTGAGAGATTCTTGATAGAAAAACTTAATAACTGTACTTGGTGCAACCCCAGGGACTCGAACCCAGGACTTCCGGAAGAGCAGCTATACATGTTTCAGAAAAAAATAACATTACAATCGAACTAATATCATGAGATCGTATATGTGCAATCTAGAACATGGTCTATCTGTGTTACAAGTTACATACAAAGCGGTTCACATATGATTGCGTTACAAACATACAAACATTTACATGAATAATATTAATAAAGTTAAAATAATATTTTTATGTAAATACAAAATTTGATGCAAATCGTTAGAGCCGTTTCCGAGATACACGAAATAAATGTATATATATATATATATATATATATATATATATATATATATATATATATATGTATATATACAAGAATTTCTTATTTAATATTATAAGATAATTATACAATGATAATATATAAAATATAGATACACATTTCCTAACAAATATCTATCTCTTCAAAAAGTATCGTCGACATGTGACGTTAGGTCAAACCAAAGAATAAAATTCAAAAATCGTAAGATCTAATTGTCCAAACACAAATTCGAACTTACGCACACCACATAAAGTACTTTTTTAAACGTAATAACATGCGTTTTAATTTTGTCATCCGAAAAGCAAAAACAAAAGAGATTCGAAAAAAGCGCACAATTTCAAATTGTGCACTTCTTTTTGAAGACACCTTTGTAACGCTAATTATGTATCTTGTGTTTTTGTATATCATAGTAATTATATTTATTTTTACATTATAACAGATAGTAGCTCAAGGGACGTATCATGAGCTTAAAAATGGCGTCTCAGAGTTTGAAAAATTGATAGAAATGGGTGAAAAGGTGGAAGAGGAAAAGTTAAAAAAAGCTGCAACTTTTGAAAAAGTGGAGACAGTTGTGAGTAGAAAAAATAATTTATTTTACATTAATGGAGATAATTTTAGAATTTGGATAATTATTATATCTTTAACTAACTTAGATGCTTGGAATTCAAAGTGTGAAGCAGGTTCGAATCCCGGGTCTCGCACCTGTGATATTCTCACGTGCGAATCATTTCCAACAAGATCACCACTTGTCTCACGGTGAAGGGAAACATCTAAGGATGTGAAGTTTGTCAACTAGGACTTGGTCAGTCTGTTCTTTCACGTTTAAACTGCTGAACGATTTCGATGAAGTTTAGCGAAAAAACTTGTTAAATGTAAAATAACACAATTCTCTGTAGAATTCAATGGTGAAATAATGTTAGTGAAATACTTGGTTTAAATGGACTTTTCGGATTTCTTCGCGGGTTTATTTTGATTTTGACCACCCGTTACTATATTTGAATAATCAAAAATCAAAATAAATCCGTGAAAAATTCGAAAAGATAGTTTTGTTTAAAATGTCAAATATTCACCATAAATCTTAAGTTTACACAAAATTAATTATAACTGTTGGTCAAAAATTTGTAAGTCATTTTTAAAGGTTTACGTTTTAGGTTCACGTTTTACACCTGCAGCCTGTATTAGCTTCCAATATCTATAATTCTTTAAAGATAATATTTCGGTCAAAATGTACAACTTACATAAAAAATAACAATATAATATTAGTCCCGCTGAGTTTCTTTCGCCAGTTCTTCTCAGGTCTGAGGCTTCTTCTTTCCGACCTGGTAGTAGACTCGTGACGTTCAGTAAACAATTATTGTAATAATTTAATGCTGAATTTGAATGAGTCGAGAAGGTCAGCTTGATAGTAAATATTTTTTTAAATGGCTTAACGATCCCCATTTTGTTTGCTAATTCAAATGTTTATTTAAGGTTTTCAATGCAATGATCACAACAGATTCTCTGATGGCGGATATTAAAAGGAGTGTTAGTTGGAAATAATATATTTCAATTGTATTTCATACATTTTGTTGATACGTTTTCAAGTAGTTTATATTTATCATAAAAGTAAAAATTGTTTTTACTTGTATAAGTAGTATTAAATATTTTACTAGTTTTAACTATATTTATATATATTTTTATTTTACTTATTTTTATTTTTAGTATGTTTATCATTGTATTTAAAATGTTCTTTTGCCTCTCGTCTTTCATTAGAACATTTACATTTACAAGTGCATTTAGTTACTATTAGTTTATCAATCCTCATCAACCAATTAATTCATTTATCAATCATTATCAATCTTTTCTTTTTTATCATTCTAGAGTAATTACACACTTAGTTGGAAAAATGTATCGACATTTTTATAATATTTTTTTATATCTTGTGCCTTTAATCTTAAGTCAGTTATAGAAAAGTAGTCTTATTCCGATAGTAATTTTAGAGTTAAAATCAAAGACAAATTATAATTGTATATTCTTTGTATAAATATATTGAACAAAAATTATATTTTAATATTTAATATTTTTATTCATATTTCTTTTCTAGGAACACAATCAAAAACTCCGTTCTCAAAGATCTATGTCTGAAGTGTCTCAGTTGTCATTTAATATGGATTTAGATAACAATTTGAGTCCTAAGTACGAAGGTGAGAGTTATATTTGTAAATTTCATATAATTAAAGACTGATAACGTCCTCTCGACCGATTCCGGCCACGGCGGCCAATCTCATTGAGACTAGCCAACTGCAGGAGATATTATAGTGCAGCGCGTGTGAGGGAGAGCGCAGACACAAGGGCACTCTCTGTCCCTGTCACTCTCATACTCCGGTGGGACGATAGTTTGACTAAACCATTGATTATGGCTAACCCGATATTAAAATATCGGCCATTTTATCTGGTCTGTCTATAATCGTAGTTTATTCAGTTATTATTTGTTTAACATGCTCTACGAGAGACCTAGCTCTCTAACAGTTTAGTTTAAATTTCATCCAAATCCGTCCAGCCGTTTGAGCTTGAAGGAGTTATAAACATACACACACACACAAATAAAATTTCATTATAAAAATAAATAAAATTGAAGTGTCTGTTATGTCTAAATAACAGCTTTTTATTAAATGTCTGTTTTTCTGTTTGTTCCGGCTAATCTCCGAAATGGCTCGATCAATTTTGACGAGACTTTCACTGGCAGATAGCTTATGTTATAAGGAGTAACTTAGGATACTTTTACTTTAGAAAAAGAATTAGAATTCCGCGTAAAATAATTAAAACCTATGAAATTGTGAACAAAATTGTACCTAGGGACGCATCCGAGCGAAGCGAGGGTGAGACGCTAGTTTATAATAATATTAAAATTAATTAAACATTTTTATTTTCAGGTGAAACTCAAAACAAAGGTTCTGTAGATTTTGCTGTCTATTTGAACTACATAAAGAGCGGTGGAGGATCTCTAACAATAATTCTCTTATGTAGTTTGTTCATATTGGCGCAAATATTTTATTCATCTACGGATATTTGGTTAAAAGAATGGTAAGTTCTCTCTAATAAAACTACTCTGTGTCCTGTTTTTTCTTTTTTCTTTTAATGTTCTTAAGTTGTGTCATCTGTTGATATATAATCTAGATATTTTATTATATGTTTATATAATAAAAATGAAATGAGTTTTCCTTTGTCACGATTTTTGCTTTGCCCAACCCTGGACTGGAACCCAGACCTGCGGCCGTACATGTTAGCCACTAGACCACCGAGGCATTTAAATTCAATTCATAATGATTATTTAATATTTATACTTAACTCTGCCAAAACTACCATTTAATGTTAATTTTCATTACAATTATTTTTTTTAAATCGTGAAGAAAAATACAGATTACATACATATTTACAAATAAAATTCTTCAATTCAATTCAATCCTTTTGTTAAATGGCTACTAGAATTCTTTTGTTAAATGGCTACTAGGAGTGTCATTTGGGCACAATTTAATTCGCCAATATCGCGTAGAATGGAGAAGACACGTTATGTATAGAATGAATGGTTAAAACGTAATATTTTTTTTTTTTTACTTTTTTTTAGGGTAAACATGGAGGAAGCAAACAGTGCTCAGAGTGTAGCCAGTAGAAATGCATCAGCGAATGACACACCACCATGTAAGTTATATAATATATTATTTTTATATTATTAATTTAATCAACTGTTTTGTTAATTTGTTTGTATGTTCTTTTAATATATAGAGGCTATAAGTTCTAATTAAGGGTAGTGGGGAGAGATTAAAAATTTACGTTGTTACATACAAGTTCTCAAAACGCCTGATTATTTTTTGTAGCAACGAATGGCGTCCGATATTAATACTCAGAGGTACAAAGTCGACAATTATTTTTTACTAGTTATTTATCCTCGATGAGATCCGGTTTGTTCCTGTCCCATATAGGTGTCTAACAGTTAGCCTATAAACTACTCCAGCTCATAACCTATCTGTGTACTGAATTTCATCATAGTTCGTCCAGCCGTTTCAGCGTAAAGGAATAACAAACATACACAACTACAAACTTTTATATTGATAACTAGCGACATTTCGATTTTTTTCTAAAATAACATTTGCCAAAGTTAATTCCTCATAATATTAGCTCTCTGCCAGTGAAAGTCCCGTCAAAATCGGTCCAGCTGTTTCGGAGATTAACCGGAACAAACAGACAGACAAAGATTACAAAAAAATATATATTTTTATCTTATAAGTACCATATATAATTTCATATGCATTTAGTAAAAAGCTTCTTTTGACATTACAAACAGACACTTCAATTTTATTTATCTGTATAGTTATTAGTATGATAATCTAATTCCATCCAGTTTTAAATCTAAAAATCTTTACAGTAACGTTCGAAGAGCTGCCTTCAAACTATTTCCATCTCACACGTGAGCAGTGCGTCTATATATATGCATCTCTCATACTCGTCTGTATGTTCTTCACCTGGAATAAACTCCTTGTGTTCTACAATACATGTATTAGAGCGTCCGTAGCACTGCACGATTGTATGTTCCGGTATGTTACCATTGTCAATCATTGTCAACCGTTATCAATCTATCAATTGTAAATTTTATCAACCTATGCATTTATCAATCTTTTGATTTTTATCAATTTTTTAAGTCTCAATTAATGTTCCTTTAGTTGACAGATACGGGTTTTTAAATTTTACTTAATTTTTTTTTTATATATGGATATTATTGTCTCTCAAAAGCATTTAATCATTTTTCTTTATGTTTTATTTAACCCTAGTTAATCATATTAACTAGCAAACCCTAACATCACTCGGGTGCGTCCTTAAGTACCGAAGCCCGTATTATGTTACTGCAGGTCACACCCTAACTGTATACTAAGTTTCATCTAAATCCGTTCAGCCATACAAATAACAACTTTCGCATACATAATAATAGTATTCTTAATACACTGATATACAAAAACTCAAAATGCACAATTAGCGTTTCAAAGGTGTTCTCAAAAAGAAGAGCACAATTCGATATCGTGCGCTTTTTTCAAATCTCTTTTGTTCATTGCTTTTCGGATGACAAAATTAAAACGCACGTTGTTTCGTTTGAAAAAGTACTTTATGTGGTGTGCGTAAGTTCGAATTTGTGTTTAGACAATTGGAACTTTCGATTTTTGAATGTTATTCTTTGGTTTGACTTAACGTTACATGTCGACGCCACTTTTTGAAGAAATATTTGTTAGGAAATGTGTATCTATGTTTTTATATCAATGGATTACTTTTATAATTAACCATTAATTTTCAACAGGGGTGTGACAAACGCGCCCATGTGGTTCTTCTACCACAACCCTTCAGGTCGGATACTCAACAGATTCTCAAAGGACATGGGTCAAGTAGACACCCTGTTGCCTGTCGCTCTAGTGGACTGTTTAGGGGTGAGCTTACATATATTATTATATTTGTATTATTTTGTTGTACTGTACTTATAATATTATATAATATAGAAGATAATTGTAGCCCAATGGTAACGCTTCGTTTGGGAAACCGAGAGAAGTGGATTTATAACCCATATCGACCGGAAGACATGCTCAGTCCACCCGTACTCGGCCAGCGTGGTGGACTATGGCTTGATCCCCCTCGTATTGAAGGGAGGCCCGAGCCCTGCAGTGGGACGTTAAAAAGGGCTGAATACAATACTTTATTAGATTTACGCAAATATTTGACATTTTATTTTGACGTTTGAATTCCAAGGTTTCTAATGCTTGTTGGACACTTATATACGCTATATTATATTTTCGTCTGTATTTAGTTAGTCAGTTCCAATGAGCTTTTTAGGATTTCGTAGCGAAAAATGAACTCTTATAATGTCGTCATGTCTGTATGCCTTTTTACTATTATTTGATTTATAATTGGTTGATTTATGATTGTGATTTAAAAAGAGGCGGAAAACTAAAGCTAATAATAAATAACATTTCTTCTCTTTTCTTCTAGTTCTTTCTAGAAGTAATCGCGATATTAGTGGTGGTGTGTTTAGTGAACTGGTGGCTTCTTCTACCGACTGCTGTAGTAGCTGTTCTTCTTCATTTGCTACGGTCTTTATTCTTGAATACGAGTAGAGAGTTGAAGAGGATTGAAGCTATTGGTGAGTTTTAATTTATTTGATTCAATATCTTTTATTGGATGGAATGTTCTTTTATTTAAATTAATCTCATAAATTCCTTCCCATAATAATGAAATATTATAATTGCAAAAGTTTGGATGAATGGATGTTTGTTACTCAATCACGACAGAACGACTGAACGGATCTGAATGATATTTGGCACAGAGATAGATTATAGTCTGGAATAGCACATAGGTTACTTTTTTCTCGAGAAAATAAACGGTTTTACGTGGGAGAGATTTATTTTTACTTTTTCACAGAGAAAAGGATCGACTATCTATTCCATACTAACCGTTTACTTAGGACGAACCCGACTCGCTAGCATTAGATAAAAGACAGTGGCAGTGGTAAAGCGCTCGCTTGGAAAACTAAGTGAAGCAGGTTGAATCTTTAGGTCTCGCACCTCTGATATTCTCATGTGCGAATCATTTCCAACATGATTACCACTTGTCTTACGGTGAAGGAACACATCGTGAGGAAACCTGAATGTCTAAGACTTGAGAAAATCTAGCAAGTTCTCGAAAAACATGTAAAGTCTGAATCGCACACTTGGCCATAGCGGTGGCCTAAGCCTCTGCCACTTCAGCTACATAGCTAAAATAATTTTTGAGGTTTCATATTTAGACAGTGAATAATCTTTCGCTTTTATCGGACTACTAGTATATATGCAAAAATTGTACGTATTATGTTTGGTACTTGTTTACACTTAAACTGCTGGACGGACATGGATAAAATTTAACAGATAGACTATGGCCTGGAGTATTACATAAGCACCTATATATATTACACACCAGAATTAAGTGAGGATAATAATATATAGGTAACAATTATTTTCCAGCTCGAAGCCAAAGCCTCAACCATGCAGCAGCAACCGTATCTGGTCTCTCAACGATCAGGTCGACTCGGGAACAGCAACGCACTCTAGCCCAGGAGTTCGACAAGCTGCAGGACCTGCACTCGTCTTCCTGGACGCTGGTGCTCTGTACGAACAGAGCCTTCGGCTTCTGGATGGACATGGTCTGCTGTTTGTACCTGGCCATCGTCACTTTCAGTTTCTTCTTCTTTGTTGGACAAGGTGAGTCTTTTCTATTTCCATCTCGCTCACACAGTTTTGCCTTGTCTACTTTAATCTATTACTATTTTGACATCCCTATTCAGTTCTCGCTCGCACATTATTGACTAATTATCGCCGTCCTGCTCTCATCTGCCGAAATAGATCGTTATTTATTACTGTAATGCCTATTGTCAATTATATTGTATTCTTCTTTTATAGACAAGCCGATTTTTTGTATTTTCTCACCCCTATTCACTTCTAGCTCGCACACTATCGCGGTTCTTTTCTTATCTGTCGATATAAGAAATTAAAAATAACAGTATTTAGTAATGTACATGGTCTGCTACTTGTATCTGACTAGTACCTCTTAGTTTCTTATTTATTGGACGAAGTTTTTATTTTTCTACATACCTAGACACTTCTCAATTCGATAATGTTGCTATACTACTATTTTGTTTATTTATTACAAGCGAAATAACCGCGCTTCGCTCGGGTTCGTCCCTAGGTTGATTCCCCATACTCTTCATCCCCATTTTCACCCCTTCAAGGGATGATTTTTGGGATAAAAACTATTCTATGTTCTTCCCAGGGTCTCAAATTATTTTCTAATCAAATTTCATATAAATCGGTCCAGTAGTTTCAGTGCTAATTCGGTACAAACAAACAAACAAACAAGAAATCTTTCCTCTTTATCTTATTAGTCTAGATTAGTCTATTATTTTTTTTAATAATATTTCTTTTCTTATCAGATACAATGGGCGGGAACGTCGGTCTGGCCATAACACAAGTGATCGGTTTGGTCGGAATGTGTCAGTATGGAATGCGGCAGACGGCTGAAGTTGAAAACCAAATGACTTCTGTAAGTGGTTTATAATTTTTCAACCGACTTCCAAAAAGGAGGAGGTTCTCAATTCGTCGGAATTTTTAATTCAATATTGGTATTTCAGAAATATAATTATTATTTGCCAGAAATCACCAGCAATTTGGGGAAAAATGATTTGTCCTGAAAACAACAGCATATATAAATTCTTTCAAATCAGAAGTAAAGTAACGATTAAAAAACTGGTCTTAATAATAAATTAGGAATTATTCTTACAAATGAACTTCATAATATGTGTTTCTGCCACGATGTAATTAAAAAGTTAAATATATTTTTTTTATCTCGGTACATATTTATATACTTTCTCTGGGACAAGGAATACCCCCAAAAAGCTACTAGGAATGTGTTTCTATAATATTTTCTACAAAAACTGATTCTCACTTCGCTTAGGTACTATTTATATTTGTAACGGTATATACAGACAATGCCATTTTTGACAAATTTGAAAATTAAAAGTTGCTTATATTTTACTCCAGATCACATTCAATCTGTGTACTAAAGTTCATACAAATCGCAGCCGTTTCAGCGTGATGGAGTAACAAACATATACACATACAAACATTCGCATTTATAATTGTAGTGTGTTAACATGTCACCAGGTGGAGAGAATAATGGAGTACACAAACCTACCCGCAGAGAAACCCGTGGAACCTGACATGAAGGCGATAAAACTTCAACATCCAAATCTTGATTTTGAACAATGGCCTAACCAGGGTAAGGAATGGTTCAATAAAAATGGTTTCAGAGAAAAAAATAAGTTTATCTTGTTGTATTTATTAGGAAGAGGAGTTTTAGGAACAAAGAAAAATTAGTTCAAATATGTGTCAATAGATGGCGTTATGCATCAATTTGTTATTTATTTTTGTGTTAAGTAATTATAAAAAAAATTATATTCTGAATTAAAAAAATTATGTACAAAGGAAAATGAAAAAATGAGATTTTAAATCAATTTTTCGCAATTTTACTGATTATTGTAGTAAACATTATAAGGTGAATTCATAGATGGCGCTGGTTATATTTTATGAATTGTTTAACAGGTTAAGTAGGTCACTGAAATTTGTTTTAATAAATGTAAGATAAATGCAAAGTACAATACGTTTTATTAAACTGTTCGATAGTTTGTTAAAAACATAACAGGTTTATTGGAATTTTAATTTTTAAAATCGAAACTTTTTTTTCACAGTAGCCTATTCTGAATGTTTTATCCTCTTTATTCTTTCCTTTAAAAATATTAAGTTTTCTTCAATTTGATACCACATTGATTATTTGTGAAGATACCATAAGATTTTTCGAAATCAATCAAATATAGTGTACGATTAATATACTCAATGATATGAATTGTATTCAATCCTTTATAACATCCCACTGTTGGGAGTGGGCCTTCCTATAATGCTATGGTACAGGCCATAATCTACGCTAGCCAACTTCGGGCAGATTTCAGATAACTTTTGAAAACTTGCTAGGTTCTCTAGACAAGCAAATTTCCTCACGACGTTTTCTTCACTAAAAACTTTTACTTGATAAAATACTTTTCCATTTCAGGTGAAATAGTATTCGAAGACGTATCCCTAGAATACGAGAGGCCTCCCAAAAACGATCAGCCATCCGAATCCGGGATAAAATTAGATGAGCCTAACTACGCTATCCGCGGGGTGAACTTCACCATACGTCCCGGGGAGAAGGTGGCCGTGGTGGGAAGGACCGGTGCTGGTAAAAGCTCGTTGATTGCTGCACTGTTTAGGTAAGATTCTTTTACGGCTCTAATCGCGTTATATTTATAAAAAACTACCTAACCTAACTAACGTTATATCTATAAAAAACCTAACTGTTAATCCAAAAACTAGAGGAAACTAGACACCATTTTAAATTGAACTGAAATGTTTGAGTAAAGTATATTTTGATTTCATTTGAATTTCACGCGAAACAAAACGTGTAAAAGTGACAAGCTCTCTAATTTTGCAATAATTATAATATTAACGTAATTCTATTAAACTTAGATAAGTGTGACAGAGAGAATTATCTAAGCCCTAACTCACCTTCTCTTTCTGAAGTTCGATTTATTTATTGTTGAGTATTGTATATGAGCATGTATAGCCGCAAATTCGGATGCCCTGAGTTAGGATCCCGGGTAGGACAAATATATATTAGCTCTTAAAAAATCAGTAAGAGTCCGGAGTTGAGAAGTTTGGCAGAACACGTGTCGCGTCGATACTTCACATTCACTCTCACCGCGAGTGTCGAAGTATCGTTCCATTGGACACACGAGAGTGCACGTTGTCTGCGTGTACACTTGTACACTATAACATCTAACCCCCTCTGAGATTGGATCGCCATGACCGAAATTGGTGAGAGAGACATTATGTACAGCTTTTTCTTTTATCAAAAAAAATGATCCTTTCAGACTAAGTAAGATCTCCGGACGTGTGACAGTAGACGGTGTAACAGCAGATCAAGCTGGTCTAAGAAGATGGCGCTCTCGTCTCTGCGCTTTGCCTCAGCGTCCTGCGCTATTTGCATCCTCTCTGCGGGATAACCTCGATCCCGAGGGAATGTACAGTGACGCTCAGATACATGCTGCTTTACAGGAGGTTAGTGTGGGATTAGATTGTGGTATAGCCTTGATCTAAATAAAAAGCGTGGGATAGGTCGGTGAGATAACTTAGATTTCAAGGAAATGTATAGTGATGGGTTGATATATGGTGCTTTGCAGAACCCCCCCAACGTGCGTTCACCTTGTCGTGGTGGCGGGGCTCAGTAGTAGTAGCGAAGCTAAGAAACGCACAGGGAGGTTGCCCACTTCGGTGGGCGGTGGGAGGTGGCCCTCTTCGGGGGGTAGTGTACCTTGCGGGTTGCTCCTGGTACTTCTCTGATAGCAGAGTGGACCTTGGAGCAACCCCATGGTTGTGGTGGTCTGCTTTGGCAGACCTGCCGTCGGGGCGTCGTAGTTAAATGCGTAAGCGATCCTGCGACGCCCCATAAAGACGGGGGAAGGTTTTGTTGGGTTTTAGTGGGTAGTACTGGCTGTATTACTTCGGTGAGTCCCACACGTCGTGCGTAAATGCATTTCCCAACGTTAAAAAAAAATGGTGCTTTGCAGAAGGGGAGTGTAGGATTGGGTTGAATTGGATTGTAAGATAGCCTTGATCGAAATAAGTGTAGAGCAAAATGCATCCCAGAAATGATTTTAGGAGTTAAGTGTGGGGCGATATTTGATCGTATAATGAAGGAGAAAATATTATCTATCACGTATATGGGCTTAAACTATTTGTTTCCTAATAGTATTTCCTCTAAGTTTTGCCTGCGTTAAAAACATATACATCTGTTGAAAAGCTCAGGTCTAAATAATAATTACTAAAACAACTTCACGCCATTGTTACACAATACCTTTTAAAGTATTACTTTAAAAGTATTACTTTATATATTACTTTAAGTAATATCCAATGTGACGTATGCTTCGACACAACACGGTCCAATTATGACATCAATTATCATTTCGATTTTTTTTTGCGGATTTATTCGTATTTTTGGATCTCGACGTTTCGAATATTTTACAACAATCATGGTCACGGGAGAAATTGTTTAGTTATCATTATACTTTACATATAATAAATTATATATCGAACCGTGAAGGAAAACATCATAAGGAAACCTCATGCCATGGCATGTTCAGGACATGCTCAGTCCGCCCGCACTTGGCCAGCGTGGTGGACTATGGCCTGATCCCCCTCGTATTGAAGAGAGGCCCACGCCCAGCAGTGGGACGTTAAAAGGGCTAAATATTATAACTTTGTATTTATAATTTCCAGGTGGAACTCAATAAAACAATAGAATCGTTAGCAGCAGGACTATCCTCGAAGGTCGGTGACGGAGGAGGTAACTGGTCCAGTGGGCAAAGGCAGCTGCTGTGTCTTGCTCGAGCCGTGCTCGCGCGCCGCGCCGTGCTCGTGCTGGACGAGGCTACTGCTAATGTGGATACTGAGTGAGTAGACCGGGAGTAGACCAGTAGACTGGGAGTTAAGTAGTAGTAGATGAGTTGTTTTGTTTATATCGTAGGATACTGTATGAGTGGGAGTAGACCAGTAGTAGACCAGTAGATTATGAGTAGACCGGTAAACTGAAAGTTGAGTAGTAGTAGACGAGTTGTTTTGGTTATATAGTATTCTTGATTACACGCGAGTTGATTAGTTGTTAGTGTCAGTAAGTTCTTTTAAGGATGATGTATATGTTTTTACAACGGGTAATCTTCAAAAACTTGTGTTGCTAGTTTGGAATAAATGTTTAACAGCAGTTGTATATTGAAGCCTATTGAATAATAATTAGTATTATTTTAGAAGAAAGCACATATTGTAAGTGATGCGATCGCGTCGTTCGATTGTTAGACAAAATTTGTATTTTTTTTTGGAAAATATCAAAGTAACAAAAAAGGTCTATATGTCGTGTAGCTAATTTTCCTTTGGCATTTCTTATATAAATTGAGGATTTTTTTCAGAACTGATGGTAGAGAATAATTGTATTTGTAATGCTAATATGAGTAGACATTTTGACTTAACCTATATACTAAAGACTATATACTAGAAGAATAATTATAACATTTACAGATTATAACAATCTAATATAACATTAAATTAAATATTTTCGTTGATATCGTAGGACAGACAAACATATTCAGAACACGATACGGACGAAGTTCGCAGACTCCACGGTGTTGACGATCGCGCACAGACTCAACACCGTCATGGACTACGATCGGGTCATCGTTATGGACAAGTGAGTGCTACATACTATATTAGAAAAAAAATGTTGGAACATTAACACACAGCACCATCTAGTCCATCCCACCATCCATGGTAAGCTACGAGGCTTGTGTTATGGATACCAAATAGTTGTTAACTACATATATGTACATATATAATTTTATTAATTTTAGAATCACTACGAATTGAGCCAAACGTGTCGTCAAACTATATAGGATTATAATTTTCTTTGCAATATCATGGGTTATAAGATTTTGCGTGGAACCCTAATTCTTTTTCCAAAATAAAAGTAGCCCAAGTCACTCCTTCTAACATCAGCTATCTGCCATTAAAAGTCCCTACAAAATCAGTCCAGCCATTTCGGAGGTTAACCGGAACAAACAGAGCGCCAAATTTTTATAAATTGATTTTATCTTACAAGTACCGTAGTAGGTAAGTAATTTCATATGTATTTAGTATAAAGCTGTTATATTGACATTATATACACACATCAATTTTATTTATCCGTATTGATAAGCTGGTAGTAGCTTCCTCTCAAATCAAATCGTACTTTATCCAAATAGACTTACAAGCTACATTTAGTGGCTAGCATTCTAGCCGCAGTTTGGTTAGTTCTGGGCTCGAGTCCCAGGTTGGGCAGAGGAATTAAGAGAGAGAGAGAGAGATAGTGGATAAGAGGACATAATTATTATTATGTGACAAACATTGCATTTGTTATATACATATTTTACTAGCGGTACGTTTTAACGGTTAGTATGGAATAGGTAGACTTATATATTACATATACAAAACAGGTATGATGAGTTGTTGTGGGTTGTATTGTAACGTGTTCTCCCGTGGGAACGAGATAATCTGCCGCAGTAAAAAGTAGCCTATGTCACTCTCCAGCCCTTCAACTATCTCCACACAAAAATCACGTTAATCCGTCACTCCATTTCGACGTGACGAATGACAAACAGACAAATAAACATACATTCACATTTATAAGATTAGGATGGATGTATAGATAATATATTTTTTTTTCATAAAAGGGGTCGTGTGGTAGAATCCGGCCATCCCTTCGAGCTGCTAACGGCAGCTCAGACCAAGTTAGACCAAAGAGCGGAGAATAGAAGACCTCTCCTTACGAAAACTCAGGTAAGTCTATGACACAATCTTTATTTAAATTTTCTGTTTTTTTTTTATTATTTTTTAAGGAAAAAGGTTTGATTTTTTGTTTTGAGGTGATTAATCGAGGTTGTGTTTATTTTGCATTTAATGTTATTTCATAAATTTTGCAAATTATGTTAATCTTTTATTTCTATTAAAGTTAATCTATTTTAAAAAGTAATGCTTTACTCCATATAATACATGGTGTTTTTAATTATTGCTAATGCCTTTAATATGATTAAAAAAATCCCATTTTTTTTCTAATTTGCTTATATTATATAACTATTTATTTATTTCGTTTTAGGCACCGCTAGCGATACCAGAAAACTTTACGTTCGAGTCTCGCCACGAAGAACCCGACACGTTCGTGCCGAGGGACAGAATTAGAACTTATTCAAATAGGTGAGCTATATTACATTAATCATGGCATAAATCGTTGTCTCGATACTAATTTATTCAAACAATCAATTTATCGAAAGAGCTTTTATAAGAAAAGAAGCTAGAAAAGTTGACTTTTAAATGTCATTTTTTTTAATAAAATATACGTTGTACTTCAAAAATCACAGAATAAATATTTTTTATCTATATACGAATATATATGTATATGAATCTAAGAAATTAAGGCTTTTTTAAATGGACGAAAAATTCTATACCATAAAGTGCAACAAGTATTGGTGATTTGAGCAAATAAGCATTGAGGCGTTAGAGAGTATGTATGTAAATGTGATAATCCACTATATTCACCGTTCCGGAATCTATACTATAATATTATAAACAGGTAAAGTTTGTGAGTTTGTGAGATTCTGAGTTTTTGACGTTGTAGGGGGGTAATCTCTGATTTACTGAACCGATTTAGATGAAATTTGGTAAGAAGATAGTTTGAGATCCTGGGAAGGACATAGGAGAGTTTTTATACCGGAAATCATCCCTTAATTGAGTGAAAATGGTGATGAACGTTTGTATGGGGACCTAGGAACGAACGCGAGGGAAGTGAAGGTGAGTCGCTAGTATGTTATAAACACAGTGGCTAAGCCTTGCTCCAGGGTAACGTAGGTCAGGTACGTTCTTAGGCGCCTAAGAGTAGCATATGTGCTACTCCAGATCATAATCTATCTATGTGCTAAATTTCATCCAAATTCATCCAGCCGTTTCAGAGCGTAGGAGTAACACACACACACACACAACCACATCCACATAACATTAGTTACGATTATACGTTGTTCAACAGATCGGAAGTAAGTGAAATAGAAGGCGGTATCTTCAAGACGTTAGTGGAACAGACTGGCGCTGAAACGGCCAGACTGCTGTACTCTATGGCTGAGGAGGTGAGTTTGAGAGAGTTATTATAATAAAAAATAACTTTAATATATTTATTTTTGTGTTTAATTTTTATCCGGCTCGAAGGACCTTATGTGTCAATTGTTTTTATTTTATTTTTTTAATGAAAATAAACTAACCTGCGAAAAATTCAACTTAAGTGTCTGTATATAAAGTATTTTTATATTCTAGATATTCTTAGTCAGAATACGATTAAAAGTATTTGGCATAGAATTCAATTTTCTTTTCGTATTAAGCCTTGAGAAAGAGCTAAATAAATATATTCAAATTTCACATCACTTAATTAGTAGTAATTTCTTAGATTTTCTTTATTCTTTTCAGAGTTACAAAAGAATGTTGGCTAAGAAGAATTCCTAAAACTGGTGCTTAAACAGAAACAAACGTACTTATGTTATTTTTTTTTATATTGGAGAGATTATACTGTACTTAAATGTTACCAAAAAAAAAAGACTTAATAATTTGAAATTATTATTTTTCCAGCAATAACCTGCACTCAAATATTTTGATTGTATTTTATAAATTATTGTGATTATTATTATTGTGTTAAAGATACTTTTACAATGGACATTTTTTCGTACTTAATTTTATCCGGCTCGAAGGACCATATTTAAAATATGTTATGCTGTCTTTTTAAGAATATTAAAAATGTTTAAATTATATAATAGGGTAGAGCGAAAAAAATGTGTTATTTTTTCTTAGCTTGGGAGTAGAATCTGTAGCTTATGTAAAAACATTTTTTTTTGAAATAAATATATATATATATATATATATATATATATATATATATATATATAAATTAATTATTTTAAAAATTAGTGGGCCACCTCAAAATGGTGAGTATTTTTTTTATTTCAATAATTTTGTTTTTTTTTATAAGCTACAAATTCTACCCCCAAGCTAAGAAAAAAAAATTTTTTTTTGCTCCACCCTAATATATATCGTTAATTCTAACATGTCAATTGTAGAGCAATTAATGAAAAAATAGCTAAATGTACACGTTATTATATTTATTTTTACACTGTATGAATAAACTGACAGGTAATTTTTTAGCATTTATTATTTTTTTAATACGTTTTGAAAAGAAAACTTGTTTTTTTATATTTTGAGAATATAAATATAAAGTATGTTGTATATAATTACTGTTCATACTTTACTTGAAATAAATAAAACAATAAGAAGTTACTTGAATACGTAATAATAGAAGACACTATAATGACTTTATATTACTATAAAAAATCGACTTGTCAATCTATTCGTTAGACCAATAGTGCCCTTTAGTTTAGGTGTTGTATGTTTAAATTTAATAAATTATATCAGTGCAATTAATAGGTGCATTTAAGGTGCTAAAATACCATTTGAACGTCTGTACAAAAGTGGCCTAACTCACATTTCTCGATTATTATAACCTTTAATATTCATACACACACGCAGTATTATAAGTACGAAAATTTATGTTTGTATGTGTATGTTCGTTAGTCTTTCACGCTAAATGGCGAAATGAGTTTGGATGAAATTTGGTACTACTTTAGTAGTATTTGGTAGACGACTGGTATTAATAAAAAAATATATCTTTGAATAAAACGCCTTAAAAAGCTAAAAATTATAATTACATTTAAATATGTCAAATAAATATTTAATATATATAAAACAACGCAAGTAATATATAAAAATATTATAATTTTTTTTTTGATTTAGGTCACTTTTGTATGGAATATCTAAGTTATTATAGGAGTTACAAAGGGACTATCTATCATAGATTATCAACTTGAAATACAACCCGTTCTATTGTAAATGAAAGTATCCTAACACTTTAGAACCAGTAACTCTACTGCCATTTAATGCCATTAAGAAGCCGGTACTGGCATAATAAGTTAATTCTTACCAGAATCCCCTCTTTTAAGTAAGTTTGCAAGAAAAAAAAATAGGTCACAGTTATAAAAAAAATAACGTAAAACATGACGTTTTTGGATATTTGGAATAATAGTTCCTAAAAGTATTCCTTTTATTTAAAAAAAAACAACCAATTTTGCGAATTATAGTATTAGATACAAAAAGCATTCCTAATATAGTAAATTTATTTATATGGAAGTGCCTCGCATAAATTATTTAAAACTACAATAATTGTATTTGTATATTGAATTTTTAGGCCATAGACTGCTTTTGAAGTGTACTTATATATAACTTAAACTATTTGTAGATATGCAGACTTCTAAATATCATAAGCAAATATCAAAATTTCAAAATTATAAAAATCTCAAAATAGGCTAAAACTTTGAACAAGTTTCTTGATACAAAGTTATAAAAATATTCATTGTTATACTATTATATATATATATATATATATATATATATATATATATATATATATTTATATATATACTAAGTATATATATATATATATATACTAAGTATTATCAGTGACATGAGGACACTTAGGTATGACCATGATTGCTTCACTGCTGGATCAAGTATATTTATTGGGTATTTCTGTCCAGAAATTCTCAGTGATATCAATTCAATTTGATAAGAGTTTGGGAGTGAAATGAATAGCGAATACACTGTAAGTGCTGATCTCAGTGAGATTGGGCGATATGTCCGAATTTTAAGTTTTTTTATCTTACTATATATTTATTTCCCCTAGACTATAAATATAGTTTAATATAACTGATACAAAAAAAAAAAAAAATTCACTGCCTACATTTTAAGAGTTATTGTATACATATAACCATGTAATGATTTTTCTTTATTGAATTTATTTTACAACAAATATTTGTAGTTGATTCTTCCAGTGTAAAAGTGGCTTAACTCCAAATTTAGAAGGAAACAGGCTTAATCTATACTAATATTATAAAGAGGTAAAGTTTGTGATCTTGTGAGTTTGTGAGTTTGTGAGTTTGTGAGTTTGTGACGTTGTAGGGGGTAATCTCTGGATCTACTGAACCGATTTTCAAAATTCTTTTACCAATAGAAAGCCACGTTCTTTCTGAGTGTCATAGGCTATATATTAACCCGAAGAATGAAAAGGCTTTTTCGTGGTAGTCGGATTTGCAAAGTAAGTCGGAGAAAAAACGGTCGAACGAAAACGTTTCTTACGAACGCTGCCTTAACGATGAGAGATATATGATTATGTTCTAGAGAAAAGTTGTAGAGCTTAATAATGCCTACAAAAAAGTCAGGGACAGCATATGTCTAACTTTTATATTTAAGCCACAAAAAGTAGTTTTTTATATTAAAAAAATAATTTAAATCGGTAGGTCATGTTTATTGGTCATATTATCAACAATTATGAATTCTTATCAAAATAAGTAAATTTATCGTCTAAAATGTTTAAAATAAAGGACTTTTCCCTTTTACTGCATATAATTTGGACAAATGGTTAAAGAGATAATACAACAATTTCGTAGGTATGGACGAACCCGAGCGAGCTGTTTGTCTGTTTTTCTCTTTGTACGGGCTTATCTCTGATTCTATTGGACTTATTTAAATGAAATTTTGCATGGTGGTACCTTATATCCCCGGGCAACATCTTAGATACTTTTCATCACGAAAAATGAAAGAGTTCCCGTGGGATAGTTAAAAAACTATAACAACTTATACAGCTTAGTACACAAAAACTACTGATTGGATTTTAATGAAACTTTACAATAATATAGTTCATACATGACAAAAACAAATCAGTTACTTTTCATTCCGGAAAATGAAACAGTTTCCGTGGGATAGTCAAAAAACTATAGTAACTTATACAGCTTAGTACACAAAAACTACTGATTGGATTTTGATGAAACTTTACAATAATATAATTCATACATCAGAATAACAAATAGGTTACTTTTTATCGTTCTCTCAGACATGCAGGTTTCCTCACGATGTTTTACTTCACCGTTAAGACAAGTGGTAATTGTGTTAGAAATGATTCGCACATGAAAATATCAGAGGTGCGAGACCCAGGATTTGAACTTGCTTTACTCGGTTTCCCAATCGAGCACGTTACCACTGGGATACCACTGCCTAGATACCTTTTACTTAAAGAAAATCTTTCTTTCCCACGGGAAAATACAATAACTGATTTTATCGAGTCCTCCCTAGAAACCTTCCGCTGGCTAAGCCTTAAGACATACATACATCAAAACAATATACTAAAAAATTGTAGGTCTTGAAAAGTCCTACAGAAAAGTTCTGAATAGTATATGTCTATCTCCTAAGTTACACTCGCAATATTTATTCTTATACCTATAATAAAACTTAGTCAAACGATGTGCGCGTTTCATGCAATAAGTAATCAACCGATTTTAACTTAATTTTGTATAGTGATAAAACTTAGTGTTCGGGTTAATATTCAGAATACCTTTTACGACAGGCAAATTATTCTTTCCCACGGGAAAACACAATAATTTTTCTATCGAATTGTCCTTAAAAATGTATATGGCTAACGTTGGCTCATCAAAACATTGTACAAGAAAATTATAAGTCTTAAAAAGGTCTATAGAAAAGTTCTACATAATATATGTCTATCTCCTAAGGTACACTCGCTATAACTATTTTCATTATTATATATTACTGTTTTATTTTACGTTATTTATTCTATCTGAATATACATAAATGAATAATAAAACTGTAGAGGTCGAATGTCTGTACATAGATGGTAGAAAAAAATGCTAAAAAACCAGTCAGTTCTCTTCTTACATTACGTAAGGAGAGAAATAGAACAAATCCAGATTTTTTTCAAATTTTTTGTTTCTCTGTCTGTTTGTCTGTTTGTACGGACTAATCTTCGATACTATTGAACCTATTTAAATGAAATTTGATACTTTTCATTCCGGAAAATTAAAGAGTTCCCGTGGGATAGTTAAAAAACTATAGTAACTTATACAGCTCAGTACACAACTTATGCACCTAATTTAGTAAAATTAGGCAAGCTGATACCTTATATTGCAGGTCAAACTGTTGGTTACTTATTTTTATCCCGGAAAAATTAACGGTTCCCGTGGGATAGATCTGTTTGCGCTTTTCTAAAGGTGAACCCGAGCGAAGCGAGGGTGAGCCGCTAGTATATTATATATGAATCAACAATTCGTTTTCATATTTTCTAAATGTTACAAAACCATGTAAGGTCACTTTTACGCTATCAATTTTCAACTAATTCGCGATACGAATTATAAGAGAAAGAAGTTTCATTCTTTTTCGATTATTTTTTTTGTTTATTTTTTATTTTATTTACAAGTAACAAATGCAGTTTTATTTCTTTATTCACCTCTATATGTCTATAGAAAGGTATGTTTTTTTTTCAGTTAAGCATCTCTTGTATATATTTTAATAATGTATTACGTGGTAATTATTGTGATATGTTACAGGAAACGTTGATATAAATAAATATTTATGTTAAAGTTGGTTATTTTTCTTTATCTCCTTCTTTAATATCTTCTACCCTTAGAACGAGCTCAAAGAACCATACTTAAAATCATTTTAAAAAAACCAATCAGATATCCTACACATCTACTCTTTAAAGATAGTAAAGCGTTATCAGTAAGCCAACTTTTTATTTTGAAATTAATCTTAAAATTTCACCCACTAGCAGTACGTAGTAATCCTAATTATAAAAATCGCAGAGTTCCAGTCGTCTTTCATATTAAACGGTACCGAACATATCTCGCAAGTCGACACTTTGAAGTTCTCGGCCCGCGTTTATACAATAAGGTAAACCGACACCTTAATATTTTATCATTAACAACTAATAAATGTAAGTCTGCTATTAAAACTTGGCTAAAGGGACTAAACTACACAGAAACTGAAGATTTACTAAAAGTAATAACTTGATACTGATAAGATGCCATAACCTCAGGATACACACATACTCACACACACACTCACACATACTCACACACACACACACACACACACACCCACACGCTCTCAAACTTACTTTTAAGTTATTATATTGGATTCCTAAAAATAATGTATAACTTAATTATCATTGTCTTAATATTTTATTATTATTTTTATTATATACTTCTAGGTATGTAACAACTTATCTCCTTAAGCTATAGTCTTAAATTAAATAAGAGGGTCCTGTGGAAGGTTAGACGTGCGCGACACAGGGTATCCTAGTGCGTGCGTCTCAGCACTCCATTGCCAATGTTTTGTTAAACAATAATTGTTGCTAGATTAAGGAGTATATTTGTATACATTTTTGTTACCACGAATTAAATAAATAAATAAATAAATAAATGAATATATAACTTTACAAATATATGTTAGTGTAAAGGCGGCTGTTATAAATGAAAATACTACTCGTTGATGACACTCGTATATTTTTATCTCAATTTAAACTCTAATGACACATCTTTCAATTGCCTTATATATAACGACCAGAAACTTTAGACAGCGCGATTCAGAAAACTACACCTACAATGACAGTGCCATCTCTTGCAATAATATTAAATTAAAACTGCTATACATATACATTCTACACATTCCGCCCACCAAGGACTTGTCCTTTAAACAAATAATAAAGAAGAAACAGAAAATTAAATTAATGTACTACTTATTTACCGCCCACCATTACATATGGATGTAACAAATAAAAGTAAAATAACTCTAATATTATCACAATAAAACTAATCACAAATAAAGCAGTACATAAAGTAGCCGCCCACCCTGATAATGCAACTTGAATCATTTTGACTTAGTCAAAATACAAACTTTATTGATTGGGCGTTTTAGAAAACCACTTTTAGATTTTAGAGTTACAACTCGTGTCACATTATCGGGGCCAGGATGCTTTTTTATTATTTTTCCTAAAATCCATTTAGCTGGCGGAAGATTGTCGTCTCTAACTACAACCACATCTCCAATATCTACTTCTGGTCTCTTTATACACCATTTATTTCTTTGATTTAAGTTACTTAAATATTCTTTAGACCATCTGTTCCAAAACAAATTAAACATTTTTTGTATTAACTTCCACCTATCTAAACCAATAACATTTTGATCTATATAATTAACATCACTTATACCTATCAAAGGCTCTCCTATTAAAAAATGGCCAGGTGTCAAGGGAAGAGGGTCGTCTGGGTTATCACTAACAAATGACAAAGGTCGAGAATTTAAACAAGCTTCGATTTGCGTTAGTAGTGTACAAAGCTCTTCGTATGTTAAAGTACTATCCCCGGTTACTCTTTTTAAATGCGCTTTAGCACAACGAACACCCGCCTCCCAAATTCCTCCAAAATTAGGTGCACTTGGAGGTATGAAATGCCATTTAGTGGATTCTAATGTTAAAAGTTCTGCTATTTCATGTGGTAACTCAGATTTAGCACTATTAAACATATTTCGTAACATCACATCTGCACCAACAAAGTTAGTGCCATTGTCGCTAAAAAGATCTTGACAATGTCCTCTTCTAGCAACAAATCTTCGAAAGGCGGCAATAAAGCCTTTCGCTGTTAGATCAGTCACAACTTCTAAGTGAATTGCGCGAGTGACCATGCACACGAACAAACAAATATATCCTTTATAGGACTTTGCTCCTCTACCCGATGATACTCTAATATTAATGGGACCCGCATAATCCACTCCTGAAGCTTTGAAGGGTCTGCTTGGTTTTACCCTGGCCTCTGGTAATTGCCCCATAAGTTGGGTTGTTACTGCTTTAGAGTACCTTAAGCAAGTTGTGCATGTCCTATAATATTGTTTGACTATATCACGTGCTCTCACTATCCAAAAGTTAGATCTCAAAAAATTCATCATTAATTGAGGCCCGCCATGAAGTGTCTTCTTATGAGCATCTGCGACTATCAGCTGACTTAAATGATTTTTATTTGGCATAATAATTGGATGTTTTTGATCAAAGCTCACTTCTGCTTGGCTAATGCGTCCACCAACTCTTAATATCCTATTTTTGTCTAAAAATGGATAAAGTGAAAGTAACTTGCTCCGTTTTGAGACACAACCCTTTTTTTGTAGTGAAATAATTTCGTCGCTAAACTCATACTCCTGAACTTGTCTAATACAAAGTTCCATAGTTTTATTCATCTCATCAGTTGTAGCGTATTTAGGATAAGCAGATCTATCTTTTAACGGTAACTTTACTTTAAGGAACCTCCGACATATGGATATGACTTTTAACATTTTATTTAAATCTGAGAATTTCATCCACTCAAAACTGCATTCTGTGACCTTCGTGGTAAATGATTTAACCTTCTCTTCCTCGTGAGTATCACCTATAATTGGATTTTCAAGATTAATGATTGATTTTGCTAGCCACTCAGGACCGTTCCACCAGAGTGAATAACTGCTTAATTCGGTCGGCTTGAGACCTCTCGATGCACAATCAGCGGGATTCGTCTGAGTTGATACGTGTCGCCAATGCTCAAAATCTAAGATTGTATGAATGTGTGATACTCTGTTACTTACATAAGTAGCCCACCGACTTACCGGCCCTCGTAACCATGCCAATACTACCATAGAATCAGTCCAGGCATATAAATCTTGTTTCATTACGCCCATTACTTGTGATACCTCATGTATTAATTTAGCAGCTAATACTGCTCCACAAAGTTCTAACCTGGGAATAGACACTTCTTTTTCAATAGGCGCTACTTTAGTTTTTGCAGTCACAAGTCTAACGTAAATTTGGTTGTTCTTGTCAATCACTTTGAGATACACAGCAGCTGCATAAGCAACACTTGACGCATCTGAAAATGCATGTAACTCTAACTTAGATCTCTTGGTTGAGCAAAGCCATCGGGGTATTAAAATATGTTTAATATGAGTTAATTCTTGTCTGTATTTAAGCCATTCTGCCAAAAGTTCACTCGGTAACTCATTATCCCAATCCAGGTGTGATTTCCATAATTTTTGTATAAAAATTTTAGCAGTAATTACTACAGGTGCAATCCATCCAATAGGGTCATATAATCGCGCAATATCTGATAGAACATTTCGTTTTGTAACCGGTTGTGTAGGTTCAGGTAAATTAACTATATACTCAAAATTGTCTGTAAGTCTGTTCCAACAAATACCCAATACTTTGACCATATTATCTTCTTTGATATATATCGCGTTCTCTGTGTTTAACTTCTCTGCTTTAATGTGATTTAAAAGCGATTGATTATTACTACTCCACTTTTGCACTTGAAAACCTCCCGCACTCATTAATTTACTCATTTCCTCATAAATTTGTATCGCTTCCCACTCTTCTTCACACCCAGTCATTAAATCGTCTACATAAAAATCTCGTTTTGTAATCTGTGCTGCTAATGGGTAATTCTCGCTTTCTAATTCGGCTAATGTTTGTAAAGTCTTTACTGCAAGATAAGGTGCGCAGGCGGTTCCAAAGGTTAATGTCAATAGTTTGTGATGTTGAATTGGTAAATCAGGGCTAGCTCTCCATACAATTCGTTGAAAATTGGTATCCATATTATGCACATACACTTGCCTGTACATCTTTACTAAATCTGCAACAATACATATAGGGTGCTGCCGCCATCTGAGTAAAAGATGTCGTAAGTCTTGTTGGAGTTTTGGCCCTATAAGTAGATCATCATTCAATGACACGTTATTGATTCCTTTACTGGAGGCATTGAAAACAACACGCACTTTTGTTGTCTCCCTATCGTCTCTGATAACTGCATGATGTGGAAGATATACAGCTGAAGGATTATCTACATCCTCACTTTCGACTAGCCTCATATGATTTAAAGCGGTATACTCTTCAAGAACTTTACTATACTCATTTAAAAGTTTAGGGTTTTTACATAATCTTCTCTCTAATGAAATTAGTTTTCTCGTAGCTATCTCACATGATCGACCATATTGACTCTGGGGATTATCTGTTCTAAATGGTAATCTTACTACAAACCTCCCATCTTTACGTCTCGATGTTGTCTCAGTATAGAATTGCTCACAGCGTTGTTCCTCTTTAGTTAATTTTTTCTCGATACTATTCGGCTCGTTCTCTATCTCCCAAAACTTTTTTAGCAACTCATCTTCTTTAACTTGAACATGTAAAGTAACAACATTATCATCACCAGATTCTCTTGACACCTTACCTGACAAAATCCATCCAAACATAGTATTCTGAGCTATTAGGTTTTCCGTATGGGCTTCTCTTCATTTCATTTAGCAGTATCTCTCCGTATACTTCTGCACCGAGTAAAACATCAACCTTCCCTGGAGATGCAAATCCTGGATCGGCAAGAGGTAAGTTTTTTAGCTCTAGCCAATCGGGGATATGTACTTCACGTGACGGTAATATAGAGGTAATTGACTTTAATACATAAGCGTAGACGCGAATATTTTTACCAGGATCGTGACGGGATTCTACTTCGATATTAACTGCGTATTTTATAACCATACTATGACCATCTCCCAAGCTCGACACCCTACCATTTACATTAGTACGTTTAAGACCTAACAACTGTACGGTGTCCTCAGTTACAAAGGAGGCTTGAGAGCCTTGGTCTAACAATGCTCTTAAAATATAAGAAGAACCGTTTCTAGAACTACTAGATTTTACAACAGCAGTTGCTAATAATACGCTATAAGTTTTTACATCACCTCTCGAAAAATTAGCTAATACAGTTGTCTCGTTAGATGATGAATTTATTTCACCACTAGATTTATGTTCTGTATCTCTCGTTGACTCAGTTTGTCTCGAATTTTGATATGTTTGCTTATCTTCTTTCTCAAAATGAAGAAAAGTATGGTGCTTTTTGCCACATTTTCGACATGTCGAATTTTGATGACATTTAAATACAGGATGTGTGGGCGCGAGACAGTTAAAGCAAAGCCGCTTATTTTGCACTATATTTTGTCTTTCAAGTACAGGTTTTTTTCTTAAACTGTGTACAGTAATATATAAAATGTGGACCGTTACACATTGCGCAAGTTGCTTCATTTGAACTTTGTTTAACGTTTACGTCTGAATAGAATGTTTTTGGTTTTATCACTTGATTTGCATTTCTTTGTTGATTATTATGTAATTTAAAACTAGTAAATTGTTTGTTTGTATCTATCATCTCTAAGGTTCTGAATCTCGTCTCTAGAAATTGTTCTAAATGTGACCATTTGGGTAGTTCCTCTGTTATAGTACTCAAATAGTTTTCCCAGTGTCGATGTGACTCTTGATCCAATTTTAAGACTAATAAATGAATAATCACTGCATCCCATTCTTGGGTTTTAATATTAAGGTTATTTAATGCTTTTAAACAAGAGTTAGTTGTGTCTAGTAAGTTTCTAATAGAAATTGCAGACTCATGTGTTATGGTTTTTTGTCCAAATAACATTTTCATAATAGAGTTACAGTTGTACCTTTTATTGTTATAACGTTTAGTTAGCTGATCCCATGCTTCTTTATAATTAGTTGCTGTAGTGGGAAAATTTCTCAATAGCATTTCAGGTTCTCCAGTCAAACTTGACTTTAAATAATGTAATTTTTGTACTGGCGTAAGTACAGAATTCTCGTGTATAAGTGACACAAACATATCGTAAAAGGATTGCCACTCGGTATATTTTCCATTAAAAATAGGAAGTTGAATTCTAGGTAGTTGTATCTCCGAATTAATCTCTTTCGTAACAGACAATCCATTTCCACTACCACCTACCTTTGCAGAGCCTGAATTAGCCGATGCAATGTATTCTTTAAGAAGGGCTTTATAGTTAATAAAAGATTCTTGAAAACTATCTTGCAAATCATCTTTAAAATATGATAACTGCGCTTTCTGCTCGTGTGTCACCTTAGATGCTATTTCCAAATGATTTTGATTAAAAGCTTCCTCTAATTTATCCAATGCTTCTATTCGTGCAGTTAAATAACTAATTTTAGCACGTATTTCAATGTTTGACTTTTTAAAATTCCGTTCCGCTTTTTTTAGTTGCTCAAATAACTCTAATTGCCCTTTTACTAAATTCTCCATTTTTATTTAGTGTAAAGAAACACAATATAGTATATTATTTAAATTAGAAATACGATCGATAAATACAACATATTTAACAACTTCAAACATCAATGTTTTGTCAAGTTCATAGAGTAAATTCACAAATATTTTACAAGTCCATAGAATAAAATTTCGAATATTTTACAAGTCCATAGAATTAAATCTCGAATATTTTACAAGTCCAAAATTTCAATATTTTTTTTTTTAAAGTCTTTAAAAGAACGAAAATAGTTTAAGTTAAAATCACTATTAATTATTCTAAGTTCGTACGTATACTTTACGCGAAATTTTGCAAGTCTTTTAACTGATTCACTAATTACTGAATTCACTGTCTTATCTCTATTTACTCACGGTTTTAGTTCCTTTAAGCTCGTCTTACCACTCGTGACTCTACACTCACTACACTTTGTCCTTCCTTTTCTCTCCCGGGTTTCGGCACCAATGTTATAAATGAAAATACTACTCGTTGATGACACTCGTATATTTTTATCTCAATTTAAACTCTAATGACACATCTTTCAATTGCCTTATATATAACGACCAGAAACTTTAGACAGCGCGATTCAGAAAACTACACCTACAATGACAGTGCCATCTCTTGCAATAATATTAAATTAAAACTGCTATACATATACATTCTACACAGCGGCCTTATCACTAAAGTGATCTCTTCCAGGCAACCTATATTATAAAGAAACTCATAGGGCTTATTTTTTTAATGTTTAAACTTTTTTTATGTTTTTTACTTTTTTTCGTATTTTTTCAGCAAACCCATTCATTTGATATCCATAACATGGGGGGCATATAAAAAACAGTCCGCCATTTTTGGGAGTCCGCCATATTGGATGTACAATGACGTCACGTCGCTTATTGTGTTTCACTCATCAAGCTTTTTCATTTGATATCCATATCATGGGTGTGTATAATAAAATAGCGCACGCTTCCCCGGTTTCTTATTATACACTTCCATCCCTTTTCACTCCCACAGATTGCAAGAAAACGAGAGAAAAGATGTTACACATAAAAAATAGTATGAAACATAAAAGTACTTTTTCTATCGATATAATGTGTTGATATTGTAGGAAACGTAAATATTCCTATTTGTAGCTTTTAACTCGACACTCTCGATGCGGGAGTCGTACTTGCAATTGCCGGATTCTTATAATAAAAAAATTCAAAATTTTATTTAGTCCCTGTATCGATTATAATAACTATTTAATAAGATTTTCCAGAAATATGTACAGATTCGGCTTAGTTAAAATTTTCATTTGTGTATACATAGATGTATAAATTACTTTTTCATTTAGCAAAATTTTTATGACATCGTTATAAATGTTTTTTTCATATTGTGGCCTTTGGGAACTATATGCTTCGAAATAATGTTATAATAGGACGTAAAAATAAATTAATTTAATTGTCAAAAAAAATATATGTATATACATACACACAAAGCTACAATGGACCATAACAGGTCGACGTAGCTAGGGCCGACCTCGGCACCACTCCCAATAAAATACAATAATAATATAATGCATACACACAAACATATATTATGTAAGTTATTTACATATTATATTCAAAAGGATATATTTATACATAATAAAAGAATATATCTATATAAATAAAATTGAAGTGTCTGTCTGTAATGTCAAAATAACAGCTTTTTGCTAAATGCATAAGGAATTATATACGGTATTTATAAGAAAAACACAATTTTTAAAATTTTTGTCTATCTGTTTGCTCCGGCTAATCTCCGAAACGGCTGGGCCGATTTTGACGTGATTTTCACTGGTAGATAGCAAAATTAAACGGGACGCACCCGAGCGATGTGAGGGTATGTCGCTAGTTATGATATAAAATATTGTTTCCAAAGTATTTTGTAGATAACACTAAAGCTTGTTCATAGCCGAAAAAGATACTGAACGTTTATCCATGTTTGCATATAAGCTACCACCACATAAATTTTCAGTTGAGAGGAAATCATTGCAAGTTTAAATTTTTTTCGTGTTCGAGCGACCAGATGACCTATAATCTACCATGTTATAGTCAGCTGATTGTTATCTTTCGTCGAGATATTGGATTAGCAATAATTTAACAAATTTTAAGGTAAGAGGAAATTATAGAATTTTTTTTTCGTGCGTGGGATGCTACCGCCGCTGTTCCCACGCACGGAGCCGCAGCTAATGTTCACAAAGCTTTATGATACAACTCTCGCATTCCACTAATTATCACTTGAGAGGAAATAATTGACCAAGTTTTTAACTGGCTCCCGGACTATACATTACGAGTATATACGAGTATGTTTATTAAAACAAAAATGATAAAACTCAGTTCATCGCCATATAAGAACATACTCGAAAAACATCTTTGATTTTTTAAAATCCGGTTATATAAATTAGGTGAAAAAATTAATTAAAACACAGAACATATTAAAAATAATTATATTTCATCCAACAATGCTCAATTCATAAAAACGATAACTAAAATTAATTTAGCAAACATCAAAACCCCTTTGATAGGAAGGACGAAATCAAAGGAAACATTTTTTAACAAACATATACTATATAACTAGTTTTCGCCTGTAGATCTGCTTATGTCTGCCATTAATTTACTTTTTTACAATAATTCTTACAATATAAGTTTATAAAAGAACAAACAAACAGTTTATTTATGATAGAGTAAATAAAGATAATGATGATGATTCCGGCCACGACGGCCAATCTCATTGAGACTAGCCAACTGCGCAGGACATATTATAGTGCAGCGCGTGTACGCGCAGACACAACGTGCACTCTCTATTCCTGTCACTCTCATACACCGGTGGGACGACTGCTCGACACGACGAGTGAGAGTGTCGGCGCAGGACCGACGGTTTTACGTGCTCTCCGAGGCACGGGGGTGAAACACCGCCAACTTCCCAACTCCAGGCTGTTACTGAGACTTACTATACAGAAAGACTCAATAACTAAACTTGGCCCGACCCGGGACTCGAACCCAGGACCTCCGGGTGTGCAGCCGTATATGCTAGCATCTACACCACCGAGGCAATTAATAAAGATAATAGAATGATAGTAAAAGTAGCATAAAATTGACTTCAATGTTTAAGTATTTCTAAAGGCGGCAGGGGATCTTAAAAATAGTTTGGTATTGTTATAAGCATTAAAATATGTTAAACTTCTAAAAGGAATGTTATTGATCACAATAATATAGTTATTCAATAATGGCGCCATTTTAGAACTAACGTGGCCACTACAGATAACAAATTATTTCAACTCATTGAAAAACGTAATTTATTTAACATTTAAATAGGTATATTATATTTGTAAATAAAATTTTAAAGTCTAATATAATATTACTGCTACGTATTATTCTAAAAAATACTTAAAATAAATTGTAAAAACTTTGCCATTAAACAATAAAAAAAAACTTTTCATACGTTTATCCGAATCTATGAATGAAGATTTTCCATATGTTCTTATATTTAAAAAAATGCATTGCAATGCATGCACGTTTAATATATTATTTAGTACACGAAACATTTTTAAAACTGTATTGTATTTTTGTAACTTGGCACATTTTGGCATAACTGTTAAATCAAGCCAAATAAGCAATAAATGTCAATGCCAAGCCAAAAGGCTGTGACAGAACAATAAATATATGGAAGCGACAATTAGATTGCCAATCATGATTGGAAAACCGATTTTTAAAAATTGCATGAAAGTGAATCTATAGCCGTGCTGTTCTGCGACTCCTGCGCACACGACGTTTGCGCTTGCCCCTATTAAAGTACCGTTACCTGTAACAATATTTTCGAAGTTAAGCAAAAATATATAATAGGATATATTTTTTATAATTAATAACTAGTTATATATTTAAAACTTTTATAATCCCAAATTATTATATTTTATTTATAACGTCTACTTGTTTAGAAAAGAAATGCTCCAGTTCTCAATAGAACTCAATTTATTTCCTTTATAGTAAATAAATTGAGTACATCCATAAGTATCTTTTTATTCAAATGCAAAAATTAAGATACATACCACCAAGACAAGCACCAAAGCTCAAAGCCCACGCGAGTGGTGGTAGCGGAAGCCCCAGAGAACTTGCCAACGCTCCCACCACTCTCACCATCATCGTTGTTAGCGGAATGTTATCTACGAATGCTGAGGCTAGACCTGACACCTGTGTAACAGAAAGTTAATTAATTTGACTATTATATGTGTTCGCTATGGACTTCAAAACGGCTGGATCGATTTTGATGAAATTTTCAAGACATCATCAGATTGGCCCAGCGGGTGATTTTGTGAAGTTTGATAGCGATCGGGAGGTTGAACGCGGACGGAGTCGCAGTTACTGCTAGTACCCTATATAAGTTTTAAAATTTTACGTAATTCAACAAATACGGAAAGAGAAGAGTAGGTTAGAATGGATATAGGCTATAGCACAGTGATAGATGGACTCACAGATGATTTCACTATGTTCTATTTTTATTTTTTGTTATAAAGTAAAAAATGACTAATAAAAGCTTCTTACTTTTCTATTTTGTTTTCCCATATCGGATAATCGAGTAAATGAAATGTATCATGTAGAAGGGAAGGAGAGGGTATGAACACAAAATATATATTTCAAGAATTTTCATTTCATTTTTTTTGAAATTAAATAATATTTTAGACAGTAAAATATTTACCCATAAAATAAGCATAAGTGCAACAGTAAGTCTGGATTCTTCTCCAACTTTCAGTATGAGAGATTCAGTGAGGTTGCCAATCCAGGCGATGAGACCAAGTTTTGATAGCACCTGAAAATAATAAAAGTTTTATATTATATTAATAACGAAAAAATATCCTCCTGACCGATTTCGGCCATGGCGGCCAATGTCACTGAGATTAGGGTACTGCAGGATATTATACACTATAGTGCAGATACAAGTGCACTCTCTATCCTGTCACTCTTATACTCCGGTGGGACGACACGAGACACGACCAGTGAGAGTTCAGACGTAGGACCATCGTGACACTATACATGAAGAAGAAATAACATACCTCCATCAAAACGAATAAAGCCGCGAAGAAGAGTAGAGTGGACCACTCTACTCTTGCCAAAACCGGTTCCAGGTCATCTCTCTCTGCTAGCAGTAGGAGAAGTAAAGCACCCAGCAGAGCTGTCCAACCCAGGGACAAGCTTTCTGTAAGAAATATTCATACGTGAGAAAGAGAGAAAGAGTAGAGAGAGAGAGAGAAATTAATCAAAGGTGGATATTGATAAGTATAAATAAGTAGATTTTAACATATGTATCTATCTCTTGTTACGATGAAAAATTGGTGGTGGTGTTGTTTGTTTATTTGAACGCGCTAATCTCTGAAATTACCATTTCGATTTAAAACCTTTTTACACTTTATGGCATATTCATTGAGAAAGGCTATCTAACATCATGTTATGATCACGGGTATTTTTTTATTGAATACCAGCTCCAATATAGGAGATACCTATTTCAAAACTACTAATTCTACTACAAAACATTTTTCTACACGCTTTCCTAAATTAACTAATTCTATTTTTGGCAAAAGTCACCAGTCGAAGACCTTTCAAACTTTTTAGTATGCTGCTTGCATGCAAAGTGCTCCCACTTTTATTAATTACATATTGCTATCTTTTTTTCTGTCGATATTGTCTCCTTTTCCTTTCTCTTGGTTGAGAAATTAATGGGATTCTATAAAAATAATAACCTTAATCTGACCCGACAATTTGGTTGGTGTAAAGCATTCGAAACGTCGGTAACCAAAAATTAAAATATGTCCGCGAAAATATCCGAAAAGATAGTTTTATTTAAAATGTCAAATATTCGCGTTAATCTTAGAAAGTATTACAAAACTAGCGACTCACCCTCGCTACGCTCGGGTTTGTGCCTAGGTACGTTTTAATTTTTTTGAGAGGAACCCTAATTCTTTTTCTAAAATAAAAGTAGCCTATGTTACTCTCTATAACATCAGTTATCTTCCAGTGAAAGTCCCGTCAAAATCAGTCCAACCGTTTCAGAGATTGTCCGGAACAAACAGACAAAAAATTTAAAAATTGTGTTTTTCTTATAAGTACCGTATATAACTTCATATGCATTTAGTAAAACGCTGTTGTTTTGACATTACAAACAGACACTTCAATTTTATTTATCTGTATAGATAATAGCACTTAATAATTATTACTTACGTAATTCAGGAATGGCGTGGAGGAAGAAAACTATCACCACAAAAGCGACGCAGATCGTTGATTTTATTAACAATTGTTTATCTCTTATTTGGTACTGTAACAAAAAATCTTATAATATTAAATGATCAATTCTTGTATATATATATATATATATATATTTAATTTAATTATATATATATATATATATATATATATATATATATATATATATAAATTAATTTCGTGTATCTCGAAAACGGCTATCACGATTTGTATCAAATTTTGTATTTAGATAAGGTTTGGGGTTTTAAGTTTATCTATACATATAGGTGTTTTTTTCTGAAATAACGCAAGTTGTCGCCAATCGATTATAAATGATAACCTACTGAAAAGTTCCCAATTCTCTTCCACCTAAACTACTGCGTTAAAACCAGTCATTTGATGAATTTTTTGTGTACTTATAGGGCGACCTAGATAATTCTTAGCCATAATTGTACCCGATAGGTGGCGCTGTATAAAGATCTAGATTTTTTAATTTTTCGACCAAAGTTGGCAAACTTCTGCCTAACTACAGATTGTCATCTGGATTTCAAAGGCAAAATTTTCTCAATATAACATTCATAGAAAAGATAAATTCCAATATTTAACTTCAGTTTATTTTTAAAGACGTGCAAAAAGTAAAAGTAAATACCTTCTGTTTCATTTGGGCCAATGTTGAACAGAACAGTGGATCGGTTTTCGATTTTCCATTTCCAGCCTCGCGTTTCAGAAGTGTAGTTTGCAATCTTTGTACCTGAAAAAATAATATTTTTTTGGGTTTTAAGACACGTTTGGCTCAGTTTGTAGAGACCCTGTGCTTGCTGTACTTGCTGTGCCAGCGGTTGCGGGATCGAGTCCCGCTGAGAGCATTCATGTGTGTGATGAGCACGAATGTTTGTTCTCCAGTCATGGATATTTATAATATGTATGTATTTAAAAGTTATATAGTATGTGTAGTGTATCAACTATCTGGTATCCATAACACAAGCCTCGTAGCTCACCATGGAACTAGATAGCGTTGTGTGTTTATGTCCCAACATATTTATTTATTATTTATTTATTATTAATTAATGTCGGAGGAATATTAAAACAATAAACAAGTGCCAGTCTTGCCAGAATTGCAAACGTATTTACTCACTTACGATATTCTTTTTAGTGTTCATTTAGAACTTTTTACTACCCACTATATTTCAATATAAAGCTTAAATATACAGTATACCTTCTTTTCCAACGCCCGCCGCACTATATCTTCATCTCGGGAGTAAGATGAGAGGGATGCTGCTGCTCTCTTCCAAACCCCTATCTCTTGACGCATCTCTAAAATCATAAAACATTGAAATAACTGGTCAATTGCATACTCAGAATAATTTCAACTTTTTGATTGACTTCTAATAAAACTATTTTTCCTAATTTTTTTCCGATTTTATTTCTATTTTGTTTTTTTCTTCCCTATTCCCAATATTTTGAACATGGTCATGGGAGAGACTAGGTCAATGACCCTTTTCATCAAATTTTTCGTAAAGTCTCAATATTTTTTTAAATTAACTTTTACATATAAAGTATGGGTACTTACCAACAATATCTCTGGGAACGCTATGCCTCAATTTGTTCATATCTCGAAACATAAATCTTAGTTGTATGTACGTCTGTACGCAAACTAACAAAATACCCAAACCCATGTGGAGAGTGAACGACGTGAAGTTTATATTCTGAAAGAAAAATATTTTCATTTAAATTAGCGATTTACATTAGCTTTGCTCTTTTTGGATTTATAATATTATATAATCAGTAGCACCACCTTAAAGTTTTTTACTTTATTTTTTTCTTAACATTAACTTATATATGTTACTCCAGCTCATAATCTATCTGTGTACTAAATTTCATCCAAATCCGTCCAGCCGATTCAGCGTGAAGGAGTAACAAACATACACCAATAACATACTTACGGCATGTAAAATTGAGGGATGACTAGCAATGATAACGTTAGGGGGATCCCCCACGGGGGTCGCCGCTCCCCCCACGTTACTGAATATCACCATCGACATCAAAACCGGCACAGGATTTAGTTGCATCACTTCGCATAATCTGTAATATCATATTATAATAACTTTAGTATAAGTCTATACATAGCGAGTGTTTACTGTGTTGGTCTATTGGCAAACAAGTACGGCTGCAAACAAGAGGTATTGGGTTCGAATTTTAGATTGGATTAGGTTTTTCTTTAAAAAAATCTTAGTAAGTCAGGAATTGGGTAGTTGGAGGTGCTTAACCTCCATAACTTGATAGCACGTGTCGTGTCGACCCTGCACATTTATTTCGAAAAAAATAACGCCGGCCAAATCCTTCATCTCGCTCTATCGATATATATATAAAAATCGATGCCCTTATGTATATGGACTCTAAAACGGCTGGGGCGACTATGATGAAATTTTCAAGCAATCTTCAGATTAGCCCAGCGGATAACCCTGTGAAGTTTGTTAGCGGTCGAAAGTTTGAACGCTGGTGAAGCCGCGGGTACGGCTAGTATTTTATATACGCCTGTTATCTAAACAGTACATGAAAATAGCTGAATTATATTTAAAAAATATATATTTACCGTATAGTAACCGGTGTCATTAGAAGGACCGTAGTAACATTGTCTAAGAAAGTTGAAAATATTGCCGTGAAGAAACATAGCGTGTTTATGAGAGGCCACGTTCTACCTCCTGTGACCTGTGAAATAACAAAATTAGGTTATAATTGATTTTTTTATGCCCTTTTTAACGTCTCACCGCTGGGGGTGGGCCACCATTCAATACGAGATCAGGCCATAGTCCACCACGCTGGCCAAGTGCGGATTGGTGGACAAAATTGATATGTTCAAAGGTATATAATATATCTATTTTAATAACTTCTTAAAAGTTATTAAAATTAAGAAGTTGTACGAGTATAATATATTCTGTGGAACTATAGTTGGAGGCCGCGAAAGGGTGTATGTACCAGTGGCGAAGGGTGACATTTTAGCAGTGGTAAGCCGTTCCAAAAATATTCAATTTTTATATAAGTATTAATGCAGAAAGAAATAAAGGTAAATACCGTACCTCAAAAGCCACGACCGCTAAATAATCAAATAGGCCAGTTTCCGCCAGTATAGCAACAAGGATCATCATGCTGAAGAGTAGCAGCAGGGTTTCCACATCCAGCCAGGATACCAGCTCAGGCAGGGAGGGTCTGGCTCCACTTAGTGAAAGAACTGCCAGTCCAAGGGATGAGGAGAGAAGTGCAGCTATTGTCCTGTTCACTATCTAAAAATATGGATATGATGTTGGGTTGATGTATTTCTGGAACGTTTTTAATTATTTATACTTGATGTTTATTAATAAAATTATATGGTTTCTAATATAAATTTGTTAAGACGACATAACAGACTTTGTTCTATCTAAATTTTATGTTTTTTGGAGATCTTTATGACCATGCAAAAATCCAATAAAAGGGGCACTTTTACTTTTTCTCAAATGTCCCAATTTTCGGGACAACTTTTCAATCTCCACTAAAACCTAACACAACCTCTCCCGTCTAAATGGGGCGTCGCAGGATCGCATACACATAGCACAGATATTTATTATTATAATCAATACTTACTTCGAATATAATCAAAATGTATAAAATGCATAGCAGAATGATCGCATAAATTATCCCATCTTCTTCGGACAGTGGGTCGAGCTGGTAGCTGACTGTTAGTGGCACGGTTCTATTACTTGTAGTGTCCATACGAAGATATATAGAGCTATCTGTAAGAATAAATATATAATCATTAGCTTTTTCTTTATTTGTACTCGCTAATCTGTAAAACTAACAAATTTGAAAAATTCCTGCATTTATTATTAATCCAGATCTATCTGTGTCTGTTTGTATAAAACTATTTATTTACTAAATGTCATTCAAATCCGTACAGCTGTTTCAGAGTAAAGGAGTAACAAACATATACACAAAAACGTTTCTATGCGTATGTCTAAGAAAGTAAGAGTATTACACAAGATGGAACAAATAATAAATAATAATAAATAAATAAATGTTGGGACATTAACACACAGCACCATCTAGTTCCATGGTAAGCTACGAGGCTTGTGTTATGGATACCAGATAGTTGATACACTACATATATATAATTTTAAATACATACATATTATAAATATTAACACCCATGACTGGAGTACAAACATTCGTGCTCATCACACAAATGAATACCCCCAGCGGGACTCGAATCCGCGACCGCTGGCACAGCAAGTAGGGTCACTACCAACTGAGCCAAACGTGTTGTCAAATTCCAAGTTGATAAACACGTAAAATAATTATAAAAAAAATGTATCAACTATCTGGTATCCATAACACAAGCCTCGTAGCTTACCATGGAACTAGAAGGTGCTGTGTGTTAATGTGCCATCAAATAAAAAAATCTCTTACCATTTTTATTTTCTGTGAAATCAGAACTACTTGTTGAGTTGACACCAGTTGTATTTTTGATAACTTGTGGGCTTAAATACTGTTTCTGTAGAAATAAAGTTTTAGACTCTGCTCCGCTGGGGGAGAAGTCGATGACGTCATCAGGCTGTAGGGAGATGGTCCATGGAGTTGAGTCCTAAAAAATTGATATAATTGCAAAAAAAATGATTAAAACGTAATAGGTACATTTTAAAATTATTATGAAATTATAAACAATTACATTGTAAATAACAACACTTCCGTCACTCGCATTTTATTGTAAAACTAGCATTGCCCGCGGCTCCGCCCGCGTTCAGATGACCAAGAACCAAATTCTTAGGTTTTACTCTTACATTGCAGTTTTTGTATTTTTCTCAAAAATGAGATATTTTCCCGCGGTAAAAAGTATCCTGTATTAGTAGGTGTATTAGTTCACCCGGATAACCAGTTATCACCATACCAAATTTCATCAAAATCCCTCCAGTGATTTTTCTGTGATGCGGTAACAGACAGACAGACAGACAAAAATTCTAAAAACTATAGATTCTGCTTCTATATCGATAATAATGACTATTTCAATAAGATTTTCCAAAAAATATTTAATGTACAGATTCAACTTAGTTAGAATTTTATTATATGTATAGATGTCAAATATTCACGTAAATCTAATAAAGTATTTATGGTTTCTTTATGTTTGAATGCTCCGCTCCTAAGGATCGCAGCATGAGGTTACGTCTGCTATTAAGAATGTCTTAATAGAAAAACTAGATAGCCCCACTTGACCCAGTGGGACTCGAACCCAGGATCTCCAATACTGCTGCCGTACATGCTAACCATAGCAATTTTTTATATCCCAGAGATATGGAGAACCATAACCATTAGGTACATATTATAAACTAGCAGCTCACCTTCGCTGTTTCGGGTTCGTCACTAGTTAAAAAATAAAAACAAACCTATCCCACGGGAACCGTACATTTTTCCGGGATAAAAGTGTATGTGTCATTCCAGGCTATAATTTATCTCTCACACTGTGCCTTTCATCTAGATCCGTTCAGCCGTTTTAGCGTGATTAACAAACATCCATCCAAACATCAAAATTTTATATACATCTTATAATATAAAAATGAATCGCTGAATGTGTTGGTAAGCGCAAATCTCGAGAGCAGCTGAACCGATTTCGTTAATTCTTTTTTTAGAATATTCCTTGAAGTACGAGGATGGTTATTACGGAGAGAAAAATTTAAAACATTGCCTGAAAAAGTCTAAAAACAACACTTTTTTATACTCCCATACAAAAGATTCGTGATAATACTTAAAAGTCAATTTGAACTTTAATACCATACCATAAAGTTTAAGCGTTAGTGGAGAGGTTCCGTAAAGGCAAAACAATTGAGTGACGTTAGTATCGTATAAATATTAATGTCAATATTTGTCAATATTATTAACAAAAAAAAAAATTGTATGGCTAACGCTGGCTAATAACTATTTATACGTATCTAAAACGTAAACCCGAGCGAAGCGAGGGTGAGCCGCTAGTTTATAATATTAGTAAGATTAAAGTTGAGTTTATGTTTTTTCGGGCTGATCTCAAAAAGTAGATACTATATTTAAATTCATATAATTTTCATCGAAGAGGGTTATTATGTTATAAACATTTCGCAAAAATAATCTGTCGGTGTGACAATTATTGTGAAGGCGTTCCCGAGGAGAACGAGATTAAAGCAATTCGTAAAAAAATATGGTAGTCCTATGGTATCGGGCTCGCTGGGGAAACCGAGCGACGCGGGTTCAAATCCCGGATCTCGCACCTCTGATATTTTCATGTGCGAGTCATTTTCCAATGACTACCATGTCTTACGGTGAAGGAAAACATCGTGAGGGAACCTGCATGTCTGAGAGAACCTAGCAAGTTTTCGAAAGACATGCTCAGTCCGCCCGCACTTGGCCAGCGTGGTGGACTATGGCCTGATGCCCCTCATATTGAAGGGAGGCCCACCCCCAGCAGTGGGGAGTAAAAAAGGGCTAAATACAATAAAACATATTCATTCAAAAATTATTTATCAATAGGCGCTTAAACCTATAGAGAGAGAGAGAGAGAGAGAGAGAGAGAGAGAAAAAACCTAGGCAAAGTCACTGTAATCTGTTAGTATTCAAAACATATGTACAGTACTAAATCGCATGAGAATAAGCTCAGTCGTTAAACGACTGAAGATAATAGTGTTTACAAAAACATACATATAAATATTTATAGCGCGTTGTAGTAATACGCGTATTTTGCAGTACATTTTCCGTGTTGTCTTTACAATATCCTTGCTCTAACCGGAAGATTGATTTGAAACAAAAATTTAAAGTGACATAAGCATTCAGTAATTATTCTAAAACGTTAATAAATTAATAGTGAAACAAAATTTTTGAAGTTATATTAGAATTCAAAATATTTTATTCAGCATTAAATTATTACAATGTTTTTACTGAACGTCATGAGTCTACTACCAGTTCGGAAAGAAGAAGCCTCAGACCTGAAAAGAACTGGCGAAAGAAACTCTTATATTTCTTTTGGCGCGTTATGAGAAATGAATAATGACAGTGATTTTATTACGATGAGACACACTCACTCTCGCTTCGCTCGGGTTCGTCCCTAGCTTGATTCCCAACATAAACTTTCATCCCTTTTTTCACTCCCTTAAGCGATGATTTCCGGGATAAAAAGTATCCATATCCTTTCCAGGGTCTCAAACTATCTTCTTAATTTCATCTAAATTGGCTTAGTAGATCCAGAGATTACCCCCTACAACGTCACAAACTCACAAACTTTACCTCTTTATACTCGTAATATTAGTATAGATAGATAACTATATCTAACTACGAGTATCTATATAAATAAAATGATTGTTTCCTTGTACGTCTGTCCTCATTGCGTACCTAAAATTTCAGGAACTCATCCTCAGGGACGCACCCGAGCGAAGCGAAAGTCGCTAGTATGTATAACTAACTGTATATATTTGTACACATTATAAAATTGCAACTAAGCCGTATCTGTACATTAAATATTTTTTTGAAAATCTTATTGAAATAGAGATTATTATCGATACAGAGGCCGAATCTATAGTTTTTAGAATTATTGTCTGTCTGTCTGTGACCGAATCACGAAAAAATCACAGGAGGGATTTTGATGAAGCTTTGTATGATAATAGCTGGTTATCCGGGTTAACATATAGGATACTTTTTTCCGCGGGAAAATATCTCATCTGTGAGCTAATCGATAACGTAACTAGGGACGAACCCGAGCGGAGCGAGGGTGAGTCGCTAGTTTAGGTATATTAATACGTAATATAAAGAAATGAATATAAATATATAAAGCAAATGATCGAATTTCGAACAATGGCGATCACTAGTAGTAATAATTGCATAAAAAATATTTCAAATCTAACTTTTAGTTCCATAGATTAGAGCATTCAAACAGATAAAAAATAAACTTTTCAGTATTAAATATTGGCATAGATAAAGCAAACAAAACCACGATATGACTATAGTCTATGACCATGACTCATACAGACTTCAACGTTATAAATATTTATGATTTCAGTAATGTACAAACACGACGTGCCTACAATGCTTTACTTGTTACATATTGTGTAGTGTATCGTGAGGATTTTATTGAGTACTCCATATTAGGTATATGACAAACTAGCGAGTTAGGTTGCGCGTGCGCAACTCAGTTGGGTTTAGAAGTATGGGGAAAATGAAGTGTAGGGCAGGGCTTCAATAGTATTGTTTTTTTTTAATATTTGTTTTTTTTTCTTTCATTTTTTCTACTTTGCATATTATAAAATATATATTTGCACAGTATAAAATTTCTATATTAAAAGTAGAAAGATTTAATGAACCATATTAAAGATTTAATTACAAAAAAATGTTATTTTAAGAACAAAAACAAAAAATATAAAGTCAGGCGCCAAATATTTTCAAATTATTTCCAATCTATATATAAATAGGCAAAAGCAAAACAGTTTAGTACCTTTTTCTCCTCTGTTTGTCAACCGATTTTTTTGTTTAGTAGCTTTTAAAGAGCTTTATTGCTATCAATAAAAAAAGTTTCGCAGTCCTGTTAAGTAGATAGGTTAATTATATTCATATGTATATGTATTCAGCCCTTTTTATTTAATGACCCACTGCTGGGGGTGGGCCTCCCTTCAATACGAGGGGGATCAGACCATAGCCCACCACGCTGGCCAAGTACGGGTTGGCGAACTTCACATGTCTTTCGAAAACTTGCTAGGTTCTCTCAAACATGCAGGTTTCCTCACGATGTTTTCCTTCACCGTCAGAAAAGTGGTAATCATGTTAGAAACGATTCTCAAATGAAAATATCAGAGGTGCGAGACCCAGGATTTGAACCCGCTTCATTCGGTTTCCCAAGCGAGCGTGTTACCACTGGGCTACCACTGCCTTTTTTGTATATGTATATGTTTTCCTCAATTGTCAATAATGATTATGATCGAATGTCGAACACAGGGTAAACACGAGTTGGTATAATTTCTAACTGTTACAAAATGTACAAACTATACTATATATATTTAAAAGACACATCTGCTGATTTGAATTTACTACGTATTAAAACCTTTACAACGTTTAAATTGTATTTAATAAAGGCTATAAAACAAAAAAGTTTTATCATAATATATTTAGCCAATTTGTTTGTCGCATACACTTTGAATCGTTTGTTCTCAAAAGCAGAATCTTTCTAATATAAAATCAACATACTTAATACTAAAATTCTTCTTCTTAATAAATCTTAATACATAATACTTTAATTTCTAACGATATTATCCTTCGTGAATTTTATTATATTTTTAGTATAGTTTTAACATATCTATACATATAATAAAATTCTAACTCATTCGAATCTGTACATTAAATTTTTTTTGGAAAATCTTATTGAACAGTCATTATTATCGATACAGAGGCCGAATCTATAGTTGTTTTGAATTTTTGTCTGTCTGTCTGTTTATCTGTGATTACATCACGAGAATATCACTGGACAGTTCTATCTAAAACGAGCAGATCCATAGGAAATAACTTATTTGTTTGTTAACTTGTTGTACTAAAAGTACAAGTTGATTCTAACTTAAATATAAGGATACCTGTTCATCATCAGATCTCCTATGAAGCCAAAGTCGAAGGAAGTTGGTAGTGTCGTTGATATCGGCGTTGGCGAATGGTCCAGACATAGAGATAGAGACTGTAAACTCATTCTCAGATGATATCAGGAAATACTCTGTAAAAAATAAAATTGATGTTTTAAACAAAGTACTTGGTGGATCGAACTTCACTCGTCATTTTTTCGGAAAAAATATAAAAATTGCGTTTATTCAGAAAATACACGTATAAAGATAAACTTAAAAAATTAAAAACTAACACACATCAAAAAAATTACAGTCATATTTTGTACATTTTTGAAGTCGGTAAAATGTTATTTGATTCATTGATTTTTGTAGACGAAAGCTTTTGCCTGCGGCTTTACTCGAGTATTTTATTTATATATTAGAGATTTAACGTGCGTAGTAAAAAGCTGTTATTTTAACATTAAACAGACACATCATAATGCATTATAAAAGTATAATATACGGTATTTATAAAAACAATATTTAAAATTTTTGTCTGTTTGTTCCAGCTAATCTCCGAAATGGTTAGACCGATTTTGACGGCACTTTCACTGGCAGATAGCTGATATTATAAGGAATAACTTAGAATACTCTTATTTTGGTAAAAAATTGGGTTTTGCGCAACAAAATACGAGTACTTAGGGACGCCTTCGAGCGAAGCCAGTAATAAATATAAGCCTTCGCTAGTATAAATAATTGTGTTCGATAAAGAGTATAAAATAAAAAAGTTTTATCATAATATATTTAGCCAATTTGTTTGTCGTCTTACCTTTAATTTAAGCCTTACCTTTAATTTCTCCAGTATTGACTGCTGTGTGAAGTACAACGTCGTTCTTCTCTCGGTTAAGAAGTAACGACACGGTTAGAAGTAGCCAGGAGGCGACGAGTGCAGTTAGTTTTATCACGCGGAGGGCTTGCGCCAACTGTTGACAAAGAAAATCTAAATTGCTAAGTTCCAACAACTCAGTTTTAATTTTTTTTTTGCCGTTTTAATTTATTTAAATATATGTACATACTTAAAAACATACTTTATTCTATATATGTACATCTTACAATCTTACTACTATATTGTACTATATTTAAAATTGCCTATTCATATTATGTTTTTTATTATTGTTTTATTATGTTCTGTTAGAGTTTAAGTTTTGCTTTTTGTGTTTTTTTTTGTTTTATAATTTGTTTTTTATTTTATTTTTTTGTAATTCTAACTTAGTCATTTTTATTGTTGTCATTTGTAGTGTTTTGGCAGTAACTTTTGTTAAAATTTTATTATATAGTTTTAATGTTTAAATTATTTATGTTTACTCTACTTGTGACATATTTATAGGTGGAAACTTTGCTGGTGTGTGTACTTTTTAGTTTTTTTTGATTAATTTTAAGAATTTTGTCACTGTTTGTTTCCCAAAAATAAATAAATAAATAAATATGAAAGTTTGGATGGATCGATGTTTATTGTTTGTTACTCAATCCCACCCGAGCGGCAGAACGGATCGGGATGTTTGGTACAGGGATAGATTATAGTCTGAAATAGCACATAGGTTACTTTATATCCCGGAAAAATTTACGATTCCCGTGGGATAGATTTGTTTTTATTTTTTACTAGTAACGAACCCGAGCGAAGTGAGGGTGAGCCGCTATTACTATATAAATGGGAAAGTTTGGATGGATGTATGTTTGTTACTCAATCACGCTAAAACGGCTAGACCGATCTGGATGAAATTTGGCACAGTGATAGATTATAATCGGCATAGCATATAGGCTACTTTTTATCAAATAAAAATGAGGGTGAGCCGCTATTATGTACATATATAAAGCAAAATACAATTCATTGACTAATCACGAAGTTTTAGAAAGTATAAGTGCAATCATGGTCACGGGAGAGACTGATGTGTTACGATGTCTCACAGGTATTATATAGTTGTTATAGACAGCCTACCCACAAATAACAAAATGAATTCAAAAAATTGAAAACTGGCACCAAAGTACCTTACAATATTTTCTAACTTTAAAAATTTTTATAATTTTATTTAAAATGTCAAGCGTTCGCGTAAATCGTCGTAAAATTTCGTTTTACCATCGTCTTTAAGCCCGTATTTCGAGCACCTAAATTTAGGGGGCTTTTTAATATTTAGGTGACCCCTAACTGTCGGTGAAACAGAAACTGTTCCCTAGCAGCCCCCTAACCATGCTTAGGGGATCCCTTAAACTTAGGTGACGTTGGTGAAATCGGGCATTAGACTAAACAAATCCTGATATTTGATACCTAAATCGTGACCTTAGCATTGTAACTATCCGAAACTATCGAAAAATCCTGCTAATATTATAAATGCGAAAGTTTGTGAGGATGTATGGATGTCTGGATGTATAGATGTCTCACGTAAAAACTACTGAATGGATTTTAATGAAACTTTACAATAAATATAGCTCGTCCCGGAAAATGTACGAATCCCGTGGGATAGATGTTTTTGTTTTTCTAGAGGAATACCCGATCGAATCAAGAGTGAACCGCCAGTGCTGAAAATTTCTGTCCGTAATCGTATCTGAATTTATTCCATCAAAAGAAATTCGTTGGAAGTAGGCTTTTAAATAGAGGAAAAGGAACAAGATATGAGGAAGAACATGATGAGAAACCCTGTCTGTTTCAAAAAACTGAACTCTACGTACTGGTCAGATATGTGAAACCCACCAAATCGCAGTCAGCGTGGTGGGTCATTGTCTAATTCTCCTTACATTTAACTCTGTAGAGGTCTGTTAAAATGGCTCACACAAAACTTATATTACCATTTTGTTGGAGAACAACAAACACACATCTATACATGTAATAAAACTGTAACCAAGCCGAATCTGTACATTAGACATATTTTGGAAAATCTTATTGAAATAAACATTATTATCAATAAATAGGTCGAATCTATAGTTTTTAGAATTTTTGTCTATCTATCTGTCTGTCTGTCTGTATGTTACCGCATCACAGAAAAACCACTGGAGGGATTTTGATTTGGTATGGTGATAGCTGATTATCCGGGTTAACATATAGGATACTTTTTACCGCGGGAAAATATCTAATTTTTGAGAAAAATTACAAAAATTGCAATTTAAGAGTATACCTATTAATCCCTCCACGACCGGCGTTACAGTTAACAATAGATTTCTTAGAAATTTAATTACTGTCTTAGACATTTACCTGGAGGTGCTAATATGTGAAACCCAAGAATTTGGTTTTTGGTCATCTGAACGCGGGCGGAGCCGCGGGCAATGCTAGTGTATAATATTAGTAAATATTACCTGTTTTTTTCTAGTGGAACGTATTTTTTTGGTTTCTTCATGTTGCGGTGGTTCGCCCAGCCTGGAACAAACAATACTCTTATTACTAAACGGTAGTATATATCTCTTAGATATGAGATATTTTCCCTCAGTAAAAAGTATCCTATATGTTGACTCGATGAACCAGCTATTATTCGAAATCTGTCCAGTGGTTTTCCCAGACATACAGACAGACAACAATTTCTAAAAACTATACATAGATTAGATTTAGAGTATCGATAATACTGACTATTTCAATAAGATTTCCCAAAAATTATCCAGATTCGACTCAAGTTAGAATTTTATTATATGTATAGATTGTGTAATAGATAAAATAAATCGCATTTCTTTCTAAATTATAAAAATGTATAATTATGTTATAGGAACACAAGCAAAATTATTTGTTTATAATATTTTAGTGTCAGTAGATCACAAGGGATCAGAGGCCACGAAAAGCCATTTATCATTTTAGTCAATTACACTATATTTAGTTTTTTTGTTTGAATAAACTAATAGCGTTTTAATAACATAAATAATGTTAACAAATTCATTTTATAAATACTTAATAATGTTTAAAGCTGTAAAGCATTCGAAACGTCGCGTCGGGAACAAAAGATCAAAATAAATTCGTGAAAAAATCCGAAAAATAGTCTATCTTATATTTTTACATATAATAAAATTGTAACTGATCGCTGTCTGTACACGGAAAATATTTGAGAAAAACTATCATTGGGGGTCTTTATTTACGCAATAGAACACAAAACAATGATTTTTAGATTTTTTGTCCGTTTGTCGGTTTGTCTGTTTGTCTGTGCGTTTGGGCGCACTAATCTCAGAAACGGCTTAACCGATTTCGATGCGGTTTCATTAATATATTGTGGTAACCTTCATTTGACATTTAGTATTTATTTTATTACAGTCGGTTCATAAATAGAAAAGTTACGTCAATTTAAAAAATCACCTAGGGAAGAACCCGAGCGGAGCGAGAGTGAGTCGCTAGTAAATATAATAAAATTCTAATTGAGACAAATCTGCACTTTAAACATTTTTCGGAAAATCTTATTGAAATAGTCATCATTATAGATATAGAGGCCGAAACTACAGTTTTTAGGATTTTTGTTTGTATGTCTATCTGTCCGTGGACGCATCACGAGAAAACCACTGGACAGATTTTGATGACATTTGGTATGACAATAGCTGGCCATCCGGGTTAACATATACGATACTTGTTACTGCGGGAAAATATTTAATCTCTGAGAAATAATTAAATGCTTACTTGGAATATTATTCTATGTAATAAATATAGGTATAAATATATTTTACAAAACAACTTCTTCTACCCTAAAAGGCATGTAACGATTACAATAATGTGTTTGTTTATTAGAATACTATCGATAAGGCTTATTTACATTTAAAGGAAAGGAATGGCACAAGCTTTATATGGTATTGTAAGAAATTATTGTAACTCGGTACCATATATATAGAGACTAACGTTTGCTCTCAGCTATTGCTAAAGCACGTTCAAACAAACAAAAAAAATTATATGTATATACGCGTACCTTGCCCTATTAAAGACCTATTCACATTTTGAAGGCGCGTGTATGTTATTTTTGTATATAGCAGGTACTTTTTTTTGCATTTACGTATACCACCTGTATACGTACAGGTGGTTATGTCGAAGTCGAACTATAAAAGACAGTACTACCTACTAAACCCAGCAAAACCTCCCACGTCCTCCTCACTCAACTACGATACCCCGATGACAGGTCTGCCGAAGCAGACCGCTACAACCATGGGGTTGCTCTCACGATCCACTTCGCCATCAGAGAAGTACCAGGAGCAACCCGCATGGTATACCGCCGATTGAAGTGGGCCACCTCCCTGTGCGTTTCTTGGCTTCGCGCCCGGCTGAACTGCCAGACGCTAATGAGCCCCTCTACCAAAACAACCCAGTAGGCTGACGTTGTCCTACCACTAACCTAACCAAATATGCTAACAAATAAAAATAAAAAATGGATCTTTGATAACAGCGCCCAAATAATTTGACCAAAAAACATCAAAATCGGTGAAGCTGTTTAGGAGATGAATGGCGAACACACACACATCAGATTTTATATATAACGATAATAATAAACGTAATAAACAAATAGATAAAATATATAATAAAGAAAATCTATACGTATAAAAAATTAGTATATATAGGTAGAAATATTTTTTTTAAATAATGACTGTTACGTATTGTGTATAGAATAAAGACCCCAAAAGAAAAGCTGCTGAAAATTTTTGTCGGTTTGTCTGTATAACCGTGTGTGCATTTAATGCAAAAAGTACTGAACCAATTTAAACTAAATTTTGTTTAGTGATAACTTATTACTCGGGTCAACATTTAGGATAGCTTTTACTATAAGAAAATCTTTCATTCCCACTGGAAAACCATAACTAATGCTGTTTAGTCGTCCTTATACTGGCTATACCTTAAGATCTACAAGAAAAAAATGTACTAGAAAATGTTAGGTTTTAAAAAGGCAGAGAGAGCATTTCCGTTTCCGTCGTTTTAGTACCAGTTTTCGTATATTTATCCACCTTAAAACTGGCAGTTGGTGGCGCCACCTGGCGTTCGAGCGTCATTTGAGGTTTTCTTATAGAATCGAGCGCCATTTAAAATCATTGCCTTAATAACCACCAAGCAGAAATGAAAGTGAACGCTTCCAGTTAGGTAAGTTTTTTAACACAGGAAAGTTTGTAATAGCATAATTCGTTGGCTCACAATTACAAGGTTCTATGTTACAATTTTAGTACTTATTTAGTTATTAATGGTACAAGGTTCTATGTGTCATTAGCTACAGTTTTGCAAAAACAAACCACTAGATAGCGGCACTATAACTACAAAATATTCAATTTTACATAGTTCTTTGTTTTTTTTACGATAACAAAATAACGAAGTTCTATGTAAAAATTACTAAACTTTATTAAAATTAACATAGAACCTTGTAATAGTAAGCCAACGAATTATGTCTACCTCCTAAGGTACGCTCGCAATAAATATTCATATCTATTTAACACTTCCAGGTAAATTTCTATGAAATTAATTAAATTTCTAAGAAATCTATTGTTAACTGTAACGCCGGCGTGTCCGCGGTCGTTGAGGGACCAAAACGTACATACGGACGCACCCGAGCGAAGTGAGGTGAAGTCGGTAGCAAGTAAATAAATAGAATAAAGAAGCAGATAGAACAACAGGTATAACAGCTAATAAGCTACATTATAAAGAAATCATACCTGTTATTCGTATCTTTTAAGTTTTTGTCGCTCTCATTGTTTAAGACTGCTTCGCTTGAAATTTTTGTGTTGAAAATATTTCTTTCTCCTTCTTGATCAAGTTCTGGTGACTCCAATTTGCCTGCAGAAAGAGAAGAAAGAAAAATGAAGTTTAAATTTTATCTTCTTTTTACTTCTTTAAAGAGAAAATTAATCTAGAAGTATGGGAAGAATATTCGGGATAGTATCTCTTATTAGCTCTAGATGTAATCTAATCCCCCAAAAGTCGCCCTTTACTGAACGTCATGAGTCTGCTACCAGTTTGGAAAGAATTCTCAGTCCAAAAAAGAACTGGCGAAACAAGCTCAGCTGGACTAGAATATCTTTTTATCTTTTGTTTTTTATATACAACTAACATTTCAGATGACCAAAAACCAAACTCTTAGGTTTTATTATATGGTGGTGAATGGGGATAAAAGGTAGCCTACGTCCGTCCCCAGGATGCAATTTATGCCATTGCGAAATTTCATCGAAATCTATTCAGCGGTTTAAACGTGAAAGTAACAGTCACGTGTTTAGTTTCGAAGTCGGTGTGCTTTGGACAAGTAATTAAAGCCTACCTATTAAATACATACCTAATCAACTATTTTCGAAATCGGTGCCAGCCCATACAAAACAAAGCACACCGACTTCGAAAATATTTGATTAGGTGTGTATAGTAAATGAAAACTACCAATCAGTTATTTTTTACTTTTTAGTGCTTTTGTTTGAAGTCGGTTTTTATTTTTTTGTTAAAAAGTTTTTATTTTTCCCTTTTTAGTGTAGACAGTAGTAGCAAAGTAACAATTCTAACGTGTTAGGCTTGTCAAATCAAACAAAATAAGCCCAAACTCAAAGTATCTACTATTAGCCGTTGAAGAGTTCCACCTATCCACCTTCTGGCCTTACCATCAGATCAGGTCAACAATACCGAACCACTGTACTATCAACGGAAATAGAAACACTTGCAAAGTTTCAAGTCAATATTACAATAAGAAGTAGGTTAAATTCATCATTAGCTATTTTTCCACCCTTCGGGGTGGTATTTTTTTTTGAAATTTAAATGGGACCAATCTGGAAGTATACACTTTCAAACAAAACAAAAATTTTCAAAATCGGTTAATAAATGACGAAGTTCTGAGGTAACAAACATAAAAAAAAAAATCGAATTGAGAACCTCCTCCTTTTTGAAGTCGGTTGATTATGAAGGTATGCTTATGTATAACTAAACGCGAGCAGAGCCTTGGGCAAATGCTAGATCTAGAAAGAAATATTGAAATAATAATTTCTAATTTTTGTATCTAATACACTAAGGTACAAATTTAAATACGTGGATTTCTTTTTTGAAATTTGTATGAAACCATCCTTTAAATAACAGGTACTCAACACAGTGCAAGGTATCCCCCTTTAAGTTAATCTGCCGCGTTTGAGTAAATCCCAAACTCCCCTCTTGGGCTCCCCTACTATAAGGAGTATGGATCCGCTAAGGATCGATTTTTGGAAACTCAACCCCTAAAGGGTTGAAAAGGGGGTTGGAAGTTGTATGAAAATCCCTTAATTTTTAAAACTACGGGGTCAATTCTAGTATTCTATACATATAATAAAATTGAAACTAAGCCGAATCTGTACGTTAAATATTTTTTGGGAAATCTTATTAAAATAGAATTTTTAGAATTTTTGTCTGTCTGTCTGTCTGTCTGTTACCGCATCACAGAAAAACTACTAAAGGGATATTGATGAAATTTGGTATGGTGATAGTTGGTTAACCGGGTCAATATTTAGGATACTTTTTACCGTGGGAAAATATCTCATTTCTGAGAAAAATTACAAAAACTGCATTGTAAAAGTATACTAATATGTAAAACTTAAGAATTTGGTTTTTTGTTGTCTGAACGCGGGCGGAGCCGCGGGCAATACTAGTATAGAATAAAAAATTAAAGTCCTTACCGTGATGCTCTTCATATAGTTGCTTAAAAGGCGCGAGGGCTGGATCGAATTTGATGGCATCAGGTAGTTCCACCCATACTTCTAGGCTTCCAGGTGTGACGTCACTGCACGATACCATAGAATATACGCTGTTTCTGTTCTTCTTATTAAATAAACCCATTTTGTTGAGAAATTTTGCCATTTTGTGGGGTTTTTTTCACATTTTTAGTTGGTTTGGTTTTTTTTATTGTCACAGTGTTATTTTACATATGATTTGTTGATATTGAGAATTTATAATCTATGTAAGTATATATGTATATGTAGATGAGAAAATTTGTTTGTATGTTGCATGCAGATATATATTTTATATCTTTTTATTACGATGTATCATCTCACATATACTGTATATGTATATTTAAGACTCAAACTAAGAAACACTGACATCTTATCTGAGTCATTTAGCTAAGTTTTGCTTCAATCAATAAATCGAAAATTATTTATATACTAGCGAATTACCCTCGCCTCGCTCGTGTTCGTCCCTAGGTACTTTTTAATTTTTTTGAGCGGAACCCTAATTCTTTTTCTAAAATAAAAGTAGCCTATGTTACTCCCTATAACATCAGCTATCTTCCGGTGAAAGTTCCGTCAAAATCAGTCCAACCGTTTCAGATATTATCGGGAACAAAATTTTAAAAATCGTGTTTTTCTTATAAGTATCGTATAAAACTTAATATGCATTTAGTAAAAAGCTGTTATTTTAACATTACAAACAGACACTTCAATTTTATGAAACCTTAAAAATTCGATGTACTTAATATTTTTAGTTATTCTAGTCTTGCCTAGAGAGTTTACGAAACATTGGCAAAATTTATACTAATATTATAAAGAGGTAAAGTTTGTGAGTTTGTGACGTTGTAGGGGATAATCTCTGGATCTACTGAACCTATTTAGATGAAATCAAAATCCACACGTTTGGCTCAGTTTGTAGCGACCCTACTTGCTATGCCAGTAGTCTCGGGTTCGAGTCCCGCTGGGGGCATTCATTTGTGTGATGAGCACGAATGTTTGTACTCTAGTCATGGGTGTTTATATTTATAATATGTATGTATTTAAAGTTATATATGTGTAGTGTATCAACTATCTGGTATCCATAACACAAGCCCCGTAGCTTACCATGGAACTAGATGGTGCTGTGTGTTAATGTCCCAATATATTCATTTATTTATTTATGTAGTTATTATAGTGATTTACTCTCGCTTCGTTCGGATACTTCAAGAGGTACGGATTCTGTTCACAATTTCATGAGTTTTAATGTTTTTGCTCAAAATCCTAATTCTTTTGTTAAAATAAAAGTAACCTAAGTTACTCCTTATAACATCAGCTATCTGCCAGAGGAAGTCCTGTCAAAATGTCATGAGATAAACCAGAACAAACAAACCGACAGACAAAAATTTTAATAATTGTTTTTTATCATACGTACCGTATACTTTCATTTTGACATTACAAACAGACACTTGGATTTAATTTATTTGTTATTGATATAAGGAGCCATTCAAATTGTACAAGAAATGAAACTAATTTAAATATATTTATTTAAATACAATTTCTTTTTAAATAAACTTAGGCTGTCAGAGAAAACATACATACACATTTTAACGTTTAGTGTAGATTTCTCAGAGATGAGATAATTTCCCACAGCAAAAATAATCCTATCTATATGTTAACCCAGATAACCAGCTATCATTATACCAAATCTCATCAAAATTTGTCCAGTGGATTTCTCGTGATGCGTTCCCAGGCAGACAGACAGACGGTCAGTCTAAAAACTATAAATTCGGCGTCTGTATCGATAATAATGACTATTTCAATAAGATTTTCCAAAAAATATTTAATGTACAGATTCGACTCTGTTAGAATTTTATTATACGTATAGATGTTTATCTTACTCACATTTATAAATATACATAGCATGTATTCATAACGGTTCTGACTTGACACCATCAAACAACCCATAAAATATTATAGCTTCATAGAAATAATTCTCACTATGTTCCTATCGTGTTACTTTAATATGGCTATGTATCATACCTCCATCTATGAATATACTTGCGCTTGCGCAATGCTCATGTTTTTCTCTAACGCCTTTATCGTAACAATAGAGACTCACCCTCGCTTCGCTCGGGTTCGTCTCTAGCTTGCTTTCTAATTCAGACTTTCATCCCCATTTTCACCCCCTTAAGGGATGATTTCCGCTATAAAAATTATCCTTCCCAGGGTCTCAAACTATCTTCTTACCAATTTTCATCTAAATCGATTCAGTAGATCCAGAGATTACTCCCCACAACCTCACAAACCCACAAACTCACAAACTTTACCTCTTTATAATATTAAACAAATATCCGTGCTATCACATTATAGTCCAAGATCCCAGGGCCGCCAGACGTCACGTATTTTCTGACTAACTAAATGTGGACTATTGGGCAGTGTTAGTATGTACTAAGATCGCATGCCTACCTGCTAACTTGGTTAGACGGCCAATTTCCAGGTATCAGGTAATCAAAGTACCCCAAAAGATTACTTATCTCATGTAAATTCTCCAAGCTGATTTTCACGTATATTTTAGACACTTTCCGTCTGCCGTATTGCTTTGCAGACGCTTTAAAGGTCCCAAAATAATTACTTAACTTCACGTAAATTCTGATGCTCCATTTTTATATATGTTTGCCAGACAACTTTTTTACAAGAAGACAGACCAATCCAAGGGGCCAATCATCTCCTCCATAGGGTGATTGACCCCTTGGATTGGTCTATTTTTATTTAAAAAAAAGTATTATGTTCTGCTCAAAAAATTAAAACGCAGGTAGGGCACCCGAGCGCGGTTAGGTCGCCTGTTTTCATCTAAATCTGTTCAGTACTTAGTTTATGAAAAGGTAACAGACAGTTACTTGCACATTTATAATATTAGTATGGATACACTTAGTCTATCTATTTATTAATCGAAAGCAATAATCAACATGCTTAATGAAAAATCTAGAAGACGACGTGTGCATTATCTTCTAGAAAACCCAAGAAGATCCCTTTAAAAAAATACTTAAAATATTTAGAGAAATACTTAATTATCTATACAGTATACTCAAAAAAATTAAAACGTACCTAGGGACGAACCCGAGCGAAGCGAGGCTAAATCGCTAGTCTATATATAAATAGGCAAAAACAAAACAGCTCAGTACCTTTTTCTTCTCTGTTTGTCAACCGATTTTCTTTTTTTCTTGTTTAGTAAGCTTTAGTGTTATCGATAAAAAATGATTTGGTCGAATTTTCACTTGGAGAATACTATTGAATAAATAGTTACGGAACACTTAATGTGATTCCGACTCGCGCTTAGCCGTTAAGGGAAATAACTAGGACGGTTTCATAATAAAAACAAAAAGCGAAAAGATTTTGTCTATGCATTATAATATTAGGCAATCATATTGTTACAAAAGAGCTTTCCCTTTTGTGTTATTCCATACATGTACAATTGATGTTGGGAAATAAAATATGTATGTACATAGTACAACATAAGTTCTTTTTATATATAAATGCAAAAAAAATGTATGTTTGTCTATAATGACTAAGTTGCCAAACTTTTTAAACGATGTTTTGATTTGGCGTGTTATAGATAACCCTAGCTAGACATCCTTTTATCCTGGAAAAAAGATAGGATTTCTCACAGGATAGATATCTATCTATATAGGATAGGATAGATAGGATAGATAGGATAGAAAGTATACCGAAATGTTATATGCATAATAAGTTCTTACGAATAAAAGTACTTAACATTCAAACACAAGTGTCTGTCGTTATGCAGTTCAACGACCTCGCGACCAGAATATTCTGGCAAGAACCAGTTGTAACCGGTTTAGACCTTAAAGAAATTAATTTTTGAGCTAAAAACATTTTTTTTTCAACGTTATCAAATAAATGCAAAAGTTTGTATGTGTGTGCTATGTATATGTTCTTCCTTTAAGCTAAAACGCCTGAAATTACATAGATTACACCCTGAAGTAGGCTAATGTTAGGAATAAAATTTGCCAAAAGGTGCATGCAGCTGTCTGAATATAAAAGTATAAATAAAAAAGCCACCTACAGACTAATCTATATATATAAAATCAATTGCTGTTCGTTAGTCTCGCTAAAACTCAAAAACGGCTGAACCGATTTCAATAATTCTTTTTTGTTTTGTTGGAGGTATATCAGGTATGGTTTAAATATAAAAGAAAAATAGGAAAAGCCCATAAGAACAGCTGGAAAATCGAAAAGTTCAGAACTGGTTATTTTGTATGGGAATCACTACTTCGGATTACTTTCAATAGTGGTGGACCTACCATCTACAACAATTTTTTTTTTTTTTTTAATGTTGGGAAATGCATTTACGCACGAGGTGTGGGACTCACCGGCAAAGCCAGTACTACCCACTAAAACCCAACAAAGCCTTCCCCCGTCTTAATGGGGCGTCGCAGGATCGCTTATGCATTCAACTACGACGCCCCGACGGCAGGTCTGCCGAAGTAGACCACAACAACCACGGGGTTGCTCCAAGGTCCACTCTGCTCTCAGAGAAGTACCAGGAGCAACCCGCATGGTACACCGCCCTCCGAAGAGGGCCACCTCCCACCGCCCACCGAAGTGGGCCACCTCCCTGTGCGTTTCTTGGCTTCGCGCCCGGTTGGGTTGCCGGGCACTACTGAACCCCCCCACCACGACAAGGTGAACGCACGTTGGGGGGGACCATCTACAACAATAGGTCAAGTTTAAGTTAGAAAAAAATAATATGTGTATATATCAGTATTATTATAGTCTATCTATTCTATACTAATTGTTAAAACGTACCTAGAGACGAAGCCGAGCGAAGCGAGGGTGAGTCGCTAGTATTTAGATATATTATATTCTATAACAAGCTTCGAGATCCTTTAAAAGATAATGTAAGCTACGGTATATATCGATTAAAGTTATCGCTTGATTAGAATAGATAAGAGCCAGTTTTTTCCAGAAAAAACAAGTTTGTCAATTTTCTCTTAAAGTGGATTACAACACTTTAAAGTGTCAGTATGTCTTCCGTATTGACAAGTGTTTATTGAGACACTTAAGACCCTACTTAAAATGCCATAGAAATGTAAAACTAAAATATAACATATTTATAAAAAGAATGTTGAAAGTTTAGAATTGGCGAGATATTACGTAACATACATACAAATAAACAAAATCACATCCGGATTAAGTATACTCTTTTTTTGATGTCCATAAAAAATGAAACATTTCTAAAATTAATATTTTACGTATGTTAATTGTTGTTGAAACTATTTCGTGTTTTTACATACAAACGATTTCATAGAATCGAATCCGTGACCTTTGGTCTTTCGAAGTGTTAAAACATTAGCGTACGGTTAACTACCAACTGGTCTGCCCACGTGCGTGTTACAATATGTATATACAGTTCACACCGACCTACTAGAAGGCTTCTTTAATTCAAACTCTATACATATAATAAAATTGTAACTAAGCCGAATCTGCACCTTAAATATTTTTTGGAAAATCTTATTGAAATAGACATTATTATCGATACAGAGGCCGAATCTGTAGTTTTTAGAATTTTTGTCAGTCTGTCTGTTACCGCATCACAGAAAAACTGCTGAAGGGATTTTGATGAAATTTGGTATGGTGATAGCTGGTTATCCGGGTCAACATATAGGATACTTTTTACTGGGAGAAAATATCTCATTTCTGAGAAAAAAATACAAAAACTGCAATGTAAGAATATACTAATATGTAAAACCTAAAAATTTGGTTTTTGGTCATCTGAACGCGGGCGGAGCCGCGGGTAATGCTAGTTCTGAATATAAATTGTCAATATAATAATATTGAGTCTGTGCTAATTAAGACTTGTAATTAAAAATGATCAAAGGTCACCACAATATAATAACCAATGGCTGATCAATGATATCCTTTTATGGCTTCAGATCCAGCAATGATATAAAGAGCATTTTAAATACTTTTTTTTTAATTGAACAGTAAAAAGTACTTTAGAGCTAAATAAAGTATAAAACTATTTTTAACAGTATAGTTGGTAACCCTAAATGTAATGAAATCTTAGAAGTCGATTTTCATATTATTGCCGCATCCATTTGCAACTTTGTAAGTAAAGTATGTAAAATCCGGATAACATTACAATAATTTGTTATCTCGTTATTGTAACGAGTTTGAGGCTTTGTTTCTGTCATCTTCCATTGTTTTTATTTCCTTAAGTCAAAATGGACAGATTGCGCTGTGTGGAAATGTGGACGATACTCATCATCTACAGGTAGAAAAAGTTTCTTTGAAAAATTTAATTTCATCCCTATGGAGTCAAACAAATCCATACTAATATTATAAATATGAAAGTGTTGTGTTTGTCCTTTTTTGATGTTGAAACAGAGTGACGGATTGACGTGATTTTTTGTGTGGACATAGTTGGAGGGCTGAAGAGTGACGTAGGCTACTTTTTACCGCGGCAAATCACCTCTTTCCCACAGGATAACTTATAGTTTAAGCGCAAGTGAAACCGCGGGTTCTGCTAGTGCTCTACAAAATTGTACAATTAGTATTAAAAAACGTAGAATAGATAAGATTTTTTGTAGTCCCTATAAGGGTGGCATGATCTCTATGATCCAACTCTTTAAAAAAAAGAGTAAAAATACAATAATTTGAGACCATCGAGCTGGTCTGATGATGAACCTGGAACCAGGAGGTGGATAGTGGAATCCTTCTATGACTGGTAAGAACTTCGAGTTTGGGCTCCTTTGATTTATTTTGGCGAATCCTTATACGCAGCTTAGAGGATATTTTTGACGAGCTCACAACAGAAAGCTATCTTCCAAACGATAGTACAAATTATCTATGCTAATATTATAGAGGTAAAGTTTTTAAGTTTGCGAGTTTGTGACGTTGTCCCTGGATCTACTGAACCGATTTTGGTAAGGAGATAGTTTAGGACCCTGGGAAGGACATAGGATACTTTTTTCCCGGAAATCATCCCTTAAGGGGGTGAAAATGGGGATGAAAATATGTATGGGGAATCAAGCTAGGGACGAACCCGAGCGAAGCAAGCGTGAGTCGTTAGTCTCCGAATAAAATGGCTATGATAGACGGATAGAAGGACATACGAAATTATGAGCATTTTTTCCTTATAACTACGGAAACATAAAAATATAACATGAGCTAATACGCTGTAATTTAAGGCTCAATTTTATGTGGTAAAGAACAAAACCGCAGAAACAATAACTACATACATATAACTAAAAATGTAGACCAACTTCAAATTTATTTTAAAATCAATTATTCCAGCCATGTATGCATGGATTCAGCCCTTTTTAACGTCCCACTGCTGGGCACGGGCCTCCCTTCAATACGAGGGGGATCAGACCATAGTCCACCACGCTGGCGAAGTGCGGGCGGACTGAGCATCTTTCGAAAACTGGATGCTCTCAGACATGCAGGTTTCCTCACGATGTTTTCCTTCACTGTAAGACAAATGGTAATCATGTTGGTAATGATTCGCATATCTAAATATCAGAGCTGCGATATACTACCCATATTATATGTTTATATATTGTATTTGTTTTTGTTTTACTTATGTTTGTAGTTAATCTATACTAATATTATAAAGAGGTAAAGTTTGTGAGTTTGTGAATTATGAGTTTCAAGTTTGTGACGTTGTAGGGGTAATCTCTGGATCTACTGAACCTATTTAGATGCAATTTGGTAAGAAGAGAGTTTGAGACCCTGGAAAGGACATAGGATACTTTTTATCCCGGTAATCATCCCTTAAGGGGTTGAAAATAGGGATGAAAGCTTGTATGGGGAATCAACCTAGGGACAAATCCGAGCGAAGCAAGGGTCAGTCGCTACTATTAAATATTTTGCTAATGTTTTTCTGCATTTTATCTTACTTTCTCGTTACACTATCTCTCACATCCATGGATTGACTGAAAGAGATTTCTTTTAGAGATAAGCATTTGAGCTTTGTTTACGACACTATCTATTATTCGTATCAATTGTTTAGTGCTATATAGAATATTTAAGGTATGAGTGGTTTTTTAGTTGAAATGCTTATGGGTCTTGAGGTGTAAACTGTTCTTAAAAACCTCATGTTTTTTTTCATATTTGGCATTAATATTGTATGCCAACACAAAAAATGAACACCCAAATTGAGTATCATTTTTGTAAGTCGGTAAAGAGAATATAAATTAGATCATTACCCGCCTTTCATCATATACGTGTAAATTGTGCACGTTATCGAGCGCGTTCATTAGTACTTCCGTAGTATCAATGTGTTTTGCTATTGTTAACTAACATTGATGAAAGGGAAGTTGTGTTTTTTTAATCACTCTACTATTATAATTGTGAAAGATGTATGTTTGTTACTCCTTTACGCCGAAACGGCTTGACGGATTGGGACGAAATTTAGTACGGGCTATGAGTTGGAGTAACACATAGGCTCCCCCCATCTTGGGTTCACCTTGTTGTGGTGGGGGGATGGGTGGGGATCTCATTAGCGCCTGGCAGTTCAGCCGGGAGCGAAGCCAAGAAGCGGATTGGGAGGTGGCTCACTTTGCTGGGTGGTGTACCATGCGGGTTGCTCTTGGTACTTCTCTGATAACAGAGTGGATCGTTGGAGTAACCCCATGGTTGTTGTGGTCTGCTTCTGCAGACCTGCTGTCAGAGGGTCGTGGTTAAGTACGTAAGCGATCCAGCCCTATTAAAACGGGGGAGGTTTTAGTGGGTAGTACTGGTTTTCTAGCCGGTGAGTCCCACATAACCACCTGTATGTGTAAAGGTGGTATGCGTTACGATAATTCTTTTCACAACATAAAAAAAACACATAGGCTGCTAAGCACGTATGAATGAATACGAGCGAAGCCATAATAAGTGACTTGTTTTTTTTTAAATTATGATAGTTTTAATCAAATTTTATTTGCGAATGTGAGGCTTTATTTTTATTTCACAACAAAATGTTGCGTTATTAGAAGAAAATCCAAAATATGGTCGATTTTCATACATCTGCTTGGCGAATGTAATTTATTTTTAAAAACAAAATATTGATTCATCTGCAATAAATGTTTAGGTAGTCCATATTATGTCTACAAAACACTTTTCATCCGGTGAGCAGATGTTTGTCGACCTTGCTATAGAACTCGAACTCCGGGTCCTTGTGCCTTGGATAATACAAATTAAAAATAGTTAAAGTAACACTTTGTTAAATACAAAATACACTTTACATGTTAGAAAAATAATAAAAAAATAAAAATCACGTTAGTTGTATGAGAGCCCCCCTTAAATATTTGTTTTATTTTAATTTAATTATTTATTTTTAAAACGAATATATATTTAAATATTCTATGAATATTTCAAGCGTATACCTGTTGCAGTTATCAATATCGAGCAGAAACGAGCAAAAAAAAATCACGTTTGTTGTATGGGAGCCCCTTTAAATATATATTTTATTCTGTTTTTTAGTATTTGTTGTTATAGCGGCAACAGAAATACATCATCTGTGAAAATTTTAACTGTCTAACTATCAGGGTTCATGAGATACAGCCTGGTGACACACGGACAGTCAGACAGACGGACGGACAGCGGAGTCTTAGTAATAGGGTCCCGTTTACCCTTTGGGTACGGAACCCTAAAAATGGCTTAAATTAATTTTATAATCTATAAAATATAATCTTAGATCACATACTTATAGGCCAAATACAAAAGCTTTATGATAAACGATTAGCGTCTCAAAAGTTTTCAATTCTCTTTTGTTCATTGCTTTTCTGATGACAAAATTAAAACACACGTTGCTTCGTTTGAAAAAGTACTTTATGTGGTGTGCGTAAGTTCGAATTTGTGTTTAGACAAATAGAACTTTCGATTTTTGAATTTTATTCTTTGGTTTTACTTAACGTGACATCGATACCTTAATTGGCAAACCAGCCAACTCTACATTTCGTCAAAAAATTTTTTTAGTTCAGATTGTATGCAACAGTAATTTAGAAGGATTAAAATCCTTTTGAATATTATAAAAAGTATTTATAGTATCAAATATATAATATATTTGATACTATAAATAGTATCAAAAATAACATCTTACGATATTATTTACCAACGCTATTTTAGATTTTTTAATAAACAGTGTACAAAAATTATTAAAAAAATTTAACTGTCCTGAAAAATTTGCTCAAATAGAGTTAGCTGGTTTGCCTATTAAAGTATTATGTCGACGCTACTTTTTAAAAAGATATTTGTTGGGAAATGTGTATCTATCTATACTAATATTATATATGATTTAATATATAAGAGGTTAATATATAATAAGAGGTAAAGTTCGTGAATTGTGAATTTGTGAGTTTGTGGCGTTGTAGGGGGTAATCTCTGGATCTACTGAACTGATTTAGATGAAGTTTGGTAAAAAGATAGTTTGAGATCCTGGGAGGGACATAGGAAGGATACTTTTTATTCCGGAAATCATCCCTTAAGGGGGTGAAAATGGGGATGAAAGTTTGTATGGGGAATCAAGCTAGGGACGAACCCGAGCGAACCGAGGGTGAGTCGCTAGTGTTTTTATATACCTATCAAAGTATATAAGTAACTTTTTTCTTTAATGTACGTATTAAGGTTTCTATGAAGAGCATTGCACAATGTCACGGTCAATGTAATGATCAAGTAAATAGTAAATTAACATGGTTTTCTAAAAATAGATGTTACAGCGGAAAAAATACTTTACTATAATTTACAATTAAGCGCGAGATGGTTGGATAATGTTGGGTTCTGTACATAATTTTGTTAAAATGGTTTTAGACATCTAAGCAGACTAATGCATCTGTGCGTGCGATAAAAAAATAAAAACTATAAAAAAACCGACTTCCAGGCACTAACATTTGAAAAATAACTAAACGGGGGTTTTGATTTAGAATAGATACCTAATCAGATATATAGGACAATAGCTTAAGATATGAATATCTAATAGGTAAACATGAATTTTAAGTATCAAAATATATTAGATTTTCTTCGCGTCAGCTGGCACCGACTTCGAAAATATCTGATTACCCTTTCAAACAAAACAAAAATTTTCCAAATCGGTTCAGGCGTCTTCGAGTAATCGGTGAACATACATAAAAAAAAGATTCCGACGAATTGTGAACCTCCTCGTTTTTGGAAGTCGGTTAAAAAGTGTATCTTTAAGACGAATAGGTACACGTTTTTTAGTCCCTTCAATTAGAAAACGTGCGTAAAATGGATTACTACGTAACGCGTTCAGGGGGAGATGGGGGTATCCAAAACACCACGCTTGGTCACAGGGGGAGTTCTGTCTTGAATTTAGACAAGAACAATTAATTGTCAATTGCCGTGAGAGTGAGAGAGAAACAAAATATTTTAGGTCTTCGTCATGTAGTCAATATCCTCTAGGAAAATCTCGAGCTATCTCACTGTTATCGTCTATTAATAAAGACAATTAATAGGTATGATCTAAATTAAGGTTTTTGTAACTTTCTGTTCGCAAAAAATGATTTAAAACCATATTTATGAATTACTACGTCAAAACTATAGTGGAAGGGGTGTGTTTTGGCATATACTGCGGGTGGTCACCGATGGGGATGGGAAGGGGGTAAAAATTTATAAAAAACTAGCGTAGGTCGCGGCTCCGCCCGCGTTCAGATGACCAAAAATCAAATACTTAGGTTTTACATATTAGTATACTCTTACATTGCAGTTTTTGTGTTTTTTCTCAGAAATGAGACATTTTCCCGCGGTAAAAAATCGCTCCACTGGTTTTTCTGTGATGCGGTAACAGACAGACAGACAGATAGACAGACAGACAAAAATTCTAAAAACTATAGATTCGGCCTCTGTATCGATGATAATGTTTATTTCAATAAGATTTTCCAAAAAATATTTAACGTACAGATTCGGCTTAGTTAGAATTTCATTATATGTATAGATGGGTCACGTAGTAAGTTTCCTTAAAGCATTCGTAAAAATGTTAAGACTCTATACAATAAATGAAATTTATTGCAAATTACAATTATACTTAATTATATATACAACACAAATATACACTTAGTTATTACTGTACAAGTCATGTCCGCGTGGAATAGTGGCAAGAATGCTAGCCGCATTCCCCCGTTGAATGGTAATGCCGATTCTTTGGGCGAAAACTGAGTCGGCTCTCCTGTTACCGGTAGAGGCGATAAGACGAGATGCTATGACTTTTAAGAAGCGTGTAGAACTTCGATTCCACTTTTTTTTTTAATTTTTGGGAAATGCATTTACGCATACCACCTGTATACATAAAGGTGGTTATGTGGAACTCACCGGCTAGAAAAACCAGTACTACCCACTAAAACCCAACAAAATCTTACCCGTCTTGATGGGTCGTGGCTGAATCTCTCAACTCAACCACGACGTCCCAACGGTTGGTCCATGGGGTCGCTCCACAGTCCACTCTACTATCAGAGAAGTACCAAAATTGTAACTTTATTTTTTGTTGATGGAGAGAAGTAGCCTGGATGCGACCAATTCATTCCTAAGGCGTGTCTATACATATATCTATACACAAGCGACTCACATTCGCTTCGCTCGGGTTCGTCCCTAGCTTCCTTCCCAAAACAAACTTTCATCCCCATTTCACCCCCTTAAGGGATAAAAACTATTTCACTCACTCACTTTTCATATCATGAGATTAAAAAAAAATTAAAAAAAAATCTTTTTATTTTCTTCTATACAAAGCGTGTCCTCAAAATAACAAACACAAAAAAAAAGAATTATCCAATTCGGTGCAGTCATACATTTCGATGATTCATTTTCATTTATATAGATTTTAAATAAAAAGTTTCTTTTTATACTTAATAGTAATAGTTTTATCCTAATGGGTGTTTTTTTATCTAAATAACACCACCCTTGATATTGTAACCTAATCATTAAATAAAAATATGAACATCCATTCAAAGTTAGAGAACGTAATATCTTGTAACGTACAAATAAAACAGACGAATATTAGCCTCTTCCTTTTAAGTCGGTCAATAATCAACCCATCATCCATCCATCCATCCATTATCATAAAGTTTGTGAGTTTGTCACGTTGTAGAGGGTAATCTCCGGATCTACTGAACTGATGCAGATGAAATTTGGTAAGAAGATAGTTTGAGACCCTTGGAAGGACATAGGATACTTTTTATCCCGGAAATCATTCCTTAAAGGGGTGTAAATGGTGGTGAAAGTTTGTATTGGGAAACAAGCTTGGGAGGAACCCGAGCGAAGCGACGGTGAGTTGCTAGTAATATTATAATTTATAACATAGACTTCTTTTTATTTACATGCAATGCAAACAATACCACGGACAAGAACTAGTGCTTATATGTTAAGTTAACCAGGCGCGGATCCAGAGTTAAATTTGGAGGGGGGGTCATAGGCTAAAATATACATATAATAAAACAGTAACTTAGCAAAATCTGTATATGAAATATTTTTTTAAAAACCATTGAGACCAGGCGCGGATCTAGATTTCAGTTTTAGTGGGGGTGGGGGTTCAAAAAATCAAGGCCTTAACTTTTATGGCTTAATTATAAAAATATATTAAGCAGGTATATACGGAACAACGTCAAAACAAAATTTTTGTGTGCTCATAATTTATTCCAAAATATATCAGAAATTACTTACATCAAAACTTTGAATAATACTATAATTTTTTTTAAAAGAAAACAATACCTATGGAATATGCATATTACAAGGTGTAAAAGGACTCTCCAATATTAAGCCACGCCTAACCTCAAGCTATTGTTGCAACAAAGTGGTGAAAAAATTACTGGCATTAGATAATTTTAATACCTAAATCTAAATTAGATGTGCTGGTCATCGCACCTTGGGTCCTTTCCGCAATAAACAATAGTATTCCCAAGGAGGGTTGATGTCAGGCAGGCGGCCGGTCGTAAAACTTTTGCCAAATCCTATCATCAGTACGGACGACGTACTGCGCCGACCCCAAGTGATTGGGAAACGGACAGGGAGATGATGATGAGGTATATACGGAACAACAAAAACCCGTAAAACGCCCCCGAGAAATGGGGGGATGTAAAACGTTGAAATATTCTTTTTCAATTTCAAAAAAAAAGTGATTATTATATATATTATTAAAAAATAATTATGAAAGTCGTAGATTTTTACTAGAACTACAACTTTTGTAAAGAATATTTTTCGATAGGATGTCACAGCTAGGCAAAAATTAAAAAAAAAACTATTTTTAAACGGTTTGCTATACTTGTCTTGTTTGCTATAAACATATTAAAAACATAAAACTTCCGGTTTTAATTTTTTGTGTAGCACATCGCGATCGGACTATTTGTATAGCGCTATTTAAATTAAAGAAAAACTTAATAACGAATAAAAACTAAATTTGTTTCGAATTAGGCATTTAAAAAAAAAATATATTATTCCTTCTTTTCTTAGACTTAAAATTATGAAAAAAGTATATTTGGCTTTGGCGGGGGGGGGGGGGGGAGGGGGGTCATGACCCCCATGACCCCCCCCCCTGGATCCGCGCTTGAAGTTAACACAACGATTCAGGTTCAGGTTTAAATGTTTTATGACTCAATTCAATTAAATTTTTTAAGTCAGAAGTCAACCGACAGTCAAATACCTATACGAGCTTTTCGCATAAACAATACACATAAGTAAATTGAATTATACAGATAAATAAAATTGAAGCGTCTGTGTGTAATGTCAAAATAACAGCTTTTTACTAAATGCATATTAAAATATATACGGTATTTAATAAGAAAAAAAACAATTTGTCTGTCTATTTGTTCCGGCTAATGTTCTAAACTGCTGGACCGATTTTCTCGGGACTTTCACTGGTAGATAGCTGATGTTATAAGGGCTAACTTAGGCTACTTTTATTTTAGAAAAAGAACCCGGGCTCCTTGCAAAAAAATTAAAAACCATGAAGTTGTGAACAAAGCCGCGTAACTAGGGACGCACCCGAGCGAAGCAAGTAATAAGTTGCCAGTTATATATATATATATATATATATATATATATATATATATATATATATATAACTTTCTCACTTTAGACATTAATAAATCATTTATAAGTTGATTGAATTCTTCAGTAAAAATCCAATGTTTTTTTTTAATTAAGACGGTTATATTTTACACATTACTTTATATTTTTAAACTATAATAGTTAAGTTTATATTTAACTAACCACTATACACAGCACTTTTTTTTAATTAACCGTTTAAACTACTATAAACTTTTTAAAATAAAGAACGAATTTTTGAATTCGAAAATAAACATGGCCGCCAATATGGCGTCTGCACCTCGAGCATGCGCGGTGGAAACTAAATCGAAACTTGTAAACATTTGTTATCAACTAAAAACTACTTAAGCTGTGGAGCTATTTGTAACAAAAAAAATTTTTTGTTCTAAAGAATTTCGTTTTTTTTCAAACTTATTCATCATGTAATTGTAATTTTGTCTACGTTTAATATTTAAGAATAAAAAAAAAATAAAAAACAAAAAATCTTCTATAGGTAACATTATTTAATAAGTTTTGAATATTTTTTTTAATCTAGCAAGCTGTGGTTGTTTTGTTTTTTTTATTACGAAATCCTCTAGAGTTCTAAATGAGATTACTAAAGTGTGTCAACTAGCACGTTCCGTTCACGCCATATTACGAGTATTTTCTAGGCCCTTTTGTCAAATATTTTAAGTCACGTTTTTACGAGATAAGGATGTCCCTCTAATAACCTATATCATAAATAATAATAATTATTAAATAAATAATAATAAATATTAAATAACTAATTTAGTGAAAGTAAAGTAGATTTTAATTCCAAAGTTTTGCATGCAATGGATCGAATTGATTTTTTTACCTTTGTTCTTACCTCAAATATTGATATTAATTTTAAATTAATTTCTTATAACTGACGTTCGTATCTTTTCTTATATTTACGCGAATATTTGACATTTTATTAAAATTATCTTTTCCCGTGACCATTATTGCTGTAAAACGTTTGAAATATCGGTAACCAAAAATCAAAATAAATAGGCGAAAAAAATATAGTTTTATTTAAATGTTTGCCGTGTCCGTTTATTCCGTTATTATTTAGTTTTGTTAATTCCAGATACTAATAACTTAATTTGATAGGTCAGCGAGCTAATTAGAGATAGAAACAAAAAGAGGCCGGTGTAATCTCCAATGACTAAGTACAGTTGATCAAAAGTGTTTTTAAGTTTCTTTTTTAAGTATAATTATTTTCAGATATATTTTTTATCGCGTAAATTAAATACAAATTCAAAAATTTAATTAAGTACACAATATAGTAAATTAAAAAAAAAATATTGAATCAAGTACGATACTATTAAATATTAAATTAAATTTTACCAAGTCCACAGTATAGTGGTTATGTAAAATAAAAAATGAGGCAGAACACTTATCAATCCCTTACATAGGTTACATGTTTAACAAAATACCATGTGTTAGTTTTTCTAACATAAAATGACACATGCTTGTTAACTCTAGACTAACCTGGAGTCATTAGTTGTTTAACGGGTGTTCGGGGGTTCGATTAATTATTATCAACTAGCGACTTAGCCTCACCTCGCTTGGTTGTGTCCCTAAAAGCCTATGTGTTATTCCAGCTCATAGTCTGTGTACCAAATTTCATCCAAATCCATCCAGCCGTTTCAGCGTGAAGGATTAACAAACAGACATACATACAATTTTTTTATTATAATTATTCGATTACGAAATATTTATACACGCGGAAAGCATGAAAATAAAATACATATATATATATATATATATATATATATATATATATATATATATATATAATGGTTTTTTTAACGAGGCAATAAAAACTATTAAATATTTTGGGACATTACCACACAGCACCATCTAGTTCCATGGTAAGCTACGGGGCTTGTGTTATGGATACCAGATAGTTGATACACTACACATATATAACTTTAAATATATACATATTATAAACATCCATTATTGAAGTACAAGCGTTTGTGCTCATCACACAAATGACTGCCCTCAGCGGGACTCGAATCCGCGACCTCTGGCACAGTAGGCAGGATCACTACAAACTGAGCCAAACATGTCATCTAAGCTATATTATATAACAAATTTCTTAATAAATAAATAAAAAAAAAAAATTGAGGAAACTTGAATGCGGAAGAACCTAACTCGTTAAAGATGGGACACGTTCACCTATCCAGGATCAAGTTAAAAACCAGCGTGGACTATGGCCTGATCGCCCTTGAATTGAGCGCCCACCCCCAGCAGTGGGACGTTCAAAAGGGCTAAGGTAATATTAATATAGAGCCTAAGCAAAGAGTAGCTAAGAGTGCACAATACATAAGAACGTGTGGAGTTTTCTAATTTTAAACCTATTTTTCATCTAGAAACGTAAATGTATACACGTTATCGAGTTTCACTCCACTCAACTATAACCGGTAAGATTATCGCGTTATATTCCGGTTAGTATGGAATAGATAGACTATATATTAGTTTATATATATATATATATATATATATATATATATATATATATACATAGGTATGAGAGTTTTATATCCCTTACTTGAGAAACGATTGATTCCCCATACAAATTTTCATCCTCCATTTTACTCCTTAAAGGATGATTTCCAGGATAAAAACTATCCTGCCCTTCTCAGGGTCTCAAAGTATCTTCATACCAAATTTCATCTAAATCGGTTCAGCGGATTTTTAGTTTATCTGTTACAAACAAACAAACAAAAAACTATTTTTTTTCTCTTTATAATATTAGTATATAATATGTACCATTTTATATAGATTTATATTCACTTGACTTCATCTAACAAAGGCTTACAATACGTGGTTTTGTTTAAACTACGAAGATGGTCTAATCACTAATGGCTTACATTTACCGCTGGAGATTGAGAGGTCATTGGTTCGAGTCCCGGGTCGGGCCTAAATAGTTACCAGGTTTTTATATCATGAAATACTCAGTAACAGTCTATAGTTGTCACTTCTTCTCTTCAGATTTTTTAATAGATAATAAAATATATATTTTGTATTGATCTATATTATTACTATCTATACTAATATTATAAAGAGGTAAAGTTTGTGACGTTGTAGGGGGTAATCTCTGGATCTACTGAATCGATTTATATGAGATTTGGTGAGACGATGGTTGGTTTGAGACCCTGGGAAGGACATAAGATACTTTTATCCTGGCAATCATCCCTTAAGGGGGTTAAAATGGGGATGAAAGTATGCATGGGGAATCAAGCTAGGGAAGAAATCAAGCAAAGCGAGGGTGAGTCGCTAGTAGTTTATATTTTGGTTAGTTAAGTTTTGAAGTTAAAACTTTGATATGCATGTTTGTTTGTATGGGGAGTAAATTCATGTAAGTCGTCATCGACATGGTCACGTGACGTGTTAGCGCTAACACTTAGAGTGCCGATAGATGTCGAAACCAGATAAATGTAAACGGTTTTAATTTACAATTTTTTATTTAAGATCAAACAATTAATTTGAATATCCAAAAATAACAACTGTTTGTTTATAGTTTTAAGTTTTCACTTCTGTCGCCAGTCCTCATGGGTGCTTTTTGTAATATATTTTTTTTAATTGTTTAAATTTATAAATATAGCCATAGATAGTGTTGCTAAAGATTTTAAATGTTAAACAAAAAAAAATATTAAATCATTTTTTTTAAATGTATTAGTAATTGCAACATTAGGTACATAACATTACCTAATTAATAAAAGTTTAAAATAAATTGTAAAATTATAATAATAATAAACCAATATTAAAATATAATTATTAATTATTATTGTTCAATTATATAATTTATTAAAAAATAAAATGTTTTAAAATTAATAATAATAAAGATGGTGATATTAGTTTCATTTTAAAATGCCAAATATTCGCGTAAATCTGAGAAAGTACTTATCATAAAAACAGATAAAAAAATTTGTAATGTCAAAATAACAGCTATTTACTAAATGCATATGAAATTATATACGGTACTTATAAGAAAAATACAATTTTTAAAATTATTGTCTGTTTGTTCCGAAACGGCTGGACCGATTTTAACGGGACTTTCACTGGCACTTAGCTGATGTTATGAGGAGTAACTTAGACTACTTTTATTTTAGAAAAAGTATTAGAGTTCCGCTCAAAAAAATAAAACTTTACTTCCGTCGCTAGTACCTACAAGTATATATATACTAAGACAGCAAAATTACCTTTATAATGATATTAAGAAACTTGTTTTAAATTTTAACAAAGTACTCTAAAAGACAATAAAAAAGATATTTTTTTTTTCGTTTTCGTTAAACTGCTTCGAGCCGGTCTCTACCGGTTATTTGACCTTGAGACGGAATTTAGTTTTTTAAAGTACATATCTACTATTGATCCGAGATTTTTAGACCATTTTGGGTTTAACGTCAGTTCTTACTTAAAGACTAAGAAATAATACAGACAGATTGTTATAGAAGAAACATATATATATATATATATATATATATATATATATGTATATATATATATATATATATATATATATATAGGTATAGTAGGTATATAATGTTTTAAGACAGAATAAAAATATATATTAATTGACTAGCGGCTCCGCCCGCGTTCAGATGACCAAAAACCAAATTCTTAGGATTTACATATTAGTATACCTATTCTTACAATGCAGTTTTTATATATTTTTTTCAGAAATGAGATATTTTCCCGCGGTAAAAAGTATCCTATATGTTGACCCGGATAACCAGCTATCATCATATCAAATTTCATCAAAATTCCTTCAGTGGTTTTTCTGTGATGCGGTAACAGACAGGCAGACAAAAATTCTAAAAAATATAGATTCGGCCTCTGTATCGATAATAATGTTTATTTCAATAAGATTTTCCAAAAAATATTTAATGTACAGATTCGGCTTAGTTACAACTTTATTATATGTATAGATAATATTAAATAAGTATTGATAAATAAAAATAGCGAACGGATTTTATAATAAATTATTACAAAAAATGCTAATATTATACTATGTTTATTTCGAGGGGAAATGGATTAATTTTAAGAAATACAAAAGAATATAGTATGACGACACGTTTGGCTCAGTTTGTAGTGACCCTACTTGCTGTGCCAACGGTCGCGGGTTCGAGTCCCGCTGGGGGCATTCATTTGTGTGATGAGCACGAACGGTTGTATTCCAATCATGGATGTTTATAATTCTCCCAACATATTTATTTTATTTATTTAACTTGTACTTTTTTTAAGATTTAAATTATACGTCAATATGTAAGTACCACAGCCTTGTAAGGTATTTCTGAAAAGAGCCGGCGGGAAACTTGACAGTTGCTCTTTTAAAAATAACATTTGCTTACAAACATTACTTTACAATTACTATCTCAGCTCAGATTCAACTGAAAATTAGTCTCACACATTAAAAATAACTCGGTAGCTGCTGTACTGTACAGATTTGGATAAACTTTGGCAAACAGATAGGCTATATTCTGGACTAATGCTTAGGACATTAACGCATGAAAAATCTAGTCTATATAGATAAATAAAATTGAAGTGTCTGTTTGTAAAGTCAAAATAACAGCTTTTTCGTTTTACTAAATGCATATGAAATTATATACGGTAGTTATAAGAAAAACACAATTTTCAAAATTTTTGTTTATCTGTCTGTTTGTTCCGGTTAAACTCCGAAACAGCTGGACAGATTTTGACGGGACTTTCACCGGTAGATAGCTGATGTTATAGGGAGTAACTTATGCTACTTTTATTCTCAAAACAATTAGGGTTCCGCTCAAAAAAATTAAAGACGTAAGTCACGAGTGTGAAATATAACAAAACCGACACATACCGTTCATGTTCTATTGCAGATATATCAGCATCGCAACTTGAATCAACAGTGAAATTTCTTCTGAAAAATCTTCTCTTCTCTGTGCTAGACTCAACTATGGATACTGTAGAAGAATTATTAAAGTCCTGTACGTCCATTATCGAGCTGTGAAATAACAAAAAATAACGAATAAATGTATAATAATAATAAATTGGACTACTACTTAGGTGTATAGATACGAAAGTTTGTATGTGTGTATGTTTGTTACTCCATCACGCTGAAACGGCTGGACGGATTTGGATGAAATTTAGTGCACAGATGGAGTATGACCTGGAGTAACACATAGGCTACTAAAAGAAATATGTTAAATTATTTCAATATATTTAAAATAATATTTAAAGTGCCTTTAAATATTAAAATATCGTGTATTTAATTTGTTCACATTACATTTTATCTTACATTAGCGACTCATCTTCGGTTCGCTTCGTTCTGTTTTAACGTTTAGTATAGATTTCTCAGAGATGAGATATTTTCCCGCAGTAAAAAGTATCCTATATTATGTTGACCCGGATAACCAACTATCATCATACCAAGTTTCTTCAAAATCTGTCTAGATGTCTTCCCGAGATGCGTTCCCAGACAAACAGACAGACAAAAATTCTAAATACTATAGATTCGGCCTCTATATCGATAATAATGACTATTTCAAGAAGATTTTCCAACAAACATTTACTGTACACATTCGGCTTAGTCACAATTTTATTATATTTATAGATTAAAAAAAAACCAAGTAAATAAGTTAAAAATTAACTCACCTGTATCAAAACAGCTTTTTCTTCACCAATATCCTACGAACGTGGACACCATCTTTAAATAAATTTTATATTTAAAAGCACTTTAAAACTACCCACATATTTAATAACGAAAATTAAAAATATTACCGTTTTCGTATTGTTTATTTGGAAATAGAAAAAAAGGTATTTTTTACGGTTTATGCTATATTTTTGTTATTTTTTTCCAAAATTTCACCTTTTTTGGGCGTGTTTGTTCATAACATTGTGTAGGACTGGATGGATTTGCAAGCACTGAATTGAAAGTCAATGTCGGGAAGCCGTACGTCTAAATCTATTATAAACTGGATTACAACTAATCTAGCACTATTCTAGTATGTTTTAGACGCGTTTTTAAAGTATTATATATTAAAAAAACTTAAAAATATACCTTTTTTAATGTTACTTTGACGCTTAATAACTTTTGAAATAGCGCCATCTATTATTCAATTGCGAAATTTAAAATTTTTATTCTAATATATATATTTTATGATTACTATAAAACATTTTGGTTTCCTTTTAAATTTTAGTTATTAGGATGTATAAAAATTAAAAAATCTATTTTTTTTTATTAATATATTTTATCTTCTATTTGTCAATCAGTCATATTTTGTTTTGTTTTTTTTTAAATAATATTAGTGTTGTGTTCAGTTGATGAAATTTTCAGTATACTAATATAGATATATTGAATTTCAACAAATAATTATTATATTTTTATTTCTATAATATATTAGTGACTTCGTTTCGCTCGGGTGCGTCAGGTACGTTTTAATTTTTTTGAGCGGAACCCAAATCCTTTTTCTAAAATAAAAGTAGCCAAGTTACTAAGTAAATTACTCATAAAATCAGCAATCTGCTAGTGAAAGCCCTGTCAAAATGAGTCCAGCCGTTTCAAGGGTTAGCCGGAACAAACAGACCGGCAAAAATTTTCAAAATTGTGTTTTCTTATAAATATCATATATAATTTCATATGTATTTAGTTAAAATCTCTTATTTTGATTTTTGACATTATAGATTATTTTAATTTATTTTATAAGCACATTTGATTTATTTTTTCATTTATAACGGCAATGTTAAAATATAATTATTTCTTTTTACAATTTCAAACATAATTGTGTTTAAAATATTACACATATAAATAATAATTTTATACAAATCACTGCCATCTCTCGAGTAATCTGAAAACTAAACATTAAAAATATATCAAAGTAGTTCGTATAAAAATGAGATAGATGGCGTTAATATTATTAGATTAAGTTAAAGCGAGATAGCAATATAACATCTGAAATAGTAAGAAAGAGATGGGCAATATAGGCGTACAATCAGTGCCTTGCAGAAAATTTTTATTATCCTTCGGCCGTTCAATGTTTTGGTTGTGAAATAATCGCAGAGATGTTTTTTCAATAAATTGTGTATTTTTTTTGTGTAAGAAATGTCAAAATTAGTGTATTTTTAGTGTATTCTAGTGTTGTTTTAACAATGTTGTGTGAAAAATCGATTTTGACGTAACACTTCTTTTATTAGGATTTATATACATCAATATACAGGTAATATATAGGATAAAGGATAGGTAATAGGTATATAGGATATTTTTTATCGAATTGTTTTTATATATGTGTAGACTAGACATATATATAGATACGATTTAATTTTTTTGAGCGGAACCCTAATTCTTTTTCTAAAATAAAAGTAGCCTAAGTTACTCCTTAAAACATCAGCTATCTGTCAGTGAAAATCCCATCAAAATCAGTCCAGCCGTTTCGGAGATTAGCCGAAACAAACAGATAAAAATTTTAACAATTGTCTAATCTTTAATAGGTAAGTAACGTATATAATTTCATTCGCATTTAGTAAAAACCTGTTATTTTGACATTACAAACAGACACTTCAATTTTATTTATCTGTATAGATTGCCCTGTTTGATGTTTTTATTGCATATAAAAACGATTAATCAATTTTAATATAAGATTTTACATTTACATTTTGTAATTCACCATCAAAGTAGGTAACTACTATGGAAATAAAAATTACAATAATAATCTGCTTTGACCGACTATAAAAAAGGGTTATACAATTCATTTGTTAGATTTATTACTCATTAAGTTTTTATAGACAGTTTAGTTCATGGTTTTATATTATTCTCAATGAATTAGTTTCAACTCAGTAATTTTGCATGTGTATCTCCATGATTATTATAAATAGCTACGTTAAAGTGATAATAATTAAAGAAAACATAAATATTAGGGTAGAGCGAAAAAAAAAATTATCTTGGGACTAGTATTAGGGTAGAGCGAAAAAATTTTTTTTTCTTATCTTGGGAGTAGAATTTGTTAGTTTTAAAAAAAGTAAAAGTTTCGAAAAAGAACTAAATATTTTTTTTTTCGAAATAAAATACAAAAAAAATAACATGTTATTTAAAAAAAAATACAGTATTACAGTGAAAGTTGGGTAGAAAATTACTGTATTCGTTCTTGTTGTCAAATGTTTTCAAAGATGTGATCATCTTCGAAAATAAAAAGTTCCATTCAAACCAAAAATTTAAATTAATTCTTTTAAAAATCTGTAGGCCCCTCAAAATGTTGAGATTTTTTTTTCATTTTTTTATATACTAAAAATTCTATCCCCAAGCAAAGAAAAATTTTTATTACGCTCCACCCTACTAACAGTAACCTATGTGTTATTCCAGGTCATACTCTATCTGAGTACTAAATTTCATCCAAATCCGTCCAACCGTTTCAGCGTGAAGTAACAAACAAACTTTCATATATATAATAACTAGTGGCTCAACCTCGCTTCGCTAGGTTCGCCTCTAGGAAAACAAAAGTAAATCTATCCCTCGGGAACCGTATATTTTTCCGGGATAAAAAGTATCCTATTTGTTATTCCAGACTATAATCTATATCTGTGCCAAATTTCATCCAGATCCGTTCAGCCGTTCTGGCGTAAAAGTGTAACAAACATCCATACTCACAAACTTTCACATAAATATAATAATAGATTATAATAGAATAAATTATTTTTTAAAATTCGTATTCCGACACGTTCCGAATAATATTTCATTCGATTCAATGTTTATCGACTACAAAAATGGAAATAACAATTCGTATGTATATTACGATATCTTCGATAATAAATAATTATAAAACGATTATTATAATTTATTAGAAAGTTATATTTCTAGTTTTTATCTTTTCATTATAAAGTTATTAATGACATGTTTGTTTGAAATGAAAGTCCATATTCAGCTACGTTTTTAATTCAAACTAGCATTTAATAAAAAAAAAACCGACTTCCAGGCATTATAATGTAATGATGATAAAAGATCCTAAAAATCCCGCGACTGCGCTTCTTTAATCCTGGGATTTCGGTACTAAGATACCTACCGGGATCTTCTTCCTTCCTCCGGAATCCCGCGGATTTAAATAATGACCCGGGAGTGTACTCCGTTTCACGATACTAATATCCACCAACCGGGGAATTGAAAAAATTATAGTGTATGGTCTCTAATAAAACTTCGAGATATTCCTTGCTTATATTCTTATATTCTGTACTTTTATAAACGTCAGTGAGTTACATAATTTATATTCATAATTTTTGTATTACAAACAATTCGTAGTGACCTACATGGTGATACCGACATCTCTGTCCAAAACCGCGGGAAAACAAATGAATATCCGCGCCATTTTTTTATTTTTTTTTAAACACATTCCTATCGGCCAAGGTCACATAAGTAAATGCCTTATACATAAATCATTGCAAATTAATCAAATATATTATTTTCTATTATATAAAAATGCAACCTTACAACAGTGAAATAATCACTTATTGATAACTAGCGACTCACCGTCGCTTCGCTCGGGTACGTCCCTAGGTACGTTATAACGGTTAGTATGGAATACAAATCTTTGAATTTCTCGACTTTTCTGTACTATAATATGGATGTATTATACATATAAACCTTCCTCTTGAATCACTCTATCTATTGCTGAAAACTGCATTAGAATCCGTTGAGTAATTTAAAAGATCTAAGCGAACAAACAGCGGAAGCGACTTCATTTTATACTATGTAAAGAATAGCTATAGTATATGTATATATGTAATCAAATGTAGGAAGTCGACTTCTAAGTATCGATTTGCAAATATTTACATGCAAAAAGATCAGGTAGCCTAAAGAAAGGTTTTTTTTTTAATTTGCATATCTATTACAAACAGATTTGTGTTGTATTGGGTGTCACCCTCAAACACCACGTTTGGGTGACACCCGAGACACGTCACAGTTACTGTATGTAAATAGTTTATGGACAAAAAAAAAAGATGGCGCCGAATTGAAAACCTCCTCCTTTTTGGAAGTCGGTTAAAAATTAAAAGCGATGCCACAGACAAACACTAGTATGTATAATAAAATATTTAGTGTAAATGACTAAGACGGTCTACCCCATTTTTAATGATAGAGGGTGAACATAAGGGCTGACACCCCAAATAAGAAACACCCCTGTATAGAACTTTCCATCGAAGTTATCTTGATTTTCCTAAGGGTTTGTGAAATGGGTCAGATATTAGGGTTTTGCCTTAATTTATTTTTGTTAAGTTTTTTTTTTGAAGTTATACCTCTTTTGGCACGTATGGAAAAAATTATGAGAGTAAAATTTTTACGATGCGCGCGCACACCGACAGTCAAAAAACGACATGATAAAGTTATCTGATACCTGTTTGTTGCCATGGTAACCGTTGTTAATGTCTGACAAATGATATATAATATTATATTCTATCATTAAAGTGATATTCTATAAATATATGATTGTAATATGCCTAAATATGCCTAATTTAACTATTTTATTAAGTTATCATTCCTTTTACACACACTTTTTTATTCAGAGTTCAACCACCCCATTGTTCGCTTAGAATGTAAAACAATAAACATTTCTAAGACCCTACATTACAAAAACTATCTTCTGATATCTTGTAATACAACCATTTTATGAAATGGTCAAACATGATATGATAAATCCTACGATATGGTCACGACAGATAGACTCACCCTCGATCACTGATACTCCACGTCGTGTCGCTTAAAAAAGTAAAATATTGCTTCGTTCTAAGCTTCTAAGGGCCGTAGTGTGATGTTAGACGATTTGTAACCTCTCTGAATAAATAGTATTACTCGTATAGTGTACTAGCGACTCACCCTCGCTCGGATTCGTCGCGAAAACACGTATAAAAAAACGTATGTAACGTTTTAACATTTAGTATCGATTTCTCAGAGATGAGATATTTTCCTGCAGTAAAATATATCCTATATATTGACCCGGATAACCAGCTATCATCATACTAAATTTCATCAAAATCCCTCCAGTGGTTTTTCCGTGATGCGGTAACAGACAGACCGACAGGCATAAATTCTAAAAACTATAGATTCGGCCTCTGTATCGATAATAATGTTTATTTCAATAAGATTTTCCAAAAAATATTTAATGTACAGATTCGGCTTAGTTACAATTTTATTATAAGTATCTACTCTACTATCTGATATCCGTAACACAAGCCTCGTAGCTTACCATGGAATTAGATGGTGCTGTGTGGTAATATCCCAACACGTTTATTTATTACTTTTTTACATTTTTTTCACCTTCGTGTCGTCTCCATTCTACGTGACATTAGCGAAGTAATCTTTGCTCAATACTTTGAAACCATTAATAATAGCATTAAATCAAATTAGATTTTTGACATTTTGGAATATACCTACTAAGTATGTTTAAGCGGCTTCTCTGTGAATTAAATCTATTTTTTTAATATTAACTTCCAAGGATGTGACCTCATATATATTAAGCCTATGAACATAAAAACCAAGGTTTCAACTGTACTTTTTGACCGGTTTTAAAGATATACTTATTCACTATTTTAAATCTATTTTAATGCTTTATTTGAGGTTAGAAATTTAACCTCGGTAGGCTCAGGTGCGTCCCTTTTTTTATTTAATGAGGGGGAAATCTTCTAAAGATATCCAACCAACGTACGAGATGGTTAGGATATGTAGGATTTTTACCTACTAAAACCCCCTCGGTTACCATCTACTGCGTATAACGGAAAGCACCGGGATACCCAGCTGTCTTCATACCAAGTTTCATCAAAATCTGTCCAGTGATTTTCTCGTGATGCGTTCCCAAACAGACAGACAAAAATCTAAAAACTATAGTTTCGGCCTCTGTATCGATAATAATATTTCAATAAGATTTTCCAAAAAATATTTTGTGTACAGATTCGACTCAGAATTTTATTTTAAGTATAGATTACGTTGTGGTCACGAGAGAAACGAAGATTTTTGACGTTCCAAAAACTATTACAGATGGCTAACAAATAACATTATGTAATAATTTAGAAGAAAAGAGAAAGTTACATCGGACCAAACAAATTGTTTGTTTTACCAAACAAATTTATAAATATAAAAAAATCTAAATAAGGTTGCCATATTTATATAAATTAAAATATGATTTTTTTTAATTTATTTGAATGCACTAAAAATATAATTTAAATTTCTCTAGTCCAAAATGAAGACCAAGTTGACGTCAGTCACCTATCTCGGGTACACGGCGATGGACAGACGATTTTCGATATCTATGCTGCCTTGGCTCTTACGGGAAATTCGAGCAACTAGCATTCGGGAAAAGGTATGTACTCAGCTCTTTTTACGTCCCACTGCTGGGGGTGGGCATCCCTTCAATACGAATGAGATCAGGTCATAGCCTACCGTGCTGACTAAACGCGGACGGACTGAGCATGCCTTTCGACAACTTGCTAGGTTCTCTCAGACAGGCAGGTTTCCTCACGATGTTTTCACCGTAAGACAAATGGTAATCATGTTGGAAATAATTCGCCTGCCTGGATTTGAACCCGCTTCACTGGGTTTCCCAGGCGAACGTTACTACAGGGTTACCACTGCCGTCTTTATATTTATTTATAACTAGCATTGTCCGCGGCTCCGCCCGCGTTCAGATGACCAAGAAAAATTATTCTTAGGTTTTACTTTTACTGCAATTTAAGAGTATACTAATATGGTATACTCTTACATTACAGTTTTTGTATTTTTTCTCAGAAATGAGACATTTTCCCGCGGGTAAAAGTATCCTATATGTTGAACCGGATAACCAGCTATCACCATACCAAATTTCATCAAAATTCTTCCAGTGGTTTTTCTATGATGCGGTAACAGACAGACAGAAAAAAATCTAAAAACCATAGATTCTGCCTCTGTATTGATAATAATGTTTATTTCAATAAGATTTTCCAAAAAATATTTAATGTACAGATTCGGCTTAGTTACAATTTTATTAGATGTACTTATAGATCTATCTTTTGTTCACAGTTAAGTGTGGCCGTAGAAGATGGCTGTCTAAAGGCTTATAACGGAAATTTCGAGCCGATTATAATTCACCGTCTTGTTGACATCTTGAGGTAAGATCTTAATTATCTCTTTGTATATGTTAAAGGTTAAAAATCTTGTAAATCTGTTATTTTATATAACAACACGTATAACTTTTTGGCATTTTTATTTCCATTTATAGTCTACGATCATGTTCTATGTGGTGGACCCCCATTCATTTCCAAAGGAAATATATTTTTAAACCATAAAACAAAAAAAAAACACGACCCAGGAGGTTTGTCGCCAAAAATTTGGCAATTTTCCGAATCGGATTATTAGTTCCTAAGATTAGGGCGTGCAAACAAACAAACTCTGCTTCTTTATAATATTAGTATAGAAGTATAGTATGTAGTATTAGTAGTATATTTGTTTTATCATATTCCGTTTACATGGTACAATATGCATATATGAACAAAGTATCTGAAGCTAGGTCAGGCAGAAATCTAGGCCGAGGTTACAGTCTAGCCTGAATTTCAGCATTTCAATGCATTAGACGTTTCAGTGTTTCGATACTAATTCAGTTAATTTTTTAGAAGTTATATATCCCGATTTAAAGATAATGATTCAATTCAATTCAATTCTCTTGTTAATGACTTTAAAAGTGCTAGTTGAGCACAGATTACTTGGCCAATGTCACGTAGAAAAGACGATGATAACATCGTCATAGTAATTATATATACGTCTACCCACAAAATTAGACAATTATTTTGTGTATGTCTGTCTGTCTGGGAACGCATCTCGTGAAAATCCCAATAAAACCAAGGATCGTCGAATATACAAAAATTCGACGGTCCTTGGTTCAAATCTGACTCAGGCCAAGTATATTTAATTGGTATTTCTAAGCAGTCCGGAGTTGGGAAGCTACCATATACTCTATGTGCCCTTTACCTTTCTGCTTTGAAGAGCACGTTTATTATATATGTATATTTTAATTACGTATGATATATGTATGTATGTATACACAAAATCGACAGCTTTCTTTAATTTTTAACTTTCTATTCGTCCAGGGCAAGTCAAGTACCAGGAAGACCAAACGAGCTGTTCTACATACTCCTCAATGAGAAGGAGGGCTTACTGCAGTGTTACCTATTCATGGCGAGCACAGCGGTTGAGGTTAGTACTTGTTTATATAAAGGAGTCAAATTTCTTTAAGGAAAACCCTAGGGCAAATAAATATCTAAGTTATATATCCCTAAGGACTCCCTAGGGAAAGAGCCCTAGACAAAGAAAATATTTAGATACATCATAGTGAAACGAAATGATCCTTCAATGCTTTAATTATTAAATAAAACTAATTTCGATTTTTTAGAGGATTTATTTTAATTTTTGAAAAAATCCGAAAAGATAGGTTTATTTAAAATGTCAAATATTCATGTAGTATATCCATCGATCAAAAAAGTACTAGATACACAATCAGCGACAAAAAATATCCTCACCGCTTGAGCGCTCATTTTAACATATGAGCGCACTTTTAATTTTTTTTGTGAAAACAACTTTAAGAATTGAATTTAAGGTTCAATTTACATTGTTGTATATTTATTTCAATTATAATAATTACCGAAACATAGTTGGAGACAGTTTTAAGAGAACTTTTTGCATGAGATTGTGTATCTAAGGAAATGTTAAGTCCTTAATTTTTGAAACACTGTCGTAATATGACAATGGTAAATAAAAGGAATTAGTTTGACTTCGAAATATACTTCTTACCGTACCCGCGGCTTTGTTCGCTTTCATATTTCCGATCGCTACCAAACTTCACAGGATCATCCACTGGTCTAATCTGAAGTTTGCCTGGAAGTTTCATCAAAATCGCTCTAGCCGTTTTAGAGTCCATAGGGGACATACATACACACATCGTTTTTTATATACATACTATATATAAGCTAGCCGTATTTAAAGTTATTTAAAAATAATGCCCGCAAGTACGCGCGTGTTTGCGACCGGCAGCATTACAGTAGCATTAGCACTTACAAATTTTATTTAAAAAATCAAATAGCACTTTTGGAATCTTTGGATTGATTATAAGTTAAATCCGTTCAAACATACATGTAGAGAATTTTAAATAATTAGTATAGATATAACGTAAATGAATACAGTGGTTTTTCCGTGATGCGGTAACAGACAGACAGACAGACAAAAATTCTAAAAACTATAGATTCGGCCTCTGTATCGATAATAATGTCAATTTCAATAAGATTTTCCAAATAACATTTAATGTACAGATTCGGCTTAATTACAATTTTAATATATGTATAGATTAAAAATAAAACTATAGCTTCCCTAGTATCTACGTATCATAAAATATTTGCATATATGTATTTAAATTTAAGCTTAGAGTCCTTTCACATACGGTATTAAAAACGCGCGTTTTTTTATCGTATTGTGACTAGGATCAAAGAGGTTTTAGAATAAAAAAGGTCATATTTGAAACAGATTTATTAAAGTGGATCAAGTTATACCAATATATAGCAAGGCATAGATTATGGAGGCAGTGGTAGCCCAGTGGTAACGCGCTCGCTTGGGAAACCGAGTGAAGCGGGTTCAAATCCCGGGTCTCGCACCTTTGATATTTTCATGTGCGAATCATTTCTAACATGATTACCTCTTGCCTTACGGTGAAGGAAAACATCGTGAGGAAACCTGCATGTCTGAGAGAAACTAGTAAGTTTTCGAAAGACATGTGAAGTCCGTCAACCCGCACTTGGCCAGCGTGGTGGACTATGGCCTGATCCCGATCGTATGTAAGGGAGGCCCGTGCCCAGCAGTGGGACGTTAAAAAGGGCTGAATACATACATACATAGATTAATAAAAAAAAATATTGACAGTAAACTTATCAGAAAGTGATACATTATTACTAAGCATAAAATATTTAGGATATTTACGTTTGATATAAAAAATTTATAATAATAGTTATTGCCCGTGGCTTCGCTCGCGTGGTAAGCGCGGTGGAGATCAAAGCTAGCCTAAGTCCGTTCCCAGGATGCAATCTATGTCCTTGCCAAATTTAATCGAAATCTGTTCAGCGCTATAAACGGGAAACGGTAACAGACCGTTACTTTCACTCTTATTACATGTATACGTACGGATAAACTATCCCACACATTGGAGTATGGAATATGGCTAACATAATTGAATCCTAATGATTCACAAATATTTGGATTTACCAAAAAAAAAAAAATTTAAGAATCAATTTTTTTCCACATTACAAAAATCCTGAATGAATACAAAAACTAAATGAAAAAGCATAATCTCAGAAGTCATATAATTTTAATTTAGCTGGTAGGACTATCAGTGTTAATACATTAAACGTAATTTTCTTGAATGTAATTTTATATAATTGTTATATTTTAGCAAAATTTGGTCGAAATATACAACCAAAAACTATTCCGATCAGTAAGCAGCAAGCAAAGTTATACCAAAATCGATCTCTCCCTTTCAAAGGTGCTCTGTAACAAACAGACTTACAGATTACAGGCTGACAGATGCAGATATATCTAAGTATAATTGTGACAGTATTTTAATTTTTGTTTTTTTTTTGGGCTAAAAAATATTAAATAAGGAAAAAAAAAACGCGACAAAAACGCTACTTATTTAACTATTCTGCGTCTAAAAAATCGTCGTGTGACAGGACTATACTAATATATCAAGGTTGCAAAAATAGCTTTGAACTTTAGGAATAAAATTTAATTAAAATCTGACATCTATATTATCAAACTATTAGAATAAAAAAAAACTAAGATATTATAAACAGCAGCACATTTATATATTTCATTGACCGATTTCAAAAAAGGAGAGAGAACTGAATTCGGGTGTGTTTGTCAAAAGTCCCTAAAATACATTCATTCTCATTCGTGAAAGCTTCGTTCTAATGAGACGCCCAACTATTTTATCTATAATAATTATAACTAGCGCGAGTCCAACAATTGCATCGAGGGTTTTGTACAATAAAATATTAAATTTACGTAGCTAAAATGCAAAAAATGGAATCCTTATAATTTAGTTATGTTTGTTCATCTGTCCATATGTCACAAGCACTTAACTCGAAGACCATTGAAGCTATGTACATAATATGTAAGTCAAATTACAAAAAAAAAAAATCTTTAAAAACTTTCTCATAATAAAACTCAATAATATGAAAATAAACTTATTTGTGTCAATAAAATGAATATAGATAGATGAGTAACTACTTTTTTTACTTTTTAATTTAACTTAGTGTGTTAAAACAAAACAACATATAGCAACTGTGCTGGTACCATATATACATATAACTTACAATTAATGATTTTAAACTCGTTTTCCTTCTTAATTGAACAGTGATAACAAAATACTGTTCTGGAAGTTTGCTAGTGGATATTACCTAGGTAATAAATAGTAATACATTAAACAGACCTGCGCGAGCGCAGCCTTAGAAAAGAGCGTGTGTTTATATCTTTTGATAGATGAGTTTGCTGAGTGTTGTCAAATATTTGCTTCATTAATTTAATGTCTAAAAATAAAAAATTGTGGGGTGTGGTGAAACACCTTCGCAGTGAATGTTGTCATTACATGAAGATAAGATATATCTGTTGCTTAATGATTTTATACAACTAACACTTATCCTCGTTTCTCTCGGGTGCCCTAATAGCCTATGTGTTACTCCAGCTCATACTATACATATGTACAAAATTTCATCCAAATCCGTTCAGCCGTTTCAGCGTGAAGGTGTAACCAACATACACAGATACAAACTTTTACATCCTACATAACCTATTATGTGATGATTCTTTGTTTCTCTTTCACGCAAAAACTATTGAACCACTTTCGATGAACTTTTACAATAATATAGTTTATGCATTAGATTAAAAAATAAGTTAAATAAAAATTTATGTAGGGAATACAAACGTAGACTATTTGTTAAAAGAATAAGGTCCACAAGTGTTGAAGACATTGCTTACCTGACACATCTGAAAGTTGCGAATTCAGGCGATCAATCGGTAATTGAAAACGAAGTAACTTTTTAATATGTATGTATTATAAATGCGAAACTTTGTATGTGTGAATGTTTGCCATTTCATATTGGCGCTACGTGCACGTTGCACATAATATCCATACTTATATTATAAATGTGAAAGTGTGTTTGTTTGTTTGTTGTTGGGCTGGAGAGTGACATAGGCTACTTTTTACCGCGGGAGGTTATCTCATTCCCACGGGAAAGCTCGTTATAATACAACCAAAAAAATATCAGAATTACTTGAAACTTGGTATAAATGCTTTTCAATACAATTAAATAAATACGTGTTTTAGCATTTTTCGAAATTCATTCCATAAGGGGGTAAAATAGGGCATGAAAGTTTGTATGAAACCTACCTTTTTAGAGATTTTATTGTAGTTTTGCGCATACGAAGCCGCGGGTTTTGCTAGTTCTAAATAAAATAATCACGCACTCGAGGGAAACCCGGGTAAGTCGCTAGTTTTATATTTGGTATGTGGTTATGCCTTGCACTTAACCAAAATTTTAAGTAGGTTTTAAATTAATAAACGCCCTTGGACAAATACACACATATAATATGTATTTAATTAACATTTATTTTAAAAACAATACGCTACCGTATAAGCAACTTCATTCGTTGCCTTGAGAACAGTATTAAAATTAGACAGTACTCATAATCAGTCTAACGCTAGATTGGAAGCAAAACACTTTCTAAAATAATATTAAATAATAATAAATTATTATATAATAATAAATAAAACAAACAATAAAAGAAGTGTTTGTGTTAATTCCTGAAAAAACACAACATTTTAAATTATAATTGAATTTATGTGTTATATAAGAATGTGTTTGTGTATGTATCTGAAGTGATTTTTGGACTTTGTGTATTTAATAGTTAATTAAACAGAGTGAAGTGCCAAGTGACGTTACGAACTAAAATGCCAGTCTGGTATTCACTTTCGAGAGGGACAGACGTGTCCTCTCTTATATCAAACGCTGAATTTTGGTTAGGCACGATATTGATATTAATTGCTTGTGAAATGGATTTATTGTACTTTCATATATTAAACGTTTTTAATATAGACATATTTTCGTTGTAAATAAATCAAATTAGAACACAATAATAATTACTTTGTGTATATAAATAGTGTTAGTAATGATTTAGCTTCAGTGTAAATATATATTCCTTAGAATTTGGGCTATTTTAGTGCCCGTGTTTTGTTTTTGTGTGAAAACTAGTGATGTGCCATTGTGTTATTTTTATGTAAATCACTAAAAGTTTAATATTCAGAATATGTAGTGTAACTAATGCGTAATATTTCGTATTTATTGTGTTTATTACGGATATAGTTTGAAAAATTTATATAAAATTTATTATGTGATCTTATGTAACAATTGAAATATAGTTTTCTTTTGGCTTCCTATATTGAATGCGGTGTTAGAAGTTTTTTACTTATTGGAACTTCTTCAGGATAAAAATAAGTAAGTGTTAATAATATGTTAGTTATAATATACACAGATAAAGTACATACATTATGTTTAGCAATTAAAAAAAAATTAAATGCAGTTATTATTATTTTAAAAAATAAAGAAATGCTTCGTTTGAGTAAATTTTGATAACTTCAATATTTAAGGTACTTTTCTTCAATGTCCTATCGATTTGTTTCAGCCTGTATATATGTACATAAATAGACAAAGATAAAACAGTTTAGTATCTTTTTATCCGACTGCGGCGAAGCGCAAAGGAGGGTTATGTGTTTGCACTGTATGTATGTATTTATATACATATGTGTGTCCGACCATATGTTCCCTCGTAATTACTAAACGGCTTAATTGATTCTAATGATTTATACATCATTAGATTCGTCTTGATAAACTCGAGGGTCACAGGCTATATAAATATCGTTAAAAATCAAAATGGCGCATTCTAGGCGCCAATTTGTGAAATGAAAAAAAATGTTTACGTTCGAATCAATCGAGTGGGGTGACATAATATAGGTTTTTAACAGGTGATTACAAAATATATACTAGCTAGGATAAAATATTCACATACGTATGTATGTCTCCGACTGCATAATACTATGTTCCTTCGTCAAATTCTTCTCGTCTTTTTTGTTCGTTTTTTTCGCGGTCGGTTTTTTTTATTTTCGTAATTTTCCTCCGTTTTTCTTTTTTTGTTAAGTAGCTATTAACAAACTTTAGATATCGTGTTTTAGATAGCTAAATTCTATTCATATATGTATATATATATATATATATATATATATATATATATGTACACATACGTATATGTTTTCATCGATTTGGTTTTAGTCGAATTTTAAATATATTCTTCTTCTTTCTTTAGTCTTCTCTAGTCTTTTAGTAGTTAAATTATCCGACTGTTACAGAAAGAGGGTAATGTATTTTGAGTATATGACGTATGTATATGTACTACGTATGTATATGTGTATATATCTTTGGCACGTTCTGTAGAACGGTTGGATGAATTTTGACATATGAGGTGTCATTTGTTACGTCTCAATTGTAGAAGACAGAGTGTATAATATTTAGACATGGCATGAGGCGTCGGTGAATTCAAAACATGAAAAAAGATGTTATTCTAAAAATATGGTTTGTAAAATTCTACGTTAGAATTTATTTAATTGCTATAATTATAACCGAGTGAATATATTTTAAACTAGTGGCTCACCCTCGCTTCGCTCTGGTTCGCCTCTAAGACAACAAGGACGAACTTATCTCACGGGAACCGTACATTTTTTCGGGATACAAAATTAAACTTTGCCTTAGGTCAAAATTACGTCTGTCACACACAATTTATTTAATCTGAAAGACGCTATGCTAATCATGGTTTTTGTAACGTTTTACTTTTCCGCGGGAACCCATCACATTTATAAATTTTATAATACACATTGCTTGAACGCCAATAACAGGTATCAGCATGCCAAATTTTACTAAATTAGGTGCATAAGTTATTGTGTACTAAGCTGTATAAGTTACCATAGTTTTTTAACTATCCCACAGGAACTCTTTAATTTTCCGGGATAAAAAGTGTCTAAAATGTTGCCCGGGGATATAAGGAACCATCATGCAAAATTTCATTTAAATTGGTCAAACAGCTTCGGAGATTAGCCCGTACGAACAGACAAACAGACAGAAAAAAAAATTGAAAAAAGTCTGGATTTGCTCTATTTCTCTTCTTACATACCTGCCTCGGTTTTTAGCATTTATTTTCTATGTACAGACGTTCGACCTCTACAGATTTATTATGTGTTTAAATTTATAATATTGTTTTGGTATTTTTTTATTTCTTACTTTATCCGGTTTTATATACTTGTTGCCGAGTATAAGTAATTAGATATATGATCGTGGGTTCGATTTTTTTGTTCATATACAGTTTTCTCAAAATATGTTACTATCAATGACTTGAAACAAGTGTATGGTTTTTTCGAATTCTTATCTTTAGTTTAAAATACGTATTTATCCATTTTAACGTCCCACTGGGTGAGTGTCCTTTCAATACGAGGCCAAAGTTCACCACGCTGGCCAAGTGCGGATTGGCGGATTTTACATGTCTTTCGAAAACTTACTAGATTCTCTGAGACATGCTGGTTTTCACATACAGCACCATCTAGTTTCATGGTAAGCTACGAGGCTTGTGTTATGGATACCAGATACTTGATACACTACACATATATAACTTTAAATACATACATATTATAAATATAAACACTCATGACTGGAGTACAAACATTCGTGCTCATCACATACATAAATGGCCCCAGCGGGACTCGAACCCGCGATTTCTAGCACAGCAAGTAGGGTCACTACAAACTGAGCCAAATGCGTCGTCATATATATACATATTGAAAACGTTTCGTATATAAATATCAGAAGCGTAAGACCAGTTTGAACCAGCGTTACTTGGTTTTTCATGTAATAATTAATCTTAATAATTATTTAATTACTTTTGTTAGTTCTCCTTATTGTTAGATCTAATTCGTGTTATATAATTAACTAGCATTAGCCGCGGCTCCGCCCGCGTTCAGGTGACCAAAAACCAAATTCTTACGTGTTACATATTATTATACTCTTACATTGCAGTGTTTGTATTTTTTTCAGAAATGAGACATTTTCCCGCGGTAAAAAGTATCCTATATGTTGACCCGGATAATCAGCTATCATCATGCCAAATTTTATCAAAATCCCTTCAGTGGTTTTTCCATGATGCGGTAACAGACAGACAGACAGACAGACAGACACAAAAAAAAATATAAAAAACAAAAAATATTTAATGTACAGATTCGACTAAGTTACAATTTTATTACCTACTAGCGACTCACCCTCGCTTCGTTCGGGTTCATCCCTAACTTGCTTCTCAATACAAACTTTCATCCCCATTTTCACCTCTTTCAGGGATAATTACCGGGATAAAAAGTTTCCTATGTCCTTTCTAGGGTCTCAAACTATCTTCTTACCAAATTTCATCTAAATGGGTTGAGTACATCCAGAGATTACCCCCTACAACGTCACAAACTCACAAACTTTACCTCTTTATAATATTAGTATAGATATGTAAAGGTGACATGTATAAATATTGAAGCGCCTTCCCCAATGATAAGGATGTGTAATTTTTATAATGAACTATCGACTCACCCTGGCTTCGCTCGGGTACGTCCCTAGTGCCCTACTTACGTTTTGACGTTTAGTATAGATTTTTCAGAGACGAGATATTTGCCCGCAGTAAAAAGTATCTTATATGTTAACCCGGATAACAAGCTATCATCATACATTTCATCAAAATCCCTACAGTGGTTTTTCCGTGAGCTGTCACAGACGGACAAACAAAAATTCCAAAAACTATATATTCTGCCTTTGTATCGATAAAACAACACGTTTTCACAAATTAATATTTACGTAGTGTAAAGACAACTTTTAATGCTATTTATTATTATTATTACTTGTTGTAGACAAATAAGGAACTATATAATATATTACAATAAAAATCACATTAATCTGTTTTAAATACAAATAAACAAGACATTCCATATATACATATGTAGATATATACGTATATGTGTACATATTATTACAACGGTCTGTCTCGTAGTGGTTAAGGCTGTAGATAAGGAGGTTCTGGGTTCAAGTCCTGGTATAGTCATAAATTCAAATTCAAAATATTTTTTTTTGGCATTAAATACAAAACAAATTACGTATGTAAAAACGACATAAAAATGTTTAATGCTACGAAACTCTTTGTCATAGATCGCGCTTTTTTGAATTTATGTTTATTACTAGCGAATTATCTTCGCTGTTCGTGATGGGTGCGTCCGTAGGTACGCGAATTTTGTTCACAATTTCAAGGGATTTAATTTTTTGCGTGGAACCTTTATTATTTTTCCAAAGTAAAAGTAGCGTAACTTACTCATTTTAACATCAGCTATCCGCCTGAGAAAGGCTCTTCGAAATCAGTCCAGCCGTTTCGGTGATTAGCCGGAACAAACAGACGGACAGAGAGACAGACATACACACAGACCGACAGACAACATTTTTCAAGATTGTGTTTTTTTATAAGTACCTTGTATTAAGCCCTTTTTAACGTCTCGCTGCTGGGCTAACTTCAATACGAGGGGAATCAGGCCATAGTCCACCACGCTGGCCAAGTGCGGCTTGGCGTTCTGCACATGTCTTTCGAAAACTATCTAGGTTTTCTCGGACATGCAAGTTTCCTCAAGATATTTTCATTCACCGTAAGGCAAGTGGTAATTAATACCATATATAATTCCATATGCATTTAGTAAAAAGCTGTTATGTTGACATTACAAATAGACACTGTCTTTATTTATTTGTCTAGATGTAAATATAAATCTATACATATTATAAAATTGTAACTAAGTCGAATCTGTACATTAAATATTTTTTGGAAAATTTAATTGAAATAGACATTATTATCGATAGAGTCCGAATCTATAGTTTTAGAATTTTTGTCTGTCTGTCTGTCTGTCTGTCTGTCTGTCTGTTTGTCTGTCTGTCTGTCTGTCTGTCTGTCTGTCTGTCTGTCTGTCTGTCTGTCTGTCTGTCGGTCTGTTACCGCATCACGAGAAAACCACTGGACAGATTTTGATAAAACTTGGTATGATGATAGCTGGTTATCCGGGTCAACATATAGAATACTTTTTACTGCAGGAAAATATCTCATTTCTGAGAAAAAATACAAAAACTGCAATGTAAGAGTATACTAATATGTGAAACCTAAGAATTTGGTTTTTGGTCATCTGAACGCGGGCGGAGCCGCGGGCAATGCTAGTACATATATAAATATATAGTTAAGCGGACAAAGCCTTAAGTAGAGACTAGTTAGTAGTTAGTAAAAAGATAACGAAATAAAAGCACCATATGATTCTCCAGACATCCCGAGATGTATTGGCTTGAAGCCAAATGACGAAACAATCACAAACTTCGTTTTGAGGAAGTCTTATTATAATTACCTAAGCGTTGAAAGTCCATTCTGACGAAAATATATACGAAATCTGACCTTATATTTAGAAACTAAATACTTCTTGTGCGTTTGAATTGTTCAGGAAGTCTAAAAATTTATTCAAAACATTCAATGTTTGTTACATTTTCAAAATGATTTCCACTTGCTATTATTACGGTAAAGGATAATATTATAAGAAAATTTGCGTGTTTGGAAGAACCTTTATAGTTTGTGAAACATATGTGAAGTCTGCTTTGGCAAATAGCCAATATAATTGGCAAAATAGGCCAGCGTGGTTGATCCCATCAAATTGAAGGTTGGCCCTGCCCAGCTGTGGGTAGTTGAAAAAAATTTATTAAGTAGCAATATTACAGAAGCCAAAGGCAGTGTTAACGCTCGCTTGGGAAACCAAGTGAACCGGATATAAATCAAATCCCGGGTCTCGCACCTCTGATATAGTCACGTGCGAACCATTTTCCAACATGATTACCACTTGTCTTACGGTGAAGGAAAACATCGTAAGTCTGCCAACCCGCACTTAGCGTGGTGGACGATGACCTAAACCCTCTCATAGTGAAGGGAGGTCCGTACCTAACAGTGGGGGATGTTAAAAAAAAGGGCTGATTAAATACTCGTACATTACAGTAGCTTATATGTTACTCCAGCTCACAGTCAATCTGTGTACAAAAATTAATCCAAATCCGTCCAACCGTTTCAGACTGAAGGAGTGACAAACATACACACTCATACACAAACTAAATATTTACGAGTATAATAGTAACTACTGTTAACTACGGTTATAATCTATACTATATTAATATTATAAAAAGGAAAGATTTGTATTTTTATATGTTTGTAACGAATAAACTCAAAAACTTCTGGACCTACTTAGATGAAATTTGATAAGAAGATAATTTGAGACTCTGGGATATAGAATATTTTTTTTGCGAAAATCATCCCTTAAGGGGGTGCAGATGGGGATGAAAGTTTGTATGGGGAATCAACCGCTAGTATAAAATATATCAAACCAAACACGAGTTATCCAAAAACAATGTGATGTAACAAATCTGTTATAATCTAATGTGTACGTATGAATAATTAATATTTAGATAGTGACTTGATATAGTGTAAACAAACGTATTACTTTCATATGGATGGTTTTTCAATACAGATATTTCAATTCCATTTGACTGGCTCTTGCTCGCGACTTCGCTCGTGTTTATTTTATGAATCATTGCTCCAGTCCTTAGAACTGTAGCGTGTTGTTAGGTTAGTTAGCCCATAATTTTATCTCATCAACTGCCTCGGTGGTGTAGTGGCTAGCATGTACGGCTGCACACACGGAGGTCCTGGGTTCGAGTCCCGGGTCGGGCCAAGTTTAGTTATTGAGTCTTTCTGTATATTAAGCCTTAACAGCCCGGAGTTGGGAAGTTGGCGGTGTTTCACCCCCGTGCCTTAAGAGAGCACATAAAGCCGTCGGTCCTGCGCCTTAACTCTCACTGGTCGTGTCTCGTGTCGTCCCACCGGAGTATGAGAGTTACAGGAATAGAGAGTGCACTTGTGTCTGCGCGTACACTTGTGCACTATAATATCTCCTGCGCAGTTGGCTAGTCTCAATGAATCCGCCGTGGCCGGAATCGGTCTGGAGAACATGAATCTTATCTCATCTTAGATGTTAGGTTGGCTATAAAATGCAATAGTCCTCCAAATATAAGAGGCAGTTCCATAAAAGAGCGTTCAAACATACATAAAAAAAACTATTCAGCTTTATGGTTTAGAAAAAACATAAGTTTTTTTCGAATTTCCCGATTTCTGAGCAATGTCTCCAATTTTTTCCCAAAAACCTTATTCAGATGGTTAAAGAACGTTTAAAAACAAAATTAGCTAATTTGGTCCAGTGGTTCTCACACGTACACACATGTTTTTTTTAAGAAGTGACAGATTTAGACTACAGTATGAAGTTAGTCGGTATTGGCTATAGTGTGAAGTTAGTCGTTAAATCTCCGTTTAGTATAACGTGAAGTGATGTTTATATTCAAGATATTAATTCCGGTATTTCTATATACACAACACGTGTTTAATATTGATAAAAATAAAAATTATTATAAGCTTTTATATAAATGCTCAAAAAAAAAAAAACAAATTTGTGTAACTTCTTGTACATAAATACAAAGACATTTTTATATTAGGGTTTCGTATCCGAAGGGTGCAACGGAACCCTATTTCTAAGCCTCCGCTGTTCGTCCGTCCGTCTGCCTGCTGTATCTCATGACCCGTAATTGGTAGAGTTGAAATTTTCACAGAGTATGTATTTCTATGACCGCTATAACAACAAATAATAATAATAAATAAAAATATAAATACAAGAAGCGTTTTTTTAACGTTCGTAATCGATCATCGAAGTTAATATACTACATACGAGTACATAGAGTAAAAGTCATATTAATAAAAAGTACATTTACGATGGTACGGAACCCTTCGTGTGCGAATTCGACTCGCACTTGTTTATATTTTTAGTTATGCCAGTGTTCGCCTCGAGGTCGTAATTCGAGCTTAATAATTAATGATTAAAAAATTGAGGAAAACCATATGAATAGAATAACAATCTATATTATTGGATATATATAAAAAATCGATTTGTTTTAGGTTTTTTTATCGATAACACTAATTAAGCTCGTAATACTTAATAAACAAAAAAGAAAATCGATTGAAAAGCAGACGATGTTTTGTCTTTGCTTCTTTGATATGACCAAAAACCAAATTCTTAGGTTTTACATATTAGTATACTCTTATATTGCAGTTTTTGTATTTTTTCTTAGAAATTAGATATTTTCCCGCGGTAAAAAGTATCCTATACGTTGACCCGGATAAGCAGCTATCATCATACAAATTTCATCAAAATCTGTCCAGTGGTTTTCTCGTGATGCGGTAACAGACAGACAGACAAAAATTCTAAAAACTATAGATTCGACCTCTGTATCTGATAATAATGTTTATTTCAATAAGATTTTCCAAAAAATATTTAATGTACAGATTCGGATTAGTTACAATTTTATTATATGTATAGATAACATACGTAATTAACTGACTCACGAATATTAGCATAATTGTTTGCTGACCTCGTATACTTTAATATTGATTTGATTTGAAAACCATAGATTATATAATGTTCCAATAAAAACTTTTTAACAAAAAAATAAAAGCCGACTTCAAACAAAAGCACGTAAAAATTAACTGATTGGTAGTTTTCATTTACTATACATACCTAATCAAATAGTTTAACAAAAAAAGAAAAAATCTGGATCTACTGAACCGATTTAGATGTGAATTTATCCCGAAAATCATCCCTTAAAGGGGTGAAAATGTGGATGAAAATTTGTATGGGGAATCGTGGAACGAACCCGAGCGAAGCGAAGGTGAGTCGCTAGTATTATTACGGTTTTAAGTTATAATTTAATCAATTTCCGTTATAAATTGTCCTTGTTCAGAGCGATGAGTTCTCACTAATTTTCCTTGAACATGTATGTTATTTATTATACTATACTATTATAAATGCGAAAGTTTGTATATGTGTATGTTTGTTACTCCATCACGTTGAAACGGCTGGACGGATTTGGATGAAATTTGGTACACAGATAGATTATGAGCTGGAGTAACACATAAGCTACTGTTAGGTACCTAGGGAAGCACCCGAAACAAGCTAGGGTAAGTTGTTAGTGCTTTATTCATAACATTGATCTGTCTGTAATTTCATAAAACTTATATGAAAGATATGTCATGCTTTTAATTATACTATTTTTCTAAAACTTTGACACGGCAAGGGTATAGTTTATATTGTAATCTCGACTTTAGACTTTATTTAATACTAGCAACTCACCCTCGTTCCGCTCGGGTTTGTCCCTACTTACGTTTAAACTATAACTCCCTCTAACGTTAGTGTAGATTTCTTAGAGATGAGATAATTTCCCGCAGTAAAAAGTAATCCTATATATTGACTCGGATAACCAGCTATTATCATACCAAATTTCATCAAAATCTGTCCAGTGGTTTGGTGTTGGTGTGGTTCGTGGATAGATAGTTGGGAGGCTGGAGAGTGACATAGCCTACATTTTAACGCGGGAGATTATCTCATTCCTACAGGATAACACGTTATATAACATACTAGCATTGCCCGCGGCTCCGCCCGCGTTCAGATGACCAAAAACCTAATTCTTAGGTTTTACATATTAGTATACTCTTACAATTCAGTTTTTGTGTTTTTGTATTTTTTCTCAGAAATAAGATATTTTCCCGCGGTAAAAAGTATCCTATATGTGGACTCGGATAACCAGCTATCATCATACTAAATTTCATCAAAATCTGTCCAGTGGTTTTCTCGTGATGCGGTAACAGACAGACAGACAAAAATTCTAAAAACTATAGATTCGGACTCTGTATTCATAATAATGTCTATTTCAATAAGATTTTCCAAAAAATATTTAATGTACAGATTCGACTTAGTTACAATTTTATTATATGTATAGATAGTACCTATTCCATACTAATTGTTAATTTAGATACGTTACGTAGGGACGAACCCAAGCGAAGCGAAGTTGAGCCGCTAGTATTCGTATATATGTATATACATATTAGGTATATATGTATATATATACCTAATATGTATATACATATAAATATGTATATACATATAAATATGTATATACATATAAATATGATGAGTTTTATATCCGTTGCTTGAGAAATGACTGATTTCCATTACAAACTTTAGTTCTCTTTTTCATCCCTTATGGGATGCTTTCTGAGATAAAGCTATCCTATGTCCTTCCCAAGGTCTCGAAATATCTTAATACCAAATTCCATCTAAATCGGTTCAGCGGATTTTTAGTTCATCCGTTACAAACAAACATACAAACGTACAAAAAAATCTCTTTATTTCATTTTTAAATGTCGAATGATTATTTAACTTACGTAAGCTCACTTCCGCCAATCTTTTGTATCGTAAAGGTGTTGTGTATTTTAAATACAAGGCCAAAAAAGAAACAAATGCTAAAAGCTAACATATAAAAAAAACACTATATATAAGCTTGCGAGTGTCAAAAGGTTCATATTATCTGCTATTTTTATGTATTTCAATTCAATTCTCATATTAATGACAAAGCGTGCCAGTTGGACACAGATTCTTCGCCACTGTCACGGAGAATGGAGAAGACACGAAGGAGATTGTTCGGTAAAATAAGATCATTGAACTATGTTAAATTATAATCAGCGTTGGATTTATACTAGGGGTACTCAGGGCTAGTGCCCAAGGCGGAAAATTTTTACAGGCGGTAAAATTTGGAGGGTTTTTTTATTTTACAAAAAATGAAAAATTAAAAAGATTAACTAATAGGTACATTTTTCGAAAAATTGATATCATATATAAATTATTTCTTTGTATTTTTCAAAAAATTATTTATAAAAAAATTAAAAGTATCAACATTTTATGCAAAATTTCGATAATAGGTCGGAATTTTTTATTATGCCCAAGGGCGGCGCTAAGGTTAAATCCGGTACTGATTATAAAGAGTAAATTCTTAATAAACCTTGAATCTTCAATATTTTTATGTAAAAAACATCAAAAAAACCATGTATATGGATATATTATTATAATTAGTCAATACGTGACAAGGATAGTGAATGGCAAATTACTGTAAGTGGGAAAGAGACAAGACTTTCCAGATGTATCATTATGTAACTAAATCATTTCTAATATCCTACTGCTGGGCATGCACCGTGCGACGGGGATCAAGCCATAGATTTACACCATGGTCAAATGCGAGACGGGATTGGTGGACTTTATACGTCTTTAAGATATAGGTACTCTCAGACATGCTAAATAAAGGTTTTCCTTGACTGTATTAGCAAGTGGTAACCATGTTGGAAATTATTTACATATAAAAATCTCAGAGGTGGGAGATCCGGGTTTGAACCCATAACACTTGGTTTTCCAAGCGAGCGCGTTACCTATGGGCTAACAACTGTTACTGCACTTTTGAAATTATAAAAAAACTAGCGACCCCAGGTGATTTTTTTAATTGACATAACTTTTTTATTTATCAACCGATTGAAATAAAACAAGTACTAAATGTTAAATGAAGCTTACCACTATGTATTAGTGAAAACCGCACCCAAATCGGTTAAGCCGTTTCTAAGATTAGACAGACAATACAAAGACAAACAGACAAAAAATCTAAAAATCATTGTTTTGGGTCCTTTTGCGTTAATAAATATCTCCAATAATAGTTTTTCTCAAATATATTCCATGTACAGACAGTGATCAGTTACAATTTTATTATATGTATGGATATACCTAATAATTTTGTTTGTTTTAGAACTATGTTGTTTCTAAAAATCTTCTTAGATACGATACGTTAAAGTTCGTTTATTGACGCTCTACGTTAGCGAAGTCTCGTGAGAATTTTATCATTACCCGACTGCAAGGAGAGGGTTATATTTTCGCGCCTATCTTTCTTTGTATGTGTGTTTGTTTGTAATATTCTTTATTCCCTCATATCTTCCAAACCACTCGATGGATTTCTTTAATTAAGGTATCGTTAGATTCGTCTCATTAGTCCAAGTATTCTTAGATAGGTGACATAAAAATATAGGGGCTGCTAGATTTCATTGCTTAAGGTGAATTTTTTTTAATCTTCGTTTTCTGCAATATGGGTATTAAATTAAAGGGCTCATAACAAGAATTCTAAAAAAGTATAACATCTCTGTATTACTTAAAATAATGTTAATTATAATCACATTTCTTTATTAAAAATATTTTTTTGACATGTTTTATCATTTTTCATTTTAAATAACAGTTTAGGATATAGAATGATTTAAAGTTTGTTAACAACCATTCTTCATTCATTCATTTTCTTACTTAAAAAGCTGTAAATAAATATATTATAAAAATAAAAAACCCGACTGCTAAAACAACAAAAAAACTAACTAAAAACTAACTAACTAAAAACTAACTAAAAAGATGAAAAGAAGTTCACGAAGGAATATAGTATTATGCAGTGGAAGACATACCTACATACGAGTATGTACAATGTACATCTCGCGGCAAGGATGAAACGTGTATGTCTCCGACTGCATAATACTCGTACTATATTCCTTCGTGAACTTGTTTTCATCTTTTTAGTTAGCTTTTATGCAGTCGGGTTTTTTATTTTTATAATATATTTATTTTAAATAGAACTTTTTATTTTGCTTTTATTTCGAATACTTTACAGCATACGGTCACGGGAAAGACTAAGGTTTTACAGCCTCAAAAATCATTATACACTGCACACTAAAATAGTTTTATTTAAAAAGTCCACTTTGAATAACGGAAATAGTTTTTTTTTAAATAATTTTAAGAATAGAAGTTAAAGCAGCATTTGTTCACATTTATTTGCATGCCTGTCTTTTTACAGCATTATAACTGTATGGTTTAAAAGAATCTTTTTGACCAACTTTAAAAGAAAGTGGTTATGAATTGAATGGTTTTTTGTGTTTGGACAAACTTTAAAGATTGTTTTTCTAATAAATAGTTTATATCTTTCCACACCAAAGGAATAACTAACTTATATTAAATTTTGAAGTCACTGTTCTTTTTTTAGTTAAAACGTAAAATTTTACAAACACAGAGACATGACATTCATTAGTCAGCTATTATTATCACACTAGTGACTCACCCTCGCTTCGCTCGGGTTCGTCCCTATCTACGTTTTAACATTTAGTATCGATTTCTCAGAGATGAGATATTTTCTCGCAATTAAATGTATCCCATATGTTGACCCGGATAACCAGCTATCATCATACTAAATTTCATCAAAATCTGTCCAGTGGTTTTCTCGTGATGCGGTAACAGACAGACAGACAAAAATTCTAAAAACTATAGATTTATCCTCTGTATCGATAATAATGTCTATTTCAATGAGATTTTCCAAAAAATATCTAATGTACAGATTCAGCTTAGTTACAATTTTATTATATGTATAGATGTAGAAGATAAGGTTTTTCCATATGGCACTTACATTAATTAATGTTTAGTTGACATGCGTGTTTTTGTATTGTTATACTATAACTTGCGACTCGTCTTCGTTTCGCTCGGGTGTGTTCCTAGATAGCGGATTTCGTGCACGATTTCATGGGTTTTAATTTTTTTGAGCGGGATCCCTAGACCTTTTTTAAAATAAAAGTAGCTTAAGTTACTCCTTGTAATATCAGCTATCTGGCAATGAAATTCCCGTCACAATCTGTCCAGCCGCTTCGGAGATAAGCCAGAACAAACTGACTAACATAATTTTTTTTTTATAAGTACCTACCTTATATAATTTACGAAGCTTAGACATATAACGAATTTTCATACTTATAAAGGAAAAAGCTAAATAGGATCGTTGTTGTTGTTGATGATTTTGGCAAATTCTATCATGAACATATATGTATTATATTACATGTTATTTCATAGCTTATTTCATAAAATCCAAAACCTTCCAGCCCTCTCTGTATGAAGGATAACAAACATACACACAAACAAAAAGAGGCTAAAAACGAGTCATTTTAATCGCAGCGAAATAATGGACATTACAAAAAATGGCAACATTCATTCATAATTATCATAACTTTAGTACTTAATATGGTAATCGAACCCCTGACCATATCAGACAAAGCTTTATTCCACTAGCACTCTAGCTCTGAGACATTTCACAGTGTGTTATGACTAATGAAAATTTCCCTGTATTTAGGGCGTCATCCCCTTTGTAACAGCCATCTCTTTCACATCAAAAACTTTAGAAAAGGACAGCAACACAACAAATTGACATACTTTTCAAGCCAATCTATTAATGGAAATTGTTTTTTGTTGACTTTAAGGATTCTTTGAAACGTTTATTAAATCAGTGCGTTTTACCGTTTCGACAAATTTCGTCTGGTCGTTTATGTTTTGCAAGTTGACAATATACCTACTCGTATATATCTATGTATACGCCTCGATAGTCTAGTGGTTAGCATGAACAGCTGAGGATTGTGAGGCATGGGTTCTGGTTCTGGGTAGGCCAAATAGTTATTGGGGGTTTCTGTCACCAAATACTCAGTAGCAATTCTGTGTTCAGAAGTCGGTGAAGTGTACACCCCCATGCATTAGAGCACTTTTAAGTTGTCGTTCTTGCGCGTTATCTCGATATCTCTTTCTACCCTTGCTTCGCTCAATCTTTACTACAAAGCATATAATTCAGGACTTCGTTGTTCTCATCTTTTGTTTTTATTATTCATATAAACATCTCGTAGGAACAATCTGACTTGCGGAGAGTAAATAATAATGAATATAAAATATTTGTGCTAACTGAAATACAAAAGATCGAAAGGGCAATAGATAATAATCCGTGAACGACCGCGGACACGCCGGCGTTACAGTTAACAATAGATTTCTTAGAAATTTAATTAATTTCTAAGAAATTTACCTGGAGGTGATAAAAGAAAGAAAGCGGAATGGAGCTACCGTAGAAACTTGGAAAGTACTAAAGAAAGGCAAAATCGATTATTCACTTTCCCTTGACATGAAGTGTTGGAAAATTTCGGCTAAATTGGGGTTTCTGCAATAGCTACATAAAATACTCTACCTTCAAGATAATGTCGTATTAGAAAAGTTTGTAAAATAAATAGTAAAGAATTTGGAAAACCACTGGTTTTTACTGAAATATAATTCTATAGGGTCAAAAAATATTATTTTCTTCTCATTGACACCTTTCTATTCGAATACTTAAAAGCTGGTCATTGTTTGCAGAAAATTTTCAAACTGTCAGACATTCAAAGAATTCTAAAAAGTCTCATCTTCATTCTCTCCTCCAAACAACAAAATATTCAGTTGTTTACAACTACACAAAATAAAATACGATTCCAATAGTAACAATGCGTTCTGCCAGAATTTATCAATTATCCCAAGTCAGGCATGTTGCCAGACACTCGCCCTTGCCCCTGACATGCACTGATCATGGTACGTACACGTGGATGTGCGGATTTGTATTCTAGCCTTTATATAAATTTTTATCTGTGTTTATATTTAGCTTTTGATCGACATTTGTATGTATGTTTTTGTGTGTAATTCTCAGGATAGTTTCTCTAATAGTAAGATCATTTCCGTCATTTTCCTGTTTAAATGTATGAGTAAATATACGAGTACATGTCTAGGTTTATTTAAAGCGATGAAATTTTAAGTTTCCATAAGGGCAAGGTGTTTAATTTGGTGGTATTTTTACCCCTAAAATTTAGAACCAGTGTATTTTGTTGTTAAAAATTGCTTACGATTCTTTACACAAGTGAATGGGTTGCAGCACTGAAGAAACAGATCGTCATGATTTTTTCTATAGAGATTATTATAAACAAAAATAAAAAACACATACGTAAATGGCTTTTTCTGTGTATCAAGACTTTCCTGACGTAAGAGTCTACTGCAAAAAGTAACATATAAACGATTGTATTATACACAATTTATGCAGTATAGTCACTGGAAGCTAATAATAGAAGCATCATTATAATACGCTTATTATGAAGTGGCTCATCTTATAAAATAATTTACGACTAGGGCCCTACCCTCCCGTCGCCCTAGCGCTACGAACGTATAGAGGAAAAATATACAAGAAACATTCATTTTATTTATATAGGCCAATTTTTGCTCGCGGCTCCGCTCGCGTAGTTTATTTTATGTATAATTACTCCGGCCCTAAGGGCAGTAGCGTGATGTTGCTATAACCTTAATGAATAGACCGTAAAATTCTTACAGAAATCTTCAAATCAGACTGGTTTTTTCACAGATTGGCACGCTAAAACAAACATACCAAAAAAATGTGTAATAAATTTTATGGAGAACTATTTGGATGCGGGAAAATAATTATACACCGACCGACCGATTGACACTTTTTGGCAAATTAAAAAGTATCCTATATATTTCCCAAAGTCTCAAACTATCTTCGTTTAAAATTTCATTTAAATCGGTTCAGTAGATTCAGAGATTACCCCCTACAAAGTCACAAACTCATAAACTTTACCTCTTTATAATATTAGCATAGATAACCTATAATATGTTCCTCCAGGTCATTGACTATCTCTGCTCTAAATTTTATCTTAATCCGTTCAGCCGTTTGAACGTGAAAGGATAACAAACAAACTGTTGACGATTAAATCACCTCAAATCATTTCAAATCATCAAAGTCCTAAAAGTTTAGTCAACAAGTTGAAAAATGTTTTCTCGCTATTGCGAATTAAAACACGTGCGACTTGTTGGATTTGTTATGACGTCTAGAAAAATGTGCAAAATCTTCAAACCCGCCTATAAACATTTGCATAAGTAATAAACAATTAAAGATTAAAAAACCGGTCTGGTTTTTATACAAATTACTTAAAAAATATTGGTGCTGCAGAATTTTTAAAAACTAATTCTTACAGAGGAGAAAATTTTCGAAAAAAATGTGGACAACCGAAACTTGACAGCTATCTTACTTATATTAGGTATAAATGTGAAGTTTAGATGTTTAGTGTTTGGATGGATGTTTGTTACTCAATTACGCCAGAACGGCTGAACGGATCTGGATGAAATTTGGCGCACAGATAGAGTATAGTCTGGAATAGCACATGTTATCCCGGAAAAATGTACGGTTCCCGCGGGATAGATTTGGTTTTGTTTTTTGCTGCTAGTTATTAATAATTTTTGTTTAATGTTGAAAATAGGCTTCCGCGTTGCTAGCGCAGTGCCGTAATGCCTTGAAATCGGCCGCTAATCGTAAAAAAAATCGTGTTATTAAATATTGATTTAAAAATTTCAAAAAAATACTGTCTTTTAAAAGAAAAATATCTGTCGGAAATATTTTTTGTCGTGCATTTTTTCATTAAAATAACCTATTGTTAATTACAATATTATTTTTTACTTTAACTATTTTTTTAAACTGTCGTGTACATTTTAAGCAAAAGCTTTTAAAATTATTTCGCTTCCTGGAGACTTTTTGGTAACTAAATATACTTAATAAAGTTATCCGCATGCGATATTTTTAATTGTCATGAATTATTTAAGAAACAAAAAAAGGGGGTTGACATTTTTTTAATAACAACTTTTTTTTATGACAAATATTTTTTTTTAAACTTCACCAGCAATTTTGAGTAATTTGTAAAAAACTAGATCCCTCTTTTTGAAATTGTTTATGTGCGGGTTTGAGATTTTTGAACATTTTTCTAAACGTCATAGCGAATCTAAGAGTTTTTTCGCAGTAGAAAGAATTAAAACGTTTTTCCAACTTGTTGACTAAATTATAAGATTATTTTCGTAAAACCTCAAAAATCGTCAGACTTGCTTCCTAATTAAATTATAAAGAAGAATAACAAAAATACGAGTATATGTTTTTTAATGTTCTATCTATATAACCTTGAATCCAATTTGCTTACTTTGTTATGACGCATTTAATTTTTTTGTAATTTATTAGTCCCGCTGTTTCTTTTGGAGATCCTTCTCAGGACTGAGGTATTTTGAGAGTTTCTGACAAACAAATTTTTTTGTGAAATACCATGAAGGGTATAATCTCTTAAACATTTTGACGACACGTTTGGCTCAGTTGGTAGTGACCTTACTTGCTGTGCCAGCGATCGCGGGTTCAAGTCCCGCTGGGGGCATTCGTTTGTGTGATGAGCATGAATGTTTGTACTCCAGTCATGGGTGTTTATGTTTATAATATGTATGTAATTAAATATATATGTAGTGTATCAACTATCTGGTATCCATAACACAAGCTTCGTAGCTTACTATGGAACTAGATGGCGCTGTGTGTTAATGTCCGAACATTTATTATTTACATTTATTAATCAATTTAACTAGTTTTTTTTAACGTTAGGTACACTATCACTATAAATATATGTTATTTTTTACGTAAACAGAGCCCTGAGAAAAGTCTCGTCACCCAGTGTATTATTATTATTATTATTATTTGCGTTGGGTGTGGTGCCGAGGTCGGCCCTAGCTACGTCGACCAGTTTTGGTCCATTGTAGCTCCCTTTATAATGAGTTCAAAGTTCTCCGCTTAGTCCTGTTGACTCCAGGAACTTCCAGATTTTCTGAGCGGGGAGCATCTGTATCTCTTCCGGTTGCATAATATGCTGCCCTAGATAGATACTTCTGCGGTGCTTGAGTGGACCGCACGAGCAGAGGATATGCATAGCAGTTTCCTCTGTCTCATGGCATAGTCTGCACATTGCGGTCTGACTGAGGCCGAGGGTAAACATATGTTTATTGAGTTTGCAGTGACCAGTAAGTATTCTGGTTACTGCACTGGTTTTATACTTGTTGAGTTGAAGCAACTATTTTATAAACTTTTTGCGATATCCCTTAATTAGCGCTTTAGAGTGTATTTGTCCAGAAGTGGATTGCCACTCTTGAAGTGCTTGGCGATTGCAGTGAATTTTGAGAATTGAATAGGCATGTTGTTTTGCAATGCCACAGAATGGTTCTGGGCCACAATCTGGGGTTTCAGCGCCCCTTCTTGCCAATGCATCAGCCTTTTCATTCCCATCTATGCCTGAGTGACCCGGGACCCATCTGAGGGTAACTCTGTTGGATGTGCCCAGGACATTCAGATTATCCATACAGTCTTTGACCAACTTAGAGTTGGTCTCAAGAGAATCTATAGCCAGAAGTGCTGCTTGGCTATCTGAGTTGATGTAGATATTACCCAGTGTATGTATGGTGAGGGCTAGAGGTGTATAAATTAATTTGATAATAATCACGGGTGATGTGGCGATGATAAAATAAAAATCAACCGGTCAGTAAGGGGCTTTAATATCAAATGACAATGATTCTGCAAAAAGAGATACAAATGGTGAAGCGCCTGATTAATTTTAACCGCAATAACGTTGTTATACAAAAATTTAAAAAAAAAATAAAAAAAAAAAAAATTGCTTATAATATCTAACTTAAACTAAATTACGGAAGCTTAAACAATGTATGTTAATAACACAGACTATCTGTATTAACATAGGTTACATTTAGTTATAAAATTAACTAATAGATGGCGTTACTTCTATGTTAATATTGCATATACGAAAGTGGTAAGTGTATGATTGTTTCCTCGCAACTGAACAGTTCTTAGTATTTATTACAGAAATTGTTTTCATTTGGAATTCCATTTATATATTTTTAGACACTATTTTCTGCGTTATCATTTCTTTAAGAAATATATTTATATTAATATTGTAAATCCAAAATTTCATCAAAATCGCTCCAGCCGTTGACAACTCTAGAGGTTGATGTTCCAAAAATCCTTATCCTATACCGAGTATGTAGATATACCTATGTACCTGCCTTATGTCAAGCTTTTGTATGTATTCAACCCCTTTGAACGTCCCACTTCTGGGCACGGGCTTCCGATACGAGGAGGATCATGCCATGGTCCACCACGCTGGCCGAGTGCGGGTTGGCGGACTTCACATGTCTTTTGAAAACTTGCCGTAAGACAAGTGGTAATTATGATGGAATTGATTCGCACTTGAATATATCAGAGTTGCGAGATCCGGGATTTGAACCCGCTTCACACGGTTTTCCAGGCGAGCGCGTTACCACTAGGATACCACTGGCTTTTTAGTATTTATACTTTCTGAGATTTCGTGATTATTCAGCGAGTGAGTGAGTTTCAATTTAATATGAATTCGCTATTATATTATTACGTTCAACAAGTTCGGGGATCGGAAATTCGGTTTGGGGCACGTCTTTTGCACTATTGATGTTTCATTACTTTTGGTTAACAAGAGTAATTTGTGGAGATTCATTAACACGCGCAGTATATACTGTCGTCATAATAAAAAAAGCCTTAACTAACAATTTGGTTAAAAATGACATAAATGCAGATTCGGAATCAGCAAAAAAAATGCTACTCGATAGTATTACTCATAAAGCTCTAAGTCTTATGAATCCAATACTATAACAATTTTCATCGCAACTACGTCAAAGCTAGTAGTAATTTTGACGTAGTTAAAGACAAAACAGCAAATATCTCGAAATCGCCGGTCGGCAGAGCGGTCTTCTTTTTAATGACGGCAGTATACACAGTTCTCACTAAATTCAATCACTGAACACAAATTTCACCACTAGATTCACTCTCACTTTGACTTCACACCATTTTTCTTCATTTTCCCATTTTTTCGTACTTCTTTTCAGTCTTCACTTAGCTTCGAAATTTAACTGATCTCTTGACACACTGCCGGCCTTTTCATATGCATAAACAAAGAGCATTCTAGTATTAATAATTTCGAAAGTTTTGTTCCTCTCTTACATATGGCAATTTACAATTAGCTGTCCTTGTCTGTTAATTGTCATGTGTTGACAACTGTTTTAAGATGTATAAAGCATGCTTCAGACGTGCCATTTTAATTATTATTTTTGGTGTAATGACGTTACACACTCACCATTACGAGATAATATATCAATTATTTCGATTATATTTCTATACAAGCATTGCCCGCGGCTCCGCCCGCGTTCAGATGACCAAAACCAAATTCTTAGGTTTTACATATAAGAATACTCTTACGTAGCAATTTTTGTATTTTTTCTCAATAAAAACTTTTTAACAAAAAAATAAAAACCGACTTCAAACAAAAGCACTAAAAAGTTAAAAATAACTGATTGGTAGTTTTCATTTACTATACATACCTAATCAAATATTTTCGAAGTCGGTGTGCTTTGTTTAAGTAATTAAAGCCTACCTATTAAATACATACCTAATCAAATATTTTCGAAATCGGTGCCAGCCCATACAAAGCAAAGCACACCGACTTCGAAAATATTTGATTAGGTATGTATAGTAAATGAAAACTACCAATCAGTTATTTTTAACTTTTTAGTGCTTTTGTTTGAAGTCGGTTTTTATTTTTTTGTTAAAAAGTTTTTATTTTTACCTTTTTAGTGTAGACAGTAGTAGCAAAGTACGAATTCTAAAGTGTTAGGCTTGTCGAATCAAACAAAATAAGCCCAAACGCAAAGTATCTACTATTAGCCGTTGAAGAGTTCCACCTATCCACCTTCTGGCTTTACCATCAAATCAGGTCAACAATACCGAACCACTGTACTATCAACGGAAATAGAAACACTTGCAAAGTTTCAAGTCAATATGACAATTAGAAGTAGGTTAAATTCATTATTAGCTATTTTTCCACCCTTAGGGGTGGTATTTTTTTTTGAAATTTAAATGGGACCAATCTGGAAGTATACTCTTTCAAACAAAACAAAAATTGTCCAAATCGGTTCATAAATGACGAAGTTCTGAAGTAACAAACATAAAAAAAAAAAAATACAGTCGAATTGAGAACCTCCTCCTTTTTGAAGTCGGTTGAAAATGCGAGATTTTTCCGCGGTAAAAAGTATCCTATATGTTGACCCAAATAACCAGCTATCATCATACCAAATTTCATCAAAATCTGTCCAGTGGTTTTTTCGTGATGCGGTAACAGACAGACAGACAGACAAAAAATCTAAAAACCACAGCTTCGGCCTCTGTATCGATAATAATGTTTATTTCAATAAGATTTTCCAAAAAATATATAATGTACAGATTCGACTAAGTTACAATTTTATTATATGTATAGATGACATAATATTACAGATAGATTTATTTATGTATGTTTTAATTTATGGCGTTTTTACAGAAACCAAGATGCATCCAAATCGACCTTTTTTCGGATCTCACTCCGATACTTCGGCCATTAATGTCAAACATTTGGTGAGGCCTTGCCTTAAATAGATCTAATTAACCTGATTGTTTGACGCTTTTCCTAATAAATCTTCTTTTTTTTAAATACATAGATGTACAGAAAAGAAGAAGGTTTTTTGTGTTTTTTTTACTAACGTTTAGGAATGTTTGTGTGGATTTTATAACATGGATTTTTTTTTTGAAAATCATTTCATCATTTTGTCGGCTCGTTTGGCTTAGTTTGTAGTGATCCTACTTGCTGTGCCAGCGGTCGCGAGTTCGAGTCCAGCTGGGGGCATTCATTTGTGTGACGAGCACGAATGTTTGTACTCCATTCATGGTTGTTTATATTTATAATATGTATGTATTTAAAAGTTATATATGTGTAGTGTATCAACTATCTGGTATCCATAACACAAGCCTCATAACTTAGCATGGAACCAGATGGTGCTGTGTGTAAATGTTCCAACATATTTATTTATTATTATTTATTTATTATTTACTTTAAATAAATTTTCATAAACATACTAGGTTAATTATAACATCATTTTGTTCCCAAAAGTCATGTCACTAAAAGTTAAATATCTGATAGCTAGGTTGCGAGTATGGTTTCCAAACGTTAGGTCGCCGAAAGTTAGGTTACATACTTACTGCTTTGCTCGTTTGCGATCCTCGATGCTGTTAGAGCTGATAAACTACTTTACGTCATAGTTTATCTCTGTACTAAACTTTATCCAAATCGGCCCAGCCGTTTCAGGGTTACGAAGTAACAAACATACACTCATACACATTTTCGTATTTATGATAATAGTGCGATTTGATGCATCAGAATCGAGTCTAAGACGATGCTACTGGCTAAAGAAGCAGTTATGCTGAGAAAGGATCAAAAGAAAACGCAATACAGCTTTTCAATGTTTAGTTATAATTTTTTTTAATACAAAATTGTAGCTTTTTCGAACACGAGTCGATATCTTAACACATTCGACAAAAAGCTTGTGAAGAGATATTATGATTTACTTAATAATACATTTTTTTGAAATATTTACCATGTGCGGGAATCGAACCTGCAAATTCAGTCTAATCTCTATAACCATAGCTATACGATGCCACAATGTCTTATTATATCCTAGCACATACATAATATGTATATTAAATATTAATCATTGAAACACGTACTATCCGTTTTTGTTAAACTTGAAGTAACTTAATTACTTTTAATAAGTTTTTTTTAGCATTTTATTATGACATTAAATAATAAAAGGTCGCAATAATAATTCATTTTATGATTATATACCTAATAATAATGACTTAAGCTTGCTTAGCTCGGGTTCGTCCGTCGTTCGTTTTGAGTTCCTTGAGCGGAACCCTAATTCTTTTTCTAAAATAAAAGTAGCCTAAGTTACTCCTTATAACATCAGCTATCTACCAGTGAAAGACCCATCAAAATCAGTTTAGCCGTTTCAGAGATTAGCTAAAACAGACAGACAGACAGACAGATAAAAATTTTAAAAATTGTGTTCTTCTCATAAGAACCGTATATAATTTCATATGCATTCAGTAAAAAGCTGTTTGACATTAAAATTTTGACATTACAAACAGACACTTAAATTGTATTTATCTGTATAGATTATACCACAGTTTACTAATCCATACAGTCGTCTAACGTAGGGCGGTCTTAAGCCATACGGGGCCCTTGGGCATACTACAATTTAGGGCCCTTTTGAAAAAGTAAAAATATGGATGATAAAAAAAATAGTCAGCTACAATAATTAAAAAAAAATAGATGGCGTAAAGAAGTCAGCTATATACATACATTCTACATATAGATGGAAAAAGTTTACGACGGAGCACTATTTTTCACTTGACTTGACAGGATTTCCGTTAAAATTAATAGGATGGGAGCACACAATTTTTTTTTATACTGTAAAATTATACTTTACTTGGAACAGCCTTGTGTCTATAAATCAACAACAAAAGGTCCGAGATATATATATATATATATATATATATATATATATATATATAAATAAATATGTTGGGACATTAACACACATCACCATTTAGTTCCATGGCAAGCTAAGGCTTGTGTTATGGATACCAGATAGTTTATACACTACACATATATAACTTTAACTACATACATATTGTAAATATAAACACCCATGACTAGAGTACAAACATTCGTGCACATCACACAAATGAACGCCCCCAGCGGGACTCGAACCTGCGAGCGCTGGCAAAGCAAGTAGGGTCGCTACAAACTGAGCCAAACGAGTCGTCACTCGAATAATTAAGAGAGGAATTTACATATACATGCAATATATATACATATATATTATATATGTATAAACATAATCCACCTTGATTTTGAAACTAGTTGGACAAGGTCTAAGAATAATATATTGATACGAATACCATCATTACCGATTTTAAAACGAAATCTTGCTTAAGGCCTCTTTGTTTCTAAATAGCGACTCACACTTGCTTCGCTTCTGGTTCGTCCCTAGAGAAAAACAAATCTATTCCATGGAAGCCGAATATTTTTTCGAGATGATATATAGTCTGTAGCCTTCCTTAATAAGCGGACTATCTAATGCAAAAAGAACTTTACAAATCGGATTAGTAGTTCCTGAGATTAGCACGTTCAAACAAACAAACAAACAAACTGCCTCTTTATTATATATTATAATTATAATATTATAACATATAATATTAGTGTATATTAGGGTTGTTTAATGCATACCTATGTGAAATAAAGACTACTTGTTTCGACGTTAAAAAGGACTTAATACTATACATATATAAATATACTAGCTGAACCCCGCGGCTTCGCTCGCTCAAAAACTACAAACAAAATCTCTTAAAAGGTTGGTTTCATACAAACTTACATCCCCTATTTTACCCCCTTATGGGATGAATTTTGAAAAAATGCTAAAACACGCATTTATTTCATTTTATTGAAGGTTATTAATATCGAGTTTCAAGTAATTCTGATCATAAATATTTTTTGGATTGTATTATAACGTGTTTTCCCGTGGGAATTAGATAATCTCTCGAGGTAAAAAACCTATATCACTATCCAGCCCTCCAACTATCTCCACACAAAAAACCACGCCAATCCGTCTCTCCGTTTCGACGTGAAAGAAGGACAAACAAACACACTTTTACATTTATAATATTAAGTATAGATCACCTAACAAGCCTATTAAAGTTCTCATCCTTAAAGATATTTTTTTCTATAAAAATTACATCAAAATCAATCGCCATAGCCGTAAATAACAATTAGACAGACACTTGTCATTTATAAACTAGTATGGCTAGATGACGTACATGAAAATGATAAGCAAGTAATTCAAATATCCTCACAATTGACCTCTGTTAGTAATGTTGTATCTAGGATCAATTACATATATGAGACTACTTTAAAAGTTAATATACGTACAAGGATATTGTCTTAAATAAATAGATATAGACAAAACCGTTCAGTTTTTCTCATCTGTTTGTCAACTGATTTTTTTTTTTTGGTTTAGCTAACGAGCTTTTGGTCCGGGAACCCGGTAAAATATTTGGTCGATTATTGCCTCTCAAGCGATAATTAGTAGAATGCATCAGAGAGTTGTATCATAAAGCTTTGTGAACGTCAGCTGCGGCTCCGTGGGTGGGATCAGCAGCGTTAGCATCCCACGTACGAAAAAAAATTCAACCATTTCCTCTTACCTGAAAATTTGTTAAAATATTGCTTACCCAATATCTCAACGATAGAAAACAATCAGCTGACTATAAACATGGTGGATTATACGTCAGCTGGTCGCTGGAACGCGAAAAAAATTAAACTTTTAATGATTTGCTCTCAAATGAAAATTTATCTCATGGTACCTTATATGCAACTCGCTCTCTGCCTCGGTGGCTGCACTCGGAGGTCCTGGGTTCGAGTCCCGGGTCGGGCCAAGTTTAGTTATTGAGTCTTTCTGTATAGTAAGTCTCAGTAACAGCCCGGAGTTGGGAAGTTGGCGGTGTGTTGGAGCACGTAAAGCCGTCGGTCCTGCGCCTTAACTCTCACTGGTCGTGTCCAGCAGTCGTCCCACCGGAGTATGACAGTGACAGGAATAGAGAGTGCACGTTGTGTGCGCGTACACTTGTGCACTATAATATCTCCTGCGCAGTTGGCTAGTCTCAATGAGATTGGCCGCCGTAGCCGGAATCGGCCAGGAGAACATCATCATCATATGCAAATATGGATAAATATATATGTCAGCTGGCTCTATCTCGTTGGAAAGACCTTCAGCTGTTACTTTGAAAGTCATAGCGCAGGAGTTAGGCGGGAGCATCTATCACCTATTTAATTGCAACAGCTGACGAGGCTTTCCTCGACTTAACATCAACAGATTTTATTTAATTAATTACTGCTTAAATTAAAAATCAGCTAACAAATTTTCATACGAGAGGAAATGACGTCTTTTAAATTATTCGCCACTAGCAATGCCCGCGGGTCCGCCCACGTTCAGATGACCAACAAGCAAATTCTTAGGTTTTACATATTAGTTATACTCTTATAATGCAGTTTTTCTATTTTTTCTCAGAAATGAGATATTTTCGCGCGGTAAAAAGTATCCTATATGTTGACCCGGATAACCAGCTATCACCATACCAAATTTCATCAAAATCCCTCCAGTGGTTTTTTCGTGATGCGGTAACAGACAGACAAAAATTCTAAAAACTATAGATTCGGCCTCTGTATCGATAATAATGTCTATTTTAATAAGATTTTCCAAAAAATATTTTATGTACAGATTCAGCTTAGTTAGAATTTTATTATATGTATAGATAACAAATAAAACAACATTGATTTGTATGGAGATAATTTATTCTAAGGTTACGAATGATATGTCAAGGATTCATTTGACTTCATTTATAGCCACATTATGCGGGTGTTTTGCTGACGTTGGTCTATTTCACTCTAATTTTCTATTAAAATACGTATGAAAAGGCTCGATGGGTGATATAAGTGAAGCACAGTTAAAAGCTAGTTTATTATATTAGTTTATACTAATATCCATACTAATATTATAAATGTGAAAGTGTGTTTGTTTGTTTGTCTTTCTTTCACGTCGAAATGGAGAGACGGATTCGCGTGATTTTTTGTGTGTAGATAGTTGGAGGGCTGGAGCGTAACATAGGCTACTTTTTACCGTGAGAGATTATCTAATTCCCACGGGAAAACACGTTATAATACAATCCAAAAAAAAATATATGATCAGAATTACTTGAATCTTGGCATTAATGCGCTTCAATAAAATTAAATAAATACGTGTTTTAGCATTTTTCCAAATTCATTCTATAAGAGGGTATATTAGAGAATGAAAGTTTGTATGAAACTACCTTATTTAGATTTTTTTGTAGTTTTAGCGCAAGTGAAGTCGCGGGTTCTGCTAGTTATAAAGAGGCAAATTTTGTTTGTATGTAGGTGGTCATTTCTAAAATTACTGATCTGGTTCTGTAAATTCTTTCACTAACAGGAAGCTACGTTACCGCCGTATGCTACTTGTTTACTGTCAGAAATCATAATAATAACTTTCAATTCAATTCTCACGTTAATGGCTTCAAAGCTTGCCATATGAGCACAAATTACTTCTCCATTCTACGTGACGGAGAATGGAGAAGACACGAAGGAGATTTTTAATTTGTTAACTTTTAGTTGCTTTATTAGACTGTATCAATGATAAGAAATAAATCTACCTATATTAATATAAATTTGAGTTATAATACTAATAATGTATTATATATATAGACAACTAGCGACTCACCCTCGCTTCGTTCGGGTTCGTCTCTAGGTTGATTCCCCATACAAATGTTCATTCCCATTTTCACCCGATAAGGGATGATTTCCAGGATAAAAACTATCCTATGTCCTTCCTAAAATCTCAAACTATCTTCCTCCCAAATTTCATCTAAATCGGTCCAGTAGTTTCGGAGCTTATTCGGAACAAACAAACAAAAAATCTCTCCTCTTTATAATATTAATTAGATTAGACTTAGTGCCAAAAATTACGATCCAAGCATACCTTTTTCACTTCCTGTGACGTCAGAAGTGATTTCATGAAATGAAGTTCATATTTCACATAATATGTATGTACATGCTTGGTTTTAGAATAAGGAATATATTATGTACTAGCATTGCCCGCGGCTCTACCCGCGTTCAAATGACCAAAAGCCAAATTCTTAGGTTTTACATATTAGTATACTCTTACACTGCAGTTTTTGTATTTTTTCTCAGAAATGAGATATTTTCCCGCAATAAAAAGCATCTATATGTTGACCCGGATAACCAGCTATCACCATACCAAATTTCATCAAAATCCTTCCAGTGGTTTTTCTGTGATGTGTTAACAGACAAATCCCATCAAAATCGGTCCAGCCGTTACGGAGTTATATGCATTTAATAAAAATCTATTATATTTACATTACAAAACGACACTTTAATATTATTTATTTGTATAGATTTCATAAGTTTAAAATTACGAAACGCGGCACTTTGATTAAAACAAAATGTGACGTAATACGCAGAGGTAATTTTTGATCAGAAATTTTTGTTGTGTTTTAGTTGTTAATACAGTATTTTACTTAATTTATACCATTTTAGCATTTATGATAATATCGTAGCAACTAAGGATAATTAAATACGATGACATGATTATGTTATGACGTCATTTCAAACGCGTGTTTAATACGTTCAATTTTTTTATTTGTTTTAAATATACATCTAACAGCTTATTTATAATTTTTAAGATGGTATGACGAAGACATAAAATAAATAAATGCAATCATTCTACCCTAAAGTCCTGGGTTCGACGTTTAACACACATGCATGAATGCATCAGGCAGTGGTAGCCGATTAAAGGGGGATTCCCTGGTCTCGCACCTCTGATATTTTCATATGCGAACCATTTCCAACATGATTACAACTCGAGAACCTAGCAAGGTTTCGAAAGACATGTGTAGTCCGCCAACCCGCACTTGGCCAGCGTGGTGGACTATGGTCTGATCCCCCTCGTATGGAAGGGAGGCCCACGCCCAGTAGTGGGACGTTAAAATGGCTGAATACATACTTGGTATTATATACACTATAACAAAAAAAAACAAAGAAATAGAGTACCTTTTTTGAAGTCCCGTTAAATGTATATGGGGAGAAAAAGGTGTATGCCCTATACATTTACTTGAAAATGATTGTTTTAAAAATATAATTTTTTTTTAATAAATTAGAATTTAGTTTCTAGAATTAAAACAATGCTAAGATCAATAACCTTATTGACGTACGTATTTAAGATACAAAAAAATTTGGCAAAATATCATAAGTATTTGTTAATTTTGACCGTCGCCTGAATAGCTCACAACTAGATGTTATTTTGTTTATTAACCGAATACGTCTGTAAAAGAGTGTACGTGCGATTTCAGTGCCGGTTTAATTTTTAATAATTAAATAAATAAAATTATTGTTTATTTATGTATCCAACAACAATTTGTTTAAAGTTCGGATTGTTTTATTTATAACTATTTTTATCTTTATTGATTCCCCATACAAATTTTTCATCCCCATTTTCACCTCTTAAGAGACGATTTCCGAGATAAAAACTACCCTCTGTCCTTTCCAGGGCCTCAAACTATATTCTTACCAAATTTCATCTAAATCGTTTCAGTAGTTTCGGAGCTTATTCGGTACAAACAAACAATAAAATCTTTCCTCTTAATAATATTAGTATAGATTAGATAAATTTATGTTAATGTTTATTTAAATAGATAGATGAAATTTTAAAACTGAATATTTTGGTATTTTATTCGCCTAAAAGAAATATACATGTAAAAAAATCATAGAACCTGTTACTAATATAGTTCTTGAATCTTTATGTACATACGTATATGTATAACTATTTCTTTTTTTTTCAGGTGACAGACCTCTTTACCCAAATGCGGGAACCCTCGCCCGGGGCTCCTAGCCCCAAGGGTTCCACGGGCTCCCTCAACGTTACCAGGAACGCAGGGTTCCAGCTGCAGAATGGGGCTGAACATCTCCCTTGGAATAATCCTGGGATTACATTACCTGGCAACTGCAATTCTAATTTGTAAGTTAAGTTACACAAATTCATAAAAATATAAATGTGAGATTTAACTGTATTTTTAGGGTTCCGTGCCTCAAAGGGTAAAAAAGGAACCCTCTTTACCCTTATAAGACCACTCTTTGTCCGTCTGTTCATGTGTCACCACCGATTTTCTCAATAACGGGTAAACCTAGCAACTTCAAATTTGTACCAGATGCTGAGATCTATATTCGTATTAGGTGTATAAAAATCAAAGTCCTGAGTGAACACGATAAAAAGATATAGGCAACTTTAGATTTTCGCGAAAACTTGTAAGTATCAAAATTTACCTTAATTTTCAACTTTTTTATTTTTCGGAATTTTCCCTATGCTTGTGCTGTAAGACCTTGCTTTTAACCAAAATTGACAATTCTACGTCAACTGGAAGTACCCTATAGGTTTTGAGTCGAAAATCTATATGGTAGTTCCCGTTGACCTAGAATCACGAAATTTGATAAAATGCGAGGTCTTACAGCACAAATAAAGGAAAAATTAAAAAAAAAATTAAAACCATAGCTATCTATACTAATATTATAAAGAGATTCCGTTTGTGAGTTTGTGAGGTTGTAGGGGGTAATCTATCCTATGTCCTTCCCAGGATCTCAAACTGTCATCTTACCTTTCATCTAAATCGGTTCAGTAGATCCAGAGATAACCCCCTACAACGTTACAAACCCACAAACTTTACCTCTTTATAATATTAAGTATAATAACACCTTTTAAAAAGTTATTAAATTAATTATAAAATATGTCTTTGAGAACTCTGACCTCATTATTATTACATTGCGTAGACAACACTTATGTAATTAACTTTGTGTAAAAGATTAATATAATTTATTTACACTAGTATTATAAGTTGTGTTACACCTTCACACTGAAACGTTTGAATGGATTTGGATGAAATTGAGTGCACAGATAGATTATGAGCTGGAGTAAAACAAGGCTTGTAACTTTTGTTTATATTATTGTTAGTAATAAAATGTGCCTAAAGGTGGCGCCACCTGTATATCTATACATATAATAAAATTCTAACTGAGTCGAATCTGTACATTAAATATTTTTTTGGAAAATCTTATTGAAATAGTCATTATTATCGATACAGAGGGCGAATCTATAGTTTTAAAAAAAATTGTCTGTCTGTCTGCCTGTGACCGCATCACGTGTAAACCACTAGGCAGATTTTGATAAAATTTATTATGATGATAGCTGGTTATCAGGGTCAACATATAGGATACTTTTTACTGTGGGAAAATATCTCATCTCTGAGAAATCTGTACTAAACGTTAAAACGTAATTATTTTATTAATAAAATATAAAAAAGTTGGTTACAAAAAAAACAAAATTGCAAAACGTCATACTTATTGTTTAGAGCAAAATATGACGTCAGAAATTGTTTACAATTTTTTATTATTGGCGGGTGTCATATCTCTGTCGTCTTTGGCCTCTGGAGGAAAGTAAATAAGGACATACGCACACGGCGAGTGTTTAACGTGCGTTTGACGCGCAGTAAACGCGTTATTGTCGCGCGTTTGTATCGATTTGAGCGTAAGCAATCTGCATTTTTGCGGTTCCGTACCCGAAGGGTGCCGACGGAATCCTATTACTAAGCCTCCGCGGTCCGTCCGTCTGTCCGTCTGTTAGAAGACTGCATCTCATGAACCGTAGTAGGTAGAGAGTTGAGATATTTACAGAGTATGTATTTCTATTGCTGCTATAACAACAAATAATAAAAATAAATAAAAATATAAATACAAGTTTTTTTAACGTTCGTAATCGATCATCGAGTAAAAGTAATATCAATAACTAGCGATTCTTTGATTTTATTAGATTGGTTCCCCGTACACACTTTTATTCCCATTTTCACCCCTTTAAGGGATGATTTCCGGGATAGAAACTATCCTCTTACCAAATTTCATCTAAATCGGTTCAGTAGTTTCGGAGCCTACTCGGTACAAACAAACAAACAATAAAATCTTTCCTCTTTATAATATTAGTATAGAAAAGTACATTTACGATGGTAAGGAACCCTTCGTGTGCGAATTTGACTTGCACTTGACCGATTTTTTTACTTTATCAGCTTAGAGTACGACTAAAGACAACGTTCGATCATGACTGAAAAACGAATTTCATAAATCGATTGTAATGAAACTTTAATAAAGTACACAATATAATATATAGGTAAAGGGGCTAACTTCTATGGAATTTTAAAGGCACTCCGCCTGAGAGTAACTTATACTAATTTTATCTAGGAAATATTTGAACAGAATCACAGACAAATGCTAGGTTGTATAGAATATTTTATATAGCCTAGCTTTTACAACCAGATCAACATATCAACATTATATATATATATATATGTACAGTGTATACACGCCTTTTTATTCAACAAAATGACTGATTTACAGACAATAAACTTAAATAAACGACTGTAAACAACTCAATAAAATAATGCAAGAAGTCTACACACATACGTGATGAAATTACCATTGAATGGAATTTTCCTGTTATTTAATGCTAGTTTTTAACCGTGGTTTTGTCTGTATGTACATTTTAACATACTATCTACACCGACGTTGCCTGGTCGCTTTTTAGGGTTCCGTACCCAAAGGGTAAAACCGGACCTTAGTACTAAGACTCCGCTGTCCGTCCGTCTGTCTGTCAGGCTGTGTTTCATGAACCTTGATAGACAGTTGAAATTTTCACAGATGATGTATTCCTGTTGCGCTATAATAAAAAATACTAAAAAAACAGAATAAAATAAATATTTAAGGGGGATCCCATACAACAGGCATGATTTTTTTGCCGTTTTTATAGATAATGGTACGGAACCCTTCGTGCGCGAGTCCATTTCGCACATGGCCCGTTTTTTAATTTGAGATCAAATTTTGTAACCTCCTTTGGATTTTAAATGGGGCTATTGAAAAAAAAAACGCCGAGTTTCCAGTTCTTCCTTGCTATTTCAAGGACCTCTTCTTTCCAAACTAATAAACATGCTTTACAAATTTATTAAAGAAATCTATAATTTCATATGGTTCTTTGTGAAGAAATAAAAATATTATTGCAAGAAAAATACCATTTGTAATATAATCATATTATTATTATTAACACCTCCAGGTAAATTTCTAAGAAGTTAATTAAATTTCTAAGAAATTTATTGTTAACTTTAACGCCGCGCCGGCGTGTCCGCGGTCGTAGAGGGATTAATGAGAAAGTTTGTATGTGTGTATGTTTGTTGCTCCTTCACGATGAAACGGCTTGACGGATTTGGATGGAATTTAGTACACAGATAGTCTATGACACATAGGCTACTATTAGGTAGGTACCTACAGACGTAACCGAGAGAAAGGGGCGTAAGTCGCTATGTGTATAAATATTATAAATGTGAAAGTTTGTGAGTAGGTATGGATGTTTGTTACTCTTTCACGCCAGAGCGGCTGAACGGATCTGGATGAAATTTGGCACAGAGATAGATTGTAGTTACGACTATAAATTTATCTACTTTTTTATTCCGGAAAAATGTACGGTTCCCGAGGGATAGATTTGTCTTTGTTTTTACGCTAGTTAGGCTATAAAATGTAAAATTAAGTTAGTAATAAAATTTGACAAAAGGTGATCCATTACGTACAAGTTAAATCATATATTTTCTATATTTTCAGGGCAAACGAACAAACACTAACCCGCAGCACCAGTAACGCATCAGCTCTAACGTCGTTATGTGCGAATTTATCTCCTTCTGACTCTCATTTTTTTGAGGTAAGAAAACTGTCTTGCACGGAATCGAACCTTATTATTTATTGTCGCTAAATGCATTTACGCATACCACCTGTATACATGCAGGTGGTTATGTGGGACTCACTGGCCAAAGCCAGTACTACCCACTACAAAAAGAGGAGGTAAAACCCCCTCCTTTTTGGCTGGTACTGACTTTGAAAATATCTGTTTAGGTATCTATAATAAATAAAAACCCACATTCAGTTATTTTTTACTTTTAGTATCTAGAAATAGTTTTTTTAATATCTGGAAGTCGGTTTTCATTTTTTTAAGTTTTTATAATTAGAAATATATATATATATATATATATATATATATATATATATATAGAAATGTAAATATGCGTATATTTTTATTCATATATTACAGGTTCTATACATTGGCAAAGTCCGTATATCTCAAAGGAAAGTTCCAGAATCATTAATAGATGACGCTTTAACAAAATTCGCTCAGCATGAAGCAGAAAAGCTAAGAAATCATAGGCGACATAGCTTATTGTCTTCCGCTACGGTATGTATTGAAGGAAAAAAAAAACTAAATTATTATTAATCTTGTAACGACCTGTATGTGAATGGTAATATTTATTTTCTTAATATTCAAGAATATTAGGCAAATGTTTAAGTTTAAAAAAAAAACAATGCTTGTAACATGTTTCTTTTTATCAGGTAATAAAAAGAGAGCAAATACAAAACTAAATTAATATTGAAGCATTTTGATTATTACAACATTATTTTTCAGGGATCTCAAGAGAGCAACGATTCAGATCCTAAAAGCTCACCAGAGAAAGCCATAGAAAAGTTTATGCAAAAACAAACCACTTTGATCCCAAGTACGACCCCATTAGAACCAGATAAATCTAGCGTTTGGAAAAGTGCTGAAAATCTCCAGAAAACTGATAGCCATGAAATTGATCAAGAATTTGATGTATTTACTAAAGAAAGAGTAGAAGCTAAAAATCCCACGCCCTTAGAACCAACAGTGTTAGTTATTAATATGACAAAAAACAACTTAGGCACGGTAACAGAAGATGAAGAGAAGCATGATGATATAAAAGAAGTTAATAAAGAAGATAAAGAACTAAGCGAAGAAGTTACCATCAAAGATACTAATCCTTTTAAGACAGATGTAGAAGAAACAACAGGGAATGTCGATCCATTATTGAAAATTCCCGTCGATATCAAAAATTTTGTAAATGAAAAGCCAAAACCGCTAAATATTAGTAAAATTAATACGGAAATTAAAGCTAATCAAGATCTTATTAAGAATAGTGCTAAGGAAAAACCGAATAATCTAGAATTTGGCGAATTAGTTAGGAAACCTAATATGAATGATAAGAAAGTGTCAGAAAAGCCGTTTTTGAGAGATCGTTCTGCGTCTATTGGCACTTTAAGTATGAAGACGCCCTTAGCACATTTAATTGGAGAGCAAAACAGAACTATGCTATTTCAGGTACAATAGTTTTTTATTGTAATGGTATTTATATTTTACTTTTTGCAGTGTCTTTGACATGCTTTTTTAATATTTTTTATATTTAATTCATACTAATATTATAAATGTGAAAGTAACTTTGTTAGTTTATTTTTTACCTTTTGACGACTTAACGATCAGCCGTTAAGTTATTTTATTGGTTCAGACCGTGTAGTAATTTAAAATAAAAAGAAACCAATAATTGTTATGGATATAGTATGAGACTTTGAGGACATAGTATAGTTTTTACCCTGGAAATCATCAATTATGGTTGAAAAGGGGGGTGGAAATTTGTATGGGATACCAATCATTTCTCAACTAAGGCATATAAAACTTACCATACTATGTGTATATATATATATATATATAATCGTTAAAACGTACCTAAGGACGAACCCGAGCACAGTGATGGCGAGTCGCTAGTTTCTTATAAAGTATACCAAGTAAGCAAGAATTGGTGTCAGTGCATCCAATATGAGTACATTTAATGATCTATACATATAATAAAATAATTAAAAGCGAAATCGAAATATTTTAAAAACAATGACTGTTACATATTATATACAGAATATAGACCCCAAAACAATAGTTATTATTTACATTTTTGTCTGTTCGTCTGTATATCTGTGTGCGTTTCACGCAAAATGTGCCGAAAGGATTTTAATCAAATTTTGCATAGCGATACAATATTATTGGAGTCAACATTTAGGATACCATTTACTACAGGAAAATCTTTCATTCCCACGAGAAAACACAATGACTGGTTCTATCGAGTCGTTCTTATTAATCTACATGACCATAGGAGATATATCAAAACAATGTACTAGAATTAATGCAGGTCTTAAAAAATCCCACAGAAAAGTCTGCAATAGCATAAGTCTTTCTCCTAAGGTACACTCGCAATAACTATTCATATCTATATAAAACTTAAAAAGTAGACGAATTCGTTAAAAATATCGAGAGCCAAAAAGCAAACTTAAACCAGAAAAATGTCAAAAAATAGATTTGTTAAGGTTTTTTTTTAATTTTCAGGTCGCTCGATCAGAACTTCGTCTCATAAGTCCTGATCGCAAGCAAATTCTCCTATACAGAGCGTTTAAAGACGTAGCCAGTTGTGTTCTTGGCAAAATTAATAAGGAACATTTTGGTTTCGTCTGTAGAGAGACTAATGATTACGCCTGCTATGTGTTTAAATGTGAAAGCGACTCGATAGCTACTGAAGTAGTTAATGGTAAGTACATCTAACACCGTATGCTTGAAAATTAAACATAATAAAAAAAATTAAAGAGCCCGTGTATGAATGTGTATACGCACAAGAAGTAAAACTTTTTAAGTTTTTTATGAAATTCAATTTATGTTTTAAATAATTATGATAAGTGAGATACTAAAAAAACTTGTGGTTTTAAAATTTATGTACGCACCTAAGAAGTTATACTTCTTTGGCGTAACAGAACAAAAATAGCAAAAGATTTCATCTCGTATGTCACAACTCTGTGTTTGTAAAAGGTATGATAATTTTTTATTAAAATGATTGAATAAGGCATATTATGCATATTACAATTATATATTTATAGAATATAATTTAAGGAAAGAATATAATATTATTTATATATTATCATTTGTCAGACAACAACAACGGTTACCATGGTAACAAACGTTCGCCTCGCCCGATCACACTTTTCGTAACGCTCTCGTCACGCATTCACTAGCTTATTCCCCAAGTTGAGCATGCGTTAAGTAGTGTTGCTTCAAAAAACTTTTTTTTAATATTACAGCAATAAAACAGGCGTTTGTAGCACATGCGGAATTATTAAAGAAATCCCGGGATAAATCTCCGAATATGACTTGCGAACACTGTCCCATGTTATGGTACCACAGATTATGTCATGATATTGAAGGTAAGGTTCCTTTTGTGATTTCATTTTTACAATATAACATAATAATTTAATCTTTTTTTTAAAGAAAAATATTTTAATAAAATATAACGTTTTAATAAAATATTCTTTAGAGACTTACGCACATACACATTATGTTATTTTATAATACAGTAAGTACTTCTTGAAACCCTATTGAGATCTGTTTTTTTATCTTTCGATTATTTTATATAAACATCAATAATAAATCATTATTGTACTACATACAGCATCGTCTATTGAAATTTATTTGAACTTTTTTCATCCTAATGAGAGCTATTTAAAAAAATATTTCTTTATTTATTTTAATAGTATTAAAAAACCAACCAATTCCAATTTAAACGACAAAAGACATAGATAATTAATCTATACATATAATACAATTCTGAGTCGAATCTGTACATTAAATATTTTTTGGAAAACCTTATTGAAATAGTCATTATTACCGATACAGAGGCTGAATCTATAGTTTTTAGATTTTTTGTCTGTCTGTTTGTCCTTCTGTCTGTGATGGCATCACGAGAAAACCACTGGACAGATTTTGATGAAATTTGGTATAATGATAGCTGGTTATCCGGTTCAACATATAGGATACTTTTTACTGCGGGAAAATATCTCATATCTGAGAAATCTATACTAAACCTTAAAACGTAACTAAGGACGAACCCGAGCGGTGCGAGGGTGAATCGCTAGTTTAAAATAAATTTAAAGATTTTAAGACTTCAGTAGTTTTATTTAAATAAATAAACTAATTGCAGGTATGAATGAAAAAAAGATACACGCATTCATTCTTCGTCGCATACAATCATTTCCAGAAGATGAACAAGAGCTGATAATAACAAAATACCAAGGAGGTACTAACCATATGTATGAGGTAAATATATTTCAACTATGTACATTTATAATAAAAGCCTTAAAAATAAAAAAATACAGATTTTTTCGGAACCAAAAATCAAAATAAATACACGAAAAAATCCGAAAAGAAAGTTTTATTTAAAGCAAGCGGTACGTTTTTACAGTAAGTACAGAATAAATTGACTATACGTTCATTAGTATAGGTATATACACGTATGTATGATGAGTTTCATATACCTTACTTGAGAAGTGATTGATTCCCCATACAAAGTTCCACCCCCCTTTATTCTTCCTTAAGGGATGATTTCCGGGGTAAAAACAACTCTGTCCTTTCCAGGGTTTCAAACTATCTCCATACCAAATTCCGTCAAAAACGGTTCAGCGGATTAAGCGTAAAAAAGTAACAGACAGACAGACAGGGTTACTTTCGCATTTTTATATTAGTATGGATGTCAAATAATCTCGTAAATCTATAAAATATTAAATTTTACAACGTATTACATCTATATTACTCATATACTTAATTGTTAATATATACATTTGTCAAATTCATTTAGTTGGTTGAAGGTTTAGATACTGATTTAGAACTGTATGTTTTTTAACCCCCGACGCAAAAACGGCGGGGTGTTGTAAGTTTGACGTGCCTGTGTGTGTCTGTTTGTCGCATCGTAGCTCCCGAACGGATGAACCGATTTCGATTTCGTTATTTTTATTTGAAAGGTAAATTCGTTGGGAGTGTTCTTAGCTATGTTTGATGAAAATCGATCCAAGATGAATGTTTTTTTTTTTCAAATTTATATGCAGGTTAATGAACATAATGCTTTTTTGATGATGCTGTTAAGAGCACACTGTGAAGCAAAACAACAAAGACACGTCCATGATACGGCTGAGAATAGGTAAGTTCCAATTACCTTACATTACCTTAACTTACCTTACCTTTAGCATTTTACAAGTTTTTTTACCTTTCAAATGGTTACATTACTTAGTGGCATACCTTTACCCTTGCAACTAATGTCTACTCCATATCGGTGTGAGTTTTGTTTTGTCTTTATTAATGTCTTTTATTAAATTCTATATAAAAACTAGCGAAACTTTTTAACGTTTAGTATACATATCTCAGAGATGAGATATTTTCCCGCGGTAAAAAGTATCCTATATGTTCGCTCGGTCGTTTGGAAACATAAGCACTGAGACGACAAAATACTTTCTTAGATTTACGCGAATGTTTGACATTATTAAATAAAACTATCTTTTCGGATTATTTCGCGGATTTATTTTGATTTTTGGTTCCCGACGTTTCGAATGCTTTACAGCATCCGTGGTCACGGGAGAGACTGAGGTGTTACATGTCTTGAAGGTATAGTTGTTACAGAGTAGTAGGTTGTTACAGGCTGTCTGTAACAACTATACCTCCAAGACATGTAACACCTCAGTCTCTCCCGTGACCATGGATGCTGTAAAGCATTCGAAACGTCGGGAACCAAAAATTAAAATAAATCCGCGAAATAATCCGAAAAGATAGTTTTATTTAATACTGAGACAACAAGTTTGTAATGCAACTTTTCTTTTACAGATCGGAATTTCTAAACCAATATCTAGGTGGTAGTACGATATTTATGAAAGCTAAACGCTCTTTGTCGAGCGGCTTCGACCATTTACTGAAAAGAAGGCTAAGCAAAGATGACGTCACTATACCTATAAAAAAGGTAAACATGTAATATAATATAAAGCTAAAGAGCTTGTGTTTGTTTGTATAAGCAAATTATTATATTTGATACTAGCGGCTTACCCCCGCTTTGCTCAGATGCGTCCCTAGGTATGTTTTAAATAGAAAAATAGGTATTGCAAGTTTATCTTAGCGGACTCAAAACAATATGAGTAAAGAGAAAAAATACAGGCAAATAGCTAACATTTAACATATTTTCTTACAGGAATCGACTCCGATATCTGCAGTGAATGAAACATCATCTGAAAATAATTCCGATGTTCTGTCTCCTGATCCTCAGCGGTGTAAATCTGTTCCAATATACATTGGTATGTGTTTTTATTATTGTTACTAACATTGCCCGCGGCTCCGCCCGCGCTCATATTAGTATACTCTTACATTGCTGTTTTTGTATTTTTTCTCAGAAATGAGACATTTTCTCGTAGTAAAAAGTATCCTATATGTTGACCCGGATAACCAACTATCACCATACCAAATTTCATCAAAATCTATCGAGCGGGTTTTCTGTGATGCGGTAACAGAATGACATATAAAAATTCTAAAAACTATAGATTCGGCCTCTGTATCTATAATAATGTCTATTGCAATAGAATTTTCCAAAAAATATTTAAAGTACAGATTCGGCTTAGTTACAATTTTATTATATGTATAGATAACTAGCGGTCTGACCAATTGCATTGCGTTTCAACTACTTTGAATTTCTCACCTATTTTTGCAATTTAAAAAATAACATTAAAAATGTTAATATAGACTTAATTCAAAAGTAACAAAAAATTAAAATTAAAATTAAAAAAAATATTGCACCTTTATTTAAATCACACGCATCTCATATTGTTGTGTCATATTTTTTTTCAGATCAACCTCAGCCAGCTTCATCAAACCCAAATAACACACCTCCAGAAGAATCGTCAGAAGAACCAAAAGAAGAATCTGTCAACTCTCCCATGATGGATATGTGAGAAATACGTTTTTTTTCTGTTTTCTTAAAGGCAAACCGAGGCAATTACGAAATAATCGCGTTCGTTTGATCCCTTGCTGTATTATTATTACTAAAACGTTAATTATACAATAAATATGTGGGATATTTAAGAATTTGTTCTATAAATCGTACACTTTAGGAACAAGATTTCTTGTAGTTTCCTCGATTGAAAAAAATATATCTAAAATGATATCTAAAAAGCAAAATAAACCCTTAGTGCGGCGTAAATAATTCAAGGAAGTTCAGCGGTTTTTTTAATAATAACAAAACTATACGTTTTCTATATCGTATACAGTTAACATTTTCAAAATGTGTATTTGTTTTAATAATACGAAGGAAATACATAAATTCGTACGCGTTCAGTTCATCTCTGACCCCCCCCACCCCACCCCCCACCCCGGTCCCGCCCCACCCGCTGTCGCCCTATTAAAATTAAAAGCTCGGTGCCCTATGAACCTTTTTTGGAGTAGAAATGATTTTTAGTGTCCGTATGCTATCTAAATCTATTTGTATAATTTTTATTTTAAATGCCAAACTAGCGAAATAACCTCCTAGTGAGTCACTGAAAGAATTATTATTATTAATGAGTCGAATCTGTACATTAAATATTTTTTGGAAGATCTTATTGAAATAGTCATACATACAGAGGCTGAATCTATGGTTTTTAGATTTTTTGTCTGTCTAAATTAGAGTTTTAATAATATATAGCCTCTATTTCACAGATTCCTAAAAGTTTCTGACTCGCGTGCAACACACACAGAGAGCGGGAACGAATCGGACGCAACATGGCGTCAGGCCATATACGAGAAAGTAATTCAACCTGGCAAGGATGAAGGTAGATGCCATTCATATACAAAAACATACATACACATTTCTTAACAATTATCTCTTCAAAAAGTGTCGTCGACATGTGACGTTGAGTCAAACCAAAGAATAAAATTCAAAAATCGAAAGTTCTAATTGTCTAAATACAAATTCGAACTTACGCACACCACATAAGGTACTTTTTTGAACGAAACAACGTGCGTTTTAATTTTGTCATCTGATAAGCAATGAACCAAAAAAGAGATTTGAAAAAAGCGAAATTCAATTTCTAATTGTGCACTTTTTTGATGCTAATTGCAAAAAATATTTACTTAATATTTAGGGTTCCGTACCCCAAGGGTAAAACGGGACCCTAATACTAAGACTCCGCTGTCCGTCCGTCTGTCTTTCCGTCTGTCACCAGGCTGTATCTCATGAACCTTAATAGTTAGTTGAAATTTTCATAGATGATTTATTTCTGTTGCCGCTATAACAACAAATACAAAAAAACAATAAAATAAATATTTAAGGGGGCTCCCTTATGCCGTTTTTATAGATAATGATACGGAACTCTTCGTGTGCAAGTCCGACTCGCACTTGGACGGTTTTTTTTCTTTCTGTGTCCCATAGATTATATCATGATATTGATAAAGTTTCTTTTGTGATTTTAAAAAGAATTAAAACTTTTTTATTTAAATACATTTCAGTTCGAGGCCTACTACTTATTAATAACTTCAATTGTCTTGTTAATGGCTTCAAAGCGTGCCAATTGAGTTGTATATCTCTTAAGGTACATTCGCAATAACAATTTTTATCTATATAAAAATATCTATGTAAGCTCGCGAGCGAAGTGAGGTTAAGTTGCTATTAGAGAATATATATGTAGTTATCTTTTTTCCATTCCAATTCCAAACAAACACACAGACAAAAATTAGAATTTTGTTTATATAAGTCATTCTAAATGTAACTTCTAGGTTTTCCATCAGAACCCAAAGGGAAGCGTTCTAAAGAACAATTGAGGCGGTTATGGAAAATGGCGATCGACCAAACGATATTGTTAGTGCGGATGGAGAAAGAGAACGCGAGATTGAGAGGTAATTATTTATCTATACATATAATAAAATTGTAACTAAGCCGAATCTGTACATTAAATATTTTTTGGAAAATCTTATCGAAATAAACATTATTATCGATACAGAGGCCGAATCTATAATTTTTAGAATTTTTGTCTGTCTGACTGTCTGTCCGTAACCGCATCACAGAAAAACCACTAGAGAGATTTTGATGAAATTTGGTATGGTGATAGCTGGTTATCCGGGTCAACATATAGAATATTTTTTATCGGGAAAAAAAGTCTGATATCTGAGAAAAAATACAAAAACTGCTATGTAAGAGTATACTAATATGTAAAACCTAAGAATTTGGTTTTCGGTCATCTGAACGCGGTCGGAGCCGCGGGCAATGCTAGTCTATTTATATATAGTAATTTTATTCTGTTAGCTTATGCCCGCGGCGTTGCCTGCGCTTTAAGTGTATTTTTCTAGCCATTTTGAGCAGCGCTATCAACGTTTTAAATAAATAACCACAACTGGGGATGGGTTTTCCTTTAATACGAGGGGTGGTCATAGTCCACTACCAAGTATGGGCGGACTGAGCATGTCTTTCGAAAACTAGCTAGGTTCTCTCAGACATGCAGGTTTCCTCACGATATTTTCCTTCACCGTAAGACAAGTGGTAATCATGTTGGAAATGATTCGCACGTGAGAATATCACAGGTGCGAGACCCGGGATTTGAAGCCGCTTGACTCGGCTTCTCAAGCGCCTTCGTTATTTAGCTACCATTGTCCAATTTTTGCAATATAATAAAAAATACATGAACGAAATATTTTTAATATCCATACTAATATTATAAATGTGAAAGTGTGTTTGTTTGTTTATCCTTCTTTCGCGTCGAAACGGAGTGACGGATTGGCTTGATTTTTTGTGTAGAGATAGTTGAAGGGCTGGAGAGTGACAAAGTCTACTTTTTACCGCGGGATATTATCTAATTCCCACGGGAAAAAACGTTATAATACAATCCAAAAAGAAAAAAAATCAGAATTACTCAAAACTTGGTATTGGTGTTCTTCATTAAATTAAATAAACACGTTTTTCATTTTTAGAAATTCATCCTATAAGGCGGTTAAATAGTTGATAAAAGTTTGTATGAAACTGCCTTTTTAGAGATCTTTTGTAGTTTTAGCGCAAGCGAAGCCGCGGGTTCTGCTAGTAATAAACAAATAAAACACGAATTAGTTACACTAATTACTTAAAAAGCAAGTGTATGTATGTATTGATTACTCTTTCTCCATTCTCTTTCTTAGAAAGAGAAGAGTCGTCAGCAGTACGCCGCATAAAGCTAGAGTATGAAGAACTGGGGGGTAAAGCATCGTGTGGGATGTGGGAGGGGTTGCTTACGGGGGATAGGTCTAGACGAGCGAGGGTAGATGCACATATGTTGACACAAGCTGTAAGGCAGGGTAAGTGTTAAGAATATACATACATATATATATATATATATATATATATATATATATATATATATATATATATATATATATATATATATATCGCTAATTAAGATTAAAAAATAATAAAAAAAAAACAGGAAAAAAATATAGTTGAAAATGATTAACACTAAAGTTGTATATTTCTTAATAATAAGATAAATAAAATTGAAGTGTCTGTTTGTGATGTCAAAATAACAGCTTTTTTACTAAATGCATATGAAAGTATATATGGTACTTGAATAAAAAAATTAAAAATAAATCATTTTTCATTTTTTTTTATCTGTCTGTTTGTTCCGGCTAATATCCCAATTAGTTGAACCGATTTTGACGGGACTTTCACTGGCAGATAGTTGATGTTATAAGGAGTAACTTGGCTTCTTTTATTTTAGAAAAAGGATATGGTTTCCGCTCGAAGCAAGGGTAGTTGCTAGTTATTAAAATTTGTAATATTGTGATGTATTCCGGTACCGTGTTTCTTGTAAAAGTCCATTTGAATAAAGTATATTTTGATTTCATTTCAAGTAATTTTATCTACATTTTAGGTGTACCTCGCGTGTCACGTGGGGCTGTGTGGTACTTCTTAGCAGAGCAGGCCTGTCTTCGAATACCACCGCCAGACATGAAGCAGTTCCCAGATTATAACACGCCATACAGAACTCTTCTGGCGGGTTTGACGAAACATCAACACGCTATATTGATTGATTTGGGTAAGTTTCAGTAAAGGGTTATACGTTTGTATGCAGCCCTTTTTAACGTCCCACTGCTGGGGATTGGTCAATAAGTGGAGGGATCAGGCCACAGTCCACCACACTGGCGAAATGCGGACGGACTGAGCACGTATTTCGAGAACTAGCTAGGTTTTCTCAGACATGCAGGTTTCCTCACCATATTTTCCTCCACCGTAAGACAAGTGGTAATCATGTTGAAAATGATTTGCACATGAGGAATTTAAGCCAGCTTTACTTAGTTTCTGCCTTATACTTATTTAAATACAGAACCAATTTTACAGATTTTCCATAGACTTCAAAAAGTGTAAATATACTAGAAGACGAATATTTCTTACTACTAATAGTGAAATAATTATTTCTAAAGCAATTTTCAAATCTTTAACTATTCCTTTACAGGTCGTACATTTCCCAAGCACTCTTACTTCGCATCAGCTTTAGGACCGGGACAATTGGCGCTGTACAATATATTGAAAGCCTATTCTCTCTTAGACCCTGATGTGGGTTACTGTCAGGGGCTAAGCTTCGTTGCTGGGGTTTTGTTGTTACATGTTAGTATTCTATACATCACTACATCAATCTATACTAATATTATGAAGAGGTAAAGTTTGTGAGTTTGTGAGGTTTAGGGGGTAATTTCTGGATCTACTGAACGGATTTAGATGAAAGGTAAGATGATAGTTTGAGACCCTGGGAAGGACATAGGATACTTTTAATCCCGGAAATCACTTCTTAAGGGGGTGAAAATGGGGATGAAAGTTTGTATTGGGTAGCAAGCTAGGGACGAACGCGAGCGAAGCGCAGGTGAGTGGCTAGTAAAATATAATTATAAGGTTTATATGTAAAACTAGCGACTCACCCTCACTTCGTGTTCGTACCTAGTAAAAATCAAAAACAAATCTATCCCACGGGAATCGCACAATTTCCAAGATAAACAGTAACTATGTGTTATTACAAAATATAATCTATCTCTGTGCCAAATTCCATCTAAATCCGTTCAGACGTTCTGGCGTGATTGAGTTACAAACATCCATCGAAACTTTCACATTTATAATATTTATGGGATTAGTATGGATTATATATTTTTTTATTTTCAGATGGAAGAAGCGGAAGCGTTTTCTCTATTAAGACATTTAATGTTTAGAAGAGGTCTAAGAAAGCAGTATTTGCCGGATATGAGCGCATTACAAATTCAGGTATGAAAGATATTTTATTTAAAAAAATTTGACTAAATGTCACTATATAGAAAATGTGTTTTGAATCTTGGTCTTGATGATGATGTTCTCCTAGCCGATTCCGGCCACGGCGGCCAATCTCATTGAGACTAGCCAACTGCAGGAGATATTATAGTGCAGCGCGTGTGAGGGAGAGCGCAGACACTACGTGCACTCTCTGTCCCTGTCACTCTCATACTCCGGGGGGACGACTGCTCGACGCGACCAGTGAGAGTGTCGGCGCAGGACCGACGGCTTTACGTGCTCTCCGAGGCACGGGGGTGAATCACCGCCAACTTCCCAACTCCGGGCTGTTACTGAGACTTACTATACAGGAAGACTCAATAACTAAACTTGGCCCGACCCGGGACTCGAACCCAGGACCTCCGAGTGTGCAGCCGTACATGCTAGCCACTACACCACCGAGGCAGTTGTCTTCATGTCTCATCTTGGTCTTATTTCTTACAAAATAATTATTCAATGGAATCGATTTGATTTTTATATTTAGCGACTTCTTACCGTCGCGTCGCTTCGCTCGAGTTCGTCCCTGGGTACGTTTTAACGGTTAGTATGAACTACAAATCTTTTAATTTATCGGCTTTTCTGTACTATGATATGCATGTATTATACATATAAACCTTTCTCTTGAATCACTCTATCTATTGTTGAAAACTGCATTAAAATCCGTCGAGTAGTTTAAAAGATCTAAGCGAATAGACACCTGGTGGTGTGTATAGTTTACTTGTATAATCTTTACATAGTATAAAATGAAGTCGCTTCCGCTGTCTATCCGCTGAAATCTTTTAAAATACTCAACGGATTTTAATGCAGTTTTCAGCAATAGATAAGAGTGATTCAAGAGGAAGGTATATATGTATAATACATGCATATTATAATACAGAAATACCGAGAAATTCAAATATTTGTATTTCATATTAACCGTTAAAACGTTAACCCTAGCGAAGCGCGGGTGAGTCGCTAGTATCGTATAAAAAAAACATTTTTGTTCGTCATGTCAAACATTGTTTTAGTTACAAATATAAACTAAAACTGACTTAAACTGCCATATTTTTTTAGTTGTACCAACTATCAAGACTATTAAGAGACCATGAGCCAGAGTTGCACTCAAAGCTAGAATCTTTGGACATCTCCCCCGCGCTGTACGCCGCGCCGTGGATGCTCACTTTGTTCACAAGCCAGTTCCCCTTGGGATTCGTTGTTAGAGTGTTCGGTAAGTGGGTTCGAGCTCGGTTGATGTTTTTTATGTTAGACTGTTTTTTTGTGTATATTGGTGTCTTGGAATTCTTCTTCATGATGGAATTACTCGTAGATTTTGACTAATAGTGACGATTTTAAAATAAAACTATCTTTTTCGGATTTTTTCGTGGATTTATTGCCATTAGAAACGTCAGGAATCAAAAATAAAAATAAATATAATCATTTCTTAGATTTACGCGAACATTTGATATTTTAAAATAAAACTATCTTTTCGGATTTTTTTTGGCGCATTTACGTTTTTGGTTCCTGAGGTTTCGAACTTAAATCAATCATGGTCACGGAGGAGATTATGGTTTTAGACGACTCAAAGCTCGTCATATACTTGTTACAGATAAAAATAAAGTCACAAAATCCGTAAAGATATTTTTATTTAAAATCTCAAATATTCGCGTAAATCTAAAAAAGTTGCACACACGTTTACTGCGTGATGGTAACGATGGACAATTCCGATTTACACTTTTGAAACCACATTTTGTTGTTCGTCTTAAACATAGATACCTATAACTTTTTTTCCAGATCTCATATTCCTAGAGTCCTTCGATATAGTCTTCTCTGTTTCTCTCTCCCTTCTCTCCATTCACAAAGACGGTCTGATGCTATGTGAAAGTTGTGAAGAAGCCGCAGAATATCTTAAGCACAAGTTACTCGGTGTCGACGAAAATGTATGCAATAAAGTTATGAAAATGGTATGTTTGCATATCTTTATTATAAATTAACTAGTCATTTACCCTAGCTTCGCTCGGGAGCTCCCCTAGGTATTTTTTTTTTGCGTGGAACCCTAATTCTTTTTTAAAAAAAATAAGACTAAATGACTTCTTATAACATCAGCTATTTGTCAGTGAAAGTCTCATCAAAATCAGTCCAGTCGTTTCGAAGATAAGCCGGATCAGACGAAAATTTTAAAAATTGTGTTTTTCTTACTAGTACCGTATATACTTTCATAAGCATTTAGTAAAAAGCTGTTATTTTGACATTACAAACTGACACTTCAATTTTATTTATTTGTATTGACAACTGAGTTTACTGTAAAGTATTCACAACGTCGACACACAAAAATCAAAATAAAACCGCAAGGAAACCGCGTGAAGGAGTAACAAACATACATACATACAAACTTTTACATTAATAATACCAGTCTAAATATTTAATTAGGTCGCAAAACTGGATATCAGCCGTCAACTAATAGAATATGCAGTGGAGTACAGCGTTTTGAGAGAAGAAATGCCTCGTCTAGCGGCTTTGACAGAACAGAACAGAATTCTTCTAGACGATGCAAGTAGATGGAGCTCTGAATTGGATGTAAGTTCGATTTTTAATTTACATTTTGTAATAGCCACGTTATATTGGTAAGAAATTGTGTTTAGTACTATGAATGGCTAAATCCAAATATTTTTGTGAAATATTTATTCTGAATACAAGTTCAATTGGTGAATTTATGTGTGACGACAAATGTGACGACACGTTTGGCTTAGTTTGCATTGATCCTACTTGCTGTGCCAGCGATAGCGGGTTCGAGTCCCGCTGGGGGTATTTATTAGTGTGATAGCACGAATGTTTGTACTCCAGTCATGGGTGTTTATATTTATAATATGTATGTATTTAAAGTTATATATGTGTAGTGTATCAACTATCTGGTATCCATAACACAAGCCTCGTAGCTTACCATGGAACTAGATGGTGCTGTGTGTTAATGTCCCAACATATTTATTTAGAATTTAGTAATTAATTGTCGAACATTTAAAGTTTATTACAAACATTTACCACTTTCAGGATCAAACCCGTAACTAATGTCAATGCCACAAAGGTCCATAACTTCATTTTAACTAAACTATACTTTTTATGTCAACAGTCTGCTATGGACGCCATAGAAAACTACCAAAAAACACAATCTCGTCTCGAAACTCACAACAAATTAATGGAACAGCAATTAACATTGCTCAGCCGATACATTTCTGCCCACCACAAACAGGACTTACCTAACGAAATAAAGAAAATAATCCAAAATTACAGCAAACGACTATCATTCAGTTCAAAAATCATCACAAAATTGACATCGAACGATGAAGAAGAAGATTCTAGAAAGAATTTTAAACAAGGAATGAGCACACCTAACTTATTCTATAAAACTACCAAAGAAGAAGTACTTAATGCAGTGAACAAAGATAGGAATGAAGATCGTAGACATTTTCTTATGAAAAAATCCCAATCCGTCCATTCTGGATTGATAGCAAATAGGCACGTCCCACTGAAAATTCTAGAAGAAAAGCCTCAAGAATTAAGAAGAGATAGTTTAAGAATAGAGAACTTAGCCAATGACAATATAAGAGATCTAGGAAGAAAAACGTCCAACTACTTTGCTAGCACACACAGGCAAATCGAGCAAGAACGGCTGTTTGAACAGCAATTGAAGCACGATTTTGATGAAAATCTAAAAAAGTTAGATGAGAAATTAACAAAGCAACTCTCGCCCAAATCGTATTTGGACGATTTGGGCATATTTCAAAGTAAAAAGTCTATGTCTTTAAATTTGAATACTAAAACTGAGAAGTCTAATGATAGTGGGTTTGTTACACCACTAAGTCCTAAAGATGATAATAAATGTGATAGCGTATCAACAATATCCCATCCACTAAGTGACTGCGATGTGGATATAAAATTCGATGGGCAATTGACTAAACTGAAACAAATCAGACCTTTAAAGCATAACTCATAAAAAAATAATAATTTAATAACTTATCAATTTTGATAAATTATCATTACTAAAAAAAAATTTTTTTCAAACAACTTTGTTATCTGTGTTAAAAATACAAAATGGCGATAGTTATTTTAAAAAGCACATTTTTTTAATGTTTTATACTAACATATTATTCAAACTATTCAATTCAAACGCAATGTGTTGTACATAAGAAAAAAGAAATAAAAATTAAAAAACAAGATCTAAATATGTCATATTTGTTTGAAATTGTTTAATGAATGATAAATAAAAATAACTCTAATTCTAAAGAGGATAGAATCTAAAGTAAAGCTAACAGTGTATCAACAATAAACTATTCATCTGTGGTATAATTTACTACAGATATAAAGACATAAGCTATATACAATTATTATCAAATTCCTTCGTTCGTGTCTTCTCCATTCTACGTGACATTGTCGAAGTAATCTGTGCTTAACTGTCACGCTTTGAAGCCATTGACAAGAGAATTGAATCAAATTCCTCTTCTCTCTCTCTCTCTAGACTCTACCGAGAGAAAACATAGGTTATTGGGATTCACTGTAAGTGAATGATATATGTAAGTGAATGAAACCATATTGCAGATTGACAGATTTTAGTCTTTGAAGCACAATTTTGATAAAATTGTTATTTTTTTTAAATTATCACGCAAACTTTCTTGTTAATTTTATGATTTGTCTTTACTGATAAAATAGTTTCTTTTCTTTAAAAAATACTAAGTTTTTATTTCATTCATACTATTGTTCAGGCATAACATAAAAATTAAAAAATAACTTGAGTTGAAATAATTTTGATTACAATGTAATACATTTTATGTTGTAATACATTTTAATTATTTAAAATAGGTCAGACCTTTAAAGCCTAACTGAAAAAAAAGTTTGTGATAAAATCCTCTCAGATATCAATTGAAAGTATCTGATAAAAAGATTATTGGCTTATAAAAATTTTATTTTTGTGATAATTTATTTATCAGAATGAAACATATTTTTTTATTTATTTAAAAATGTGTTTTATCCGTTCGGTATATTCAAAATGACGATAATTTGTAATAAATACAAATATCATTTAAAGGTATATAAATGATAAAAACAATCAACTTTTCACAACACACATTTAAGAATTTTAAGTAAAAGTAAATGAATATAACAAGAAATAACCTCTCGACATAAAAACCTCAGAAATAAAAAAAACCTCTTGAGATATTTTTTCATATTAAAAAAATTCTTTTCTCTTGTTTTATTCAGAATATTTAATAAAAGAGATATCTAAATTTACAATTGGTATTTAAAAAAATATTTGAGTCATTTATTTTTCTAAGTAGCCTTACACCGTGTACAAAATGTGTACCTACATATTTTATCTGTGGTAAATATTATTTATAAATATTTTTTATTAAGAAAACGAAACGAAAGATAAAGATATAAAAGATTAAAACAAGAACCTATTAGATATATTTCTTTCTGTAAAAAATATTTTTTTCAGCCCATTAATTTCTAAGATATATATAAAAAGATTACTGTTATTATTATAAAAGATAGGTATAATTGGCGATGAGTAGATTTCCCTGGTGGCTGTTTTTGGAACTAGCGACAGCAGTTTACAAATACTACGTACTTAAAAATAAGAATTTTTAGTATTGATAATAGTCTATGGTTTAGTTTATAAACACTGCACAGACTATATTTTGATTTATTGTCTATGACCACATTTGGACTATAACGATCAAAATGCTTAACATTTAATTTGTCAAAGCAATTTGTATAGTAAATTCTGTGTTCACTTTACCTGCCATAACACAAAAATAAACACATACACACACACTTTTGTGCACATTTATGGCACAGTATCTTTCGGATAAAAAGAGGGACAAATTTGTGTCAACTTTCATTCTCCTGACTCCTCTTTTTATGATAATATTTTAACAAAAATATGATAATTTTTGATGCTTATCTAATATTATAGATACAGATAACATATGTACATAGATTCTCAAAAGTATGTTTTTTTAATATAATCTACATTTTTTTCCGTTTTTGTTTTTAAAGAACTGTGATGTCATTTTAATTTACAGCTGAAAACTAACAAATATATATCCTATTTCGTTTTAAAAAATAAAATGAGAGAATTAATTTAAAATACATATTTTAAGATGTACCTACAAATCGCTTCCACGCCATTTAGTATTACGTTGTTACTTAATTAAAATATAGGATATAGGTATAATGAAAAAGTGGGTAAATTTTGAAAATATTTAGCAAATTTTAAGATAAAAATTTATCATTTTTCTAAATTTCAATAGACCTGTATCATTTAATAAATTGAGGAGCAATTTTTTTTCTCGACTTTGAAAAGAAGGTTTCCAATAGAAATGTATTGTGAGTAGATTTTAATCATTTAGATTTACTTCATATCATTAATGAAATCCACTCAATAAGTAGAAAAATTCAAAGTATTAATGATTGTACAATTTATTATAGATCTTTACATTCACTGGTCGGTAATAACTATGTCTTTGAAGGTAGGCTTTTATAAAACGAACATTTTTTTTTAAATAAAACTATCTTTTCGGATTTTTTCGCGGATTTATTTTGATTTTGTTCCCGAAGTTTCTCTCCCGTGATTATGATTATATAAAGGAAGATATGATAAAGTATTCGAAACGTCAGTAACCAAAAATTAAAATAAAAACGGCAAAAAAATCCGAATAGATAGTTTTATATAAAATGTCAAATATTCGCGTAAATCTAAAAAAGAAACATGTTTTTGATCTCATAAATTAAATACATATATCCAAAACAACTAATACAAAATTGAAAATTTTCAAAATTTACCCAAAAATTTTTCAAAACGTAGTGTGTTCGAGTAGATGTCATAATAGTCTTATAAATATGTAAGTATAAAATAAAATTTAAATTGTATGTACATTCATGATATTTTTATATCAATACCAGGCGTGAATAAGTTTGTAAAATGTGTATGAAAGGTTTCTTTTTGTTAACTTTTTTATTTTTACGCCTTTTCCTTTGTAAATTAGTCAGCGGCAGTTATATAACGTGATCGGCAAACATCTTAAACAAAAAGAAATGGAGAAAAATAAGGAAAAGTGATTAATTTTAAGTACTCTTAAATTAATTTCATGAAACAAAAAGAAACAAATGTCGTATAGAAATAAATATATTTCAAAATTATTTAGTATCAATTTTAATTTTAATTTTTTTTTAAATATTTAGTGAAATATTCAAATAAACGGACAAATTAAATTCGCGACACTAATTGTGTTGCGTTACACAAAAAAATGTTGCCATATATTAATTAACATTACATTTATCGAAAAACTCGTCTCGTAGTACATTAAATTGCCTTAGTGTCATGCAATGAATGCATTATAAAGTTAAGATATTTACATGAAATTGTCAGCGAAATTAATTTTACAAAATTTTCGTTAATAATTTCATCAAATTAATTTCATTAAAATTATTTCAGTCTTGAAATAGTTAAAAAAACAAATAAAGAGAAAAAGGCGTCGCTAGATGGCGCTGTTGCACATTGGAAATATTTTGATAAAACTCCATATATGCGGGAATTGCTAATAAAATTGACGCCATAAAACTAGTTACTGGCTTCTAATTACGTTTTATAATTAAATTATCAAGAGAATTGCCATCCATTGTATTAGAAAATTTCTATTTATACTAGAACAGTTTCCCAACCTTTCTTCTGTTGAGACTCCCCGTATTATAAAAAACATTTTCCATGACCTCCCCCACGCCCCCCCCCATACCCCTCCTTATTTTTATTATTATATTAAAACACATTATTTTAACGATTTTTATTTATGTAAATTTATACAACATAAACCACTCTCTACGCCCCCTTAGGGGAGGGGGGCCCGGTCGGGAACTTCTATAATACTAGCCGACCCGACAGACGTTGTCCTGTCTACAATGATAACAAAACTTTTTTTAATTTGATCGCAGCGCTAACTGTCGGGACAGACTAAAATTAAAATTCGAATATTATTTAAAATTTGACACTGCGATGGTAGCGCCGTCTGTCGGATCCAATGTAAAATGTTCCAAAATCAACAACTACTAATAAATTGAAAATTAATTAAAAAAACATTGTCCAGCGGAAAAAATTGTGAATCTAAACCATTCCCAGATCCCCTTGAACACACACAAAAAATTTCATCAAAATCGGTCCAGTCGTTTGAGAGAAGTTCAGTGACATACACACTCACAGAAGAATTATATATATAAAGATATGCCTAAAAATGATACATTCATACCAAAAATATTGTTAAAATGTAGGCAGAAGTAAATATCTACCTTCTTGTACAGTTTAAAATGGGATGAAAATATGTTTAAAGAAATTAAATTGTTTTTCATATATGCCATTTTTAGTATTAAGTATATATTTTTATTTAAAGTGAGATTTAAGGGTTAATTTGTAATTTATTAGAAACGTGATATTGTGGAAAATAAATGGTTTAAATAAATTAATAAGAAGTTTTAATAAATGTGCCATGTTTGATTCCTATAAACTATTAACTTAATTATTATTAAGCCCTATTACAAAATCTCGGCTATCCGTCTGTCCGTCAGCAGGCTGTAACTCATGAACCGTAATAGGTAGAGAGTTGAAATTTTCACAGAATGTGTATTTCTATTGCCGCTATAAAAACAAATATAATACAACAAAACCAAGATGGCAAATTTAGCAAAATGGCCGCCATGCGAAATGAAAAAAATAAATCGATTAGTACATAATGTTATATCTTTTACGATGGTACGGAACTTCGTGTGCGAGTTCGACTCGCACTTGACTGGTTTTTTAAGCTGTCGTCGTCTCCTACCTAGACCTCCGCCCAAGATTTCCACAACTGCCGATCTTGTGCATTCCGCAATCAGGTGATTTCAGTGACTTTGACGAAGTCGTCGATCCACCTTGTGGGAGGCCCCTTGCGATACTTTGTTATATTTAGGCGCATTTTTGACATTTTAATTAAATGAAACTTTTCGGATTTTTATTTATTTTGATTTTGGTCTTTGATTGCTATAAAGCAAGCGAAACGGGAACAAAAATTTAAAAAAAAATCCGAAAAAATAGTTTTATTTAAAACTAGCGACTCACCCTCGCTTCGCTCGGATTCGTCCGTATATTTTAATTTTTTTGAGCGGAACCCTAATTCTTTTACTGAAATAAAATTAGCATCAACTACCTGCCAATGAAAGTCCCGTCAAAATCGGCCCATCCGTTTAGGAGATTAGCCGGAACAAACAGACAGACATTTTTTTTAAAATTGTGTTTTTCTTATAAATACCCTATATAATTCCATATGCATTTGGTGAAAAGCTGTTATTTTGACATTACAAACAGACACTTCAATTTTATTTATCTGTATAGACAGCAAATATTCGTGCAAGAGAAATATTATGGAAAGGTTTTATGAGTGCAATAAGTTAATTTCACGAAAAACTGCTGAATCAAGATTAAAAGAAAAATGGCTGAACCGATTTTAACAGAACTTTTATAATATGTTATGTCTATACTTTTTGGAATGGTATATAATGAGGGCAGAATGAAATAAGCTTTTGCTAGTTGCAAATAAAAATCGTATAAATTTCTTTATTTTTAAGAATAGCTACAAAATTTTAATTCTTGAAGCAAATCGAAAACGGTTTCAACAAGTCGATATTTCATATTGAAAGTAGCGCGTCTCGCGTCCACTGAGCCGTAGGACATGTTTAATGTGAACAGATCCGGGTAAAACTGTGAACAACAATAAAAATTATTAATAAAACTAGCTTTATCCCGTGACTGCGTTCGCATAAATTATTTTCAGACGATTCGTTACTTTAGTGCATATATATGTTGAAACGACCAATACCTACTTTGAAACAAAATATTTATATACATATGTATATATATATATATATATATATATATATATATATATATATATATATATATATATATAGACGGCACGTTTGGCTCAGATTATAGTGACCCTACTTGCTGTGCCAGTGGTCGCGGGTTCGAGTCCCGCTGGGGGCATTTATTTGTGTGATGAGCGCGAATGTTTGCACTTCAGTCTTGGGTGTTTATATTTATATGTATGTATTTAAAGTTATATATGTGTAGTGTATCCACTATCCGGTATCCATAACACAAACCTTGTAGCTTACCTAGGAACTAGATGGCGCTGTGTGTTAATGTAACTACATATTTATTTATTTATTTATATAATATTTTTCGGTTTTATTAAAGCAAAATGTGTATTTAATACCAATAGAATTAACATTTAACATTCAATAATTATGTATTAAAAACTCTTTCGGTAAATTGGTAGTTTGGACAAATAAGCACTGAGATGACGGATTGTATGAATTATTGGAGTTTGGACTTTGATAAAATATTCAAATATATGTATAAAGTATAAAGGGTCTTACCTGCAAACCAACAATAGGTTCAGTGTTAAATTCTTGAGATAATTCGATGCATTTGAGAATGGTCGCCCGTTGCGGAGTTACGTGTAATAGTTGAAATTTGGCCTGAAAAATAATATATACCAAATAAGATTATTATAAACTAGAGGCTCGCCCTCGCTTCCCCAGATTCGTCTTTAGAAAAACAAAAATAAAATCCCGCAGGAACACAAGTGCAACGTCTATTCCTGTCACACTCATACTTTGGACAACTCGTGTTCTCTAATGAGTGGGGATCAAACACCGCCAATATCCCAATTATAGTCTGCTTTATACTGAGATTTTTTTTCCATAAATTACGATATTCGGTAGTATAATGACGACATGATTGGCTCAGTTTGTAGTGACCCTACTTGGTGTGCCAGTTCGAGTCCCGCTGCGGTCATTTGTGTGATCAGCACGAATGTTTGTATTCCAGTCATGGATGTTTATATTTATAATATGTATGTATTTAAAGTTATATATATGTAGTGTATCAACTATCCGGTATCCATAACACAAGCCTCCTAACTTACCATGGAACTAGATGGCGCTGTGTGTTAATGTCCCAACAACAACAACAACATATATAATAATAATTCTTGACAGAAATATTCAATAGCTACACCTGACCCAACCCGGAACTCGAATCCAGAACCTCCGGATCGGTCATACATGCTAACCACTAACGTACCTCCCTTTTCTTATCGATTGCCTCACGTAACTGCATTATGATGTTCCGACTGCCGGCTGACACATTCCATCTGGAAAATAAGAAAACTATATAAGTAATTATACTAAAATAAAGAATTAGCCTCGATTTATTGTTGTTGCGTTGATCATGTTGATACACAATTAGCGTATGAAAAGTGTCTTAAAAAAGAAGCGCATAATTCGAAATCGTGCACATTTTTCAAATGGTATTTTTTTCATTGCTTTTCGGATAATAAAACTCACATTGTTTCGTTTAAAAAAGTACTTTATATGGTGTGCGTAAGTTCGAATTTGTGTTCAGACAATTAGAACTTTCGATATTTGAATTTTATTCTTTGGTTTGACTCAACGTCACATGTCGACGCCACTTTTTGAAGAGATATTTGTTAGGAAATGTGTATCTATTGTTTTTAGGCTATCGATGTTGTCAACCCAGAAAATTGTCGATTTCTCGGAACATACCTACATATGTATATAGTATAGTGGGTCTACTATTCGATACGACCCGTAACAGATGGGGTGGTGAATGCCGTCAATTTCCCACCTTCCGGCTGCTACGGAGTATTTAGTTACAGAAAATCCGGTAACGATTGCCTGATCCGGGACTCGAACCTAGGATCTATAACCAAACATTCTAGCCACTAGGCAAATGAGGCAGTCAATGACTGATTCTTGGGCATAACAGGATATCTTTTAAAGATTTCATCCATTTTATATTAACTTACCTACTCCACTGGAACTGATAAGCTCTTGAGAGAAAAGCCATAGCATGGTACTGGTGTCGTTCCATCACCCACTCCTTGGGACAAGTACCCTCGATGTGGTTGTGACCGTCGAAGTCTGGGAACATGTCGCATGCGGCTTCACGCATTATCTGTTAATTCGAAGGTTACCTTCAACACGTTTGGCTCAGTTTGTAATGACCCTACTTCCTGTGCTAGCTGTCGGGGCTTTGTGTCCCACTGGAGCATTCATTTCTGTGTGATGAGCATGGATGTTTATACATATTTATATATATCTATTTTAAAGTTATATAATATGTGTAGTGTATCAACTATCCGGTATCCATAACATAAGTACGTATCCTAACCTACTAACATGCATTTCTCAATATTAAAAAAAGGTGTCGCAGATCATAATTGGTACTGTAGACCAAATGCTATCTCCACAACATAATTTGCCTAGAAGACCAGCGTTAGAGATATGCCGTTCTTCTATAGTGGCTTGTCTCATGAAAACATGCTTAAAAACATAACCGTTAGCTCTCCAACAATATTTTGTCCAAATTTGGACCGATAATAATTATTGTTTTTATATTGATACGTTGTTAATATTGTAACAGCAATCATAGTCACGGGAGAGACTGCTGTCCATGATTGTTGTAAAATATTCGAAACTTCGGGAACCAAAAAAAAAAAAACAAAATAAATCCGCGAAAAGATCCGAAGAGATAGTTTCATTTAAAATGTAAAATATTCGCGTAAATGTAAGAAAGTATTACTAAGCAATAATTGAAATCGTCATTTTTATCGCGTGAAAATCACAAAAACCCTCTAACTTTTTTATGTTGGCAACAAAAGTTGTAAACAATTAGTTGCGGACCCGGTCTACTAAAAGCAGTGGTAGAATGAATACAAAAGTTGGCAACTATATTGATCGCTCGGATCAGACTTGCTCAGTTGGCAACACGAGTTGATAACATAAACATGTCTCTAACATGGACAAACGAGTTAACTGAAACGTTGATAGATTTATATCACAAACATAATGTGTTATGGGATCAAAATGACGAGGATTATAAAAATAAAATTAAAAGAAAAGAGGCTTTAGAAGCTATCAGTGGTATAATGGGAATACACGAGCTTGAATTGAAGAGGAAAATTAAAAATTTGACAACACAATTCTTTAGAGAGAGAAAGAAAACACGGAAAGAATGTAAATCTGGCGGGGTATCTGGTAATTCAAAATGGTTTGCTTATCAGCGGCTGCTTTTTTTAACAGATACTAAATCTAGGTCGTGTATTGAAAAAGATTCAAGTGAAACAAATGTAAGTATGCAATAATATATATAACACTATTATATATGCTAAAGTTTGTATTTGTGTAATTGTATGTTTGTTACTCCTTCATGCTAAAACGGCTGGACGGATTTGGATGTAATTTCTTACACAGATAGATTATAACCTTTTGGCTAAATTTTATTATTAATAGTAGACCGTTAGATCATAGTCTTCCTAGGTTAAAATCTATATTTATACAAATCCACACAATAAAATTGTTACTAAGCCGAATCTGCACATTAATACAGAGGTCGAATCTATAGTTTTAAAAATTTATGTCTGTCTGTCTGTCTGACCGCATCAAGGAAAAACCACTGGTGTGATTTTGATGAAATTTAGTATGATGATAGCTGGTTATCCGGGTCAACATATAGGATACTTTTTACTGCGGGAAAATATCTCATCTCTGAGAAATCTATACTAAGCGTTAAAACATCAACAATATTTATTTATTATTATTTATTTAAAGTGAATAGGTCTGAGTGAGAGTAACATAAAATTACTGAATGAATTTTAATTAAACTTTACAATAATATAGCTCATATATGAAAATAATAAATAGGCTACTTTTTATCCCGGAAAAATGTACGGTTCCCGTGGGATAGGTTTGTTTTTGTTAGGATGATAAAACAACTACAACATTTTTCCCTGTGTAAGATAAAGTTATTTTATAAAATTATTTAATTTTAGGATATCAGCCCAGAAACAAGCACTGCGAAAGTAATGTACCAAAATCGAAGTCCAGTACCAGATGATGCGACAACACACGACTCAATAGTTGAACTGTCACTAGACCGACTGGATTCTGAAGGATGTTCAACTAAATCGGATAATGAAAAAATAATAACAGGCTCAAAAAGAAATTTTCCAAAGGCCTATAACGATTCTAATGAAAGAGAAATTAAGAAATCTCGAAACGAATTCACCATTTTTGGTGAATATGTTGCAACCAAAATAGAAGCTTTAAATTCAAGCTACGCTCAAAACGTAGTAGAACATCTGATATCTAATATTTTATTTGAAGCGAGCATCGGAAAATATGATTATCCCACTGATGCACACATTTAATTTTAAGTTAGCTTTAAACAAATCGATAATTATAATCTATATTTACCTTTATAATAAAAGATTTTAAGACATGTATTGGTTTTACTCTGACTAATATTATAATATTACTAGCTGACCCGACAAAGGTTGTCCTGTCTACACGTCTTTAATTTGAAAATTTCAAACTTTTTTTAATAAGCTAAAACATTCTGGACCATTTTGATGAAAATTATTATTCAAATTGTGAATCTAAACCATTCTCAGATCCCCTTGAACACACACAAAAAATTTCATCAAAATCGGTCCAGTCGTTTGAGAGAAGTTCAGTGACATACACACTCACAGAAGAATCTTTATATATATAATTCTTCTGTGAGTGTGTATGTCACTGAACTTCTCTCAAACGACTGGACCGATTTTGATGAAATTTTTTGTGTGTGTTCAAGGGGATCTGAGAATGGTTTAGATTCACAATTTGAATAATAATTTTCATCAAAATGGTCCAGAATGTTTTAGCTTATTAAAAAAAGTTTGAAATTATCAAATTAAAGACGTGTAGACAGGACAACGTCTGTCGGGTCAGCTAGTTATATATAAAGATTGGAGACATCAACGTCTACGACGTCGAAAAGTCCCGTGACCACGTTTCGACGGGAACAAAAAAATCTTAACGTAGCGAGTGAGAATATTAGAAATAATTATCAATTAAAAATTAAAAAGTAAAGCCCTACGCAAATTAATTGTCATTTAACGATTACACTGGCACGCGTGAAGCACTTAATCCAGTAATCATACGCCAAAATGCCTTACATCATTTTGGGAAAGAGCTGATACTCTTACACTGCTGGACCGATATTAACCAAACATAGCTAAGAACCACCGCAAGGAAACTGGCTTTCAAATGAAAAAACCCCATCGAAATCGGTCCATCCGTTTGAGCGCTATGATGCCACAGACAGACAGACACACACACACACAGACAGACAGAGATCGACGTCAAACTTATAACACCCCTCTTTTCGCGTCGAGGGTTAAAAATAAGATCTTTTACCGTAAAAATATATGTTTTTCCACAAAATTTGCTTCAATCAAATTCTTTTATAGGAGAATCACTTACTTGTATCATCCTTTTCACGCTGTAGGGCTTATCGAAATGTTCTCTTAGAGCGGACGTCGTAGCGTTTGCTATCCACTTCAACTTCACAACATTGCCGATACAAATCCAAGTGACAGTCACGCAGACACCAGTCACTGAGACTAACACGCCTTTGCTAAAAAAATGAAAAATAAAAAATAAAAAGTACTAAGACGTAAGATAGAGACTGCTCAGTATGTAGTAACCCTACTTGCTATGCCAGCGGTTGCGGGTTCGAGTCCCGCTGGGGGCATTCATTTGTGTGATGAGCACGAATGTTTGTACTCCAGTCATGGGTGTTTATATTTATAATATGTATGTATTTAAAGTTATATATATGTAGTGTATCAACTATCTGGTATCCATAACACAAGCCTCGTAGCTTACCATGGAACTAGATGGTGCTGTGTGTTAATGTTCCAACATAACGTAAAAGAGGAAAATATAAAAGCATTTCTTAATATCTCATGCCTCTGTATTTTTATGGAGGCTTTCAAAATTTTTGGCTTGGCCCTCGCTTCGCTTAGGCTTAAACCTATAACCTGTGCTAAAATATCTTTACTTTTTTTTTCAGGATAAACAGTAGCACTAGTTTATTCACTCTTGTCCAATAAAAATCTCGTCAAAATTTAGCTGTTTTCCTTCGGTTTTATTCTATTTAAACCTTTTCGATAGAATATACCCAGAGTTTTATTAAATATACAATATATATTTTATTACCCATTCGGATCTGGTCTCACGTCCCATCCCTGGTATGGCATGTTACCATATCGCAGTGCTGCTATTCCGATGGGCCCTATAAAAAAGAACAAATATCTACTTACAGTCTTTCAAAAGCTCAATAATCGAGGCATTATTTAGTGGCTAGCATTTACGGCTATGGATATGGAGGTCCTGAGTTCGGGCTAAGATTTTCTGTCTTTCTGTCTGTTTGTTATAATTTGTCTTAATTTTTGTCTGTCTTTCTGTCAGTTCCGGCTAATCTCCGAAACGCCTGGACCGATTTTGACGTGACTTTCGCTGGCAGATAGCTGATGTTATAAGGAGTAATTTAAGCTACTTTTTCTTTTATAAAAAAGACTCAGGGTTTCTCGCAATAAATTTAAAACCCATGAAGTTGTGGACAATAGCGGCAAACCTAGGAACTATAATAATAAAAATACTCACAGAGCACACCGGTTCTAAACTGCACAGTGAGCTTATCTTCATTAAACTTGTAATCGTTGACGTAATTGGTCGTCCACAGTTTCCTTGCTTCTTGCCACTGACATATGACTGGGGGTTCCGTCCACATCACGTCTTGAGGGAGACTGTAAAAAGGATGAGACCTCAGTGATATTTCTAACCTAATAAGTTTAGTTTCTATGTGTGTAATTTAGTAAAGTTGATTTTCAGGCTACAACAAAAGCATTCATATTATATAATGAACTAGCAGTACCCGCGGCTTTGCCCGCGTCCAATCTTCCGATCGCTAACAAAACTCACAGGATCACCCGTTGGGCTGATCTGAAGATTACCTGAAAACTACATCAAAATCGCTCCAGCTGTTTTGGAGTCCATACGAAATATACATACACACACAGATTTTTATATTATTCCATCAACAATTTAAAATTTAATTCTCGAAAAATGGGGTCTATTATGAAAATTTAATGACACACCGACTGCAGCGCCACCTACTGGGTTCATTTGTATTTTCAAACCGTCTAGGAGCCCATTGAAATATACACACAAAATTTCATCCAAATCGGTCCAGTCCTTTAGGAGGAGTAGGTTGACAAACACACCTACAGAAGAATTATATATATTAAGATATTATGTTAAATCAAATATTACTTTTGATTTGCAATTATAACATCGAGAAATACCTTAGATAAAATATACAGCACTATTTAGTGTTGTACTTTTTAAGTTAAAAAGTAATTTAAAACAAAAGGTAAAGCGACTTTAATATTACGTAAAAGTAATCACACCGTTTAATAGGGCAATGGTAGCCCAGTGGTAACACGCTCGCTTGGGAAACCGAGTGGAGCGGGTTCAAATCCCGGGTCTTGCACATCTGATATTTTCATGTGCGAATCATTTCTAGCATGATTACCACTTGCCTTACGGCGAAGGAAAACATTGTGAGTAAACAAGCATGCCTGAGAGAAGCTAGCAAGTTTTTGAAAGACATATGAAATCCGCCAACCCACTCTTGGCCAGCGTGGTGGACTGTGGCCTGATCCCCCGAGTATTAAAGGGAGGCCCACCCCCAGCAGCGAGACGTTAAAAAGGGCTGAATACAATACAATTTCGGATTTTTATTATTTTTATTTACTTTGTCTTTTTTTATTTATTAATTACCTTGTATTTTTGACGACACGTTTGGCTCAGTTTGTACTAGTGACCCTACTTGCTGTGCCAGCGGTCGCGGGTTCGAATCCCACTGGGAGCATTCATCTGTGTGATGAGCACGAATGTTAGTTTTCATGGCTGTTTATATTTATAATACGAGTATGTATGTATTTAAAGTTATTTATGTGTAGTTTATCAACTATCTGGTATCCATAACACAAGCCTCGTAGCTTACCATGGAACTAGATGGTGCTGTGTGTTAATGTCCTGATATATTTATACATATTCATACCTTCGTGGAGTAATCAATTTATTAAAAGAAACGTACAACAATCGATTCACAATTGGCGAAAACGTCGCGTGATCTAAACAAAAAAACATACCAAGGCATAAAGATACACCTTCCTTTTAAAGTCGGTTAATAACATTTACCATACTTACTCAATACAGACTAGAGCCAGCTTTTCATATTGAGCTTCTATTTTCTTCAATTCTGCTTCTATCTCCTCAGGAGTTCGTGTGACGCCCGGTGGTGGCGGTGACGGCGCTCGATATTGTACTTGATATTTCATCGCCTGTAGTTGTTTAGGCAAATGTACTGGAAAATGAAACATATCATTGATTTCAACATAAAAATACATACAAGATGACAATCATCACTCGTTGTCAATCAGGACGCACTTAAATTTATTTATTTACTAGCGACTCACTCTCGCTTCGCTCGGGTTGGTCCCTAGCTTGCTTCCCAATACCAATTTTCATCCCCATTTTTACACCCTTAAGGTATGATTTCCGGGATAAAAAGTATCCTATGTCCTTCCCAGGGTCTTAAACTATCTTCTTACCAAATTTCATCAAAGGAAAGATGGTGTATTATTTTATGTATGAGTGAGCGAGACAAGATAATTATGTAATGTGTAAATGATTACAATGGTAACGCATAAATATATGTACTTTAACACGTCACGTGACCATGTCGATGACGACTTACATGAATTTACTCCCCATACAAACAAACCTACCTATAGAAGTTTTCACTTCAAAATATCTTACATTATTAAAGTATGATCAGATTGCACTGATAAAGCGTTGCATCATGTCAAAAATGGTAGGTTCAAGTTTGATCATAGAAGGCGAAAGAAAAGCAAAGTAAAGCACCCGTCGTAAGTCCTGTACTTCGTAAAATTTGGAATCAAAAATTAGTCGACCATATCATGAAACGGTTGTACCATATATATGTATATATATCATTTGCGTGATGAGCACGAATGTTAGTTTTCCAGTCATGGCTGTTTATATTTATAATATGTATGTATTTAAAGTTATATATGTGTAGTGTATCAACTATCCGGTATCCATAACACAAGACTCGTAGCTTACCATGGAACTAGATGGTGCTGTGTGTTAATGTGTTAATATGTTATACCATACCATACCATCTTATAATATAGTTTATTGTTACTAACCAAGTTTTGCTTTAAAGTTCTAGCATCTGGCCAAGTTTAAATGAGTAAGCACGGCTCCCTACACCCCTCCCCCTCCACCCCTCCTCCTCCACCGGACACGCACTTTCTATTGCTAATGCTGGACTATTACCGTTGAGAAGGTGCAATAAAAATATTTTTATTTTTGTTAAATTTAAGATATATATTTTTTTCTTACAGATGTTGTTGATGTCTTACCTTAAAATAATTTCGCTATAATTTTACATATATTTAATTTTTTAAATGTATAAATGTTCTTTTGAAAATATAATTATTTAATAATAGCTTTATTTCTTTCTGCATTAATACGTATATAAACATTGTATATTTTCGCCATTTCTTTCGCCAGTTCTTCTCAGGTCTGAGGCTTCTTCTTTCCGAACTGGTAGTAGACTCGTGACGTTCAGTAAAAATTTGTAATAATTTAATGCTGAATAAAATATTTTGATTTCGATTTTGGAACAGCTTACCTCTGTCCAAATTTCATCCTTCGCCACTGGTAGATACATATAACATACTAGCATTGCCCGCGGCTCCGCCCGCGTTCAGATGACCAAAAACCAAATTCTTAGGTTTTACATAGGTATTAGTATACTCTTACAATTCAGTTTTTGTATTCCCCGTTTTGTATTTCCCGCAGTAAAAAGTATCCTATATGTTGACCCGGATAACTAGCTATCACCATACCAAATTTTATCAAAATCCCTCCAGTGGTTTGTCTGTAGTGTAGTTGTCTGTCTGTGATGCGGTAACAGACAGACAGATAAAAATTCTAAAAACTATAGATTCGGCCTCTGTATCGATAAAAGTGTTTATTTCAATAAGATTTTCCAAAAAATATTTAATGTACAGATTCGTCTTAGTTACAATTTTATTATTCGTATAGATATTGACACATGATATGAAGACATGATATAATGCAGTGATAAATAAATCTGACAAACGCATCGATTATTCTAACATAGTCTTTTAACTAATATTATCGTGATAAGATAATTAGATATATGTCAAATAACGTCGGCTATCGTGGTCTAATCGCATGTCTGTATAAATATGTAAAAGCAAATACAACTCACTGATATATCACAAAATCTCTGAAAGTACATATAAATGCTACAAACTTGAGGCTGGCAGATTCTTCATAAGGAGAGATAGGAAAAGGCACTAACTAAATCTAATAAGAAAAGATTTTTGGAAATTCAACCCCTAAAGGGGTATAAAAAGGGGTTGGAAGTTTGTATGAAAATCCGTTGGTTTTAAACTACGAGCTCTTCGACTGCGACAGCGCTCTGCCAAAAGAGTGATACACATTTATAATATAACTAGCGATTCACCCTCGCTTCGCTCGGGTTTGTCCCTAGCTTGATTCTCCATACAAACTTTCATCCCAATTTTCACCCCCTTAAGGGATGATTTCTGGGATAAAAAGTATACTATGCCCTTACCAGGGTCTCAAATTATCTTCTTACCAAATTTCATCTAGATCGGTTCAGTAAACCCCTACAACGTCACAAACTCACAAAACCTCTTTATATATATATATATATATATATATATATATATATATATATATATGTATTTATACTATAAAGAGATATAATATAAGTATAGATTAGCGAGTCACCCTCGCTTCGCTCGGGTTCGTCCCTCGGTACATTTTAATTTTTTTGAGCGGAACCCTAATTATTTTACTGAAATAAAAGTAGCCTAAGTTACTCCTTATAATATCAACTACCTGACAGTGAAAGTCCCGTCAAAAACGGCCCAGCCGTTTCGGAGATTAGCTGGAACGAATAGACAGACAGACAAAAATTTTAAAAATTGTATTTTTCTTATAAACACCGTATATAAATCCATATGCATTTAGTAAAAAGCTGTTATTTTGACATTACAAACAGACACTTCAATTTTATTTATCTGTATAGATTAGCAAAATAATTCTATGTTAGACAATTCAGCAACTACGCTATTATAATATACACACAATTGATACGTGTGATAAGATATCACTTATCTATCGATAGCTGTCTTCAGATGGAATTGGTCATTTATATTTACTTTCTTCCCGTGCTCGTGTGATGATGTTTTATTTCATAAATTTACACAAAAACACGTGAAAGTTGTAAAAATGCGTAAATATTCGTAAACGGTTGTGTATTTTGAGTAACAATGTGTTTTATTACGTGAAGTTTTTTATCTTTGATGGATCTATTAAAATGATATTTAGCACTACGTAAGTTTTGGTTTACTTTTTCTGTCTGTCTGTTGTGTTTATTTCTGTTGTTAGGTTTGTGTTTTTTTTTAGGTTAGAACATTGGTTTTTGGATGATATGGTTATGTTTTAAACAATTCATTGATGATTGATATCAACTTCTTCAATATATTTTCTTGATGTAACTTAATTCTAAGTACTTGTTGATACATAATTTTTCTATTTGGTATAATCTAGTTAGAACTTTGCGATATCACTTTTGTAGATTTTAGAAACTCGTTCTAAGTTTCACTGATAATATTTTTATGACTAAATAAATAAAAAAGTGTGCCAAATATTTCTATTCATAAAACATACAAAGTTTTTTTGGCAACTTGAAAACTGAGCTACTCAATTCAACTGCTTGTTTTTATGTACTATACGTGTATATGTGTTTTTATGTACTCAACTGCCTCGGTGGTGTAGTGGCTAGCATGCACGGAGGTCCTGGATTCGAAATTCGGGTCGGACAAAGTTTAGTTATTGAGTCTTTCTATCAAAAAAGACTCGGTAACAGTTCAAAATTGGGAGGTTGGTGGTGTGTCATGCCCGTGCCTGAGAGAGCACGTAAAGCCGCCGTTTGGTCTCTCACCAGTCTTGTCGAATTGTGGTCCTACCGGAGTATGAGAGTGACAGGAATAGAGAATGAATTTGTGTTTACGTGTACACTTGTAATAACGACACGTTTGGCTCTGTTTGTAGTGACCTACTTGCTGTGCCAGCGGACGCGGGTTTGAATCTCGCTGGGGGCATTCATTTGATGTGATGAGCACAAATGCTTGTACTCCAGTCATAGGTTAGTTCAGGTACTACTGGGCTGGTGGGGGGGCTCAGTAGTGCCCGGCAATCTAACCGGGCGCGAAGCTAAGAAACGCACAGGGAGGTTGCCCACTTCGGTGGGCGGTGGGAGGTGGCCCTCTTCGGGGGGCGGTGTACCTTGAGGGTTGCTCCTGGTACTTCTCTGATAGCAGAGTGGACCTTGGAGCAACCCCATGGTTGTGGTGACATTAAGACGGGGGAAGGTTTTGTTGGGTTTTAGTGGGTAGTACTGGCTTTATTACGCCGGTGAGTCCCACACGTCGTGCGTAAATGCATTTCCCAACGTTAAAAAAAAAAAGGTACTACTGGGCTACCACAATCTTTAAAATTCTGCACTCCATATACCTACATTATACATGTCATTATCAAAACAAAAGTAAATGATTCATACATAATAACAACTGAGGCATTATTTATGTATATGATATTACGATTTGATTCTTATCAATAGAGGTTTTACTTCTTTTGGGACGTTTGAAAAAATTATGAAAGTAAAATTTTTACGATGAAATTAGGAGATTTTTTTCTCAAACGTGCCAAAAGAAATATAATTTCAAAAATCACAATAAAACGTAGGCTCATCGCTGGGTATACAAAAAATATAAACATGCAAAAATTACAACCAACAGTCTAACACATGGGCTACAACTACGTTAGTATAATTCTTTCTTAGATTAACGCAAATATTTGATATTTTAAATAAAACTATCTTTTCGGATTTTTCGCGGATTTATTTGGATTTTTGGTTCCCGACGTTTCGAATGCTTTACAGCTACATCTGTAACAACTTTACTTTCGAGACATCTAACACCTCAGTCCCTCCCGTGACCATGAATGCTGTAAAGCATTCGAAACGTCGGGAACCAAAAATCAAAATAAATCCGCGAAAAAATCCGAAAAGATGGTTTGATTTATAATACGTTAGTATAATTAAATCTTTTCATTATTATCTTTTCAGACTCTCCTTTTATATTCTATTCATAGCTGCTGTAGGAGGGCGCGTTAAATATAACCGAAAGGATGAAAAAAACTTGAGATGTCTTACTGGATATATGACAGATTTACAATCATGGGTTGACGAATATGGTTCTCTCATAAATACAAATGGTAAGTAAATGGATCCCATTGATCATGTTCAAATATGCGTTCAAGTCGAGTTATCTATATGTAAATAAATAAAATAAAAAATAAAAAAGCCCATATTTCTTACAGAATTACATGTTACAAAATGCTTATGTTAGTAATAAAAAAAATAAAAAAAATTAAGTATAGTGTTAGTGTTATAAATTTTCTCGTAAATACATTATTTATAACTTATATTATGAATTTTCTGTATGTACTAACAACTAAAAATAATATAAACCTCCAGATTCCCTCTCAATGTTTTTCATCGCTGGAAGACGAGTGTTAATCATTTTAATTTAATTTATAATACCTATTATATTTAATTTTAATTCAAATTATTCGCTTAAAAGGGGATCCCGACCACAAAATTTGAAATTTTGATTTGATTTGAAATAAATAAATAAATAAATTTTAAATTAATCAATTAATTATATGTTAATTTTTATTTCAAATGTAAATGTATATTGTTATCTAATTTATAGTTTTTATTGTTGTGTTATAATAAATAAATTATTAATTGTTAAATTGTTAATCATGTTGTGTGACCCTGGGTTTTAGCTTCTCATGAATTTCTAAATGCTAATTCCTGAGCAAGTATTATTACCTAAGTTAAACCTGTCTATTTTATAAAAAATATCATTTGATAATACCATTCGTCAATTTTAAACGAGCGTATTAGTTTCAGAAACCGATTCATCTGGAATAGATTTATCAAGCAGAAATAATGTCTTTGGACGGTTACAGCATCAATTAGATAGATTTAGTGCAGATGCGCTGAGTGCAAAGTATTTAAGCATGGCCAGGTGTAGTCTTTTGAGAATTCCTTCTGTAAGTAAATTTTCTTATTATTTTGTTACAACTTCACTTTATAGCTTACAACTGTTTAGGTATTCTCAAGAAGTCAAAGTTTCGATCAGGTGCAGAAATTGCCAGATCAGGTGCAGATCGTACTATCTAAAGTACGGGGAGGTAACACCACCTACTTCCAACTCCTGGCTATTACTATAAATTTCTTGATAGAAATCCCAATAACAACACTTCGCGCAACCTGGGACTCAAACCTAAGATCTCGATCTGCAGCCTGGTATATACAATATTCTGGTATATGCTAGCCACTATACCAACAAAATGATACGTTTTCACAACGTAATTACACTTTTTGCAAATAAAAATAAAACCGCCTGTATTTTATTCATACTCGTATTAACACATCATTTTTATTTCAGATATTCAAAATGGTAGATAAATTAGGCAGAAGTCTGTCTGATACCCTTGAATATGCCTCGTTCTATGGTAATAATTTTGGTATGGTATATTCAGATTCTGATATGTACGATGTTAGACTTAACGCTACTGAGAGGAATGAAATAAATGTTAGCCAAAAATATTTAAGAAAACGTAAGTTCCAATACGAGTATGTACTGTCATAAGCATTTGAAAACCTATAATAAAACTTTCTTATTTTTACGCCAGTATTTGACATTTTAAATAAAAAAATAAAACATATGATAAAATTGTAGCATAATAAAATTGTAGGTATATTGAAAGATTGTTATAAATCAAGGTTTGTTTGTATATCTTGAATAGTGAACGTATAAGAGTAGGATTTTAAGTAAACTGCTAGTCTGTAGATATAATTTAACAGCTTGCCCTCCGACAAAGATCACTTGAAAAAAATCCATTTAACTGTGTCCCTTACTGTGCGAGTTCATTTTGGACCAACTGCTCTTTTAATGTCTTATGTTTACCTTGAGTCAAAATATCCTCTAAAATGACTTCAAACATTGTATTGTTACATATTAAGTTTATTAAGAAATAATTATGTCAACGTGCAGATCAAATTTTACTATATTTGTTAGATTATTACAGAGATGATACAAATGATTAGATAAATAAAGTGTCATCCTAGAAGATACCTAGATTTTATTTACAATCTAATGTTTTAGTCTACCTTTCAGAATTAACCATGTGGTCAGTGGGCTTCCATGGCGTCACATTTCCGAACCTTAAAGAATTAGATCTTAGATCTTGTTCGATACAAGCAATAGGCAATTACTCATTCCAGAGAATGCCACAATTGCAGAGCTTGTTTCTTGGAGAAAACGAGATACATTATATAGAGGCGAACGTTTTTAATGGTCTTACATCTTTGAAACATTTAGACTTGAGCAGAAATTACGCATATGATGAAAATGGTATGTTGAAAGGTCTACAAATCGATTCACAGGATATTTTAGAAAATATAAATTTGGAGTCACTAGATTTATCTTTGACCAACTTCGGTCAACGAAACGTTGATGTAATAAGAAACATAGAGCACAGTGTAATTAGGATGTCCTTATGTTATTCAGGCATATCAAGAATTAGGGAAGATATTTTTAATTTCAAACGGTTAAAATATTTGGACGTTTCTGGCAACAGAGAAATATGCTCTTTTAATTTTTTGAGAAGTTTCGAGCAAACTTTAGAAGTATTATATGCTGAAGACGTAGGCATGAAAAATATGGAGGGTTTCATCAACTTTACAAAATTAGAAATTCTGAAATTGACTAACAATGAAATAACACAGATACCAAAACGCGTAGCGTATACACTAATAAATCTGCAAATACTCGACTTAGATTCTAACAGACTTGGGACGTGGTTTTCCAAAACATTGACCAGAATGAACAATTTGAAGCTTTTGTCGTTAAGAAATAATAATATTAAAATAATAACGGAAGAAATGTTTTTCGACATAGAAAAGTTAGCATATATAAGTTTATCTGGAAATTCTCTAGTGTGCAACTGTTACGCTAAAGAAATGTTCAACGTCGGCCTAAACAGTGAAATGAGAAGAAAAGAAAAATTCATATCTCGCATGACACCTGCCAATCATGAATTTATATATTTTCACACCGGATTCATGGATTATAACGATATTATAGATATACGTCAAAGTATATTAACTCAATGTAAAATGGTAAGAAATTGTCAAATTGAATTGCCTTCATATTCGGGTAATTATCTGTTCTTAGATTACGACGATCTTAACACACAATACCTATGTATGTCGGCGGATGATGGAAAATCTGAAGAAATTTTTAGAATTCCCAGCTGTTCGCGTATATCAAGAGATTTATTATCACAGGATATAGACGATGAATGGAATAAATTTTTGCTTTTCATTATCCCTGTGGCATTGTTGCCAATGTTGTTATTTGTTTACATATTCAGGAGGAATTTCAAATATTTTTTGATAACGTTGAGGAATTCAGCAACACTGAGTTTAATCAGTAAAAATAGTACATCCGCTGGTAAGTTTGAATATTGCTGTATTATAATTTAGATAATAATAATACTAATGTGCCTCGACATGGGGATGAAACACCGGCAACTTCCCAACTCCGGCTTATTACTGGGAATTCCTCAACAGAAATACTCAATAATTAAACTTGGACCGATCCGGGACTCGAACCCAGGACCTCCAGATGTGCAGCCGTACATTTTAGTCACTATACCATCGAGGCAGTTATAGGTTAGATACCTACATGCAATAACTAACAATTAGAACAGATCGATGGACGATTTGATATTAAAAACATCTATAACGATACTGAACTCAATAACATGGGTTCCTATTCCGGGTCGGGCCAAGTACAGTTATTTAGTTTCTGTCAAGAAACTATTGGCCAAAATATTCTCTATATGAAACGAGATATACCTTGACCTTGGAACTTGAAGCTGAAGCAAAATATTGAATATTAAAGTAGGTCGTTGAAAAAAATTATAATTGACAGTTGTACCGACTTTAAAATCACTTAAAAAGTGTTTATTAAAACCAAAGATTGGTCATCCCTTGAAATCAATCAAATCCTTATTACATAAAACTCAAAAATGAGTTTTATTTGTCAAGATGTTTGTTGTGTGATGTATGTCAAGATGTTTTCCACCAAAAACATATTACGTATACTTCTCCTGCTTATGATTAACTTCGACTAATTTTATTCCGAATTCAAAAATATTCCATCTATACTAATATTATAAAGAGGGAAGATCTTTTTGTTTGTTTGTTTGTACCGAATAAGCTCCGCAACTACTGGACCGATTTAAACCACTTTTTCACCATTAGAAAACTAAGTTATTACGAAGTTACAAAGGCTATAATTTATTTTCAAAAAAATAGAGATCCTTAATGAAATTGCAATAACGTAACCCAAAGTAGCAAAATTTTGCCTCTAAAATTCATGTAACGTGCGCTGAGAAAACTATTGATGATATATAAAAATATATAGCCTACTAGCGACTCACCCTCGCTCCGCTCGGGTTCGTCCTTACATACGTTATAACGTTTAGTATCGATTTCTCAGAGGTGAGATATTTTCCCGCAGTAAAAAGTACCCTATATGTTGACCCGGATAACCAGCCATCATTATACCAAATTTCATCAAAATCCCTACAGTTGTTTTTCCATGATGCGGTAACAGACAGACAGACAAAAATTCTAAAATCTATAGATTCGGCTTCTGTATCGATAATAATGTCTATTTCAATAAGATTTTCCAAAAAATATTTAATGTACAGATTTGGCTTAGTTACGATTTTATTATATGTATAGATCTATTCTTTACTGAACGTTAAAACGTACCTAAGGACGAGCCCGAGCGAAGCGAGGCTGAGCTGCTAGTTTCACATTAAAATAAACAATGATAGTGGATAGAATGAGAGTAGATAAAACTTAAAACTTATACTGACGAATATTTTAGAGGGTGCAATCTATCATTACGACGTTTTCGTTTCCTATTGCAATGAAGACAGAGCTTGGGTATTGGATCAACTTCTGCCACATGTGGAAAGAGATTGCAATATTAGCGTGTGCTTACATGAGAGGGATTTTCAGGTAATGACTTTAAATTTAGGATCTAATGTATGAACCATACATGCTCATGAAAACATACAAATAATAGCAATTTAAAAAAAACTTAAAACAAAACACTTAACTTCTTCAAACTACTGTTTGCAATAAATAAATCAATAAACATGTTGGGACATTAACACACAGCACCATCTAGTACCATGGTAAGCTACGAGGCTTGTGTTATGGATACCAGATAGTTGATACACTACACATATATAACTTTAAATACATACATATTATAAATATAAACACCCATGACTGGAGTACAAACATTCGTGCTGCCGGACCCAAACCCGCGATCACTGGTCAAGAAGTAGGCTTACAAACTGAGCCGAATATGTCGTCAAAACACTAAACGTACCTAAGGTCGTAAATGAAACTTGTCTAAACGAATCCAATGAGCCCAAACACCAAAGCTTTACTAGAAGCTTTTGAAGAGTTCCATTATTCACATCCTGACTCCAATAATATTATATCAGCTCGATGGTAACAAATTATTGTAACACTAGTGAGTCATCCTCGCTCCGCTCGGGTTTGTCCCTATTTGCCTTTTAACTTTTAGTATAGATTTCTCAGAGATGAGATATTTTCCCGCAAAAAAAAGTATCTTATATGTTGACCCAGAAAACCAGCTATCATCATACCAAATTTCATTAAATCTGTACAGTGGTTTTTCCGTGATGCAGACAAACAGACAGACAAAAATTCTAAAAACTATATTCGACCTCTGTATCGATAATAACGACTATTTCAGTAAGATTTTCCAAAAAATATTATTATATAATAATACTATATAGGTAATATATGGTATTTGGTATTATGATAGTTGGTTTATTAATTGTCAATATTATTAATAATATGACGATGAAAGCTTAAACTAAGACCATAATTTTTTTTCAGGTGGGGCTATCGATATTAGAAAACATTGTATCGTGTATGGACCGATCGAGGTCCATAATGCTTATCATATCTAAAAGATTTCTGCTTAGCCAGTGGTGCCAGTTTGAGATGCATCTAGCACAGCATAGGTAAGTTAGTTAATACTTTCTTAGATTTACGCGAATATTTGACATCCATACTAGTATTATAAATGTGAAAGTGTGTTTGTTTGTTTGTCCTTCTTTCACGTCGAAACAGAGCAACGGTGTGATGTGATTTTTTGCGTGGAGATAGTTGGAGGGCTGGAGAGTGACGTAGGCTACTTTTCACCGCGGGAGATTATCTAATTCCCACGGGAAAACACATTAAAATACAATCCAAAAAAATATTTATGATTAGAATTACTTGAAAGTTAGTATTAATGCTCTTCAATAAAATTAAATAACCATGTGTTTTAGGATTTTTTGAAATTCATACTATAAGGCAGTAAAATAGGGGATGAAATTTTGTATGAAACTACCTTTTCAGAGACTTTTTTTGCAGTTTCGCGTTAAAGCGCGAGCGAAGCCGTGGGTACTGCTAGTTTTAAATAAAACTATCTCTTCGGATTCTTTTGCTTTTCGGATTCATTTCGATTTTTTTATTACCTGGGATTTTGGGGAAAATAAAAATCAAAACAAAACACATTTCTGATTAAATTATTTACTTTTAATTGGTATGACGTTTGAGGCTGGTTTTTTAGTTCAAGTTTACAATACAAATTGTAATTAAAATCAATTATTCTTATTAAAGTCAATAGTATGAAATAAGAAAAAAGATAAATTAGAATTAATTAGTCTAAGAAATTGCGAGTCAGAATGAGTGTATGCCATAAAAAAATTTACCCTTCCTAAAATTATTATAAATATTTTTATTTATTTGTAAAAAGCACACTTACAACATACATATGAAACATTTTCAATTTAATTAATGTAATAATAATATACCTTATATGTATGTCAATTATAAGTGTACATAGCATTTAAATATTCATGTATTAAAAGTACAAAAATTATATATATATATATATATATATATATATATATATATATTCAATTCAATGTTACAGGCTTTTAGAAACCCGTCGAGAAGATCTTATTTTAGTCCTGCTAGAAGAAATACCAAGGCGTCTTCGCCCTAACACTTTACATTACTTGATGCTTACAAAAACCTATATAGTGTGGCCTAAAGAAGAATCTGAACAAAGTGTATTTTGGAGAAGAATGAAGAAGAGTCTTGTTACACAAGTGTTAAAATACCAGGAAAATATTTCTTTAGCATGAATATTTATTATGATGAGCGTAGATAATATATATTTTTTTATGTTTAATTTTAATACCCACGAAAAGTGTTTTATTTTGTTTCTTTTAACAGTCTTGGATAATGCCGTGTATGAAACAAGTGTGATTGAAAAGTGTCATTAGAGTTCATGTCATGAGATCACTTCCTAAGTGTTACTAGTCCAGAATATGGTCTATTCGTTAGCCAAGTTTAATCCAAATCTGTTCTATGTACACCTTATTACATTTAGCGATTGATTTATGCAAACATTTGACATTACTTAAAATTATTTTTCGATTTTTTCCCCAGTTTTAAATTATTTTGTTTGCTACCGACATTTTTAATTGCATTTTGAGACGTCAAAACTTTGGTCTTTTTCGCGAATATGTTTTATAAAATTCGTGAAAATTCAGAATAGCAAAAAAATAAGACAAGCTAGTTTCATTCAAAGTACAAACACTTCAATAAACTTCCAAATGTATAATATTAGGAAATAAACATACAAACTTTATCTCTTACGGAAATCAAATCCACTATCTTCAGGGTTGCGTCATAATCTTTTCTATAAATATTTAATCTGTTTGTATTTTTACATATTAAATGCCAAATGATTAACATAATTTTTAACCGACGAAAAAAGGAGGAGGTTCTCAATTCGCCACGTATATTTTTTGAATTAAAACTTCTTTGGGCGTGACTGAGAGTTAAGACATTGGAAAAATTAATAACGCCAAAGTAAGCGTCAAATTTATTATTAATAATTAAAAAAATATATATTTATATTTGTAACCTATACTAATATTATAAAGAGGCAGTTTGTTTGTTTGTTTAGCTGTTTGTTTGTTTGAACGGGCTAATACTAAAATCTACTAATCCGATTTGAAAAATTCTTTTTGTATTAGATAGCCCATTTATTAAGGAAGGCTTTATACTATATATCATTATGCTATTACCAAAGGGAGCGGAGTAGTGAATATAATATAGTCTATGTATTCGATACAAACCGTTAAAATATACCTAGGGATAAACCCGAGAAAAGCAAGGGTGAACCGCTAGTTATTTATAAAAATCTAATATATCTAAACGAGCAATTCTTATATTATATATTTATATATATAATCTGAATATCGGCAACGGCTCCAACGATTTTCATGAAATTTAGTAAATAGGGGGATTCGGGGGCGATAAATCGATCTAGATTAGTTTTATGTGAGGAAAAACGCGTGTTTTCGAGTTTTCATGCGGATTTGTTTCGCATTATTCCACGCAAAATATGGTCGCTAATTCGCACGCTAAACAACTTTAAAAATGAATATTTATTACTGTGGGATGAATGTGTATAAATTAAATAAAAGCTATTATGACGTCAAGATGTGAAGTGTGAATGAAAGAAAGAATGGGTGAAAGGGACAGAGTGTGTTCGGCCATCTTGAATGAGAAAGTTTTAATTTTAAAGAAGGATGCAAACTGCAAATACGTAATAAAGTAGTAAAAAATTAATAAACGTATTAAATAACGTATAAAATATTATATTTATATTTTGATTGTTTTAATGTAATCGCAGACAGACGTCACATCGCCAAAGAAGTTTTACTTCAACCGCGCGTAAAAGTTACACGTGCACATTTTTTTTTGTTATTGTCATGTGTGGGATTTACGATAGTGTGTATATATATATGTACAAATATAAATTCAAATTCAAAATATTTTATTAAGCATTAAATTATTACAATGTTCTTACCTAATTTCATGAGTTTACTACCAGTTCGGAAAGAAGAAGCCTCAGAGAGATTTTTTAAAAAGTTAAATTATAAATTACAATATTTCTATAAAGTTGAAGTAGCCTGGAGGCGATTACTTCATTTCCAAGGTGTGCCATCATTTATTGTATAATAACCTTTACACACAAACGTTCTTTAACAATTTTTTTGAATTTCACGATAGAACATACATACATTACATATATACATATATGTACATTTCTTCGGCATGCCTATAGTTTAAAAGGTGGCTTGATAATGCTTTACATAATATTCTCAGTTGTCGCTAGATTAGTCGATATACGAGTATGTAGGTCTTATTTATTTTACACATACTCACAATCTATCTGTGTGATAAATTTGATCCAAATCCATCCAGCCGTTTCAGCGTGAACGAGTAACGAACGAACACACACAAAAACTTTTGCATTTAAATTAGCAGTCTCATAATATTTTTTGTACTTACCTTATCTCTTCTCTTCTGCCTCTCATTTCTTTGAGATAAGAAAAATGTCTTGCACGGAATCGAACCTGCACTGACAATGAATTTTATACTAATAATTAATTAAATTCAATTCTCTTGTCAACGTCTTCAAAGCGTGCCAGTTGAGCACAGATTACTGACATTGGCGACAATGTCACGTAGAATGGAGAAGACACGAAGGAAAATGGTTTAGTACTTACAAGTCGTTAATGTGATTCCCCCGTTGATTCGTTTAGGCTGTGGCGGTGTCATAAGTAAATCTAGATTCAGTACTCCGCTGCATATTCTACAAAATGGCAATATCCAAAAATTTTATAACTATCGTTAGGTTAGTGTATGTCTGACTGACAAAGACTGAGTGTGGGTTCGATTCCAGTAACTTAGGTTTCAGTTAACATCATTTGAATTAGTATATAGAGTTGCAAAAGCTTAAATTCGATACTGTTAGAAGTTAGTTAATATTAAATCCCTTAATTTCTATATATATAGTTAAGAAATATTTGTATTAATAGATAACAGATTTTCTTATAACACAGACACACACACAGAGGAAAAAGAGAGAGATGGGAGTGAGAGAGAGAGATGGGAGTATGAGAGAGAGGGAGCGATGTAACTATGTTATTTATACTTTTGGAGCAGAAATAGCTTTGAGAGAAAATAGTTACCTGTATTTCCTTAGGTGAACTTCTCCGGCCCTGGTCCGAGTCATACATAATTTAAGATATTTCGCAAAAGCCAATTCTGAAAGAATATTATTTAAGGAAACTAAATTTGAGCTTTCTTAGATTTACGCGAATATTTGACATTTTAAATAAAACTATATTTTCGGATTTTGTCGCGGATTTATTTGGATTTTTGTTTCCCGACGTTTCGAATGCTTTACAGCATCCATGGTCACGGGAGAGACTGAGGTGTTACATGTCTTGAATGTATAGTTGTTACAGACAGCCTACCCACAATTAACAAAATGAAAATTGCACTAATTACATTACAATATTTTTTAAATTTAAACATTTTTATAATTTTAATTATAATTGAATATGGAAAATTATTTATTTAATTTTTGCTATTATTTTTATAATTATTACAATTTTAAATATTAATTAGTAATCTATATTTAGTGTTGCCATTATTATATTTATAACCATAAAGAATTTTCTTTATGGTTATAAATATAATAATGGCAACACTAAATATAGATTACTAATTAATATTTAAAATTGTAATAATTATAAAAATAATAGCAAAAATTAAATAAATAATTTTCCATATTCAATTATAATTAAAATTATAAAAATGTTTAAATTTAAAAAATATTGTAATGTAATTAGTGCAATTTTCATTTTGTTAATTGTGGGTAGGCTGTCTGTAACAACTATACATTCAAGACATGTAACACCTCAGTCTCTCCCGTGACCATGGATGCTGTAAAGCATTCGAAACGTCGGGAAACAAAAATCCAAATAAATCCGCGACAAAATCCGAAAAGATAGTTTTATTTAAATTTGAGCTATTACTAAAATTTCATTTCGAGTGAAAATCTAAGTCTTTTTCTAAAATCAAAGTAGCCTAAGTTGCTCCTTATAACATCAGCTATCTGCCAGTGAAAGTTCTGTTAAAATCATTCCATCCGTTTCGGAGATTAACCGGAATAAGCACACAGACAGACAAAAATTTTAAACATTGTGTTTTTCTTATATCTATGTAGGTACCATATATTATAATTAAATAGTAAAAAGCTGTTATTTTGACATTACAAACAGACACTTCATTTTTTTATTCTGCTTGGTATGTAATCTCCTTCAACATTTTAACTAAAAAAAAAAACAAATATTTGCTACACCAAAAATCGCAGATACAATTTTTTGTGGGATTTATATTTCTATCGACCAAATTGTTATAATGGGTATTTAGCCAAGTCTAGCTTAGATAATAAGTACTAAAAGTAACTTTGTATCATATTTGATAAGCAGATAGTGGTATATCATCATGTTTTATCTGTATGATTTTCTGCAAATCGAAAATTATTTTTATAAATAAATTCATCCTCGCTTCGCTCTGGTCGATTTTCGATTTTTCAGCAGTTTTTTTTGGGTTGTCCCCTATTTTTTTTTTCACTTTTTCATTTTTAAATCACCCCTGACACACCCCTAACAAAAAAAAAGTATTATTCAAATCGGTTCAGCCGTTACTGAGTTTTAGTAAGACGAAACGAACGGCAATTGATTTTTATATATGTATATTATGTATGTATAATTATAATTTTAAGTCACACATTCTTGATAATTCCAGACTAAATAAAACTAGTGTCAAAACTATCTTACACACCATTTTGTTCACCAATAAATGTTCTAGGATCAGGTAAAAATGGCGGCTCCGCCATATTAAGACTGTCCAGTTCTTCTTTCTCCTTCTCATTCTTAGTGTATCTGTACAATAATATTTGATTAGTTAAATTTCTTTAGTTTTTTTGTATTTGTATAACTTTTTGTAATTTTTTTCTACTGGAAAGTAATTTTCCGAACTGAGCTATTTTAACGAAACAATCATCGCTCTCACTGAAAGAACAGTGCAACAGAAAACTAATAGTTGACCGAGCGAGCAAAGAGTATCTGTTTCAAGTCTGGCAAAATTTACTTTCCTCTGTCGGTTTGTTGGTACTCCTCGACAGGTCGTATTTTACAACCGATGTTGACGAAACTTTGTATATACTCGTATGTACGTTTCACGACTTTATAGAATTTTTAGTCGTCGGCTATTTTGATTGGAGGTGTACTTCCCCCAAAAAATGGCAGAAAGGAGGCTACTGGATTTCTCCGCCTTATGATATTCGATTTCGATGGTTCTTTTTTTATTTAAAAAGTAGACTTTAAAGTTATTTATGTTAACACTTTAAGTTGGTCTCACAAAAATTTGGTGAAAATCTGATGAGGATCATCGGCGCGAAAAGCTCCTCAAAATGAAGTTTTTGCTCGCGAGTTCTACTATTCGCAGAACTAGTACTGTTAATTTAGTAGCAGTATAATCGTTATTTTTAATAGCAGTTACGTTCTTGTATAAGAATCGCGATTGTTACCAAGTTATTTCGTTTCATGAAAAATAGAAAAGAATAAATGAGAAGGTGACTTTCAACCTTCTACAGGTAGAGAGCTATCTAAAGAAGAAGAAGAAAGCTCTGTTATATCTACATAAAATTTGCTTTTTATAGCTAAACTTACGGATTAGCTTTTAAAAAAGCTTCAACTTCCTTTATCTTGTCGCGAATCTCTTTGTAGAATTTGTTTCTTATATCATCTTGCTCCTTCTTTAATTTGTACGTCTCAATGTGTTCTTTTACATTAAATACAAATAAATCTGCAAAGAATTATTGAGATAAAATTTAAAATTTTAGCTCTTTTACAAAAAACTAAGAAGTCCTGAACTCAATGTAAGAAAAACTTTTTTTACGAAAAAGTCTTATGGCCGATTTCACTAACGTCACCTAAGTTTAAGGGATCCCCTAAGCATGGTTAGCGGGCTGTTAAGAGACAGTTTCTGTTTTACCGACAGTTAGGGGTCACCTAAAAATTAAAAAAATAATAAAATACCACCTAAATATAGGTACTAGAAATACGAGCTCTAACGATGATAAACCAAATTATAATTTAGGGGTTTAGCTGGTTTAGGGGAACTTTTAAGCTAGGGATCCCATACGTAGATGGTAGCTTAAGTGATGTTGGTGAAATCGGGCATTAGTCTTTTTCTTGTCGCGGCTTTGCTCGCGTAATAAGCGGGGTGGGGTTCAAAGTCACAGGACTCTATCTATGTTCTTGTCAACTATTATCGAAGTACATATGTTCAGTGGTTTAAGCCTAAAAAAGTGACAGACAGAGTTACATTTATATTCATAGTATTATACGAATTATAATGAAACACACACAAACGTTCATATTGTATATTGCAGAGTGCATACTACAAAATGTAAAAATGTTGAAAATAAAGTATATTTGTAGCCCTTTTTAAGCGGCTCACTGCTGGGAGTGGGCCTCCCTGCATTATGAGGGGGATTAGGCCAAAGTTCACCACGCTAGCCTAGTGGGGGATGGACAGTTCACATATCTTTTGAGAACTTGCTAGGTTCTCTCAGACATGCTTACGATGTTTTCTTTCACCGTAAAACAAGTGGTAGCATGTTAAGCATTTCCAATTCGCACAGTTAAATATCAGAGGCGCGAGACTGGGATTTGAACCGGCTTCACTCCGTTTCCTAAGTGAGCGCGTTACCACTAGCTATGACTGCCTCAGAATAAAGTATTTTAAGTCCAATCCAGTCTTTTTAATCACTATTTGTGAATTTTAATCACAAATAGTGAGTTATAGTGTATTCTAAAGACAATCTACATATTAAAAATATTTTCGTGCAGTTTCTACTACAGATCGAGTGAGTTGAATTCCAAAATTCTTGCTATCTCAGTGACAAATTTTATCGAGATATTTCCAGTTATTGGATCGTATTTCTTTATCTAGTGTCTGACAATCTTATATAAATAATCTATTTCAAATAAAACTACCTTTTCGGATTTTTTGCGCATTTATTTTGATTTTTGGTTCCCGACGTTTCGAATACTTTACTCTTGGCAACGTACATGGTCACGGCAGAGACCATGGTTTTAGACGTCTCAAAGGTAATTATGTAGTTGTAACAGACAGCACCTACTCATAAAATTATACAATGATTTTCAAATATACAAAAATGGCATCAAAGTACCCTACAATATTTGTTGTTTAAAATTAAAATTACCTCTGAGGCGTCCAAAACCTTAATCTCTCCCGTGACCATGATTACTGTATAGCACTCAAAATGTCGGAAACCAAAAATCAAAATAAAACCGTGAGAAAATCCGAAAAATAGTTTTGTTTAAAATGTCAAATATTTGCGTAAATTTAAGAAAGAAAAAATCTTCTAATTTACCTTCATATCTGTTGGGTATTTCTGCAGCTAATGCATAACTTCTGGAACTTTCACTAAGCAAATCTATCATGGAGCGAGCTGCGCGTACGCAGACGCAGGATCCGTCTATGGTTTTGGGCAGTTTGACTGCTACTTTCATTGATGGAAACGAAAGTTCCACTGGTTCCCTGATATAAAAAATATGCTTTAGATAATATGCCATGGTGGGTTTGATTGAATGTTTGTAGTAATTAGTTAGAAAAAAAACAAGATATGTTTGGCTCAGTTTGCAGTGATCCTCCTTGCTGTGCCAGCGGTCGCGGGTTCGAGTCCCGCTGCGGGCATTCATTTGTGTGATGAGCACGAATGTTTGTACTCTAGTCATGGTTATTTATATTTATAATATGTATGTATTTAAAGTTATATATGTGTAGTGTATCAACTATCTAGTATCCACTTTTTTTTTAACGTTGGGAAATGCATTTACGCACGACGTGTGGGACTCACCGGCGTAATACAGCCAGTACTACCCACTAAAACCCAACAAAACCTTCCCCCGTCTTAATGGGGCGTCGCAGGATCGCTTACGCATTCAACTACGACGCCCCGACGGCAGGTCTACCGAAGCAGACCACCACAACCATGGGGTTGCTCCAAGGTCCACTCTGCTATCAGAGAAGTACCAGGAGCAACCCGCATGGTACACCGCCCCCCGAAGAGGGCCACCGCCCACCGAAGTGGGCAACCTCCCTGTGCGTTTCTTAGCTTCGCGCCCGGTTGGATTGCCGGGCACTACTGAGCCCCCCCACCACGACAAGGTGAACGCACGTTGGGGGGGAACTATCTAGTATCCATAACACAAGCCTCGTATCTTTCCATGGAACTAGAAGGTGCTGTGTGTAATAACACACATACGATAACAATGACATTGCGAAAATAGACAACATATTTATTTTATTACTTCTAAAGAAATCTACGTAATGTAAGATTATTATTTACCATACGTAAATGAAATAAAATAGGAAAAATTATAAATTGTCTTTCGAGAACTTGCTAGAGTCTCTCGGACATACAGGTTTCCTCACGATATTTTCGTTCACCGTAAGACTAGTAAATGACGAAATGAGTAATGACGTTGGAAATGATTCGCACATGAAATTATCAGAGATGCGAGATCCAGGTTTGAACCCGTTTTACTTAGTTACCCACGCGACCGCGTCACCACTGGACTATCACTGCCACTTTAAAAAAAAGGCTGTATATAAATATTATCTAATTTCCACCACAAGCACCTTTCAGGTTCCACAGGCTTAGGTTTCCTAGTCGGTAGCGGAACAGCTACCCAAAGATTTAGTCTTAGACCTTTAAACTCCCTTTGATAAGTCGCCAGTTTTATTGAATCCCATTTTAGACGGTTCTCCAAATCCCGGAGGAGAGTGAAGGAAGCGCATTGGATTGCGTGGGATAGTTGTTCACGTAACGCTATTCGTACCTGGTGGAGAAGAAAATTAAAATTTTAAAGTAAACTATCCCACGGGATCTAATTTATATATTGATTGTTTTTAAGATTTTTTCAAGTTATACTTCTTTTGGCACGTTTGGAAAAATAGGAAAGTAAAATTTTTACGATGCGCGCGCACACTGACAGCCAAAAAGCGACATGATGAAGTTAACCAAAAAGCCACATGATAAAATTAGCTGCATTCCTTTTACAAACAGAGAGTTATGACAAACGGGATGAAATCTTTAGCTATTTTTGTTCTGTTACGACAAAGAAGTATAACTTCTTACGTGCGTACAGAAAAATTTATAAATAAATCAAAATTATTACTTAGCAAAATAATACTGCTTTTAAATTCACTTTAAAAATAATAGGTCCACCCTAAGATATGTTTTTTAGTTAGGAGCCACTCTTGAGATATAACTTATTCAAAAAAAAAAGTTCAATCACGTTCTCTTTCAAAAGTACGTTAAATTACAATAATCGATTCTCTAAAATATTTATGTACACAATTTCTAATCAATACTGACTAAATATCTTTTAAAGAAATTTCTACTAACTTCGTTATAACTCTTATTTTGTAACGCTGTATACTGTCTTGAATTTGCAACGAACTCTTCAAGCATTTCTAGCATCTGAAATAATAATAAACTTTTATGTAAAAAATGGAAATATTTCAAAAACTATAAAGTATTATTATTGTAGTACCTGGGCGAAGGAGCTTCGTTTGGCGTTTTTTGGAAAAGATGTAAAAAATGCGTTTTTTTTTTAGAAACTTTACTTATTTAGATAAAACCTTAACTAAACACAAAATTTAATCCAAATCGTTAGAGCCGTTTCCGAAATACACGAAATAAATTATATAAACATATAATACAAGAACTGCTCATTTAATATTATAAGATATCTAAAAATATAAACATTCAAATGCACTATTAAGAAATTTTTAGAATTCAATCCCAAGCTCATTAAAGAATAACAAAATTTGATGATAGATCTAGGAATACTACACCCATAAGGGGATTTTAATAAAGTTTATGAAGTATTTTTGTATCTTCGGCTCGTAGAAATCGGCAGATTATTGAATTACACATTTTTCAGCATATATTAAGTATTTCTACCTTATCAAAATATTTATTAATTATTCTGATCGGCTGCCCTAGACGTGCGACCTTATAGGGAGGACTTACGAGTATGTAGGGTTAATGGTGGATACCTTGCACTATAATGAGTACCATTACAGTGCAAGGTCCTTATATTAATCTACCGCGCTTGAGCGCGCTCCAAAATCTCCTCTTGGGCTCACATACTAGAAGGTTTCCTAGCACTCCAGAAATTATTTACTGGTAAAACTTCGTGGCAACGTCTTTCCAACTCGTTGTCATCACAGACGCCACTTTCCTTCCACACATGTATGTACGTGTTCATCTGCGTCACCACGCGAGGGTCGGGGAGACCATCACAACGTAAGTACTGCTGCCACTGAAATTTTTGGAGAAAATTTTTACATATATTTCTATATGTAGACTTCAGAAAATTAAATATAAATGTGCAATTCACACATCGTAGAAGTGAAACTTCAGAAAATGATATGAATATTGAGTATCAGGAGTAGGATAATCATAAGGATTTTTTTATATTATTTTTACCAAGTTTAAAAGTTATTTTACATTTTATTTGACATAAATATAAACATTACATAATAATCAGTAATGAATTTTATTATTTTTCACTTCCTGTGTAATGTATTCTATCAAATAACAACGGTTACCATGACAACGGTTACCATGGCATCATCGCAATGTATTCTATCTCATTCTATCGCCGGCTTAATCCTATATATTTATATGTTTGTCTCTTTTTACTGTCGCATTTCCGTTGCATCGAGTTTCAAATCACAACGTTTCTAAAGAAGTTTTACTTCAATAAACTAAATGTATAGTTATATACGCGAGAACAAAGCTAAAATGAGTTTTTTAAAAAAAAGTTTTTATTTCTTTATAGAAAAAAAATGTTTGTATATATTTTTGATTTGGCCATTTATTTTGGCGGATTCCATCTATATAATTCTTTAGTCTAAGCCCACAACTTGAAAATATTCACATATCTATGTAAAAAAATAAAGTAATACGCACTTCTGCCTCCAGCTGCTTTTTTCTTCCAAATTCAAATTTTTGCGTTTCAAATTCTGAAATTAATCCAAACCTCATTTTGGTATAAAAATAATTTTAATTCAATCGTGATTGATATACGAGTACAAAAACCGCACATAAAGCGACCCTGCTAAACTATTGACGACACGTTTGGCGCAGTTTGTGGTGACCCTACTTGCTGTGCGACCGCTGGTCGCGGGTTCGAGTCCCGCTGGGGGTATTCATTTGTGAGATGAGCACGAATGTTTGTACTCCAGTCATGAGTGTTTATATTTATAATATGTATGTATTTAAAGTTATATATGTGTAGTGTATCAACTATCTGGTATCCGTAACACAAGCCTCGTAGCTTACCATGGAACTAGATGCTGCTGTGTTAATGTCCCAATTTTATGAGAGAGGGTATGGTAAGAATTAAGGAGAAGAAAAAAAATACATAAGGTTTTTTCTATTCCTCAAAGCCCTTTCAAGGTAACCTTACATTCCTTAAGTACAATTTTTAAAAAAGAAAACCACTCTTGATTTGTTATCATCTAAAATTACGAAACATACACATAAAATAAAATAGAATAATAAAAAAAATGTTTACTGTGAAATAGGGTAATGGTTTTCGCCAAGATATCCCTTCTAATATCTTGTTCGAGGTTGTCTCGGGCCATCAGTTCTGCACGTTCTCGAGCCAGGGTTGCCCTCTTCTCCTTCGCACCAGCTAAAACTGCTTGCCTGTTGACACCAGGAATAAAAGTTCGTATATATTAATCATAGATTTCATAAAAATATGTACTTCACGAATATTTTTTATGTTTTATTAGTTTTTTTAAACCCGACACATCTTTATCAATGACTTTTGAGATATAAAAAAAAAAATCGCCCGTGATCTTTGCGTAAAGCATTCAAAACTTAAGGGACAAAAAAAATTACAACGGCGAAAATATCTTTAAAAAATCTTTTTATTAGAAAAGACCTGTTTTTTTTATTTGCCTCATTTGGCTATTAAACGAAAGTATGTTTGTTGGTATAGAAATGGATTGATTTGATTTTTGCGTAAAGATATTGTTATGTAAAATAACAAGTTTTAAAGCCATAATAATATTATAAAATGTGAAAGTTTGTTAGGATGGATGGATGGATGTTTGTTACTCAATCACGCCAGAACGGCTGAACGGATCTGGATGAAATTTGGCACAGAAATAGATTATAGTCTGGAATAGAACATAGGTTACTTTTTATTCCGGAAAACTGTACGGTTCCCGTGGAATAGATTTGTTTTTCGTTTTGTCGTTAGTACCAATTACCAAATAACTAAGTATTTGGCACTAGTATAAAGTATTTTGTTACAAGTTACAACACTATCACCAAATGGACACAAAAACCAACTAACTTCTCCGCTTCTTTCTCCGCTCTCCATTCTTCTATTCTCTGCAGAAGCCAAGCTTCTCTTTCCTTCTTATTCATTTTTTTCCAATTCTTTGGCTGTTATTGAATTTTAATTTAATTTATTTCAAACAAGATTTTGCCAGCGGCTATGATCCCGTAGTTTACATATAATCACTTTATTTTATTTCATACTATGTTGTTTTTATCTTGTCAATTTAGTTAATATTATTATTATGAATGCTATGTACATACATACAATTAATATTCTTGTCTGATTTTTTTTGTTTACTATAATTGTAGTACTAAATTGTTTTAACGTGTGTATTAACAATACTTGTGCTTTATCTACATATATACAGATAAATAAAATTTAAGTGTCTGTTTGTAATGTCCAAATAATAGCTTTTTATTAATTTTATGAAAGTATATACAGTATTAATAAGAAAAAAATATTTTTTAATACTTTTGTCTGTCTGTCTGTTTGTTCCGGCTAATCTCCGAAACGGCTGAACCGATTTTGATTGGGCTTTTACTGGCAGATAGCTGACGTTATAAGGAGTAACTTGGAATATTTTAATTTTAAAAACAGAATCAGGATTTCGCGGAAATAATAAAACCCATGAAATTGTGAACAAAATCCGCGTACCAAAATACTCGTAATCGCTAGTAATTAATTAATAAAAAAAATGCCCCCGGTTTGAGCGGTCGTATGTTGGATAGTATATAAATTTCCGTGCATTTAATTAAATAAACAAAAAAGAACAAATATTTCATTATAATAACGATGATTTAACAGTTTTAACAGAGACTTATTACTAATGCTAGCGCACTACACTATACTTTAATAAAATTTAATATAAAAAAAATGAATTAAAAGTTAACAATTTATTTTTAATACTGAAAACTAGTGAAGCGATTTTGATGGAACTTTCGTCTATGTACATGTCTGTTAATAATATATAATATAATTAATCAAACATTTATTACAACTAATTCGATCATTATTAATTTTTAAACTACTATATAATATACTATCAATTACTATATTCAATTTGTTTCTAACAACTGCATGTAGCGATTGCTTATTATACGAGTATAAGTTATGTTTAAAAAAAAAATTTACTCAATCATATTATATTCTGTATTCGATTTAAGTGAATTAAAAGGCTTTTTTTACACGTCTGTTAGAAGCACAACACTCAGAAAAAAATCAGTGGAAGTCACAAAAAATTATATATATATATAGAAAAATAGTTTTCATTCATTTTTTTTATAACTCAAAAATACACGATTCTCCCTACATTTACGTATTTTTGTTTCAAATTTTTATTCCATACTGGTCGATCTTAGGAATATCCCCTAAAATTATATATGTAAATTATGTACGCCTTCAGTTCACATACGTTTATGGCTTTGACATAAAAATGGTATCGATGTAATTTATCAGTTATCGAATCTAAGGGTTTATTCATATGGTGGCTTTTTAACGCGCTGTCGTCGCGCGTTCGACGCACAGTGAAAAAATTGCGCGTTTTTGTCGAAACAAACGCAAGCAATTCGTAATTTTATAATTTTCTAGCATTGCCCGCGGCTCCGCCCGCGTTCAGATGACCAAAAACCAAATTCTTAGGTTTTACATATTAGTATACTCTTACAATGCAGTTTTTGTATTTTTCTCAGAAATGAGATATTTTCCCGCGGTAAAAAGTATCTTATATGTTGACCCGGATAATCAGCTATCATTATACCAAATTTGATTTCAAAATCTGTCCAGTAGTTTTCTCGTCATGCGGTAACAGATAGACAGATAGACAGGCAGACAAATATTCTAAAAACTACAGATTCGGACTCTGTATCGATAATAATGTCTATTTCAATTAGATTTTCCAAAAAATATTTAATTCGACTTAGTTAGAATTTTATTATATGTATAAATTAGGTTAGAAAACGCACAGATGTGGTACTTTCATGATACGTGCATTGTTGGTGCGTTTATAAAACGTGATATTTATATATAAAAATATATTAAAAAAATATGAAATATAATTAATTCTATTAAATAATCTAAATTTACCTTTTCAAAAGCCGGTATTTCTTCTTTTAACTTTTTGCCTTTCTTCCCTTTCTTCTTTTTTACCACGACCTGTTCTTCTTCAACTTTAGCCACTTGCTCTTCTGCAATCAGAAAAAAATGATAAATTAAAAAAAAACTGTATTTACATAAACGAAACTTTTAGATCACTCAAAGTGTTTTAGCATCAATATTTAGCTATTTTTATTTAGATTATATTTAAAAAAACTATACTAATATTATAAAGAGGTAATCTGTGGATCTACTGAACCGATTTAGATGAAAAGTAAGAAGATAGTTTGAGACCCTGGGTAGGACATAGGATACTTTCCATCCCGGAAACCATCCCTTAAAAATGGGAATGAAAGTTTGTATGGGGAATCAAGCTAGGGACGAACCCGAACAAAGCGAGGGTGAGTCGCTAGTATAGTATAAATACTAAATTATTATTTATTTTTGGGTGTGGTGCCGAGGTCGGCCCTAGCTACGTCGACCAGTTATGGTCCATTGTAGCTCCTAGTATAGTATATAGGAGTTGAGTGCAGATCTTGTAGTTTATACCTATTACCTAACATTGTCCCGTGATATTGTAAGATAAGGATATTATTGATAAAACTCCGGATACTTATAAATTCACGGATTTACAATTTACCTGCGACATATATACATACATAAACACACATATACACACAAGCACACACACAAATTGCATACTATTTATAATAGCAGTCTATATGATAAATAATATGACTCACCTATTGGTAAAGATTCTTCAGACCACTGAAACAACTCGCTACTGGTCTTCTTCACCACTTCTTCAACAGCCTGGAAAATTATTTTTATAGGTTTAACGGTCAGTATGGAACAGATATACTATACATTTAATATATACATAGGTATGATGAGTTGTTGTGGTTTGTATTATAAAGTGTTTTCTCTTGGGAGTGAGATAATCTCGTGAGGTAAAAATTAGCCTATGTCACTCTCCAGCCCTCCAACTATCTCGATGCAAGAAATCACGCCAATCCGTCACCCTGATGTTAAAAAGAAAGACAAACAAACATTCACACAAACACATTTATAATATTAATTTAAAGTATGGATAGCAAGTTGAATCGCAGTTTGATTCTTCATAACGAAATGTATTTTATCAAAATCGGTTAACTTACTGAAAAAGTGGACATTTAAGATAAAGCGAGAAAATTATAAAAATGACATCACTTTACTAATGAAATTTTCATAAATATTTTTATAGAAACAAACCTCGTCAGCTCTCTTCTTTCCTTTCTTCTTTTTTGGTTTCGGTTCTAAAAACAGAAGGAAAAATCATATAATACTAACCCCAATCTTGCATGGCAACAATTTACTAAGCTTAAAATTCTTGATCTCTTAAATTAACTTTCAAAAGTTTAAAAAGAAAAAAAATGCACTAAATATTTTAACTGAACTTAAAAAAAAAACAAAAAAAAAAGATTCAACATATTGAAAGGGTCATTTTCCTCATCTTTTTTTTCTTCTTTCTATTAATAACACTAAAGCTCATCAATAGCTACTAAACAAAAAAAAAAAGAAAAAGTTACTAAGATTGATCCATAATCAATGAAATTGCCGCGTGCCTTATACACAAATAAAAATATTCGAATTTATAACCTCAAAGTAAAAAAATATATACGTACGTGTCAAATTGAGAACCTCCTCCTTTTTTTCGTCGGTTAAAAATTATTAAAAAACATCACCCCTACAAAGATTTTATCCTGCCCAGTAAATATGTGAAATCGAGTAATTTATATACGACGTGATACTTCAATATTTTTTATTACTGACTTATTGTTGTGAGGGAACGCGGTTGTTAGGCAATCGATTAAACAGAAGGAAGAATTGAACACTTTCTACATAGGGATGTACCCTCCGTTCGCTCGGGCACATCCCTGGTATATTACTCCAGGACATACTCTATCTGTGTATGTATGTATATATTCAGCCCTTTTAACGTCCCACTGCTAGGGGTGGGCCTCCCTTCGGTACGAGGGGGATCAGGTCAAAGTCCACCACGCTAGCTAAGTACGGGTTGGCGGACTTCACATATCTTGCTCAGACAGGCAGGTTTCTTCACGATATTTTCCTTCACCGTAAGGCAAGTGGTAATCATGTTAGAAACGATTCCCACATGATAATATTAGAGGTGCTCGGTATTTGAACCCTCTTCATACGGTTTCCAAAGCGAGCGCGCTGCCCCTGGACTATCACTGTTTACTAAATTTCATCCAAATCTGGACAGATTATGGCTGGACATTGGATTACGGCTGGACAGCCGTTTCAGCGTGAAGAAGTTATTGAAAGAAGAGAAAGTACGAGTATGTAAGAGTATGCTAGTAACAGACATACAAACATATACATTTTCACATTTATAACAGCTGTGTGATTAGACTGAAAATGTTTTTAATTATATATCCAAAGTCCAGAAGGAACCCGATTTGGACTACTAAGGCTTAGATTTTATCTGAAGGGTTCCTTTCAAACTAAACCTAGGTATGCTATTATAGATTTGTCTGTCTTTCTATCTTATCATCTTTATATAGATTAAAATATTCAACTTACTCATTTTGGGCTACCATCGGAAACTTAACAGAAAACCTATTAATTTTCCAATGACCTCGGATCTGAGTCTAAGGCCACTGAAGCAGTTCAAAATAGAGACTAGATATCTAGATTGACTATAAGGGCCAATCTACATCAGACGGTTATATATATTGATGATGTTCTCCTAGCCGATTCCGGCCACGGCGGCCAATCTCAATGAAATTAGCCAACTGCGCAGGAGATATTATAGTGCTCAAGTGTACGCGCAGACACAACGTGCACTCTCTATTCCTATCACTCTCATACTCCGGTGGGACGACCACTCGACACGACCGGTGAGAGTTAAGGCGCAGGACCGACGGCTTTACGTGCTCTCCGAGGCACGGGGGTGAAACACCGCCAACCTCCCAACTCCGGTTACTGAGACTTACTATACAGGAAGATTCAATAACTAAACTTGGCCCGACCCGGGACTCGAACCCAGGACCTCCGGGTGTGCAGCCGTACATGCTAGCCAGTACACCACCGAGGCAGTTAAAAAAGTTATATATATTATACCTTCAATAACAGGTGGCAAAGATTCAAATGAAGCACTAGTGTATGAAGTGTCAGTGTATTGTACTTCTACAGGCTCTGGTTCCAAATTCGTTGTAGCAACAAGGACCTCATCTTGAAGCTCAGCATCTAGTTATAATCAATGATTGCCTAATTAATACATATTATAAAATGCTTTGATTATATTAGTATATGATTGCTTATGATTATCTATACTATTATAAAGAGGAAGAAAATGTTTTTTGTATGTTTGTACGTTTGCTTAATGGATAAACTAAAAATCTACTGAACCAATTTAAATGAAATTTGGTATGAAGATAGTTTGACACCCTGGGAAAGTCATAGAAGTTTTTATCTGAGGAATCATCCCTTAAGGGGGACAACGTCACAAACACACAAATTTCACGTCTATATAATATTAGTTTAGATTATAACGACCTTCTAAATGCTTTAAAGTGATCATTTCAAATCATTCATTTCAAAACATTTAAAACTTCGGGAACCAAAAATCTAAATAAATCCACGAAAAAATCCAAAAGGATAGTTTTACTTAAAATATCGAATATTCGCGTAAATCTAAGAAAGTATTATATTATAATGGCTTTCAAACTAATTTTCGTTCACAACGGACGTTTCCAATATCACTAGTCAGTAGCCAGTTAAAATGAGCGAAAAACTAAATAATCTTATTTGGTCACACCCGGATTCGAACTCAGGACCTTCAATATTTACTAGCGTATGAATAAAAAAATAATTTAAAAAATATACAGATAAATACCTGGTGCGTCAGCTTCCGGTTCAGCCTATAAAAAAGATATTAATTAGTTTTTTTTTACCTTTTTTTCCTCATATTTACTTATAGCAAGCTGACTTGATATAAGTCGTCCTTCCCAAATTTATTTGTGGTCTTTAAGTTTTTTTCAGTTCAAAACGATATTTCGACAATTAAAAACATTTTAAGATGGAAATTAACCAAAATGGGCCAACTCATCTAAAGTGATGTACTTGTCAACAAACAGCATTTCATTTTATATAGCACTAGCGATTCACCCTCGCTTCGCTCGGGTTCGTCCTTATGTACGTTTTAACGGATAGTACGAAATTGATAGACTTCCTCAATATACGAGCTATCTAATGGAAAAAATTTTTTTCAAATCCGATTAGTAGTTCCTGAGATTAACGCATTCAAACAAACAGACAAAAAACTCTGCCTCTTTATAATATGTATTAGTATAGATTCTTAAATATGTCTGTACATATGTCTTAAGTTTCATTTTTAAATTTGAGATTTTTATTTATTTACGTTATTATAGCTTATATATATATATATATATATATATATATATATATATATATATATATATATATATATATATATAGGAACTACGAAGGCGACATGTTACTCTGCCTGACCTGGTTGAGAAGACTGATCTCTTCACCATACTACGTAATATTGGCGAAATAATCTGTGCTCAACTAGCACGCTTTAAAACCATTAACAAGATAATTGAATTAAAGACTACAAGGAGGTGTAATTGCTGCAATCATATCAATTTTAGTTTTAATTATTTTACCTTTTACATTCAATAAAAAAATTCAAGGTATTCAATTTTATCCTATTAACCAAATTTTAGTTCGATTTATTATTGTAACTATTATATTATTAACTTGAATTGGAGCTCGCCACAATATTTATTTGAACGCCTGATAAAACTAAATAGCAACCGCTGGCTCAAGTTTTGGTTTAACGATTGGTTGCTTCTTTAATAAACTTCTTAAATATATATTATTTATTATAATATAAAAATTTCGAGTATCTCGGAAACAGATCTAACGATTTGGATAAAATTTTATATTTATGTAAGCTTTTGCTCTTCAAGTACATATAACTATATAATTCTAAAAAAAAAATATCTTTTCCGAAAAACCCCTAACGAAGCTTGGCTTCTACATACTCCTTTCCTTTTCTGTCCTTTTGGATCTTTCCTATTTTCCATGGTAAATTCTAATCACTTTACAAACAAACCCTATAACCTCTCACCATAAATTAGCAATGATACTATTTTCCATGGTAAATTCTAATCACTTTATAAACAAACCCTATAATCTGTTACCATAAATTAGTTTTTTATTTAATTATTATTATGATACACTTTTACAGACCTTTTTATTTTTATCTTTTTTAGCCATTTTTATAAATATTTCAAAAAACGATAATTATTTTAAAAATATAATATTGGTAAATTTCTTCAAATGTCAACAACCTTAACCAATTAGTATTTACACAGAGTATATATATTATAATTTAAGGTATAAAATGAGGTGATACTGAAAAAAGGTAATACATATAAATTAATTCAAACAAAAAATTGGTATTTAGATATGACGTGATGGAAATTCACGTTTTACATATTAAGTCAACAAATTAATATCAATCTTTTTGTAGTCCCAGAAAAAATATTTATACCTAAAACAAATATTTCAATAAACATCAAGATGTGTTAAACCAAACTCAAATGGAGCTTTTAATTTAAACGTATCGAGATGCCGAGTTCTAGAAGTGCAAAATTTTTCCTATTTTTGACTAAAATAACATCACATGTCATATAAAGGTAATTCATTGACGAACCCTCTTTCTAATGTGGAAAAATTGTATGAAAATCCGTTTAGTAGGTTTTGAGATTGCCTCGAATAAACAAAAACTCAGCGCGGAAACTTCAGTCAGTGTGTGTGCAGTGTAGTGATAAGTTTAAACTCGGGCCAACAATTAGAATATTTTTTACTACTGGAAAATCTTTAATTCCTACGGAAACTTAATTTTTAGTCTACACGTCTAACGCTGGCTAAGCTATAAAAGATCGATCAAAACAATATACTAGTAAAATCTGCAATGCTATAAGTATTTATCCTAAGGTACACTCGCAGTTGCTATTCATATCTCTTTAAAACGTACCTAGGACATACTCATAGGACGCCAGGGTAAGTAACTAGTCTATATCTATACTAATATTAAAAAGAGGTAAAGTTTGTGAGTTTGTGACGTTGTAGGGGGTAATCTCTGGATCTACTGAACCGATTTGGATGAAAATTTGGTAATAAGATAGTTTGAGACCCTGGGAAGGACATAGAATACTTTTTATCCCGGAAATCATCCCTTAAGGGGGATGAAAGTTTGTATGGGGAATCAAGCTAGGGAAGAAACTGAGCGAAGCGACGGTGAGTCGCTAGTATAATATATAGTTGTTACATATGGATGGAATAACACATAGGCTACTTTTTATCACGAAAAAATATACGGTTCCCGTAGGATATGTTTGATTTTGTTCCTTTTACCCAAGCGAAGTAAGGATGAGCCGCTAGTTTTGTAATTATGTTCAGATTGGTTTTGTAACGTTCTCACATAAGGAACATCAAATAGGGTAGCCATATTGCATCTGCTTTATTTTAAAGTTAGGCTACACAAAATCTATTATTAACAGATGTAAGTAGAAGTCTAACAGAGTGAGTGAGACAGCAAGCGGCTGCTTTTATCTATTTTTCTTCTTCTTACTTCTAAAACCTTCTTGAGTAGATTTCATTAAATCAAAAATTGACACATACATAATAATATATGGCGTAATATAAACACAATAAGATCATACACCCGAATAGAGTTTGTCATTTTTTTAAATCTTTTAATAAAATAACTAAATATTACGTTAACCATCTGGTTCCATGGTAAGCTACGAGGCTTGTGTTATGGATACCAGGTAGTTGATACACTACACATATATAACTTTAAATACATACATATTATAAATATAAACACCCATGACTGGAGTACAAACATTCGCGCTCATCACACAAATGAATGCCCCCAGCGGGACTCGAACCCGCGACTGCTGGCACAGCAAGTATCGACAAATTAATAATTGCTGATTCGATGTAACCGAGTAAATATTAAAAGTGTTTTGTTATGTCCAGAGTATTTATGAGTGAGCATCATATTACTTCTAAGGAAAACTATACACAGATAGGTACATACAGAAATAATACGTAGAAAATTGTATACGCAATTATTTTTAATTTCAGCCTCTGGAGACCATAAAACATACTTTTCTCGGAAATGGCTAAACATTTCAATTTCATTTTTTTTTATTTATTATATGTATTTCGAAGATAACACTCCCTTATTTTCATGGGAATCAAAAGATTATTCTAGAAAAAAAATATCAAGAAACAGTTAAAAACCTAGTTTTTTGCAAATATCTCGAAAACTTTGAGGTTATTGTAAAAAGTATTATTTATAAAAGTTGTAGATTTTTACTAGACCTACAACTTTTGTAGAAAATATTTTTCCATAGAACGTCACAGAAAAATTGAAAAAAAAAACTATTTTTCAACGCTTTGCGTCCCCTCATTTCTCGGGGGTAGCTGGGCATTGGGGGCATTTTACGAGTTTCTATTCCTTAAATACCTTACATTTTAAAATAATAAAACTTCAGGTTTTCAATATTTTGTTCACAAACCGGATTCCGATTGGACTATTAGCATAAGTAAGCTATTAAATATAAAAATATTTTTTTGACTCACAGTTTTAGAGATAGCGCACTCAAGCGCAAGATAATAAAAATCAAATAAACACTTACAGGCTTAAAACATTTGCATATCTTCAGATTAAACGTAGTAGAACGAACGTTTAATATATTATAAAATTCACTTGCACTGGACGAGTTTTAAGAAATAATATCATTTTAATTTGTCTAAATGGTTTATAAGTTACTAGCATTGCCCGCGGCTCCGCCCGCGTTCGTTTAACCAAAAACCAAATTCATAGGTTTACATATTAGTATACTCTTACATTGCAGTTTTTGTATTTTTTCACAGAAAAGATACATTTTTCCGCAGTAAAAAGTATCCTATATGTTGACCCGGATAACCAGCTCTAACCATACCAAATTTCATCAAAATCCCTCCAATGGTTTTTCTGTGATGCGGTAACAGACAGACAGACAGACAGACAGACAAAAATTCTAAAAACTATAGATTCGGCCTCTGTATCGATAATAATGTTTATTTCAATAAGATTTTCCAAAAAATATTCAATGTACAGATTCGGCTTAGTTACAATTTTATTATATGTATAGATTGTGTTTAGTTTTAGTCTAGTACTTTTAAATTTATTTCTATTGAATTTTTAGCTATACAGCATAATCCACTTTGTATATAGGAAGGACTAGATGTATAACAGGTAAAAGAAAAGTAAAGGTTAAGATAAGGATTCGAAATAGGTGAGTTTTTCAAATGTTTATAAAAAATATATGTTTACATTTATATATAAAATAAAGTGTATGGGTCCCAGCATAGAGCCCTGTGGTAAGCCGTCATTAATTTTATCACAATGGTCATTACTAGCGTTTTATAAAAAAGATCTAGTTTTAAGGTTATGATGATGTTCTCCTAGCCGATTCCGATCACGGCGGCCAATCTCAATGAGATTAGTCAACTGCGCAGGAGATATTATAGTGCTCAAGTGTACGCGCAGACACAACGTGCACTCTCTATTCCTATTACTCTCATACTCCGGTGGGACGACCACTCGACACGACCGGTGAGAGTTAAGGCGCAGGACCGACGGCTTTACGTGCTCTCCGAGGCACGGGGGTGAAACACCGCCAACTTTCCAACTCCGGGCTGTTACTGAGACTTACTATACAGGAAGACTCGATAACTAAACTTGGCCCGACCCGGGACTCTAACCCAGGACCTCTGGGTGTGCAGCCGTACATGCTAGCCACTACACCACCGAGGCAGTAAAACCGAGTTTAAGGTTATAAGAGACAATTAAAAGGTCTGTTTTTACCAGAGCTATCCAATTTTGTTATTAGTATGCATTTTCAACATCGTATGTTTGTATATCAAAAGCATCGTTATCGTCTAACTGAATTGACATATGGTAGTTTGCGGTTTTAAAATGTTTGTGAATATCAAATGTGTAGTGGAAAATAAAAACTTACTTAATTTATTTATGACGATACATTTTGCTCAGTTCGAGTCAGGGTTCGAGTCCCGCTGAGCGTATTCATTTGTATGATGAGCACGAATGTTTGTACTCCAATCGTGGGTGTTTATATTTATATATATGTATTTTATTTTTATTAGTTATATATGTGTAGTGTATCAACTATCTGGTATCCATAACACAGACCTCGTAGTTGGTGCTGTGTTAATGTCCCAACATATTTATATTTATTTATGTATATAGTTTGCGGTTAAATACCTAGCTGCTACACTAGTTGAGTTGTATGATTCCCCATACAAATTTTCATACGCATTTTCACTCCCTTAAGGAATGATTTGCGGCATAAAAACTATCCTATGTTCTTCCCAGGATCTTAAACTATTTTCTTACCAAATTTCATCTAAATCGGTTCAGTATATTCAGAGATTACCCCCTACAACGATAGATTGATTTTGACTGCATATTAAGTAACAATCTATTGCATCATTATATTGATTGCAATCTTAATTGATTATTATAGTTTAATGATCATCCAGTACTTTTCTGAACACGTGTAGAGATCTTGTGTATGAGGCTTAATATTGTGATGTGTACGAGAGCATTGGTTAATTTATTTTTGTTAGTGATATTTTCATATACGCAACGTATTTAGTATTTACGAAATACTAGCGACTCACTTCGTCCCTATATACGTTTTAACGCTTAGTATGGAATATATGCCTTACATGAGAAATGATTGATTCTCCATACAAACTTTCATCCCCTTTTCACCCTCTTAAGGGATGATTTCCGAGGTAAAAACTATCCTACGTCCTTCCCATGGTCTCAAACTATCTCCATACCAAATTTCATCTAAATCGATTCAGCGCATTAAGCGTGAAAAGGTAACAGAGAGACAGACAGACAGAGTTTATTTATTAAAAATCTCCAACAGAAGTACATAAATGAAAAATTACAAATTTATATGTTTCATTTCATTTGTAAATGTATGTTGTGATAGTGTTGCATTAATTATTTGTTTTTAAATAATAGCAAACTAAATTAAAATGATTATTCTTAATTAAGTTTAACTTTATTAAATTACACATAGAACAATTATGTAGCTTAAATAATTAATATTTTATTTTTTCTTTATGGGTGATAAATATAATAATGGCAACACTAAATATAAATTAGGTACTAATTAATATTTTTTCTAAAAAAATTGTAATAATTATAATAATAACAGCTAATATTAAATAAATAATATTCTATATTCAATTATAAAGCTAATTAAAATTATAAAAGTGGTTAAAATTAAAAAATATTGTAAGGTACTTTAATGCTATTTTTCAATTTTTTGAATTCATTTTGTTATTTGTGGGTAGGCCGTCTGTAACAACTATATAATACCTTAGAGACATGTAACACCTCAGTCTCTCCCGTGACCATGATTGCTGTAAAGCATTCGAAACGTCGGGAACCAAAAATCAAAATAAATCCGCGAAAAAATCCGAAAAGATAGTTTTATATAAATTTTAAATATTCGCATAAATCTAAGAAAGTATTAAAAGAAAACAATACCAGTTGAGTTTTTAATACGCTATTATAGTTTCAAATAAAAAGGCATATTTACAAGAAATGACGCTCAGTGTGCATTCTCATTGTCACATAACCTATTTATTCCATAATGCAACGTAGGATGAGAATTACACCGTTTGTATCGAAACTTTTTATAATTAACGATACGACTACGACAATTTTACGATTATTTTCATATATATTGCGTGCGTTAATACTTTTTATTATATATATACTACTTTTTATTATATATATACTTTTTATTTTATTTACCCTAATAAACCCATTTCTTTATTTTCATTATTTTTATCGGTATCGGTTTTCATTTATCGGTACTATAAAAGAACTCGGTGGCGGTGTGTTTTTCATTTAGAAACCAAAAACCTAATCTACTTCATAGAAATCAATCAAGCATTTTTGAATCGTCAATTTCAAACATTTATATACATATATATAAAAGGCAAAAGTGATTGACTGATGTATCAACGCACAGACCAAACCTTTAAGGCTAGAAAATTGAAATTTTGCACACGTATTCCTCATATGACAAAGGCATCCACTAAGGAAGGATTTCTCAAAGTTCAACCCCTAAGGGGATGAAATAAGGGATAAAAGTTTGTATGAGATTTTTATTCCTTGGACATATTTGCATGAAATTTGTATGAATTGAGTACGGCAAAAATAATGAGTTACGTATTTCAGCGTTTTCTAAAATTCAACCCCTAAGAGGGTAAAATAGGGGATGAAAGTTTTTATGAAACCCACTTTTTAGAGTTTTTTTGTAGTTTTTGCGCGAGCGAAGACGCGTGTTCCGCTAGTTTTTAAATATAAAGTACATGTAAGTCCGGACGAATTTACTTACTTTTATGAGTTTCGAATACTTTTATGAGTTCTAAATTGTTTTAAAACCTATTGTTGAGACCTCAGATATAATTGAAAATCATTTAAAAGCCATTTCTAGAGTCTCACAATATCGTCAATTGTAAATGTCTTTCTAAATCAAATGCATTGTTAAGTAGTGAATATGAAGTTTTATTGATCATATGACGTTTGACCTCAGCGAGGCAGGTATTTTCCATTAATAGTCAAATTATTAACTATTTTCCAATTTCCTCTGTGCTAGTGTTGACGAATATTGCTGGGTATAGTTTTATTCTGCTGTAGGCGAGTCAATATTTTAAATTTTTAAGTAAGTAAAATTATTATATTAAGTGTCTTTAAGAATTTTCACCAATTCTTCTTAGGATTAAGGTGTTTTATTTTTGAGCTGGTCGTTAAAGTGTTTTATATGTTAGCTTTTGATTTATATATTTATTATAAATATTTTATAGCGACTGTCCCTCGCTTTTTTTGGGTGCTTTTTAAATTTTTTTCTTTGTCTCAAATGAAAGTAGCTTAAGTTATTCCTTATAAATACAGCTATATGTCAGTGAAAGTCCCGTCAAAATCGGTCCAGCCGTTTCGGACATTAGCAGGAACAAACAGACAGATAGACAAATAAAAATTAAAAAAAAATGTGTTTTCTTATAATTACCATATATTATTTAATATGCATTTAGTAAAAAGCTGTTATTTTGACATTACAAACAGACACTTCAATTTTATTTATCTGTATAGATTATGTAGGTTAGACTTTAAAGTAAAGTTCTTTCTATGTAAGTAAAATAGTGATAAAGCGAATTCTGTAGGTGAAAGATTATTTAAAAATTATGACTATAACAGTCATAATTTAATATATATACAATATATATAATAATATATATACAATATATATAATAATATATATACAATATATATAATAATATATATACAATATATATAATAATATATATACAAAATATAGACACCAAAATGATTGTTGTTCAAATTTTTGTCATTTTATCTGTATGTCTGTTTGCGTGTATGAATTTCAAGTAAAAAGTACTGAATAAATTTTAACCAAATTTTGTGTAGTGATAATATTACTCAGGTCTAAATTTAGGATAACTTTAACTACAAGTGACTAATTTGTACTTTAAAAACATGAAAAATGTTTTATTCCCAAGAAAAAATACAATAACCTGTTTGGTGGAGTGTCCTTTATACGAAAATTTCAATGGTCTGTTACACATAAACAATTAGCATGGTTAAAAATTAACATAATCTGTATTTAATATTATAAACGTGAAAGTTTGTGAGTATGGATGTTTGTTACTCTTTCACGTCATAACGGCTGAACGGATCTGGATAAAATTTGATACAGAGATAGATTATAGTCGGGAATAACACATAGGCTACTTTTTATCCCGGAAAAATGTACGGTTCCTGTGGGATAGATTTGTTTTGGTTTTCTTAGTATTTAATAATTTTATTCGATAGAATCTCTCATTTTCATTGAAAAATACAAAGTTTAGTTCGGACACAAGGCGCTGGTCTCCATACGTATATCTTAAAGGTACATATGGAGACCAGCGATATTCATGCATAGTAAAAAATAAAGTCGCTGCTGCGTCTGTCTGTTTCTCCTCTTACATCTTTAAACCACGGATTTTGATACGGTTTTCACTTTATATAACTTGTAAATATTTTGTACACAATGGTTGAGTATAGACGGTATTTGGTACAATGTACTAGAAAATGGTAGCATGTGTATAGACATACACATGCTACCATTTTCTAGTACATTGTTTATAGCACGTACGTACAGACGACGACACGTTTGGATCAGTTTGTTGTGACCCTACTTACTGCGCCAGCGGTCGCGGGTTCGAGTCCCGCTGGGTGCCTTCATTTGTGTGATGAGCAGGAATGTTTGTACTCCAGTCATGGGTATTTATTTTTATAATATGTATGTAAGTATTTAAAGTTATATATGTGTAGAGTATCAATTATCTGGTATCCATAACACACGCCTCGTAGCTTACCATGGATCTAGATGGTGTTGTGTGTTAATGTGTTGACATATTATTATTATACGTTGACGTAGGAGTCCGGGCACGAAGCCAAGAAACGCTCAGGTAGGTGGCCCACTTCGGTTGGCGGTGTGCCATGCGGGTTGCTCCTGGTACTTCTCTGATAGCAGAGTGGACCTTGAAGCAACCCCATGGTTGTTGTGGTCTGCTTCGGCAGACCTGCCGTCGGGACGTCGTAGTTAAATGCGTAAGCGATCCTGCGACGCCCCATTAAGACGGGGAAAGGTTTTGTTGGGTTTTAGTGGGTAGTACTGGCTTTATTACGCCGGTGAGTCCCACACGTCGTGCGCAAATGCATTTCCCAACGTTAAAAAAAAGGAGATAGCTCATATGGTACGTTCACAATAACAATTTTCATCTATTCAAAACGTACTTAGAGACGCACCGAAGCGAAGCGAGAGTAAGTCACTAATTAACTTATAAGGTTATTTCTTATAAAATAAAATTTATATTATCTATAATAATATGTATTATAAAAACTTAAAAAGAAAACTGACATCCAGGCACTAAAATGTTAAAAATAACTAAACGGAGGTTTTCATTTAGAATAGATAGCTAATCAGATATTTTCGAAGTCGGTGCCAGCCGATGCAAAGCAAATATTAATATATTTCGATGCGTAAACTACATGATGATGATGTCCTCCTGACCGATTCCGGCCACGGCGGCCAATCTCATTGAGACTAGCCAACTGCGCAGGAGATATTATAGTGCACAAGTGTACGCGCAGACACAAGTGCACTCTCTATTCCTGTCACTCTCATACACCGGTGGGACGACACGAGACACGACCGGTGGGAGTGTCGGCGCAGGACCGACGGCTTTACGTGCTCTCCGAGGCACGGAGGTGAAACACCGCCAACTTCCCAACTCCGGGCTGCTACTGAGGCTTACTATACAGAAAGACTCAATAACTAAACTTGGCCCGAGCCGGGACTCGAACCCAGGACCTCCGGGTGTGCAGCCGTAATGACATATTTATGTATATATGTATATTGTATATGATTTTAAAACTTGTATATATTCCGTACTATCGTAACACATAGGATCACTTGACACACATATTCCGTCTGTTTATCTGTCTGTTGAGACCTTTTTCTTAGGATTGCGGGCGGAACCAAGTTAAAATTGATATCAAATACTCAGGTATTCAATCCCTTGGAGCAGTAAAAAAAAACAAACTTCTAAGTCAACGCAATCAAAAGATAGTCAATCAAGGGAATCAAACTTTTAGGGGCTTAACCTCTTCGAGTTAGAATCATGAAATTTGGCAAGACGCTATGTCTTATAGCACAAGTAAAGTGGAAAATCCAAAAAAACTATTTGTAGTTACATCACAAAAAAACTTATTTTAATGTTTCAAGCTACGGAACCCTCGGTGTGTGAGTCTGACTCGCACTTGTCAGATTTATATATATATAAATATACATATATATATATATATTTATATATATATATATATTTATATATATATATATATTTTATATATATTTATATATATATATATATATATATATATATATATATATATATATATATATATATATATATATATATTAAATAATAAATAAATTTACATTATTTATATACAGTTAGAATTAGTATACATAATATAATAACTAAAAAATATTATTAAAAGGAGTACCTTTAGGCAAGGTTCCGAAGATACTGGCAGCGTTCCCCCTTTGAATAGCTAGACTAATTCTTTGTCCGAAGTAGCTGCCAGCTCTTCGGTCTCCTGTGACGTCGAATAACCTTTTTGCTATTACCTCTCAACCACCGAAAGGAACAAAATCATATTCAGAACCTAGATCCCTGTATTATATATATATATATATATATATATATATATATATATATATATATATATATATATATATATATATATATATATCGTGTTTACAATAAATTATTTATCTGTGCTATTTCTGTATGATTTCAAAAAAAATTTAATATTAAATTAATATGAACGGTGTATTCAAATCAATGCATGAATTATAATATTATTGGAAACCCAAATAACAATTAAAATAAACAATAGACGAAAACTGTATAGTCATTCCTTTTAAATATCTTTATTGACTAGTTTTTTTTAGTTCACCCAGCGGTCGAAATTCAACCAAAATTATTATGGAAACTAGCTTTGCCCGCGGCTCCGCCCGCGTTCAGATGACCAAAAACCAAATTCTTAGGTTTTACATATTAGTATACTCTTACTATGTAGTTTTTGTATATTTTCTGAGAAATGAGATATTTTCTCGCGATATAAAGTATCCTATATGTTGACCCGGATAACCAGCTACCATCATACCAAATTTCATCAATATCCCTCCAGTGGTTTTTCCGTGATGCGGTAACAGACAGACAAAAATTCTAAAAACTATAGATTCGGCCTCTATATCGATAATAATATCTATTTCAATAAGATTTTCCAAAAAATATTTGATGTACAGATTCGACTTAGAGTTTTATTATATGTATGGATTTTGAGGAAAATAATAATAATATAATTCACAGTAAGGTATATATGTAGAAAATTATCAATTTTCGCGCATTAAAATATAAGATGCAAAATTCGGATTCGAACCCGCTTCGCTAAGTTTTCTAGGTACTGAGTTACCAGTCATGTTGTTTCATCACTTATTATTTCAAGTCGTCATTGCATATATAATTAATCAGTGCTTAACCTTGCTACTTTGTTAACACAACCAAAGGTACGATTGTGTATTTACAAAAGGTTTGTGGATTTTGAAAAAAGTTTTTGTTACTGCAAAATATTAAAACCTCTTTACGAATACTTTTTGACCGATTTAGAAAAAAACGGAAGTCAATTCTTCTGTATTTTATTTATACTAGCGGCTCATATAAATATAATATATATAAATAGTTATTACCCAGCGTTAGCCATATAAATTTTAATATGGTTGTTAAGTATTCTTAAATTTTATAATTTTCCGCGCAATTTTTTCTTTTTTTTCTTTCATAAGAAACTTCTCCTGACAATAACAAACACAAAAAAAAAATAGTTAAATCGGTCCACGCGTTCACGCGTGATGGCGTGACCAAGGGAAATAGGGATTCATATATATATATATATATATATATATATATATATATATATATATATATATAGATTAATTTATTAAAGCCGTATTTTTAATTTATTTAAAATTTATTATCTTTTATTAAATCAAAGATACGATATACATCAAAAAACATTCCATCTCAAGGATAGAATAATTAATTACGAGAATAATTTATTCATACCTTTCCCGTATATAAGTATATAAGTATCTTCCGCTACCATGATTGCTGTAAAGCATTCGAAACGTCATCAACCAAAGTTCAATACAAATCCGTCGTTTGGGTGCGTCCCTGGGTACGTTTTAAATAGATATGAGTGGTTATGGCTAGTGAACCATAGAAGAAAGATTTATGTTATTGCAGATTTTTCTGTAGGCCTTATTAAGACCTACAATTTTCTAGTACATTGTTTTGATGTATCTCTTAAAGTTTAGCCAAATTTAAAATTTCTAAGAACGACTCGATAGAACCAGTTATTGTGTTTTTCCGTAGGAATGAGGAAAGGAAGTTATCACTATACAAAATTTATTCAAAATCGGTTCAGTACTTTTTGCGTGAAACGATCACGTCGATTTCGCGAACTTAATGTTTTATTATAAAGGGATTTCGAAGTTGTCGTACCTTTTTTGTTAAAACTAATTAATATAATAGAAATATAAAAAAATTGTGGTTGAGATTCAAAACTTGAACTTGGCTTTTTACTACTGTAAACGAGGAAATGTGACGTGTATATCTGTTACGTCTTCACGCTGAAACAACTGGATTGATTTGGATGAAATTTAGTACGCAGATAGAGTATGACCTGGTGTATTGCTAGGCATCTAGGTTAAGCTACTAGTTGTCTATATTTTGATGATAATTTCTAATTAAAAGACTTCAAAACCACTTAACTTTACCATCCCTAGGTATAACCTTTTGAGCGTTAAAAATACTAAATATATGTACACATACATACATACACATGTAATCTTTCGAATTGCCCAACATCGTGGCCTGCCACTCCTCGTATTGAAAAATTATTTATTTTAAAAAAGCAGTTGTTGAGTTTATGGTTCTTTTACCAGAACTGCTTAGCGGAAGAAAGCTCACCAATAGCTAGTGCATACATATGTATATGTAAATGTAAAATCGTTGCTAAAAAGTGCTCTTTTAATTAAGTTTATCAAACTTCAAAATTTCTTTTAAATTGAGTAATTTTGTTTCAGATTTGAACAATGGGTTTCCTAGAAGAAAGAGATCTGAGCGATGTCCCATCGATACCTGATTATTACAAAGGAAAGACAATCTTCATAACTGGTGGTTCGGGTATGTATATTTTTGGTTCCAGTCTACGGCTATTATTAGATTATATTGTAACTTGTTAGGATACAATTTTATCCAATTTGAACTACTATTAATCGGATAAAAAGTAACCTATGTCACTCGCCGGTCACACATTCACTCTTCCTCGTTCATTTATCCTCTCTGTCAATTATTCATATTCAGCTCTTTGTTTTTTAACATCCCACTGCTGGGCATGAGCCTGCCATTACTACAAGGGGGATCAAACGATAGTCCACGCTGTCCATATGTGCTTGCTTAAAAACTGCTAATATGCTAGGTCTTCTCAGACGTGCAGATTTCCTTTCGATGTTTTCCTTCACTGTAAGACTTCAACTATCTCTAAGCAAAATTTATGGCATTCTGTTGCTCCACCGTTTTGAGAAAGAGACCAAAAATGCTATTATATATATTATGTATAATTTTATAATATACTAGCGACTCACTTTGCTTCGCTCGGGTTTGTCCCTATTGGGCTACGGCTTGATTCTCCATACAAACTTTCATCCCCATTTTCACCCCCTTAAGGGATGATTTCCGGGATAAAAAGTATCCTATGACCTTCACAGGGTCTTAAACTATCTTCTTACCAAATTTCTTCTAAATCGGTTCAGTATATCCGGAGATTACCCTCTACACTCCTCCACAAACTTACAAACTTTACCTCTTTATAATATTAGTATTGACTGGAAGTACTTTTAGTACCCGCGGCTTTGCCCGCGTTTAAACTTCCGATATAAATATCAGTTTTTCAATAATGTATGGAAGTCTGCCCGATTTGTTGACATTTATGATTACTGCTCAGCTCCCTTGGGTAGTAGCATGATGATATATAACCGGGCTATCTAACGCAAAAATTTTTTTTCAAATCGGATATCAGTTCCTGAGACTAGCGCGTTTAAATAAACAAAAAACAAACAAACTCTGCATCTTTATAATATTAGTACCTATAGATAAGTATAGATAACAAACGCTACAGACCCTGAATAATAGATTTCATATCATTTAAACAAATAACGTAATTGTATCGAATCTTATTTTTCATTGACCCCTTTAAGAGGAATTAATTTGACTCTAACAATTATTACTTAGCTCATGCATTTATTCTCAGTACCTACTATATAAAATTTTAGATTTACACGAATATTTGACATTTTAAATAAAACTATCTTCTAGGATCTAGAACTATCTAGTATTTATTTAGATTCTTGGTCTTTGTTTTCGATTCTAACGTCGGGACGTTTCAATTTACATTTAAAATTAGAGACACTGTCTGTAATCTATACATATAATAAAATTGTAACTAAGCCGAATCTGTACATTAAATATTTTTTGGAAAATCTTATTGAAATAGACATTATTATCGATACAGAAGCTGAATCTACGGCTTTTTGAATTTTTTTCTGTCTGTTACCGCATCACGGAAAAACCACTGGACAGATTTTGATGAAATTTGGTATGATGATAACTGGTTATCTGGGTCAACAACGTATAGGATACATTTCATAGCGGAAAATTTCTAATTTCTGAGAATAAATACAAAAACTGCAATGTAAGAGTACTTATACTAATATGTAAAACCTAAGAAATTGGTTTTTGGCCATCTGAACGCGGGCGGAGCCGCGGGCAATGCTAGTAGCTATATAATAACCTTTGAGACGTCTAAAACTTTAGCCTCTCCCGTGACGATGATTGCTGTAAAGCATTCGAAACGTCGGGAACCAAAGATTAAAATAAATCCGTGAAAATAATCCAAAAAGATAGTTTTATTTAAAACTAGCGGCTCACCCTCGCTTCGCTCGGGTTCGTCCCTAGGTACGTTTTTAATTGATATAAATAGTTATTAGCCAGCGTTAGCCATATAAATATTTTTTTTTGTTAATAATATTGACAAATATTGACATTAATATTTATACGATACTAACGTCACTCAATTGTTTTGCCTTCCCGGAACCTCTCCACTAACACTTAAACTTTATGGTATGGTATTAAAGCTCAAATTGACTTTTAATTATTATTACGAATCTTTTGTATGGGAGTATTGAAAAGTGTTGTTTCTAGACTTTTTCAGGCAATTTTTTAAATTTTTCTCTCCGTAAGAACCATCCTCGTACTTCAAGGAATATTCTAAAAAAAGAATTAGCGAAATCGGTTCAGCTGCTCTCGAGATTTGCGCTTAGCAACACATTCAGTGATTCATTTTTATATTATATTATAGATTATAGATTTATAAATGTTTTTTAGATTTTTACTCTTAAATACAAATGGTTTTGGAATGAAGAGTTATTAAAAAAGTAGAGATGGCAATATTGGATTATAATGCCACCTCTATTTTTTACTCTATGTCTAAGGGAAGAAATTGTATGAAGACTAACAATTTACATCCACACGTTTACAAAATCCGCGCGTAAATCGATCCTGTGGCTTCCGACATATGATGTAATTCACATGGAAGTCACATTATACGTCCTACGTTGGGCCATCACGAATGTTATTTTTATATCTATCTGAGCATCTAAACATTTTCGGATCAAAAATGGTCAAGTTCAAATTGTTTTAACTCATTTTTATTTATGTTTTTCTGGCAACTGACAAATTAATTATTATAAATAAATAAATAATAATAAATAAAATAAATAAATGTTGGGACATTAATACAGCGCCATCTAGTTCCATGGTAAGCTACGAGGCTTGTGTTATGGACACCAGATAGTTGATACACTACATATATTTAACTTTTAAATACATACATATTATAAATATAAACACCCATGACTGGAGTACAAACATTCGTGCTCATCACACAAATGAATGCCCCCAGCTCGACTCGAACCCGCGACCGCTGGCACATCAAGTAGGGTCACTACCAACTGAGCCAAACGTGTTGTCGTATTAACAAGGTATGAAGAAAAATCTACAATTTGTCTACTTCTGACTAGATCTTCTTCTCTTTTCCCTCCCAACTTCTCGGATTTTTACGAAAATAGTTTCTATCGACAAAAACTTTGATTATGGTTTTATAATGAGCCAGACAGGACTTTTAACAATACAGGTTTTAAACGATAAAAATTTGAAACGATTTAAACGAAAAAATGGTATGTAATACAATATTTTTTTTTTTTGCAGGTTTCATGGGAAAAGTTCTCGTTGAAAAATTGCTATACTCCTGTTCAGATTTAGACAGAATTTATTTGTTGCTCAGAAGTAAGAAAGGGGTCAAACCTGAAGATAGATTACTTGAACTATATAAATCTAAAGTAAGTTAAAGTATAGGTTTAATGTAGCATTATATTACTATTTTTGACCACCTCGTCAGTATTTTAGATATGGTGTGCCAAGTGCTTGGCAGCCATAATCAAAGTCCGGTAAGGAGGGCGTTATATGGTTACTAATCATATAATTTGGGGCTCAAGCTTGTAGTGGAAGGATAAATTATTAAGATTTTTCGTCAAGACATCATCCAGGACATTTTTAGTTAAAAAGTTGCTGATCATTTCTGTAGATCTATCAGCGTATTAAAAAGAAAAAAATAGAGTGCATCTGCACAGGGTTAGCTTGTTTTATTAAAATCGGTATCTTAGTTCGACCGTGGACTCAACATCAGGACTTCATATCAGCTTGGCAATAGCTTCTGCGCAAGATGATACTCATACAGAAATCTGTAGTTGTTGGTAATATTTTTCTTTTGGATTGAGAGAGATAAGCAAAAAGGATAGGAAAAATGATAGAAATATGAAATATGTAATTTGTAATATATCTTTACATAGTATAAAATGAAGTCGCTTCCGCTGTCTGTTCGCTTAGATCTTATAAACTACTCAACGGATTTTAATGCAGTTTTCAGCAATAGATAGAGTGATTCAAGAGGAACGTTTATATGTAAAATAAATGCATATTATAGTACAGAAAAGCCGAGAAATTCAAAGATTTGTATTTTATACTAACCGTTAAAACGAATCGCTAGTTTGAATATAATTTAAATATGCTTCGCTTGCTTTCTAAAGCTTAGTGTATTTGCCATATAAAGTCAGATAACGTAATTTTTAACTGATCGACAATTATTTTGTTTTGATTTTTCAGTGTTTCGATCGTCTCAGAAAGGAAAAACCGGATATATTTGAAAATAAAGTATTCTTTATTAGCGGAGATTGCAGCGAAATCGGTTTAGGTAAATTTTATTTTTATTATCTTGTGGAAAGAGACAGTCTTAGAAAAATACTTTCATGGGAATTATCCTATTATTATTATAATATATCCTAAGCTGAATCAAGAGTTTTGGATATTATAAATCTGTATCTTTATTTAAACGTACATACTCTAGAATTGTACGTTAAAAAAGTCAAATTAAATCTGTCCAATAAATAATAAACCTCATAAATTCTGTAAGTTTTTAGATAATTTTGAGGCGGGTGGCTGTAATTTATTAAAATTAGCAATTAATAAAATAAATGGATATATTTTGAGATAAAAATATTACAGGTATCTCAGATGAAAAATTAGTAATTAATAAAATAAATGGATATATTTTGAGATAAAAATATTACAGGTATCTCAGATGAAGATAGAACACTATTATTGAATAGAACACAGATTATCTTCCACGTCGCTGCAAGTGTCAGGTAAGAGGAACATAAAAAGTCGGAGTGCAGGCAAAAAAAACAGGGTATGACATTTTTTTTTGTATTGAAAACAAATCTATGTCTATGGTATTTAGAAATACTATGGTATAAATATGGTTTTTACAAATACTCAACGGATTTCGCTAAAAATACGTTTTTATCTATACCCTAAACGAAAAGAACTGCGAATGTCCATGAATGAATGTACCTATAAAAATGGAGGAGGATTGTCCAAAAATCTAAGTTGTAAAAATTCACTACTTAATTTGATCTCAATAAAATTATTATACTTTTAAACTTTAAATTACTTTTTTTTAATAATATATTCATTAGGATATTCGCTGTTTTTTGCCTGTGCTCTTCATATGTGCTCGTAAAGTAGAAAAAAAATGAAATATGGTACTGCTAAATATTTAATTTAAATTTGCATTTTCTTAATTAATTCGTAGGCGCTATATGAGCGAGGTGACTACCTCAATTAAAACAAAAAATTCTTAATAAAATTGTGCCATTTGGGTCAAGTACATAAATGAATGTAGTTCAATTTAACAATTTAATAAAATGTATTTATTACATTAAAATTAATTAACTTTAATTGTCTTCAGCCTTTCCCTATTGTTTGAAATTTGTAATAATGATTTGTAAATTATTGATTATTTAATTTACTAAATGACGACACGTTTGGCTCAGTTTGTAGTGAGGCTACTTATTGCCAGCGGTCGCGGGTTTGAGTCCCGCTGGGGGCATCCATTTGTGTGATGAGCACGAATGTTTGTACTCCAGTCAAGGCTGCTTATATTTATAATACCAGAAAAAACACAAACAAATCTATCCCACGGGAAGCGTACATTTTTCCGGGATAAAAAGTAGCCTATGTGTTATTCCAGACTATAATCTATTTTTGTGCCAAACTTCATCCAGATCCGTTCAGCCGTTCTGGCGTGAAAGAGTAACAAACATCCATACTCACAAACTTTCATATTTATAATATTAAATAATACGGAAGTATGCATTTAAAGTTATATATGTGTAGTGTATTAACTATCTGGTATCCATAACAAAGGCCTCCTAGCTTACCATGGAACTAGATGGTGTTGTGTGTTAATGTCCCAACATATTAATTTAAATATTATTGATTGCAGATTTGACGACTCTTTGAAAGTTGCTGCGAATTTGAACTTACGTGGAACTTGTGAAATGGTAGAACTCGCTAAAAATATTAGAAATCTCGAAGTACGTATTATATTTTAAGTTACTAATAGGTTAACTTTATAGGGTTATTTTATTCCAGCACTTTTATGACATGTATTAGTTTTTTCAAAAGATAACTAAGAATGAACTGATCAATGCGAAGACGTGTTAGTAGTGGGCAATATGGCTGTCTCTGGTCGTCTGTTAATTGGATAGTTAAGATATTATTATTCGTCCGATAATATTTGTGGTCGACAACTATTGTTGTTTTTAAATAAAACTATCTTTTCGGATTTTTTCGCGGATTTATTTTGATTTTTAGTTCCCGACATTTCGAATGCTTTACACTCACTTTACAGCAATCACGGTCACGGGAGAGACTAAAATTTTTGACGTCATCATATAGTTGTTACAGACAGCCTTGAGCCCCTACCCAGAAAATTAAAAAATTCGAAAATACAGCTAAAATTGAATAAATAATATTTCCATATTCACTCATAAAACTAATTGAAATTATAAAAAAATGTTTAAAATTAACAAATATTGTAAGGTACTTTGGTGCCATTTTTGTATTATTCGTCCGACCTATTGACCGCATAAACACTTCGGAGCAATGAGAATTCCATTACATATACGATTTGACGACACTAATACGATCTAGTTTGTAGTAAACCTACTGACTGTGCCAGCGGTCGTGGGTTCGAGACCCGATGGAGGCATTCATATGTGTGACGAGCACGAATGTTTGTAAACTAGTCTTTGGTGTTTATATTTATAATATGTATCTACTTAATGTGTCAACTATCTGGTATCCATAACACAAGCCTCGTAGCTTACTATTAAACTAGATGATGCTGTGTTAATGTCCCAATATATTTATTTATTATTTACACATTAACTCAAAATCTTCAGAGTTCACTGAACATGAAAACTTACTTTTCCAGGTTTTAGTGCACGTGTCTACTTCATACGCAAACACCAATAGAGCGCGTATAGACGAAGTAATATACCCGGCGTTTGCTGACTGGAGGGATACTTTAGAAATCTGTGAAAAATTAGATGAAAATACGTTAAGAGTCTTGACTCCTAAGTATGTGTTTTACATAGTATGCTTAGTACACATATTTTATACTAGCACTGCCCGCGGCTCCGCCTGCGTTCAGATGACCAAAAACCAAATTCTTAGGTTTTACATATTAGTATACTCTTACATTGCAGTTTTTGTATTTTTTTTCAGAAATGAGATATTTTCATGCTGTAAAAAGTATCCTATATGTTGACCCAAATAACCAGCTATCACCATACCAAATTTCATCAAAATCCTCCAGTGGTTTTTCTGTCATGCGGTAACAGACAGACAGACAAAAATTCTAAAAACTATAGATTCCCCCTCTATATCTATAATAATGTTTATTTCAATAAGTTTTTCCAAAACTATTTAAAGTACAAATTCGGCTTAGTTACAATTTTATTATATGTATAGATATAGCTTTGTAATACGTTAAGGTAGATTCTATAGTAAGGATGTCTTGCAGCAGTAATTCTATAAAAAAATTATCGCCCAAAATTCTAGTAATTTAAATAAATAGCAAATTTTGTGCCATCCATAACTAAAATTTAAAAATTAAAAAAAAACCATCATTGTTACGATACGAATCATTTATCTAACTACTTTTGGTCTCGTACATCAATTTTAATAAAACTACTTTAACAAATACTAATACAAAAAATTAAAAATCTAAAAAGGTTTTTTGCATTTCCAGATATTTAGGAGAGCTTCCGAATACTTATGTATTTACAAAGCAGTTAGCCGAACATGTGATGTGGGAACAGAAGGGGAAGCTGCCAATTATTATCATGAGACCATCTATAGGTAAGTAATATCTAGATCCTAAGCGATCGTGCGAAGCCCCATTAAGACGGGGGAGGTTCCGTTGGGTTTTAGTAGGTAGTACTGGCTTTGCCGATAAATTCCACATAACCACCTGTACGTATGCAGGTGGTATGCCTAAATGCTTTTCCCAACCTTAAAAAATAAGGTATAAGCTGTCTGAATTCCTTATTTCCTTCAATTACGTTTAGCTGTTTTAACGTGAAGTACAAACAAACATTCGTATAAAGCGATTTATTTTTATTATTTTCAGTTATATCCAGCGTAAGTGAACCGATGGCGGGGTGGGTGGAAAATTTAAACGGTCCCGTCGGAATGCTGATTGCTAGTGGCAAAGGTAATATTTGCTAGTACACATTTTAGAGTTCCGTATTTTCTATATAAAATAACTAATTTTGTCTATCTGTCCGTCTACCACAATCTACTATCTACTGGGCGGAAAAATAAAATATGATATCGTTGTTCATTCATACTAGATAAAATTAATTTTTATTAAATCTATAATAATATTATAAAGAGGTAAAGTTTGTGAGTTTGTGATGTTGTAGGGTAATCTCTGGATCTAATGAACCGATTTAGATGAAATTTGGTGAGAAGATAGTTTGAGACCCTGGGAAGGACATAGGATACTTTTTATCCCGGAAATCACTCCTTACGAGGGTGAAAATGGGGATGATAGTTTGTATTGGGAAGCAAGCTAGTTTAATATAAACCAAATTACAATATTAGCCAGAGGTGGCATGGGTTGTCCAAAAATAAAAGCTTCTACTTACAAAAGTAATTAATTAAATACAGAGATAGGAGCGTTACTCTACCGACTTTTTCATTCTTGGCTACTACTGGATACTTGCCAGGAAACCTTAATATTCGACCTCATTTGTCTAACCCGGGATTCGAACCCAGGATCTTATAATCTTTAGAAATACGCAAGTGACTAAACCAATTACGATGCAATTAGAGTAGTTGATAATTATTTTTGTAGGTATTCTACGTACTCTCTATACTGATCCAGATTTAGTGTCAGATTATATACCAGTGGATGTGGCGATAAAGGCGTTCATTGCAGGTGCTTGGATTAGAGGAACAAAGAAGTAATATCAATAAGTATTTTTACAAGCTTGGGGTTTACAGTCGGGAATCATAACTGGTTTCTGACATAATATAATATTTACATATTTTATTACTATACCGTACTCGAAAATAATTTAGATGCTCACGTATACTTGCCGTACTACTTATCTTATATCTTTAAACGAACAATTCTTATATATATATATACATATACATATATATATATATATATATATATATATATATATGAAATTTAGTACACATGGGGTTTCGGGGGCGATAAACCGATCTAGATTAGTCTTATGTCTGAGAAAACGCGTGTTTTCTAGTTTTCATGCAGTTTTCTTTTGCATTATTCCACGCAAAATATGGTCGGTAATATGCACGCTCGGGCATAAGCATCGTGGTCAAGCGACTAAGTCGCAAGATTGATACTCAGGTGTCCGGGTTCGAAATCCGGTCGGTTTTTTTACTCTTTTTTTGTATTTATTCGAGATTATTTTTAAAGAAAATTGTACTTCTTGGCTAAAAACTCCGAGCGAAGCTCGGTCGCCCAGGCACTATCAACAAAATGCTTTAGTTCTGTCACTGACTACATTTTCCGTCACTAGTTTTACTACCATTATCATTTTACATTTCGCTTCTTCGTTTACTCTTATTTCCTTTTTACGCACGCACTCAAAAACGCACGCACGCATGCACGCATGCACGCACGCATGCACGCATGCACGCACGCATGCACGCATGCACGCACGCACGCACGCAAGCGCACGCGCACATTTATTGGTCATTGTTCACGCACAAACATTGGTATTAATCATAATGGTATATCGTAATTGGTGTGATATATCAGAAATATCTAAAAACAATTGTCAGCGATATCAATATTTTCGAAAGCATTTAACAATATATTTTGAGGAAAGGTGGAGGAAATTCTATTAATATTTTAAAAACGGAATTATTAATATAATAAATGTTATGGTTTTTTTATTTAAGTATTCATTTTCAGTTTTGACTGGCTCCGCCCGCGTTCAGATGACCAAAAACCAAATTCTTAGGTTTTACATATTAGTATACTCTTACATTGCAGTTTTTGTATTTTTTCTCAGAAATGAGATATTTCCCGCAGTAAAAAGTATCCTATATGTTGAACCAGATAAATAATAAAATTGTCATACTAAATTTCATCAAAATCCCTAAAGTAGTTTTTCTGTGACGCGGTAACAGACAGACAGACAGACAGACAAAAATTCTAAAAACAATAGACTCGGCCTCTGTGCCGATAATAATGTCTATTTCTATAAGATTTTCCAAAAAATCTTTAATGTACAGATTAGACTCAGAATTTTATTACATGTATAGATTCATTGAAGGATAAACAACAAAAGATACATACGAGTAGAAATCGGTATAGTACTCATGTGCTAACAATTTGCAAGGTGCAAGTTTAATTTAAAAAAAACAATAAGAAGTTAATACATAAAATCGAAATTAAACTATAAAATTAAAAATATGTCAATTGAAATATAAAAAAATACATAATCAGACATATAATTAGAATAAATTAGATTTAGAATTGGATTAAATAAATTATTAAATATTTCAGATTTGAACCTACAGATGACATCGAAGTATATAACTGTTCAACTAGCCACATAAAAACTATGACGATAGGAGAAGTAGTTGAATTTGGAAGAAATCTTGTAAAAGAAATACCGATTGAAGGCATGCTTTGGTCCGCTGGTGGTTCCTTAACGACGTCCAGATTGGAATTCAACTTAAGGGTACACAGTATTATATACTATTATGATATTCTAATCTCTTTCAACGATACGCTTATCTCAGTTTGTAGTGACCCTACTTGCTGTGCCAGCGGTCGCGGGTTCGAGTCCCGCTGTGGCCATTCATTTGTGTGATGAGCACGAATGTTTGTACTTCAGTAATGGATGTTTATATTTATAATATGTATGTATTTAAAGTTATATATGTGTAGTGTATCAACTATCCATAACACACGCCTCGTAGCTTACCATGGAACTAGATTGTGCTGTATGTTAATGTCCCAAAATATTTATTTTATTTATTTATTTTCCTATATAACCACCAGATAAGCAAATTTTGGGTCATCGAAACTTCTACCTTGGCATTATTCAGTTCATTTTGTTTGTTCAAACAATAATGTTAAAAGAGTTCATACTTTTTTGGTGTTTAATTTTATTATTTGTCTGGTTACATGATTTTCGGGTCTTCTCATTATGCGGTGGTACCATTTTAAATGAAACTATCTTTTCGTATTTTTTTCGCGAATTTATTTTGATTTTTGGTTCCCGACGTTTCAAATGCTTTACAGCAATCATGGTCACGGGAGAGACTGAGGTGTTAGATGTCTCTAAGTTATTATATAGTTGTTATAGACAGCCTACCCACAAATAATAAAATGAATTCACAAACAAAAAAACCGACTTCCAGACACTAAAATGTAAAAAATAACTAAACGGGGGTTTTCATTTAGAATAGATACCTAATCAGATATTTTCGAAGTCGGTGCCAGCCGATGCATAGAAAATTTAATATATTTTTATACGTAAAATTTAGCTTTTAGATATTCATATCTTAAAATATTGTCCGCTGGCACCGACTTCGAAAATATCTGATTAGGTATCTATTCTAAATGAAAACCCCCGTTTAATTATTTTTTTACATTTTAGTGCCTGGAAGTCGGTTTTTTCGTAAGTTTTTATTTTTATATTTTTAGTGTAGACGTAATAAACGGGTAATTTGTAGGAAGAAAGTTTTTAATAACTTATTCGATTAAAGAATTTGTTTAAAAAATATATTTATTGTTGATTTTTTTAAAAATCGCTCAACCGATTTCGATAAAATTTATATGGGACCACCTGGGAAATATACCCTTTCAAACAAAATAAAAAAATTCCAAATCAGTTTAGGCGTCTTCGAGTAATCGGTGAACATACATAAAAAGAAAAAAAAAAGATTCCGACCAATTGAGAACCTCCTCGTTTTTGGAAGTCGGTTAAAAATTGAAAAATGGCACCAAAGGACCTTACAATGCTACATACATTTATACGCTTTATTTCTCACCAGTCGTGTCGAACTGTCGAGTTGTCATCCCATCAAAATATGGAAGTTTAAGGAATAGAAAGACCTGTACTCTAGAATTTGTCACGTGCAGCTAGTCTCGGTGAGGGTTTCGACCGAAAACAAAATCGGCTTGAAACAATCTTCTCCCACATATTATATTGTGCCTTTTTTGGAATATGCTCAACTGACAAAATTTAAAAACATTAACAAATAATTTAATTTTTTTTTCAGGTATTTTTCCTCCATTTACTCCCAGCTCTTTTAGTGGACATGCTTTTATGGATATCTGGTAATAAGCCAATGTAAGTAATAACATATATACAACATATTAACAAACACGACATAGGGGGGTTGTCACCAAAAATTTGTTTATTTATTAATAGGCTATTTTTAATTAAAAAAAATATTGTTTTTTTTTTTTTAAGTACAAGAACTTTTTTCCTGTGACAAATTAGTACCAATCGAAAGTAAAAGACTTGTAGAAAGTGCCATTATACGTTTAGCGGCCTTTTTCGAACATATTATCTGACATCCATGTACTTATAAAGGTATAAACAGGTAAATTGAAGTAGTTCATTGCTCGTATCATTTTCTGAAACGAACCAATTATCAAAATGTAGACAATTTTATAACAACAAAAATGATATAGGGTTGTTATACCAAAACATCTCTAGAATAGAGGTTTTTGTCTGGAGGAAATTTTAGTGACAGCCCTTCTGAGTCGTGCTTGTTAATAAGTTTTATAGTTTAAAAAATATATTTTGCCTGGAAAAATAATGAGGGGTCCACCACATAGATGAGGATCTTAGACTTTATAATATATCATAGTATTGAAAGCTCAACAGCTTTTGTCAAAAAAGGTTTCCGTCAAAAAAGTCTCATCAGCGGCTCTGAGTTATGAAGTTTTTTTTTTAATAAGAAACGGGCTTACTTACGACCTTCATGTTAGCTAGAAGGATATATAAGGTCTACGATCTAGCGAGTTTTCCCATGAGAAGCCTGGTTATACGCACTCGGAAAAACAGACGCAGGTTACGTGTTGGTGCTATTGGTTATTTACGTGCTTATAAACAGAAGTAAAGCTGTCGACTTTGCATATGTTTAAGTCTCAGTCAAAATTTCGTATATATTTGCATGTTCAATACAAAAATTAATCTTAGTTGATAATCAAACCTGCTATTTTTAGCATCACTATAAAAGAAAGTCGCTTCCCGCTGTCTGTCTGTCCCTATGTATGCTTAGATCTTTGAAACTACGCAGCGGATTTTGATGCGGTTTTTTTAATAGATAGAGTGATTCAAGAAGAAGGTTTATATGTATAATACATGCATAGTATAGCACAGAAATGCCGAGAAATTCAAACATTTGTATTTCCTACTAACCGTTAAAACGTATATAGGGACGAACCCGAGCGAAGCGATGGTGAGTCGCCAATTTACTAATAAATCATGCATAATTAATTGGATAAATTTAAATGAAATATGCACGTAGGTAGGCATAAGTAACAAAAATAATATGTAAGTAAGAGAGTTAGTCACTTTAGAGAAAAATCTTAGAATTACTAATTGAAACTAAATTAAAAAAAATTACAGGCTGGTGAAACTCCAACGACGAATTTACTCAGCAAATCTCGCTCTTCACTACTATGTGACCCAACAATGGACTTTTACAAACACAAATATCCTGGAGCTTAGAAAAAAAATTAAAGCTCTAGATAGAAACAGCTTTTACTATGAAATGGAGAAGATTAATCAAGAAGATTACTTCAAAAATGCTTGTATTGGTGGGAAGAAATATATTTTGAAGGAGAAGATGGAAAATTTGCCAAAAGCTAAGGCACATATGAAAAGGTAGTTTTTAACGCTGTCTTTTGTCTCGATAGAGAATCGTAATAGGATAAGGCTTTCCAGATATCAGAATTAGAAAAATATTTCAATATATGACCATGCGGGAATAGAACTCGGTACTTTAAGAACATAAACCATACTAGTATTATAAATGTGAAAGGTTTGTTTATTTGTTTGTCCTTCTTTCACGTCGAAATAGACTGACGGATTGGAATGATTTTTTGTGTGTTGTGATAGTTGAAGGGCTGGAGAGTGAGTACTTTTTATCGCGAGATATTAAATAATCTCCCGAAAAAAATTAATTCGCACGAGAAAACACGTTATAATACAATCCAAAAAAATATTTATGATCAGAATTACTTGAAACTTGGTATTAATGCTCTTCAATAAAATTAAGTAATACATGTTTTAGCATTTTTCGAAATTCATCCTATAAAAAGGTGAAATAGGGGATGAAAATTTGTATGAAACTACCTTTTTAAAGATTTTTCGTAGTTTTAACGCGAGTGAAGCCGCGGGTTCTGCTAGTATGTACATAAATGAAGGCGCATGTACGTACGTATGTATATATGTAAATAATATTACAAAATAACAATGATAAGACACAATATCATGTAAATAAATTTTAATATTGACAATTTTAAAACACGCATGACGCACCTGATGGCCGTATTTAAAGAATATTCGTGTCATTGTAAAACTTTTTATGTAACTTTATGATTAAACAATAAAAAATACATACAGACGTACACAGTAGTTCCTCCTTTTGGAGAATCGGTTAAAGATATACATATAGCTGTTCTAGTGATAAAGCCAGGATACTACCCACTAAAACCCAACAGAACTTACCCCGTCTTAATGTGGCGTCGCAGGATCGCTTACGCACTCAACCACGACGCCCCGACGGCAGGTCTGCCGAAGCAGACCACAACAAACATGGGGTTGCTCCAAGGTCCATTCTGCTGTCAGAGAAGTACCAGGAGCAACGCACATGGTACATCGCCCAACTAAGTGGGTCACCTCCCAGTGTATCTTTTGGTTTCAGGCCTGGCTGGACTGCCGGATGTTAACGAGACCTCCTCCCCCCTCCACCAAAAATAACTTAAAACTTGATTAACATAATAATCGTTGACTCACTATAACAAAGTTCTATGTAACAATTTTAATACTTATTTAGTTATTAATGCTACAAGGTTCTATGTGTCATTAGTTACAGTTTTGCAAAAACAAACCACTAGATAGCGGCACTTTAACTACAAAATATTCAATTTTACATAGTTCTATGTTGTTATTTTTACGACAACAAAATAACGAAGTTCTATGTAAAAATTACTGAACTTCTTTAAAATTAACATAGAACCTTGTAATAGTGAGCCAACGAATTATGTAGTCTAAGAAAATTAGCAAAAATTATTTAACTCAATTTGCTTTTCAGAATGCAGCTGTTAGACTTCGTTGTACGAAATACGTTTCTGGGATATTTGTTCTGGTTTGTTATAAATACTGACTTTGTAATGGGCATACTGAAGTCATGCGGTAATTTATTGTTTTGAAGAAAACAAATAGAATGTGCTGTATTGATATTATGTAATAAAGTAATTTGGTTGAGCAGTGGATTTTATTTTTTTTATTTTTTTTATTTTTATACTGTTCTGAATTAGTGCTTGACTACGTTCCACCTGATGGTAAGTGGTAACGCAGTCGTAGATGGTAAGTCGCACTAATTCAGTGGCCACCTATTCACTCTTGCTTTGAAGACACCCATGTTGTAATCGGACGGAAACACCGACGGCGGCAGGTTGTTCCAATCCTTAGCCGCACGTAAAAACTATTAAACCTCAAACTAAACTAATCTCGTTTTTTTTCCTTTTTTGTTAACTTAACTTATTATAAACTTGTAATTTCATGCATTGAATATGTAATATAATAATAATGAAGGATAATATACGCCTGATATGAGAAGGTACTAACTAGCTCCTGAAACACAGTTTTCTAGTTCAGGAGTTAGGGCTGTGTGCATTTGTTACCATTGTGTTATTTGAATAAAGCCTGTTTTTTTTCTTATAAAGTATCATACCTCATAAATGCTGAAAATCAGACAACTGTAAGTTAGATTTGGGCACCTAAGGTTCCGTACCTAATATTAAATTTGTTATTTTCTTTATCTATACATATAATAAAGTTCTAAGTCAAATCTGTACATTAAATATTTTTTTGGGAAATCTAATTGAAATAGACATTATTATCGATACAGAGTCCGAATTTATAGTTTTTAGAGTTTTTGTCTGTCTGTCTGTCTGTCTGTCTTTCTGTCTGTCTGTCTGTCTGTTACCGCATCACGAGAAAACCACTGGACAAATTTTGATGAAATCTGGTATGGTTACCCGGGTCAACATATAGGCTACTTTTTACCGCGGGAAGATATCTCATTTTTGAGAAAAAATACAAAAACTGCAATGTAAGAGTATACTAATATGTAAAACCTAAGAATTTGATTTTTGGTCATCTAAACGCGGGCGCAGCCGCGGGCAATGCTAGTCTATACATATAAAAATACTAACAAAGCAATCTGTAGCACATGTAATATTTTTTTAAAACTATATCTGTATTATTGTGTACAGATTTATAATATAGACCCCAAAACAATAGATATTTTTGGTATACAAATTTTTATCTGTTTGTTTGTATATTTTGTATAGTGATAATTTATTACTGGGGTCACAATCGACATACCTTTCACTACAGTAAAATCTCTCATTTCCACGGGAAACAATAAATGGTTTAGCTTATCTCGACACACTCAGGAGCTTCAAGTCAAGAAGTTGAAGATACTGAGGTGGATACGGAGATGGAGGCGTAAAGCGACACGTTCATCCGGGGCAGAACCGAGGTCCGTGACGTAGCGGATAAACTCCAAGAGCGTCGTCTGAGATGGTATATCCATGTCGCGCGTCAGTCTAAGCGCCTTGATAAATCTGTCCCTGGAACTAGACCTCCCGGGCGCCCAAGATAGCGATGACTGGACGTCGTGAAGCAGGATATGAGAACCAATGGACTTACCCAGGATAATGCTAAAGACCGTGCAAAGTGGAGAAGGCAGAAAACAGACCCTGGCAATAGCCGAAATAATAAATGCCAGACAGAAGAATAAGAAAGATTAACAATTGATATATTTAACAATTTAGTTCGGTAAAATCTCTCTCATTTCTCTTTCATGGGAAAATGCTAAATTTAGTTTGAGCGCAAGTCGCTCAGCTACGAGTATATTCTATATAAGTATAAAAAGAAGTCGCTGTCGGCGTCTGTCTGTTTCTCCGCTTAAAATAAATCTAAAATAATGAGTTAAACGCGTTTAAAGTCGTAAACATTTTGTATCTGCACTCCCATTCCCAAAGCAAAGCAAGCAAATTCAGCCTATTATGACATAAAAAACCTGATGTGATTAATATTTTCACACACAATAACTGTTCAAAGCTATAGCTTATAGAAAAAAGTTTTTTCGCGTACCTATATATTATATATTAACTAATTAATTTAAATATAATATATTTTAAATACAAAATTTTACCTCAATGTTTTGTTTTATTGCCAAAATAAAATTTTATTTTACTCAACTAATGGAAATATATTTGAGAGAGTAAAGCATCTAAGCATTAAATAAATATTTGCGCTGGTCCGCAACACTCTGTATTTGACAAAAATTCTTATGAAAATCATCGACGCAAGTAAATAAAGAAGAATGTTTATTTTAGTACGTTGCTAGAATAAACAATTAAAATTTATTTTATAATCTTCTAAACTACTGTTAGTAATAAATTTTAAATGAGACTACAGAGATTCAGCAATTCCTCTTTTACTTCGAGCACTTAAGAGAATCCTTACAAAATGGCAATTACAACTATTTATACATTATTTCCCCACCGTTGGGTGTAACGTGGCGGCATCTGTCTTCTACGTATAACATTTCCCAACGGTGGATGACAATACTCATAAAACATTAATATTACAAATACAACTAACCGATATCGTTATTAATATTATAAAATTGTAAATAATACATTATAAATAATCAATATCAAATAAATATAATAAAATATAAAATTATAACTATGATGTTCTCCTAGCCGATTCCGGCCACGGCGGCCAATCTCAATGAGATTAGCCAACTGCGCAGGAGATATTATAGTGCTCAAGTGTACGCGCAGACACAAGTGCACTCTCTATTCCTATCACTCTCATACTCCGGTGGAACGACACGAGACACGACCAGTGAGAGTTAAGGCGCAGGACCGACGGCTTTACGTGCTCTCCGAGGCACGGGGGTGAAACACCGCCAACTTCCCAACTCCGGGCTGTTACTGAGACTTACTATACAGGAAGACTCGATAACTAAACTTGGCCCGACCCGGGACTCGAACCCAGGACCTCCGGGTGTGCAACCGTACATGCTAGCCACTACACCACCGAGGCAGTTAACTATAAAAATATGAAGAAACAATATGATACTTAAATAATAAACAATAATAGTCAATTGAGCAACTATAACTAACACTACTTAGATTTTGATTCAGATTCAAATTTTGATACGGTTTTCACTAATAGAAAGATTGATAAACAAGCAAGGTTTGTAGTTAACTATGACGGTGTTTTGCTAAAAAATCTGTTCATACGCTTACCATAGCTAACGCTGGCTAAACCTTAATCCTTCCACGACCGCGGACACGCCGGTGTGTTAGTTAACAATAGATTTCTTAGAATTTTAATTTATTTCTTAGAAATTTACCTGGAGGTGTTATGAGAAACATCAAAACAATATATATGTACATATATATTGTTTTGATGTTATATATATATATATATATATATATATATATATATATATATATATATATATATATATATATAATACGTCATGTACTGAAGTACGTACAGACCGTACGTATCCAATGGATTTGATGAGCAAGGACAGGTCATTGGCTATGTTAATTTAAACTAATGACCTACTTTAATTTTCGTATGTTAAATTGTGTCAATGTAAATTAAGAAATACTATAGTATCTTCATATATATAATTCTTCTGTACGTATGTTTGTTAACCTACTCCTCCTAAAGCGTTAGACCGATTTGGATGAAATTTTGTGTGTATAGGTTGAAAACACAATTGAACCCGGTAGCTGGCGCTGCAGTCGGTGTGCCACTGATCATCTCCTAAACGGCAGGGATGATTTTAATGATATTTTTTGTAATACTTTCTTAGATTTACGCGAATGTTTGACATTTTTAAATAAAACTATCTTTTCGGATTATTTCGCGGATTTATTTTGATTTTTGGTTCCCGACGTTTCGAATGCTTTACAGCATCCATATCCATTTTTGTTAATTGTGGGTAGGCTGTCTGTAACAACTATACCTTCAAGACATGTAACACCTCAGTCTCTCCCGCGACCGTGGATGTTGTAAAGCATTCGAAACGTCGGGAATCAAAAATCAAAATAAATCCGCGAAATAATCCGAAAAGATAGTTTTATTTAAAGATATTTTTTGTGTATGTTCGAGTGGGTCGTTGCAAGGTTTGCATTCACAAATGAATCCGGTAGGTGGCGCTACAGTTGGTTTGTCACTAAATTTTCATAAGACTCCATTTTCCGAGCAATAAATAAATTTAAATTGTTGATCAAATAAAATAAAAATCGATGTGCATATGTATGTTTCCTATGGACTCCAAAACAGCTGGAGCGATTTTGATGAAATTTTCAGGTAATCTTCAAATCAGCCCAGCGGATGAACGTGTGAATTTTGTTAGCGAACGGATGTTTGAATGCGGGCGAAGCCGCGGTATGTTACGCAGTATATAACTATATATAAAATATTTTATTTGCATAAACAGATACAGGAGTCGACAAAGTTTGTGGTTGAGGTCCCCTTTTAAGCAAGTAATTTTTGCCTGTATGGAGATAGTCCGGTCAAAATAGACATTCACCCTTGCATAAATTCCCAGGAAGCTGAAAATTTATGTGAACGTTAAGGATACCATTATAATGCAATTGTGAAAAGTCCCCATCGATCCCATGTGTGCAAAACATTTTATTCAAGGTCAAAGTTGGCGAAAATGGTTTTTTTTATTGATGTAGATTTTTAACGGTTTTTTTATGATAAATATAGCTCAGACAAAAATTGTAGATCATACAATTGTCTACAAAAATGGTCCTTACATTTTTTCCCCTATAATTCACTATTTCTGAGAAAAAAAAAATAGTTTTAACCCATGACGCAAAAAGAGGGCTGTTATAAGTTTGACGTCGATGTCTGTCTGTCTGTGTGTGTGTCTGTGGCATCGTAGCTCTCAAACGGATGGACCGATTTCGATGCGTTTTTTTTTCATGTGAAAGCCAGTTTCCTTGCAGTGGTTCTTAGCTATGTTTGGTTAATATCGGTCCAGGAGTGTAAGAGTATCAGCTCTTTCCCAAAATGATGTAAGGCATTTTGGCGTATGATTACTCGATTAAGTGCTTCACGCGTGCCAGTGTAATCGTTAAATGACAGTTAATTTGCGTAGGGGGGTTTTTTAATTTTTAATTTATAATTTGAATGGCAATTGACATTTGTCAAACGACTTTCTTCTTCGAAAGTCAAAGGTGAACTAATAAAGTTAACAACAAATAAAACCGTTCATTCTATATGTATAACGAGTCTTCTCCATTCTACGCGACATATAAGTAAAGTTTGTGACTTTGTGACGTTGTAGGGGGTAATCTCTAGATCTATTTAAACGACTTAGATGAAATTTGATAAGAAGATAGTTTGAGACCTTGGGAAGGACATAGGATTTTTTTACTGAACGGCATGAGTCTACTATTAGTAGAGAAAGAGAGTCAGAGTCAGATTTACTAGTAGGAGAGAGAGAGAAGAAGAAGTTTGTATTGGGAAGCAAGCTAGGGACGAACCCGAGCGAAGTGAGGGTGAGTCGCTAGTATTTTGTATTATAAAATGTCCAAAAAACACGCTTTTATAGCAGATCAAACTAAAAAATGGAAAATTCATATTCTTAGAATTCATTACATATTAAATTTTACATATTAAATTCTGTGCGTAATGATGTACAAAGGCAGCGTACTCATGCATATTATTAAGAATACAACTTTAGTATATTTTAGAATCGCTATTTCTCAGAAATGGTGAATTTTAAGAAAAAATATGTAAAGACAACTTTTGTAGATAATTGCATGATCTACAATTTTTGTCTAAGCTATTTTTATCATTAAACCAACCGTTTCGCTAAAAAAACCAAAAACCCATTTTCACGAACTTTGACCTTGTATAAAAATTTTTGGACACATGGTATCGATGGGGACTTTTCACAATTTCATTATAATGGTATCCCTAATGGTTATATAAATTTTCAGCTTCTTGGGAATTTTTGCAAGAGTGAATGTCTAATTTGACCGAACTAACAGATCATTTTTATTTGTTATCGTAATTATTTTTTTTTCATTAATTTTTCCTGTAGTCAGCTTCCATTTTTTTTTTAACTTTTTCTTCTATAAAACGCTATATCATCGCCACATAAAAACTGACCTCAATGGTTTTAATAATTATTTAGGGGTAGTCTATAAATTTCGAGAAAAGAATAAAATCCTAAGATTTGAGATAAAATATTAATAATAATAAAAAAAGCCGCAAAAATATCCGAAAAATTAATTAAAGCTAAATAACATTAAAATGAAATAATTGCGTTTTGAAGGCGCCATTCGTATCATTTTAGTTAAAAAGTCTTATAAAAATTGTCTGAAAACACCCTAACAGTCGAAAGTCGAAAAATAATTATACGCATAATCAGTCTGTAAGTTATTTTGTGTTCAGTGTGTATTTAGTTTTTGTGCTGAAGCCCCGTGTGCTGATAATAATGTAAGTAAAACATATATTTCTAAAATAACTGTTATTCCATGGTTTTTGATAGGATTTTTTGGTGATATAAGAATTGATACAAAAAAAAATTCTATGGAAAGTTTTTTTAAGTGAGTATACCCCATAGACTTTTATCCGTGCCTTTTTTCGAGTTTTGGTTCTATTTTGAGTGTTTTTTTTGTTTAATTTTTTAACGGTGACTTTATGAAATAATAGCAGGACGTTGTTAACATCTACTGTAGCCTAAAATAGAATTCAATGCAATACATTAGTAATGTAATATATACGTGCAATGAACTCGTATCGTATGATATTATGTTTATTAAATCAGTATATGGACTTCCGAATCATTTGAAATTTAATAACAATTTTCGAAGTTATACTTATTTTGGCATTTTTGGGAAAAATTATGAGAGTAAAATTTTTACGATGCGCGCGCACACCGACAGCCAAAAAGCGACATGATGAAGTTAGCTGCATTCCTTTTACAAACAGAGAGTTGTGACATACGGGATGAAATCTTTAGCTATTTTTGTTCTGTTACGCCAAAGAAGTACAATTTCTTACGTGCGTATATAAGTACACACACACGTTTTTTTTTCAATCGGACTTTTCTATCAGACTTCAAAAAAGGAGGAGGTTCTTAATTTGGATGTTTAAGTTTTTTTTATGTATGTTCGGGCATAACTCCGTTACATATACACGGCTTTGCAAAATTATTTTTTTGTTCGAAAGAGGTTTGAGGAAAAGGTCCCATTTAAATTAAAAAAACATCCCTAAGTGTAGAAAATAGGAAATGATTGATTTTTCACCTACTGAATTTTTAAAATACTTTCTTTTTATTTTGCTACTACTATCTCTACATACATATGTACAAAAAATGGAAAAATAAAAAAAAAAAAACGACTTAAAAAAATAACTCGAAAAAGGTAAAAAAATAACTATTTCTGAAATAACTGCTTTGATTTGTATCGGCTGGCACCGACTTCGAAAATATTTGATTAGGTATGTATAGTAAATGAAAACTACCAATCAGTTATTTTTTACTTTATAGTGTTTTTTTCTAATTACAATAGTTTGTATGCGTGTATGTTTGTTGCTCCTCTTCGCAGAAATGGCTGGACGGATTTTGATGAGATTTAGTACACAGACAGGGTAACAAATAGATTCTTAGGAACCTAGAGGTCCGCTAGTAATATATTATGTGGATCAAATATGAGTTAAAATCATTTTTTTCTTTCAGATACAGCCATGACGTTTCTGGAGGAGCGGGACTTTAACGATGTGGCCAGTATACCAGCATATTACAAAGGAAAGACAATTTTCATGACTGGTGGTTCTGGTAAGTGTATACATACAAACAGTGTGTGGCTTAGTTTGTAGTGCTCCTACTTGCTATGTTAGTGTTCGCGGGTTCGAGTCTCGCTGGGAGCGGGCATTCATTTAAGCAATGAGCACGAATGTTTTGTAGTCCAGTCACGGGTGTTTATATTTATAATATGTATGTATTTAAAGTTATATATGTGTGCATCCATAACACAAGCCTCGTAGCTTACCATGGAACTAGTGGTGATGGTGGTATGGTGTTATTGTCCCAACATAATATTTATTTATATTCAAATTCCTTTGAAGGTAGATGTTAGGAGTGTCCTTTGGGCACATTTATTTTATATACAAAATGAATTCTTTATTTGATTTCAAGCACAAACTATATTTCCTTACAATGCACATGTATGGCTTGGCTGGTTAAAAAAACCGGTCAAGTGCGAGTCGGACTCGCGCACGAAAGGTTCCGTACCATTATATATAAAAACGGCAAAAAATAATATCTGTTGTATGGGATCCCCCTTAAATATTTATTTTATTCTGTTTTTTAGTATTTGTTATTATAGCGCAACAGGTATACCATCATCTGTGAAAATTTCAACAGTCTAACTATCACGGTTCATGAGATACAGCCTGGTGACAGGTCCCGTTTTACCCTTTGGGTATGGAACCCTAATTAGTCAAATAAGTACCAATAAGTTATATATCGTTGCCTCCCTGCTCCCCGCTTAGGTATATTGTAGACAAGAATGACATATTATAATTCTATTACATAACGATTTTATTCCTCACTAGCAGAAAACTACAAAAAACTCTAAAAAGGTTGGTTTCATACAAACCTTCCTCGCCTATTTTACCCCCTTTTGGGAAGAATTTCGGAAAAATGCTAAAACATTTATTTATTTAATTGTATTGAAGAACATTAATACCAAGTTTCAAGCAATTCTGATCATAAATATATTTTTTTTGGGTTGTATTATAACGTGTTTTCCCGTGGGAATGAGATAATCTCCCGCGGTAAAAAGTAGCCTATGTCCAGCCCTCCAACTATATATCTCCACACAAAAAATCACGCCAATCCGTCAATCTGTTTTAACGTGAAAGAAGGACAAACAAACAAACTATCAAATTTATAATATTAGTATGGATTTCAATCATTTAAAAGATTTATACAGAATGACCTCATGTAGAAATGGAGCGATTCGATGTAAAATCATGACCTACAACGCTTAAAACAATACATAAAATACAATTAACAATAAGAATAAAAAACTATATTAACATTTATACTCGTAACTCTGTAATAAAATTTGCATTAAAATGACAAGCGATTTTTTTTTCAGTATATAAGTACAATAATAAGTACATAGTGTTGTTTAAAACTTCTGAAAGTCACCTTATGAAATTATTTTCAGGAAGCGAATTTATCAGCTTACATTTCCTTAACCTACGTGTTTTTATAATTTTTTTATTTTATTTATTTATTATTAAGCACACTTACAATACACATGTTAAATAATTCAATACAATAATTAAAGTGAAAAAAAAGAATCAGACATGCATATCAATAACAAGTGTACATAGCATTTATAATACCTATTATGAAATTATTCAGTAATTGATAAAAAATACAAAATTAACAAAAATTAGAAACAACATAATTTAAAATATAAAATAAAGTAAAGATAAAAATAGTAATAATTTGATTTTAGATAATTAGTAATCAATAGTTTTATAAAAATTATTATATCTATATTTAAATCACATTTTATATATATACATTCTAATAGTTTGTACTTAAATTTATTGTAGGTATAATGAAAAATATCTAAATCTGGTAAGATTTTTTCAACATACTCTACGTCTATACATATAATAAAATTGTTTGTAGTTTTTACAATTTTTGTCTGTCTGTGTGTATGTCTGTTCACGCATCACAGAAAAACCACTGGAGGGATTTTGATGAAATTTGGTATGGTGATAGCTGGTATCCGGGTCAACATATAGGATACTTTTTACCGCCAGAAAATATTTCATGTTTTAGAAAAAATTCAAAAGCTGCAATGTAAGAGTATACTAATGTGTAAAACCCAAGAGTTTGGTTTTTGGTCATCTGAACGCGGGCGGAGCCGCGGGCAGTGCTAGTTAAAATAAATAAAATTTGTAAAAACGCAAAACAATAATTAATCGTTTAGTGTTCAAATATATAATTACATTATACCATCGTTTCAAAATAACAATTTATTTATTAAAAATTATTAAAAAGATAGCCGATTCTCAGTTACCCATAAATTTACAAAAAAATCTATACTAATATTACGTCGAGGAAAGATTTTTTTGTTTGTTTATTTGTATGAATCGAATAGGTTCCGAAACTACTGAACCGATTTAGATGAAATTTGGTAAGGAGATAGTTTAAGATCCTGGGGAGGAATAAGATAGTTTTTTATGCCGGAAATCATTCCTTAAGGAGATGAAAATGGGGATGAAAGTTTGTATCGGGAAGCAACTTAAATTCACAATGCAAATTAAAATAGAATATATTGAAAATTAAGCCTTAGTTTTAAGAATAGCTTTAGACTTCCTCTGTCAATCTAGATCAATAATACAGGGTGGCGAAAATTAAACATCCAATTTTATTTTTAAATAACTTTTTTGCTAAATAAAAAAAAAATTGAGTGTAAAAAATATTTATTTGGACCTTTACAACTTTTTCTGTTAAGTGGAAAAGATGATTTCCGTCAAGTAGCTGCCGCCAGTATTGATACACATTTGTGCCCGTTTTTTTTCACAAGATTTCCGTGATAACTGTTCACACAGGGCTGCGATTGTCTGAGGCTTATTAACATAAGCCCGCGACTTCAAGTAGCCCCAAAGAAAGAAGTCTGGAATGGTAAAATCGGACGATCTTCCTAGCCATGCCAAATCGTCTAAACGTGAGATTACGCGATCAGGAAACGCTTCATTCATAATATCCTTTGTGGCTTGTGCTATGTGTGCGGTTGCATCATCTTGTTGAAACCACATGTTCACCAAGCCTCGCTCATCCAATCATCATCATCAGTCATCGTTTCTCATGGCCCTAATAAGCTTCGAAATTACTGAACCGATTCAGATGAAATTTGGTAAGGAGATAGTTTAAGATCCTGGGAAGGAATAAATAGTTTTTATTCCGGAAATCATTCCTTAAGGAGATGAAAATGGGGATGAAAGTTTGTATCGGGAAGCAATCTAGTCGCTAGTATTAAAATAGAATATATTGAAAATTGGCCTTTAAAAACGCTACAGGCGTTCGCCAGTGACAATGACCATATTGCCGTTGACGTCCTCAAAAAAATACGGCCTAATCACATGGTATCACCTTGTTGGTATAAGCTGGGTTACCATCGTCATCGGGTTTTCAAATATAAAATTTTAAATCGGTTTCATTACAGGTAGTTCATTCAAAACCACTATTTATTAAATGGAAAATGCTAGAATGAAACTACTCGCACGTACTTCTGTGATCCTATTGTATACCAATAATAATGAACATTTGACCCACGTCATTACGATGATCATCTATATATTAAACATGTAAATAGTTTTAAATTAGATTCAGGTGAATATTCTGCATGATTTAATCGTATTTTGACATTTTCACATTTTATGGCTTTATGGTAATTTAATGGTAATGCATGTCAGTAGTTCAGATTAACTGATTTCAAGAAAGAGGTACCCAATTTATTTGCGTTATAGTGTTCGTATAAATATTATTATGACGACACGTTTGTCTCAGTTTGTAGTGATCCTACTTGCTGTGCCAGCGGTCGCGGGTTCGAGTCCCGCTGGGGGCATTCATTTGTCTGATGAGCGCAAATGTTTGCACTCCAGTCGTAGGTGTTTATATTTATAATATGTATGTACGTATTTAAAGTTATATATGTGTAGTAATTCAACTATCTGGTATCCATAACACAAGCTTCGTAGCTTACCATGGAACTAGATGGCGCTGTGTGTTAATGTCCCCACATATTTACATTTACATATTGACATTTATTAATATATATATATATATATATATATATATATATATATATATATATATATATATATATATGTATATAATATAGGAAGTCGTATTGAAATAGTCATTATTATCGATACAGAGACCGAATCTATAGTTTTTAGAATTTTTGTCTATCTGTCAGTCTGTCTGTGACCGCATCATGAGAAAACCACTGGACTGGATTTTAATGAAATTCGGTATGATAATATCTCATCTCTGAGAAATTTATACTAAACGTAACTAGAGACGACCCCGAGTGGAGCTAGGGTATGTCCCTAGTATGTATTATGTATATATTTTTGTATGTATTGTATATTTTATGTATGTATTGTATATTTTATGTATGTATTGTATATTTTATGTATGTATTTGTGTATGTATGTATTGCAAATACACCGCCTACCGTTTTGTATACTGATTCCTCCGCCCTAACGTTGCCTGGAGTTCGCTTCTAGCGATAAGGCCGTCTGCTGTCATTTGCTCTTTTTTATGTATATTTCTTATCTATCTTTTATTTTGTGTCATGGGATAGGTTAGCTAATTGAGAATTTTTTTGACTTTTTAATAAATGGAAATCAAAGTTAAATAGATATGTTGGGACATTAACACACAGCACCTTCTAGTTCCATGGTAAGCTACGAGGCTTGTGTTATGGATACCAGATAGTTGATACACTACACATATATAACTTTAAATACATACATAAATATAAACACCCATGACTGGAGTACAAACATTCGTGCTCATCACACAATGAATGCCCCCAGCGGGTCTTGAATCCGCGACCGCTGCCACAGCATGTAGGGTCACTACACACTGAGCCAAACGTGTCATCAAAAGCCTAAGTTGTACATAAAAAGGGTATATGTTTTGAAATATTTCTAAACTGGCAAAAAATTGAATTTTTTATGTGACGTCATTATTATTGATAATAACGCGAAACTTGTTTAACTTATTTTGATCAATAAAGCTAACATGAATACGTACATTTTCAAACTCTACCTCGACTTTTCTAATTCTCACAGTCTGAGATTTACAGCAGTATCTTTTGATAAATCGAAATACCAATTAAAACGATTTATATTCAAGTTAAAGCAGAAATCGATCTGTACAGTTATAAAAGTTTCATCAAAATCCAGCCATTTTCTAAATGTTGGTCATGTTTTAAATTCAAGTAGGCAAAATACATATTTTTACATTAAATATAAAGAAATTTTCATCATATTTAAAGGAGCGGTCTGTTAGACTATAAACAGCATAATTAGAGATATATTGAAATTTTTGCCTTCCTTATTTCAGGTTTCATGGGAAAAGTTTTATTAGAGAAGTTGCTGTATTCTTGCACTGATCTCGATAGAATCTACTTGCTGTTGAGAAATAAAAAGGGCGTAGCACCAGAACAGAGATTGGCTGAAATGTATCAATCACATGTACGTATCAATTTATCCAACTTTGAAAAGGAGGAGGTACTCCATACGGTTGTATGATTTTTGTGTGTATATATGTGTGTCGTTCTTCTTCAATTTATCGGAGCTATGTGCTGTGAAGAAGACTGATGAAGAAATATCGCATGCTGTAGAGTGTATAAAATAACAAAAGAATATATAAGAGATAGCTTGAAAGTAGCGCCAGTGATTAAAGGTTGAAAGGAAATCTTCTGGCTCAGAGTTCTGAAGGAGCAAGAGGAAGACCAAAAAAAAATGGGTAGATTGTGTGAAACAGGACATGAAAGAGAAAAGGACAAGTGATAAGGTGACATGTACTAGGGTGATAGGGGAGAGTGGAAGAGAGAAGAAGAAGACATGGCGCTATCTGGATAAGTAGAGATCTGGCGGATGGCTCCGATCTGGTGGCTTTCTGTAAGATAATAAATAAAAATTAAAATTTGGACTAATGACTCCATCAGTCTATTGGGTCAGCTAGTCTTTTAATAAACATACAAACTACTAAACATTTTAGTTTGGTATTTATGTCTTTTCTTGGGGCAGAATAATTAACTCTTTTTAATTATTTTCTTCTAAGAAATGACATATTTTATGAATATAAAAAGTATCGTATGACGTACAGATAAAATAACAATGTTTAAATCTGTCTAAGATCAAGATTAGAGAAATAAGAATAGTAACGAAAACAAAAATAAGTGCGAGTCGAATTCGCACACGAGAGGTTCCGTATCTTCGTACATGTACTTTTTATTAATATGAATCTTACTCTATGTATGTAGCGGCAATAAAATATATACTCTGTGAAAATTTTAACTTTCTACTTATTACGGTTCATGAGATACAGCCCTCTGACAGACGGACGAACGGACATAGTATTAAGTTTCCGTTGGCAACCTTCAGGTATGGAACTCTAAAACATAAGAAAAAAATAGAAAAAAGTGGAAAAAAATCGTAAGAATTTCTCATTTCTTTGTGAGTTTTGGAAAGTTGTAGGTACACTGTGTAAAGAAAATTTCATGTTGATGAAAAATATATTTTGGTATTTTGGCAAGGACGTTGCATTGCGTGCGTTCGAAACTCACGATACTTCTTTAAAAAGTTTCAATTTCTTGATTTAAGAGATTCAGCCTTGATTCTAAACATTAAATTCCTTTAAGCCATCTAACGTAAGAATCACAAAAATTTTATAATTTTCCATTTTCCAGTGTTTCGATCGGCTTCGAATAGACAAACCAGGCATTTTTGAATCAAAAGTGTTCTTCATAGCAGGAGATTGTAGCGAAATTGGATTGGGTGAGAGTCGATTTATTTATATATATTCTATTAATTATTCTGTATGTCCTTTGAAATCTTATATTGCATTAGTGAAACCCACGCTTCGTTCGTGTAAGTCCCTAGATGCATTTTGCGGGATCGAATTTGCTTTGTTTATAATAGGTACAAGCGACTCCACTCTAGAATAGATTAGGAACACATAAAAGTCAAATTATGAAGAAAAACTTTTTTTTTTGACCAAAAATCTTTTTTTTTTGGACCAAAAATCTTTGGAATGCATAAATGACAAACATACAAACATCCATTCTTATTTATATAGATAGATAGAAGCATGTATTGATATTTTGGCAAGCAATCAGCACCAACTTTTGGTAAATATGATTAGCCTATTTTCTACTACAGGTCATCTATCTGTTTACTGTACTTCATCGAAATCGGTCCAGCTGTTTGTGCGTGAAAGAGTAAAAAGCGTACATTGGTAATATTTCTCTTGCAGGTATATCAGACGAGGACAGAGCACTCATAATAAATAGAACACAAATCATATTTCATGTCGCTGCAAGTGTAAGGTAATATTTCAATTTTTTATTTAATGGTAGCTAATGAATCGTAATAATCTATAAATATAATAAAATTGTAACTAAGCCGAATCTGTACATTAGATATTTTTTGGAAAATCTTATTGCAATAGACATTATTATCGATACACAGGCCAAATCTATAGTTTTTAGAATTTTTGTCTGTCTGTCTGTTACCGCATCAGGGAAAAACCACTAGAGGGATTTTGGTGAAATTTGGTATGATGATAGCTGGTTATCCGGGTCAACATATAGGATACTTTTTACCGCGGGAAAATATCTCATTTCTGAGAATACCGACAACTGCATTGTAAGAGTATACTAATATGTAGAACTTAAGAATTTGTTTTTTTTTTGGTCATCTGAACGCGGGCGGAGTCGCTGGCAATGCTAGTAATAAATATGTGCTTGTAAAATTCTATACGAATTACAATTTGCATTGGAGTTTAAAAAATACCTTTTACATTTAACTAAAACGTAAAAAAATATTTTTTAGTTTAAGAATAAAGTAATTAACGAGAATTAATTTTATTGTGAAAAAAGTGTTTTTTAGTTTTTTTTAAACTATATTTTATTTTCCACTTTTTTTTTGTTTTTTAATTCTTTTTTTTATAAATTATTGTATTATTATCGGTCCTTGTTAAATGTGCAAAGTTTTAGTTCAATCTGAAGTTTTGAGGTCTACGAATAAATAATTCGTAGTTCGAGCTGGGTGAAAATCGCGTTCAAAGATTCCATCACATATAGATAAATAGATACAGGTGAAACTAATAAAAGCGTGTTAATGAACTAGCTATCTGGTAGCTAATATTATTGACGACACGTTTGGCTCAGTTTGTAGTGACCCTATTGACTGTGCAAGCGGTCGCGGGTTCGAGTTCCGCTGGGGGCATTCATTTGTGTGATGAGCACGAATGTTTGTACTCCAGTCATGGGTATTTGTATTCATAATATGTATCTATTTAAAGTTATATATGTGTAGTGTATCAACTATCTGGTATCCATAACACAAGCCTCGTAACTTACCATGGAACTAGATGGTGCTGTGTGTTAATGTCCCAACATGTTAAAAAAAAATTTCTTATAAATTAAGCATATGTTTCACATAATTATTTAAGTTTTAATGCCATTTTCTAACTAAACTAAAGAGTTATTTCGATTGTTTATATAGGTTTGATGATACACTAAAAGTGGCAGCGAAGTTGAATCTACGCGGAACCAAAGAAATGTTGGAATTAGCAACAGAAGTGCGAAATTTGGAAGTGAGTATATTAAAACACTTATAATTCCATACGTTTTTCCATAATACGATATTTAAATCCGTAATTCCGCCTACCATTTTATACACTGACTAACGACTCACCCACGCTTCGCTCGGGTTCGTCCCTAGCTTGCTTCCCCATACAAACTTTCATCCCCATTTTCACCCCCTTAAGGAATGACTTCAGTAATTAAAAGTATCCTATGTCCTTCCCAGGGTCTCATACTATCTTTTACCAAATTTCATCTAAATCGGTTTAGTAGATCTTGAGATTTCCCTCTACAACGTCACAAACTCACAATATCACAAACTTTACCTCTTTATAATATTAGTATAGATTCCTCTGCCCTAAGGTTTCTAGCGATAAAGTCGCCTGTAGATCTTTTTTTATATATATCTTTTCTTTATATATTTTTGTGCGGTGTGCCATAAAGTGTTCATTATTATTATTATATACTAGCGGCTCACCCTCGCTTTGCTCGGGTTCGTCGCTAGGTATGTTTTAAATAGATATAAATAGTTATTAGCCAGCGTTAGCCATATGATATTTTTTTTCGTTAATTTTTCTCATGTTTTAATACTTATTATCCTATTCTGGATTAAGCGAAATCCAAAAAAACAAATATCATAAAAATTTGTCCAGCCGTTCTTGAGTTATAAATGGTGTAACTAACACGACTTTTTTTCATATATATGTATATTTACCTTATTTTATATTTTTTTCTCTGAATTAAAACTTTCCGTGTACATTAAGGAACGTACGAAAACAAAAATTAGCTGAATTGGTCGAGCCGTCCTCGAGTTTTGCGCTTAGCAGCATTCATTTTTATTTATATAGATAGATTATTCACATTTTCGTTAATACTAGCGACTCACTCTTGATCCCCTCGGGTGCGTCCCTAGGTGTACACAACAGTGTAACAGTAGCCTATATGTCACTCCATCTTTTAGGCTATCTGTGTACAAAATTTCATCCAAATCCGTCCAACCGTTTCAGCGTGATGGAGTGACAAACATACAAACTTTCGCATTAATTATAATAGTAATATTTTTTTATAGGCCTTCGCCCACATTTCCACATCGTACGCTAACACCAACCGAGACCCCGTAGAAGAAGTAATGTACCCACCCCTCGCAGACTGGCGAGATACCCTGAAAATATGTGAAGAAGCCGATGATATGACTATTCAGGTGCTAACAGCTAAGTGAGTTTTAAGTTTACAAAAACTACATATTTCAAAAATATAGGATTACTAGCAGAATCCGCGGCTTCGCCCGCGTTCAACCTACAATAAATTTTGCTATATATAATATTATTTGGATAAATTTGGATATTGTTCATACAAAAATACTAAAATCACGATAAAAAATTGGGGGTGGGGGTAGGAGGGTGAAAAATACTTTACGACCTATTCTCATACCTACCAAATATTCAAAAAAATCATTAAAATCGGTCGAGCCGTTTCGGAGGAGTGCCACCACAAACACCGTGACACAAGATTTTTATATATTAGATTATAATTTACTAAAACAATTGCAAGACAATGGAGATATTAGTGGGGAAAGTAATACAACATCTATTTTTAAACAAACGTGACTCCCTTCCCAATATAATATCGAGACGAGCGTGCACTAAGGTAACTAACATAACCGTGCTATTCTTGTAAAAATAGCCGTGCTTACATATTTGTGTTAACATTATCCGTTTCAACATATCCGTTTTACTGGACTGACATATCCGTGCTAATATATCCAGATTAACGTATCCGTATAACTATATCCGTGCTAACATACTATAACTAAACCACTGTTGAGTGATGCCCGATTAAACATCACATAAATATATAATAAATATTAAATTTCTTTTTTTATTTTGTTTGTAATTTTTTGTTGTAAATTAGACTAAGAAACAATATTCTAATTATGGTCGTCTACGTTTTAACATTTAGTATAGATTTCTCAGAGATGAGATATTTTGCCGCAGTAAAAAGTATAACCAGCTACCAAATCACAAAAAAAATCTGTCCAGTGGTTTTCTTATGATGCGTTCCCAGACAGACAGACAAAAATTCTAAACCTATAGATTCAGCCTCTGTGTTGGGTAAAGATAGAAAGGGTGGATGGACTACCTGGTTCGCCGTTGTCCCGCGTGGGTTCTTAAGTCGCGTTTCGTACACCAATCACTTTCACACAACACCGGGTGATTTGCTTAAAGTTTGTAATTGTAAAATAAGATAGTTTATTGCGTTTCGCACGATAACTTTGACGCGTAGTCTTAAATTTGATGGGGAGAATGCGGAGCTCGTCCCATCGCCGTATGCGGCCGTTGAAGCTTTTTTTTGTACTACCTCCAGGTAAAGGAATATCGAGGGAGTTTAGGATGTGACGGTAGGAAGATATGTATAGTGATGTCAAGTAAAGAATGTGTACCTAACATACCGCCCCCCAAAGAGCGGTTTAGCTCTTTCATTTGAACGAACCCCTTTGAAATTCGCTAAAAGGTTGACGTAAACAAAAGAGCAAAAAAAAATATATGTTGCTTACTAAAAACTAAAGCTATTACTACTACCTAAACAAAAAAAAATAAGTATTGTTTTCATTAATTGAAAGATGGCAGCAAAGGGCAAAGCTTGACTACTGGTCTAAGTAGAGTGCCAGTAGAAGTTTTTAATTCTACGACGCGAACAGTGCCGTCAGAACCCGGGCAAATGCGAGTCACACGAGCTTTCTTCCAGTGAAGCGGTGGCAAGTTGGGATCCTTGATAAGAACTAAATCACCAACTTGAAAATTTGAAATCTTGGCAAGCCATTTTGGTCGCTGCTGTAGAGTATGTAGGTACTCAGCTTGCCAACGCCTCCAGAAGTGCTGAGTAATCTGACGCAAAAGCTGCCATCGTTTGAGAGTATTAAAATTTATCTGCTCCAAGTCTTGCTCAGGCAAAGCCAATAGCGGCTGACCGATGATGAAGTGGCCGGGCGTTAAGACTTCTAGATCGTTAGGATCGCTACTTAGGGGATATAACGGTCGAGAATTCAACGCGGCTTCTATTTTGCTAAAAACAGTGATGAGCTCTTCAAAGAGAAGTGAGCGATCGCCTATAACACGAAGAAGAATAAGTTTTGCAGATTTAATCGCGCTCTCCCATAACCCGCCCATATGTGGACTGGCAGGAGGATTAAAATGCCATACAATTTGTCGACTGGCTAATGAATGTTTTATGTCATCATGCGAGTTTTTGAGTAATTGTGTAACTTCTTTAGAGTAGTTGTTAGCTCCAACAAAGTTGGTACCACAGTCACTGTAAACATCGGTGGGAAGACCCCTTCGCGATACGAAGCGATCAAGGCAAGCTAAAAAGGCGTCTGTCGACAGCTCGGAAACCAGTTCCAGGTGGACAGCTTTGGTGGTGAAACAAATCCATAAACATAAATATGCCTTAACAGATCGAGCGTTGCGCAGTCGCGAAGTTTTCAGAAGAAAAGGACCTGCAAAATCCACTCCAACTCTTTGAAAGGGTCGGCAAGATGTGACTCGAGAAGGAGGTAAATCACTCATGAAAGGTTCAGTCGCCTTGGGACGTAGTCTATAGCAATGTTGACATTGAAATATTTGCCGACGGATTGCACGGCGTGCTGATAAAATCCAAAATTTACGTTGCAGTAGATTTAAAAGAGTATTGACACCAGGGTGTAGGAATGCCCGGTGATAATGATCAATGAGCAAGCGAGTAACGTGATGTGCCTTCGGAAGCAAAAGTGGATGTTTAGCGTTAAATGATAAAGATGAGTTTACAATCCGACCACCTACTCTCAGCAAATTTTGTGAGTCAAGAAATGGATTAAGACGTCGAAGGCTATCTTTGAGAGGTTTCCCATTACGCAACAACGAAATTGTTGAAGAAAATTCTTCCGACTGTACAGTTGATATAATGGTATTCAAACTATCGTTCAATTCGGAAACAGATAGTGATCCCGTGTGTCGCTTAGTTGGATTGCGTGAATTATGCAAAAATCGCTTACACCAAGCTACAACAGCCTGTAGCTTGCGAAGGGAACTGAATTTGTGCAAGAAAGGTAAATCGACGCTAACCTTAGCAATGTGTGATATAGGGGATGGTAATTTCAGACCAGGTAAATTCGCTTGGCTCAACGTAGGTGTGTCTCCAGGCCATGTCGAAGAATCACCTTCAAGCCAAGGTGGAGACCACCACAAGATGGTTTTAGCTAGTTCAGAGGGGTAGAGACCTCGACTAGCGGCATCAGCAGGATTTAGTGATGATGGAACATATCTCCAAATAGCTCTTGGTATCAGAGCTTGAATTTGGGACACTCGATTTCCTTCAAACGTTTGTAAAGTATGAGGAGAAGATTTAAGCCATGTGAGCACAATGCTGGAATCACACCAGGCCACTGTGCTGCTGATTTTAATTTTATGTTTTAGAGTTTTGATAATATGCTCAAGTAAGCGAGCGAGAAGATGTGCGCCGCACAATTCCAATTTGGGAATCGTGGGCTTTTGCTTGAGAGGAGCAACTCGAGACTTCGCCAACATTAGTTGGGCCGAAGTTTTACCATGAGAATTTTTGACGCGCAGGTAGACGCAAGCTGCGTACCCGCGTTCGGAAGCATCACTGAAACCGTGTAGTTCACAATCGCTTAGTTGATCAGTGCGTACCCAGCGTGGAATAACAATTTTGTTAAGATGATGAAAATTTGACATAAAAGATAGCCAAGCCTTTTGAATATCAGAAGGTAGAGAATCGTCCCAACCACATTTGAGAACCCAGAGCCTCTGCATAACATGTTTCGCATAGAAGGTTACAGGTGCTAGAAAACCGCAAGGGTCATAGAGTCGGGCTATATTAGAAAGTATGCCTCGCATGGTGACTGTATTGTTCATATCTGAAACCCGATAAATAAAACTATCATTAGAAGCACTCCAAGCCATGCCTAAGACTTTAAATATGTTATCGCAGTCGTGTTCAAACAGATAGGGCTGCTCGCAATGATCAGCAGGAAAGTCGCTTATGAATTCCTTACAGTTACTCGACCACTTACGCAAGAGAAAACCGCCCTGAGATAGGATACTGACCAGTACCTGCTGTAATTCCCTAGCAGATTCCACGGAATCACACCCGCTAACGATATCATCGACGAAAGTGTCGTTTAGCAGCACTTGAGAAGCTTCTGGATGTTGATTTGAATTAAGAGAAGCAAGCTCGTGTATAACACGGATTGCTTGGAAGGCAGAGCTTGAAACACCGTAGGTAACAGTGGTAAGCTCGTATTCCTTAAGAGGTTGGTCAGGAGATTCGCGCCAGAATATGGTTTGATATTTGCAGTCAGCATCGTCCATGCGCACCTGACGGTACATTTGTTTGATGTCACAGGTGAAGACGATCTTGTGAATCCTGAAGCGCATAATAATATCTTCAATATTTCTTTGCAATTTAGGTCCTGTCATTAGGACCTGATTTAACGAAACACCGGTTGAGCTGGAAGCCGAAGCGTCAAAAACTGCACGAAGCTTAGTCGTGCTACTAGATTCGCGCAGAACACCATGATGCGGAATGTAGTATCGCTCACTTGCGTCAGAGCAAGAAGCTTCACGCATATGACCCGAACTAAGATAGTCTCGCATAAACTCTACATAGAGTTCACGCAAGCGCGGATCCCTGATAAGCTTACGTTCCAAATTGTAGAAGCGTTTCAGGGCATTGATACGTGTGTCCCCCAAAGGCTTGTGATTCACCTTGAAAGGAAGACGAACTTGAAAACGACCAGTGTCGTCTCTACGATGCGTTTCGCAAAAGTGTTTTTCGCATAGAACATCCTCAGGATCTTGAATAGGTTGACTGGAGAACTCTTCTGCTTCCCAGAACCTTGTAAGTGCAAGATTGAGGTCAAATGTGCAGGCCATCGACATCACATCTTGAACGTGTGACGATGCTGCGGGAGCTTTGCCCATAATTACCCATCCAAAGATAGAAGAGTAGGCAGTAGGCATGTTGTCACCTAGACTGAACCTTCTACCATCAAGGATCTGTTCATACAAGTCAATGCCCAAGAGCAGGTCGACTTGTCCAGGAATGATAAAACTTTTGTCTGCTAATACTAAATTGCTACATAGATTTAAAACTGATTTGTTAACTTGAACTGATGGCAGATTATTTGTAATGCGCCTCAAAACAATAAAATCGGAAGTTAATGTTTTAGAAGCATTTATCAGAGGCTTAATATGACATGTTACCCTGCCTAGAGTTTGCTGAGGGGATGCTGCACCTAAACCAAAAATTGATGAAGATTGAGTTCGATGAAGTTTCAATTTTTGAGCTAAATTTTCTGTAATAATAGACACCTGAGAGCCACAATCAATTAATGCGCGAGCAATGTGAATATAACCATTTACATCTAAAATTCCTACGAGGGCTGTACCAAGAAGCATAGTGGATGCACCATCGGCACCATGTAAAGTTTGAAGTTGGACTGCAGAACTAGTAGTCGACACAGCAGCTTCATTGCTATTAGGAGCTAATGCATGCTGAGTATAATTATTATCAGCTGAGGCCTTTGAAATGTGCAATTTTGTGTGATGATGGCCATGACATATCTGACATACACTTCTAGAAGTACATTTTGAAACATGATGTGGTCTCAAGCAGTTAAAGCAAAGTTTATGTTGAATAACAAAAGATTTTCTTTGTTCCTGAGTCATAGCGTTAAATTTTAAACAGTTATATATGCTGTGCTTACTCTGGCAACAAGGGCAAGAATAATTTGCAATATAATTTAATTTAGGTTTCTCTTCAATAATATTTAATGAGTTATGTGTATTAGTTTTTGTATGAGAAGTTGAACCTGAAATGTTTTCTAATATTCTCAATTGAATTTCTAAAAATTGTATAAAATCATCAAATGTGGGAATATTTATGGGATTAATTTGTGACTCAAATTTACTTCTAAATTCAATAGGAATCTTTCTTAGTAATATATGTACTAATAAGAAACTCCATGACTTTACATTAAACTCTAAAGCAGTTAAAGCATTTGTATTTTCTTTAAGAGTGTTTAAAAATCTGTTTAAAGACTTAAAATGTATTTGTGTAAGGTTAGGTAAGTTAAGAATAGACTCAACATACTTGTCCACTATGACTCTTTTGTTTTCATATCGCTCAGCCAACAATTTATATGCAATATTATAGTTTTCATTAGATATAGTTAAGTTTTTGATAATAGATAAAGGCTCCTTGTCTAATACACTCAGTAAATAATGCATTTTTTCAATTTCACTTAACTTTTTGTTATTATGAATTAAACTGTTGAAAATAGAAATAAAATTTGGCCATTCTATATGAGCACCTGAGAATCTAGTTAATGATATTTTAGGTAAATGAAACTCGCAGCTAGGCACTGGAATTACTTGTGTATCACAATTTGCACTAGATTTTGACTCGAATAAAGTAGTATGATATACTTGTATTGAGTAAAACATGTCATTTGAAATATTATAATTCTTTTCAATTTCGCTACGCTTATCTTCGCCAAAAGAATCGATATTTGCTATTAAAAATGAGAAAGACTCCTCCATTTGCTGCCGATATCTTTCTATATCCTTAAACCGTACAAGAAACTGTTGCTTTTCCTTCATGTTTACAGAAGGTTTATTGATAATATTACCACCCAAATCATATAACTGCTTTATATGATTTAGTGCTATTTCATATTTTACTAAATGCATTTTGAGGTCAGACATCGTTGATCGTTATATATTTTAATTACGCGCTGTACAATATACAAATTACAAATTACTAATATATTATGATAGTATGCAAAATGTAAACAAATGTGACAATTTGACAAATGACAAGTAACAAGTGACAAATGACAAGACACTATTTGACATTGACGGTTGACCGATTCGCAATCCGGAATGAAACAGTGATGCCAATATGAAATTGTTAATTTTACGTATGCAATATGGCGTCAAGCGAAATGTAAAAATTAGATGTATATTATTTGTAGGTATATATGTAATGTTTTTTGATGGAAATAAGGATGTTTTATTGAAAATGAGGTTTGATTACTAGAGTATATCCAGGATCTGAAGGACCATGAAAGGGTGTTGGGTAAAGATAGAAAGGGTGGATGGACTACCTGGTTCGCCGTTGTCCCGCGTGGGTTCTTAAGTCGCGTTTCGTACACCAATCACTTTCACACAACACCGGGTGATTTGCTTAAAGTTTGTAATTGTAAAATAAGATAGTTTATTGCGTTTCGCACGATAACTTTGACGCGTAGTCTTAAATTTGATGGGGAGAATGCGGAGCTCGTCCCATCGCCGTATGCGGCCGTTGAAGCTTTTTTTTGTACTACCTCCAGGTAAAGGAATATCGAGGGAGTTTAGGATGTGACGGTAGGAAGATATGTATAGTGATGTCAAGTAAAGAATGTGTACCTAACACTCTGTATCAATAATAATAGCTACTTCAATAATATTTTCTAAAAAATATTAAATTTTATATATATGTATAGAAATGCCAAAAATAGCTTAAAATGTCCATGTCTTGCGATTTTTTTTTATTTATTGTTCTTCATAATGTTTTAGATATTTGGGAGAAATGCCAAACACGTATGTATTTACAAAACAATTAGCTGAAAACGTGGTTTATGAATATAGGGGAAAATTACCCATTGTCATAATCAGACCGTCTATAGGTAAGTTGTAAATGAGTTTTTACATAGGTAAAATTGTGTTTTCTAACCATCCAAGAGCCCATTGAAATATACGAACAAAATTTCATCCAAATCGGTCCAGTCCTTTGGGAGGAGTAGGTTAATAAGCACACGTACAGAAGAATTATATATATTAATATTATATTCTTTCCGTATATTATATTCTATAAATATATGATTGTAATATGCCTTATTTAATTATTTGAGATAGAATACATTACACAGGAAGTGCAAAATAATATTTATTACTGAATTATATGTAATATATATATATATATATATATATATATATATATATATATATATGCCAAATAACTTTTAAACCCGGTAAAAATATTATAAAAAAATAAACCTTATAATTACCCTACTCCTGATACTCTATAATATAGATATAAATATATATTATAGAGTCAATATTCATTCATTCTCTCGTAGGTTACTTTTCTAAAGTTTAATTTCTTCCATGTGTGAATTGCACGCACACACTGCTATTTTTTGTAATAATTTTGATATTGTAAAAGTATAACATTATTATTTTTTTAGTTATATCAAGTGTAAGTGAGCCTACACCTGGATGGATAGAAAATTTCAATGGACCCACTGGACTCATAGTTGCTTGTGGAAAAGGTAGGTAACAAAAATATATTATAGCCCAAGATCCCGAGACGATCAGACCTTCGTTATTTTATAAAAGCTGACAATTTCTTTGTGTATGTCCCCAATACAGGTAAGGACGATCCCCGACTATGAAGCTTGGATCATTGAGGCTTTAAAGATTTAAACTTTCAATATCTTATTCAAAATTTCGATAATAGGGCAACATTTTTCACTATGCCCAGGGATGGCGCTAAGGTTAAATCCGGCACTGCATACAATATTACAAAAATCGCGATTAAAAACTAGGGGTGGGGGTAGGAGGGTGAAAAACACTTTACGGCCTATTCTTATACCTGCCAAATATACAAAAAAATCATTAAAATCTGTCAAGACGTTTCGGTGGAGTGCGACCACAAACACCGTGACACGAGATATTTATATATTAGATTTCTTTTGGGAACAAACAAGCAAAACAATGACAATATAATATGTATAAAATAACACATTAACAAAACTGAATCGATAATGACGACATGTTTGGCTCAGTTTCTAGTATTGCTTGCTGTGCCTGCGGTCGCGGGTTCGAGTCCCGCTGGGGGCATTCATTTGTTTGACGAGCACGAATGTTTGTACTCCAGTCATGGGTGCTTATATTTATAATATGTATGTATTTAAAGTTATATATGTGTAGTGTATCAACTATCTGGTATATACCATAACACAAGCCTCTAGCTTACCATGGAACTAGATGGTGCTGTGTGTTAATGTCCCAACATATTTATTTATTTTTTTTGTTTTTAATTATTCAGGATTTTAAATATTAAAAAAAGTATGAGTAATCCCTTCTGTATATGTACATATGTATGTATGTACATATGTACTTCATCACTTTGAATAGCCTTTAAACGTTGACAAAGAAAGTTACTATATTTTAATGATTTAATACGTAAGCACTCATTTAAATTTTTAAAGTCGACATGTTTCTTTGTCTGTGAACATGTATATATAAAGGTTTAAAAAAAGTAAAATTTAAAACAATTATTTAAGCACATGTCCCTCTCACTCTTGGCCAGTTTTATTGTATCTTTTACATGGTCATTTTACGAAATGGTCATCTATACATATAATAAAATTCTAACTGAGTCGAATTGTATATTAAATATTTTTTGGCAAATCTTATTGAAATAGTCATTAATATCGATACAGAGGCCGAATACTATAGTTTTTAGAATTTTTTAATGTCTGTCTATCTTTCTGTCTGGGAACGAATCACGAGAAAAACACTGTACAGATTTTAATGAAATTTGGTATGATGATAGCTGATTATCCGGGTCAATATATAGGATACTTTTTACTGCGGGAAAATATCTCACCTCTGAGAAATCTATACTAAACGTTAAAACATAACTAGGGACGAACCCGAGCGGAGCGAGGGTGAGTCGCTAATCTACAATATAACATGAATTATGTGACATTGTCATTAATTTTTTTTTAATATTTACATTTTTCCGAATGATTAAAGCATTTATTATTTTTTACAGGAATTCTTAGAGCCCTATACTCAAAACCTGACCTCATATCTGACTATATTCCCGTAGATGTTGCCATAAAGTGCTTCATTGCAGCCGCCTGGGCCAGAGGTACTAAAAAGTAAGTATAACCACAGATTACATATTCAACTATGATTAATCGGCTAGGAGAACATCATTAATATCAATATATACGTACTTTTATAAGTTTCATAAGTTCTAAAACTAAGTAATTTCTTCTAGAAATAATTTCAATGCCTATACTGATATCGGTTCTATATTAATGTGCCAATAAAATGTTTTTTTTTACAGGTTAGAGCTAAGTGATGATATTCCTATTTATAACAGCTGTGCAGGTAAATTAAATTCAATAACTGTCTACGAACTGATAGAGATTGGTGAGCAGGTGATCGCTGAAGAACCGTTGCATAATTCGCTATGGACTTATGGACCCACAATAACTACATCCTTATTTCTATATAATCTTCAGGTAATTCATATTAATTTCTTAGATTTACGCGACATCTATACATATAATAAAATTATAACTCAGCAAAATCTGTACATTAAATATTTTTTGGAAAATCTTATTGAATTAGATATTATTATCGATATAGAGGAGAATCTGTAGTTTTTAGAATTTTTGTCAGTCTGTCTGTTACCGTATCACGGAAAAGCTACTGGAAGGGATTTTCATGAAATTTGGTATGGTGATAGCTGGTTATCCGGTTTTTAATGCGGGAAAATATCTCATTTCTGAGAAAAAATACAAAAACTGCATTGTAACAGTATACTAATATGTAAAACCTAAGAATTTGGTTTTTCGTAATCTGAACGTGGGCGGAGCCGTGGGCAATGCTAGTTTTAAATAAAACTATCTTTTTGGATTAGTTCGCGGATTTATTTTGATTTTGGTTCCCAACGTTTCGAATGTTTTACAGCGCACATGGTCACGGGAGAGACTAAGGTTTTAGACGAACAAAAAACAAAGGTGCTAAGTCCGGGGAATATAGTGGGTGCGACAGAATTTCCTAGCCTAGTTCTGAAATTTTTTGACGAGTTCCCGAAGTAGCATGTGGTCTGGCAATATCATTGTGCAGTACCATGTTTTTCAAGTTGAATATCACCGGCCTCTTTTCTTGGACTGCTGTCTTTAAACTATCCAATTGCTGATAATACTTCTCCGAATTGAGATTTTCGTTCGGCTTTAATAGCTCAAAATGTGATCTTCGAATGTCACACCATATATATAACATTCTCTTATTCAAAGTCAAATTTAGTTTAGAGGTGGAAGGCCTAGATGTTCCGGATTCACAATATGCCCTTTTTCTTACATTGTTTTCGTAGGTAACCCACTTTTCATCTTCAGGTTTATCCGATTTAAGAAAAGCACGATTTTATTCCGAGCAAGCAGAGATGTGCATATGACGACTCGATCATCCAAATTCTTCTGACTTAATTCATGTGGCACCTATCTTGAATATTTTCACACAATCCCATCTTCTGAATATGGTCCGAAATATATAGTTTGCTCAGCTGGACTAAGTTTTTCTGCAATGTCTGATGTTATTTTAATTACATCGTTGTCGCTAAAAGATGGTCGCCCAGAACGTGGCTTCTCATAAAGATCGATATCACCTGTTTGATTTTTTTCGACCCATCTTCTGCATGTCCTATCAGAAACTGTACATTCTCCAAACATTTTCAATAAATTTCTACATGTACCACTTCTTTCTCGTTGAAATTCGTATAAAATACAGTAGCATTAATGAACTACATCATTAGCCATGCTTACACTATTGCTTCACACTTAAGACTACCATGAATCAACTTTGTTTTACTAAATTTGCTACCTTAATATATATACTTTAATCGATAAAAGTAGAGAGTCAAACATGCGCCAAAAAACATGTGCTTATATTTAGAAAATTATTGTCTTAGAAACGGATAGTGTCATTTTTAAATGTCAAGTATAGTTTGAATTGATTTATGTTTTTTTTTTAGGTATTGTTCCTGCATCTTTTACCAGCCGTTTTAGTTGATGTGTTATTATGGCTGCTTGGCAAAAAAACCATGTGAGTTGAACTGTTTAGAATTTAAATACTTTAATACTTTCCATCCGACACTGAAAATCTTTAATTTAGAGCGTGCTCAGCAGAAAACTATCAAAAATATAATTTCATATAATATTTTATTTAGACTATTAATAATAAAAACAAATATATCCCAACCGTTTTCGGCCACAGTCTTTTTAAACTTCCCATCCCCAGATTGTTACTGAGAGTTTTTTGGCAGAATAACCCAATAACTAACTATACATGGCCAGACCCCGGACTCGAACCCAGGACCTCCAAATCTGCAGCCGTACATGTTAAGCACCAGGCCACAGAGGCAGAACTATAATATTAGTATGATTTTTATCAGAATTTTTTTAATCATACCAAGTTGTCAAAACCGTAAAGATAATATGTTTGTCTGACTGCAAATAGTAAAATTAATAAATGGCTGAAAAAAAATGTAAATATAGTAGGTATTTTCTATTAGACTTCACTCTATTTCTCTGTAGAAAAATCTGAAAGAAATTCTACATAGAATTCCTTTCCACTTATAAGTTTTTAAGCAGTTATGGTCACTGAAAATAACTTAATAATGTAAAGTGGGTGTTTCAAAATGGTCACAGACTATGGTTTTATAATTTAAAATACGCTATGTTTACCATGTTTTTCATATGCTTTTATAATATCAAAAACTCACAAGAGTAAGATATAAAAATAAAATTAAAAAATTTAAGTAGCCCCAGACACAAACAAAAAGTCTAAAATGTAAAGAAAAATTCTCTCTTGGCCTATTAACTTCGTTAAAAGTACCTATTAATATTTTCGCCGCGTCGGGGGACCTGTAAGTTTCTGAGGAATTGAACATCCCGCAAACTATTTTATGCGAGTTGATTGTGTAGCATCAACTCAAGATTAGCATGTCTTGGAAATACCACAGAAGTAACAGCACGCCAAATTCCAAATCAATCGGATCTGTGTAAGTTAGTATGTCCTACTTGACAAAGACCCTTTTGTCAAGTAGGACATGAGCTGATCTTCATAAATTATAGCTAAGAACTATCTCGATCATGTCAACTTTCAAACCAAAAAAACTCGCATCAAGATCGGTCCATTCGCTTAGGTGCTACGATGACACAGACAGACACACAGTCAGACAGACAGACACGTCAAACTTATAACACCCCTCTTTTTGCGTCCGGGTTTAAAAATCATGGTAAGCCCCGTAATAATACGGGGCTTCACAAAAACATTATCTCATACTTTATCTCTCTCATTTTTTCAGGCTTGTCAAAATCCAACGACGCATTTACGCAGGAAATGTGGCTGTGCAATACTATCTAAATCAGCAATGGACGTTTACGAATACCAACTTTATTTCTCTACGCTCGATAATTAAAGAAGTAGACCAAGAAGATTTCTATTACGATATAGAAAACATCGACAGATACGAGTTCTTCAGACGGTGTTGTTTTATTGGAAGAAAATATTTGTTGCGTGAATCTGAAGCGGATGCACCGAAGAATAAAGCTCATTATGCAAGGTAATTTTGATTGAGTGAGGCAAAAGCGATCATGTCCGTCTCTATTTGTGTGTTTGTTTGTTCGTTTGTTCGCTCCATCGTTCTTTCATTCGTTTATTTGATTGGTTGTTTGTTTGTTCATTTATTTAATCATTTATTTTAATATTATATTTTTTAAGAATAAACTTAAATATATTTTAATAACATCTATGCATATTGTCATATTGTACATATTTAGAGAGCTTGAAAAAAAATATTATTTGAACTTAATAATTTAAAGTATACTTAAATTCACGTTTCCATCATATCTTTACAAAATGTAATCTATACATATAATAAAATTGTAAGTAATCCGAATCTGTACATTAAATATTTTTTGGGAAATCTTATTGAAATAGACATTATTATCGTTACAGAGGCCGAATCTAAAGTTTTTAGAATTTTTGTCTGTCTGTCTATCAGTCTATCTGTCTGTTACCGCATCATAGAAAAACCAATGGAGGGATTTTGAGAAAATTGGTATGGTAATAGCTGGTTATCCGGCTCAACATATAGGATACTTTTTACCGCGGGAAAATATCTGATTTTTAAGAAAAATACAAAAACTGCATTGTAAGAGTATACTAATATGTAAAGCCTAAGAATTTTCTTTTTGGTCATTAGAACGCGGGCGGAGCCGCGGGCAATGCTAGTACAATATAAAGTAATTTTCGTGATCGATAAAATTAATATTTTACATATAAATAATATTATTTTCTTTCAGACTCAAGTTCCTAAGTAAGTTACTAAAATGTATATTCTACGGCTTCATATTCTGGTTGGTGATGAGAACGGAGTTCGTTCAAAAACGTTTTGCTCCGGAAGAATAAATAATTTTAGTCTTGTGATATTTTTATTTGGATCAGTAATAATATAAATAATATTTAAAAAAATATATGTTTTATTATATTAACTACTGACCCGACCATTGACATTGTTCTGTTCTAGTTACATTTTTATTTGTACATATTATGTAAATCTAGTGCATAAATTATTGCTCATTTAGTGCTAATTTAGTACCAAAAGCTAAAATTTGATGCTCTTATATTTTGGCAAAAAATTAGAAAACTGCTAACTTTTAAGCTAGCAGTGTTACTGCCTCTAACCCCATAATAATAAATATATAATAAATAAATATGTTGGGACATTAACACACAGCACCATCTAGTTCCATGGTAAGCTACGAGGCTTGTGTTATGGATACCAGATAGTTGATACACTACACATATTATATAACTTTAAATACATACATATTATAAATATAAACAACCATGACTGGAGCACACACATTCGTGCTCAACACACAAATGAATGCCTCCAGCGGGACTCGAACGCGCGACAGCTGGCACAGCAAGTAGGGTCACTACAAACTGAGCCAAACGTGTCGTCAAATAATATATGTACAATAGTCAATCTAGCATTAATTTAGTGCTTAGTTAGAAAAAAAATCTATCATTAACAATTCATAAAAAATAAAAGCGCACTTTGTGAATATACACTACAAACATGATCTGACTGCTAATATTTAATTTTTTGAAACAATAATATTAAGGTAAATTTACTTTAATAAGAAATCGATTCATATAAAGTCATCTAATGAAATTGTTAACTATTTTTCTTTGATCGTGATGAAACATCGTGATATAATGCAATAATAATAATAATAATGCTATTTAACTAAAAATATCGGACTTCAAAATTAAAACATTAGAAATAAACCGTTCAAATGTTTTAATATCATCAAGAGAACTCCGTCAACTTGACTATGGCCTGATCCCCGTCGTATTGAAAGCAGATAGAAGGTATTGAGTACAGAAAAAATGGTAGGTAATAAGGATAAAATAAAAAAATAAAACTTTTTTTTTTAATTTCATTTTTTAATTTCATTTTCAATAGACAGTAAGTAGATAACCAAGTACCAACAGATAATGTATACTTACTATACATTGAAAATTATTTTTATAAAAAATACAAATAATCTTTTATATCACAATTTGATTTGAGTTTCTCCTTAGAAATAAATTGGATTCAATTTTCGTATGCCCGATTTCTGAGATAGTTATCGACGGTTTATCTATAGATTTTCTACTAATGATATCGCTAATAGAAACAAGAATATGGATTTGACATATGTTAGCGCTTTAATATGTCATTGTCAAAAAAGTTTTAATTTTCGATTGTCGTATCGATTACACTTAGGCTTAGGCAATATGTCATTCTGCTTCTTTTTTAAATTTCTATTCTTAAAAAATGTAGACTGACATCTTATACCTCTTGTTCTAAATTTTATTTTTTGTTTCTTTAACTAATCTATTACCTGAGCTTTATCGATTTAACTGCGATTATTATATTAAATACAAAATATTTCCAATATAGTAAGCAAATGGGTATTAGTTGAACCTATTTCGGATCTTAGACTATACGAAGTTAATGAAAATTTTGACAATGACAATATATCTAAATTTTAACGGTTTCAAAATTGTCGAATTTAAAAATACATCTTGTTCATAGCTCAGCTTATCAAAAACGCTGAAAGCCTCAGAAAACGAACATAAGACTTTCATATACATACAAATATAATATCGAATTGTCTACAAACCACAATTATTTATCAAATTATAAAACAATTATATTTCGTAAACAACTAACTAAAGCATAATCTAATTTAATTTCATATGTCACTCATATCACTCATTAAAAACAAACATGTTCAAACAATTGAGCACATTTTTGCATTTGCAAGATTAAATTGAATTCTTACTATATTACTAATCATACTAAAACTAGCTAATTACAGGTAGATGATGGTATAAAAATATAATATATACGTATTATTGAAATTAAATAAATTCGCTGGTTTCCATTATTATATAAGAACAAACCCACTTAAAATATAAATTGTTGTTAATAAATTAAATTTTTAATCTCCGATTGAATAATTTCTGACTTTGACAACCTGAACTCTTGTAATAATGAAATTGAGTTTCTGTAAATGCCAAAAATATAATAGGCTTTAGAACTCAGATTCAGCTTTTTTATATCAGTTCCTCAAGATCTTACAGATTGTGAGTTTACTGGCAACACCTAAGAATGTCTTATACAAACTAAACGTTACAAAGGCAAGAAAAAAGTAGCTTTTGGCACCAGTGTGGATCACTGTTAGAAACAAGTAGTAGAGTAACAGTTTGAATTTCCACTTCTGAAAAAAGTATCTTACTAAGAATAGCATATCCCCGAATGCACACATTAGAGCTCCTTATTTTGTGTTTTACTGGCACAATATTGATGTTAAAGTTCACAAAATTGAGCTCAAATATTAATATAATTTGTACAGGATAGAAAATCCAATCAATTTGATGATGGATTATTAAAGTAAATGTGTGAAAACGAAACAAAACATGTCACAACATGTCAAATAATTCAAACTTCGAATGCTCAAGTATTTTTAAGGATAATGTTGATAGCTCATTCAACATCTATATACGCATCTCTTTGTTTAGATCTATCATCATAATAATCGAAGTCACTACCATCGTCTAAGACTTCTAAATATTCTGACTTTCCTATTTTACCGCTATCACTTGAGTCACTTTTATAGGCTTCATTGGTTTCATCGTTAGTCTTATCGGTGTTTATAAGAGAATCTCTTCTATCAACATCAAATAGTTTGTGTGTGAACTCCTTTATTCTGTCAGTGTTGAAAAAACTCTCTTTCTCCTTTTCGTTATTACTTTCATCATTTTCACTTTCTATAAGTCTTTCATCGGCTTTCTCATTCTCCGTATCAGATGATAATGGCATTTCACATGGTGTATACACACCATCTTTGTTTATCACATGTTTGTTTACATGTTTACCCTTATCTAGCCATACATTAGATTTGAAATTATTTTTGTCATAGTTTTTGAACATGACCTTGAATGTTAAAATATACGATGTGACCAGGATCAAAACCGTTCCAGCAATAAAACTCAGGTACATAAGGCCTTTTTCAATGATAGGTAACACATTTAAGTAGAATCTAAACTTGATTTCCATTGATGTTGGAAGCGTGTACATTCTCTGTAAAATAAAAATTAAGATATATCAGTATATAGAGTAACAATATAAAAAATTTAATAATTATGTTTCAATAATAATCGATTCTTGAAATTTCGCTTTTAATTGTTTTAATCTTGTAAACAACCTTTAAATGCATTAGTAGTAGGTTAGTAAAAATACAAAAGTACTTACAATATCAAACCATAGCAGAGGTAGATACATGTTGGCGAAGCGTTCAGTGTTTTTAATACCGGATATATCGCCCAGAGCCATGTTAATTTGGAACTTCGAACTGACATCCAATGGAAGACCTGAAAATGGTTCTATCCAAAAGCTGAAAAAAAAAACATAAATTAAAACACAAGTACACTATTTTCCTTCCCTTCCCACTCTCTAATTCATGGTAGAAAAATCCAGTGACCATTTAAGCGCGACTCAAGATTCTAAACCAGGAACTCCCGATCATTGCCAATTGATAATACGACAGAGCGTTACATCACTCATTAAAAATACATTTGCTACTATTTATAAGGGAATTTTCTAATTATCTTACCTGGTCTCATGTTCCTCTTTATTAGGAGTCAAACCCTCAACTTTGCTGGAAAGGATCTCGTCTCCTTTGTAGAAATGAGGATAGGAGAGTGCAATAGGGAATCCATAGTAACAGTCTGTTACATCTATCAAACCTTCAGGAAGACAATTACCTGCAAAAAAAATATATTTTATATTTACTACTTTCCTACAGATTCATCAGAATCTATTTGATTTATTTTTTCTACTATAGGTTTCATATTAATACTATATTTTATTTAGTTGCATTTTTAGCTGTTTTGACTGATTTCTTTGTCACAGATAAAAAATAGTGGTCCATGATTACTACGATTTCAATATTAAACCGACAGCAGTTCTAAGTACTAAAGGTACAATTACTTTTGGAAGTACTCATTTAAAAAATATATAAAAGTACAAAAATTGAACTTTAAAAACAAAGATAGCTATAGCATACCATCTCCTTCTAATTTGAAGTCTTTTAACAACTTACCATGTCTACAAAAACATTTGTTCTCTTTAATAATTTTTCCATTATCAAGCATATGTTCCGGAAACGTGTATTTATATCCAGTGATACCATTTTTCACGCCTTCACCTACTGGAATCTGCAAATAATGAAAATGATGGACTTAGAGTTATTATATATTTACTCATGCTTAGTTTATTTATTTATTTTATTTATTTATTTATTATAAAGGCTTACTAACTAAATTTACATAAAACACGTATTTAACATTATAATGTTACCTATTTGTATATAAATTTAATTTAAAAGTATGCACAGCTTTTTATAGAAGTATTCCATTAAAATTTTATGTAGTTACGAGTATATAAGGAGCCATTTCAGTTGTACAATAAACAAAAGAAAAAAAAAGAAAAAAAATCTAATCCAAATATTTAAATACACTTTTTTTTTTAAATAAATTTAAACTATCAGAAAAAATGTCTATATCACGTTGCTGAAATATAAAATTATATAATTTAAAGCTTTGTAAGAGTGGTGCATTTGAACCGTATCTAATTTTTCGTTGTGATATATGTAGTGGTAGAAATATTTCAAAAATAATGAAATTTTCTGGTCACTGAAAATTTATTGCATTTTAATGCGTAATCGCAGAATTCAGGATAGAAATTAAGATTTACTTTTAATTTTCTTCTTTACGTTTTTTTTAATATCAACTTTTAATCTAAAAAAAACTATTTGAAGATATTTGAGGTAAAACTTCTTTAGGCGTGACTGAGGAGTAATAAATTGGAAAAATGAGTGTAGCGGAAGTGAGTGTAACGGAAGTCAATGTCGCGGAAGTGAGTGACGCGGAAATAAGATGAGACGGAAATATTCAAAAGTCGAATTAATATTTTGTATAATTAAAGGTGATTATAATAAATGATAATATTTATAAAAATAAATATTTATTGTTAGTAATTTTATAAAAAATATATTATTAACATAAATAAATATTTATTATCTACTAATAATTTTATATATTTTTTTAATTATAAACAATCGTTGTTAATATTTTATAAATATTATCATTTATAAAATGATCATTTACTATTAATAATTACATAACAATTATTATTTATAAATAAAAATAAATATTGATTACTAATGATTTAATAAAAAATATAATATCTATATATTATTTACTATAATTATTATTCATAAAATGTGTATTTTATGAATAATAATTACATGTATATTAATGTATATTGAGGCGTTAAGTTTATGTTTTGATTTGTTTTAAATTTTAATTTAATTGCCGTATCCGCCACGGCGCCAAAGAAGTTTTACTTCAACCGCGCGTAAAGGTTACACGCACTCATTTTTATTTTATTGGTACAGTTTAGAACGACTATCCTTTAGGAATGACATAACTTAAAAAAATATTATGTGTAGTGTATAAAAGGTGAAGATATAGTGTAAAATACTCACAAAAAATATATCCTTAACCCTTTATGATACACGAATGTAATTATCGAATCGAAATAAAATATTTGTTTACATAACTTTCGTAACAAATAAAAATCCTTAAAAATTTAAAAATACCGCAGACCTGTGTTATTTTAAGATAATTATTATAAACTAGCGAAACCCGTGGCTTTGCTCGCGCTAAAACTACAAAAAATCTTTAAAAAGGTAGTTTCATACAAACTTTCACCCCCTATTTAACCCCCTTATAGGATGAATTTCGAAAAATGTTTAAACACGTATTTATTTAATTTTATTGAAAAACATTAAGTAACCAAGTTTCAAGTGATTCTGAACATACATATTTTTTTGGATTGTTTTATAACGTGTTTTCCCGTAGGAATTAGATAATCTCCCGCGGTAAAAAGTAACCTATATGTCACTCTCCAGCCCTCTGACTATCTCCACACAAAAAATCACTCCAATCCGTCACTCCGTGTCGACGTGAAAGAAAGACAAACAAACAAACAAACAAACAAACAAACAAACAAACAAACAAACAAACAAACAAACAAACAAACACACTTTCACATTTATAATATTAGCATGGATTCAGTTTAGTTGTATGTTTATTACTAAATTACGTTTCAGTAAAAGTCATGGCAAATATTCATTACAATGTGTTTAAAGTGATCAAAGATATTTGCGTTTAACTCCACATAATACAAACGTACAAATAACCTAATTAAATGTCAAAGAGAGTAAGAGGGAGGGAAAGAGGATGAGAAAAAAGAGAATTTAAAAAAAATAAAATCTATATAGCAGTAAGGAGATCTTAATATAAAGTACGAGTTTCATTACAACCCCAAAGATTCGTAAAATCCAGTGACGTTTAGTTAAAGTTATATTAAGCACTAGCGAAGATTCTTTACATTGACATAACTTTTTATTTATGAACCGATTTAAATAAAACAAATACTTAATGTTAAGTGAAGCTTATCATAATACATTAAGTGAAAACTGCACTCAAATCGGTTAAGCCGTTTCTGATATTAGCGCGCACAAACGCACAAACTGACAAAAATTCTCAAAACCATTGTTTAGGGTACTTTTGCGTTAATAAAGACCCCAATAATAATTTTTCTCAAATATCTTCCATGTACAGACAGCGATCAGTTACAATTTTATTATATGTATAGATTATAGCATGTGGCTTACCAAAGGCGCAGCGCGACATAGACTCTTTCTATAGAAGATAATCGTCTCATTCTTTTTTACTTCTCCTTTGAACTTTGTCCCATCAGACGCGTATTGAACATTAGAACAATGTTTACCATCCCATTGTGGAAGATCAGTAGACCCTCTATACGTATCTATGAGACCAGCAAGGGAAATATCATCTTCTCCAGTGAAAATCGTCTCAAAATCACCTTTAAAGTTGTACATCTGAAAATGAAAATGTTTTGCAAAGACTCCGCATTTTATTATCTGAGTACCCTATTATTTAACTTCTCAGATAAAAATTAAAAAAAGGGTAAATTTAAAAATTGAAAATATTTGATTGAAATCCAATAAATAAGATGAAGTTTTTTTTTATAATTTTCCTATATCCTGTAAATATTTAATAGCAACATCAATAGTTTGCGAAGAGTATCATTTCAAGTCATTTATTGATCTTGGCACAAAAAAAATTTTCATTACTTATCTAAAATTGAAAAAAACGGTTACGGTAGCACATTTCTCGTTAGACCAATTTTGCTTAAATAATGAAAATATTTACCCGATCAATAAGGCCAAGTTTGTCAAAGGTAATCCAACCAGGCAAGAATGTATTGCCAAGCGTCATCAGCTCAGATTTGTATCCCATCATGAACTCTTTGGCAGTCATCTTGGCCAGAGGCTGGGAGTCAGTTAGGCCTATGAGGTTATTCAGAGCGAAGCGTGTTACAAAACTTTGTTGGGAAACGACGTTTGCGATGGACTGTGAAAGAAAGATATAAAATTAGATCATTTTATTAATACTTGATAATCAGAATAGAGTTTAGAGTTTGGCTCCGTTTGTAGTGGCCCTACTTGCTGTGATAGTGGTCGTGGGTTTGAATCCCGCTGGGGGCATTCATTTGTGTGATGAGCACGAATGTTTGTACTCCAGTCATGGGTGTTTATATTTATATATATATGTATTTAAAGTTATACATAATATATCTGGTATCCATAACAAAAGCCTCGTAGTTTACCATGGAACTAGATGGTGCTGTGTGTTAATGTCCTAACATATTTATTTATTTATAGAGTAGCATATACTTTGGATTAGTATAAAAGCTACAATTCATCCACTTGTCTACCACACGGGCAGAGACATGCACAAAAAGTAGTTTTATTACAATACTTAATCAATTTCATAATTTTCATCTCCCCAAACAATATTCTTTTAAACACCAGTTTAGGTTCATTAGCCATACATTCATAATAAAAATAATTTTTTAACCTTTTAAAATAATAGCCAGTCGTAAAAGTAAACAAATATTTGAATGGATTTTTATAAAAAAAACTAAATGTCACGTCCTTGATAAGGATATTTATATTGAAGACTAGCATTGCCCGCGGCTCCGCCCGCGTTCAGATAACCAAAAAGCAAATTCTTAGGTTTTACATATTAGTATACTCTTGCAATGCAGCTTTTGTATTTTTTCTCAGAAATGAGATATTTTCCCGCGGTAAAAAGTATCCTATATATTGATCCGGATAATCAGCTATGATCATATCAAATTTCATCAAAATCCGTCTAGTAGTTTTTCTTTGATGCGGTAACAGACAGACAGACAAAAATTCTAAAAACTATAGATTCGGCCTCTGTATCTATAATAATGTCTACTTCAATAAGATTTTCCCAAAAATATTTAATGTACAGATTCGGCTTAGTTACAATTTTATTATATGTATAGATATTAAGATATTTTGCTTTGCTGTTGGGGAGTAGAAAATTTATAGTGATAGTCTTGTCTTAGTTCAAGTTCAAAAGACGCTTTATTATATGGTCCATCAACATTTGAGAAGTCATTAGAAGCTTACAGCTACAAATCGAAACGTCCTAGGTTCGGGTCTTGTGTCAGGCTATTTTTTTATTATTGGAAATGTTATCAAGAAGTGTTTTTATTATTTTATTATTGTTTACGGTTTTACGCAAGTCTTGAGAATACTTGAGTTATTATTCGGATATTCTTCCTCCAAATTATCATTCGATCGGTCTTTATTTCCCTGATTCGTTAATTCAATTGTCACAGAGATTAGTCGTTGTGACCGAAAATCGGTAAGGAATAAATCAACAAACAAATTTAATATATCAGAAATAAGATATTGGAAGTGTAGCTTATACCCTGGATTAGCAGAAAGACGGCTATTTATCGATAAAAATATATGCCACGAAACACTTTGCAGTTAATGTTTGGGGCCAATTTTCTATCCTCATTTTCGATCAATCTACGTAGGATAAGTAGATAATATATTTTAAATATAACTATCTTTTCGGATTTTTTAACCCCCGACGCAAAAAGAGAGGTGTTATAAGTTTGTCGTCGATGTCTGTCTGTCAGTCTGTGTGTGTGTGTGTGTGTGTGTGTGAGTGTGTGTGTGTGTGTGTGTGTGTGTGTGTGTGTGTGTGTGTGTGTATGTGTGTGTGTGTCTGTGGCATCGTAGCTCTCAAACGGATGGATCGATTTCGATGCGTTTTTGCACTTTAAAGCCAGTTTCCTTGCGGTGGTTCTTAGCTATGTTTGGTTAATATCGGTCCATCAGTGTTAGAGTATCAGCTCTTTTCCAAAATGATGTAAGGCATTTTGCCTTGGCATTTCACGCGTGCCAGTGTAATCGTTAAATGAAAATTAATTTGCGTAGGGGGTTTTTTAATTTTTTTAATTTATAATTCCACCAACAGTCCCTACCAAAAATCAAAATAAATCCGCAAAAAAATCCAGAAAAATAGTTTTATTTAAAATGTCAAATATTCGAGTAAATCTAAGATAGTATTGAGTATATATAATAATTTTAACGCAATATTGTAAACAAATAATATTTTCAAATATAAACTTTTTATTTGTTGAGTTTCTCGCTATCTCTACTCAGCAGAAATTCCTTACGAGCCGATCATAGATAACAAACTTACATATTGATATTTAAATTGAATAAAAAAATATATATTGAATATTCATAAACGCTCATAAACGTCTAAGTATTTGAATGGTATATCATTTATTTGATAATACTTCCCACTGATAAAAATGTAGGAAATAGAAATGGGATAAGTTAAATGATAATATTTTTTTTAATATTACATTTAAATACTTTAAATGCTATTCGATTTAAATTAGATATTTTTAATAATACCTCTATAGCCTTTCTACGAAAAAAATTAAACCAAATTATTCTGTTTAATAGCTTTTGTTAGTAATTCATATTTTTTTAATTTTTTTTAGTTATTGTTAGTAGATAAAAGCCGTCCGTAGAAAAAGGCAGTGGTAGCCCAGTGGTAACGCGCTCTCTCGGGAAACTGAAGTGAAGCGGGTTCAAATCCAGGGTCTCGCACCTCTGATATTTTCATGTGCGAATCATTTCTAACATGATTACCGCATGTCTTACGGTGAAGGAAAACATCGTGAGGAAACCTGCATGTCTGAGAGAACCTGGCAAGTTCTCGAAAGACATGTGAAGTCCGCAAACCCATACTTAGCCTGCGGGGTGGACTATGGTCTGACCCCCCTGAAGGGAGGCCCACCGCAGCCGTGGGACGTTAAAAAGGGCTGAATACAAAAGCCGTTCCTCATTGTTACCGCAGGTTTAAATCACGTTTTTGTAATATTAAGTCTTGTTTGGATATGCATGCTGTGTCTCTCTAGAAAAATGCAATCCTGTGTGTTAATTTTGCAAGCTATTGTTATTTTATATGTGTTTCATTGTCGTTTGTTTTGTGGACCAATAAACATAAATAAATAAATGATTATCAGGTTTTATTTAATACTACGCGATTCACCCTCGCTTCGCTTCAGGTTCGTCCCTAATTAAAAAAAACAAAAACAAATCAATCCCATGGGACCCATACATCTTCCGGGATGAAGTGTGTGCTATTCCAGACTATAACCTATCACTTTGACAAATTTCATCCAAATCCGCTCAGCCGTTCTGCCGTGAAAGAGTAACAAACATCTATCCATCCTCACAAATTTTCACATATATAATATTAGTATGGATTATAATATATCCGAATGTACGTTAGTGTAATATTTACTTATATTAAGTTGCAAATTACGATAAGGGTCATGAGTTTTGCAACCGTTTAACGACAAAATCTGACACCGAGAATATCTTTGTGATTCGGCGTGATTGCAATAAGTGTGCCTGAACTCCTCGGAGACCAATATTGTTTATCAGAAATGTTCCTTTCACGCTATATTTTACGAGAAAATTTACATCTAATATATAAAAATCTCGTGTCACGGTGTTTGTGGTCGCACTCCTCCGAAACGGCTCGACCGATTTTAATGGGGTTTTTGTATATTTGATAGGTATGAGAATAGGTCGTAAAGTATTTTTCATCCTCCTACCCCCACTCCCCATTTTTTAAGTAACAAGGGACGAACCCGAGCAGAGTGAGGGTGAGTCGCTAGTATAATTATATTAATTTACTAGCAACTCACCCTCGCTTCGCTCGGGTTCGTCCCTAGCTTGATTCCCCATACAAACTTTCATCCCCATTTTCACCCCCTTAAGTGCTGATTTTCGGGATAAAAAGTATCCTATGTCCTTCCCAGGGTCTTAAACTATATTCTTACCAAATTTCATCTAAATCGGTTTAGTAGATCTAGAGATTGCCCCCTATAACGTCACAAACTCACAAACTCACAAACTTTACCTCTTTATAATATTAGTATAGACTAGCATTGCCCGCGGCTCCGCCCGCGTTCAGATGACCAAAAACTAAATTCTTAGGTGTTACATATTAGTATACTCTTACATTGCAGTTTTTGTATTTTTCCTCAGAAATAAAATATTTTCCCGCGGTAAAAAGTATCCTAGGATCGCGCGCTACATCGCCCGGTTTATATAGCTTGAGCAGGCGGTCGAGCGATGCGGGGCAGAGGGGATGGACTCGCCGTAGGCATCTCAATGCTCGCCAAGCATTAAAAATGTTTCGCTACTAATTACTTCTAACAACGATATCTCAAAAACTATTCATCTGATTGATTTAGTGTAAAGAGCAATTTTAATCTGCATTAAATGACTAAGCTAACTAAAATATTCATTTGGATAAGGATTAATACCGAACTAAAGAAAATAACTTTGAAAATAACGTAATGTTTTTAATTAAAAATGTTAACATAAAAGTGGTTATTGTAAGTCAACCGTAAGAGATAGAGATATGCTATCGCGGACTTTTTTGTAGCATTTTTATAGATTTTGAATTCTCTAGTACATTACTTAACTGTATCTTTGCTAGTTTACGCGGCGTTCGCGTGGAAAGTTCCCATTTGGCGAGATTTTTTGCGACCTCTTCAACATTTGTCGCCGTATTTCAGCTAATTTACATAAAAGCATAATAAATTATATACCTAAACCTTCCTCAAGAATTACTCTTTCTATTGTTGAAAACCGTATAAAAATCCGTTCAGTAGTTTTCGAGTTTATCGCGTTCAGACAGACAGGAGGACAGACAGGAGGACAGAAAGACGCGGCCGGGGGACTTATTTTTATAATAAGTATAGATTACCTATCTCATTTTATAGCTAGAAACAATAAGTTACAAAATTACGAATAAAAATATCGCAGGGGTTGTCTTTGATTGACGACACGTTTGGCTCAGTTTGTAGTGACCCTACTTACTGCGCCGGCGGTCGCGGGTTCGAGTCCCGTTGAGAGCATTCATTTGTGTTATGAGCACGAATGTTTGTACTCTAGTCATGGGTGTTTATATTTATAATATGTATGTATTTAAAGTTATATATTATGTGTAGTGTATCAACTATCTGGTATCCATAACACAAGCCTCGTAGCTTACTATGGAACTACATGGTGCTGTGTGTTGAACTCCTAACATATGTATATTATGGGAAAAAAGTAGAAAATTTCCTTTTAATTATGAAGCAATCACACCACATTTATAAATGCGCAAGTTTGTATGTGTGAATGTGTGTATGTTTTTACTTCTTTAAACTGAAAATACTGAATAGATTTCACCTATTTTTTTGCTATCGTGTTAGCATCATTTACATCAAACAGTAATTTTCTTAAATAGATCTAATCTTTAGCACTAAATTACACTGCTCAAGTTATTTATTACGCGCCGCAAAAAAATAACGCGATAGAAAACCTTCTAGAACGTTTTTTGTTATATTATAATGATAATATATCGGACTATTGTTTTAAATGCTAAAGTTTATGTGTGTGTTTGTTCAGCGGGACTCGAACCCGTGACCGCTGGCACAGCAAGCGACTCTACAAAGTGAACCAAGCGTATGTATATATGTATGTTTGTATGTGAGTTTGTATGATTTTATTTATCTTAGCTATAAATTACTACTGATTTCCGGTTCCGTATTCCGGAAACGTTAATATGTACAACCTTAGAATGTCTTTAAATAAATGCAAATTAGTTAAAACCGTATGTAAATATGATTAGCATTTAGCAATAAGCTGTTTGTGATGATTTGAAACTAGTGATGTGCTCTCGCTTCACTCTCTTGCTATAATATAATATGTAACCATCGACTCTCTCTCTCGCTTCGCTCGGGTTCGTCCCTAGGTACGTTTTGACGGTAAGTATGGAATAGATAGATTATAGCTTATATCCTTCCTCAATAAACGGGCTATCTAATGCAAAAAGAATTTTTCAAATCATATTAGTAGTTCCTGAGATTAGCGCGTTCAAACAAACAAACAAACAAACAAACAAACCAACAAACAAACAAACAAACAAACAAACAAACAAACAAACAAACAAACAAACAAACAAACAAACAAACAAACAAACAAACAAACAAACAAACAAACAAACAAACAAACAAACAAACAAACAAACAAAATCTGTCTCTTTATAATATTAGTATAGATTTAAGTACTACGAACTTCTCTACATCTATTATTCGATGAAGTATTAGAGTAAATCTATGGTAAGTACTCTTTAAAAAAATATTTCAGAAACAAAGTCGCTTAGAAAGTGGAAATGCATTTCTCATATAATAAAATAAAAAAATTAAATATTGAATAAAAAAAAACAATAAAATCAGTTCATTAATACGCCTTTTTTAAAATCGGTCAAAAACAATATTTTCTTAGATTTACGCGAATATTTGAGATTTTAAATAAAACAATTTTTTCGAATTTTTTAATTTTCGCATTTATAAAGGAGTGTAAAGATTATTAAATTAAGAGTAAAAAATTTCTCGTTCTGCGAGGTCCCATACTCGTCCAAGTTCATATATACAGATAAATAAAATTGTTTGTTAGTAATGTCAAAATAACAGCGTTTAACTAAATGGAATTATATACGTTACTTATAAGAAAAACACAATTTTTTAAATTTTTATCCGTCTGTCAGTCTGTCTGTTTCGGCTAATTTCCGAAACGGCTGGACTAATTTTGATTGGACTTTCACTGAAACAGCTGATGTTATAAAAGTAACTTAGGCTATTTTAATTTTAGAACAAGAATTTGTGTCCTGCTCAAAAAAATTAAAACCTACCTAGGGACGTAACCGAGTGCAGTGTAAGTCCCTAGTCTTTAATGAAGTAATAGATGTATATGAAGGTAGAGTCGTAGAAAATAGTTAGCTGACTCATTATATAAAAAAGAAAAATTAACATAAATTAACATCAATTTCATATATTATTTGTTATTCTAAATTTAGCCAGCCCTTCTACCATTCGAAGGTCTCTTGAAATATTTCATTCAATGTCACTTTTATTCTACACTAAAGAAATAAAAACAACATTGTAAGGTACTCAGAAAAAAATTAAAAAAACTTGTTTTTAAAATATGACTGCAACTTTTAACTGAACTTTATAGGTATATAACTGGCGGCTCACCATCGCTTCGCTCGAGTTCGTCCCTAGATACGTTTTGACGGTTAGTATAGATTTCTCAGAGATGAGATATTTTCCCGTAGTTAAAAGTATCCTATATGTTGACCCGGATAACCAGCTAGTATCATGCCAAATTTCATCAAAATCTGTCCAGTAGTTTTTTCATGATGCGTTCCCAAACAGACAGACAGACAAACATTCTAAAAACTATAGATTCGACCTATGTTTCGATAACAATGATTATATTAATAAGATTTTTTTTAAATATACTGATTCGACTCAGTTACAATTTTATTATATGTAATATAGATTTTATTCTATAGATTTTAGAGCGCTATGTCTTCAGCCCTTTTTAACGTCCTACTGCTGGGGGTGGGCCTCCCTTCAATACGAGGGGGATCGAGCCACAGTCCACCACGCTGGCCAAGTGCGGGCGGACGTCACTTGTCTTTCGTAGACTTACTAGATTCTCTTATACATACAAGTACCCTAACGATGTTTTCCTTCACCGTAAGACAAGTTATAATCACGTTGGAAATGACTCGCACATGAAAATATCAGAAGTACAAGGCCCGGGATTTGAACCCGCTACACTCCATTATCGAAGCCGGTCAATAAAATAAGTAAAAACTTACCAATAAAGCAATATGTGGTAAAATCACGATATCGTCTTCCTTATTCCCCATAGAAAGTTCTTCTTCCCAGACGAGAGGATGATTAGGAATAGCGGATAATGTGCCGTTATCGTTGAATGTGACGTTACTGTGTTCTAGAACCTCACTGAAAACGGTTTAGACATTATTTTATTATTAACATTCGGTATACTACTAATCGCAATATTATATATTAGAAATACGAAAGTTTGTATGTATGTATGTTTCTTTGTTTGTTTGCTACTCCTTTACGCTGAAACGGCTGGACGGATTTGGATGTAATTTAGTATATAGATAGACTATAGAGCTTGGAACTAGACCTCAGAGTATATAGATTACTCAATAATAAAATTTTCCGAAAAGTGGCATTGTCAGCACCTATATTACTAGCGACTCACTTTCGCTTTGATCGGGTTCGTCCTTAGCTTGATTCCCCATACAAACTTTCATCCCCATTTTCACCCCCTTAAGGGATTATTTCCAGGATAAAAAGTATCCTATATCCTGCCCAGGGTCTTAAACTATTTTCTTACCAAATTTCATCTAAATCAGCTCAGTAGATCCAGAGATTACCCTCTACAACGTCACGAACTCACAAACTTTACCTCTTATAATATTAGTATAGATAAATACAAAAAACCGAAGCAAAGCACGGTGAGAGACACTAGTATTATATATAAATGTTTATTGACTGTACATTTGTTTATTAAAAGAATCAAAATAAGATTTTTATAATTCTATTATGAGTTTCTTTGAAAATATATATTTTAAATGCAAGTGAAGTCGTGAGGAAGCAGAAGTTGATGTGAGATAGTAGAGTTAGTTACGTTGACATTATTAACGTAATCGATACCTCAAAGTTCAAACCAAAAAGGTTTCGATTTGGGTTCGATGACCAAAACTGATTTAAAAATTTTACAATTTTCTGAGAGACACAAATTTTATGTCAAACATAGAAACTTTCATAGAACTCTTCAAAGGCAATTACACTCCAAAATATGAATGTACATAAAATCAACTAGCGACTCGCCATAGTTTTAACGTTTATTATATATTTCTCAGAGATGAGATATTTTCCCGCAGTAAAAAGTATCCTATATGTTGACCCGGATAACCAGCTATCATTATACCAAATTTCATCAAAATCTGTACAGTGGTTTTCTCGTGACACATTCCTAAACAGACTGACCGACAAAAATTCTAAAAACTATAGATTCGGCCTCTATATCGATAATAATGACTATTTCCATAAGTTTTTCCAAAAAATATTTAATGTACAGATTCGACTCATAATTTTATTATATGTATAGATGATAGTTATTGTCGACACTTTTAGGTGAAAACTTTTATATTTAAGTACATAATGTACATAAATATATGATTTTTAACCGACATCAAAAAGGAGAAAATTTGTGTATTAACATCACACAAATATACTCATTTAAGTATGTTTTTGCTAATAGTAAGCTGATTGTACCTCACAATTTCATCTCTAAAAGTTGATTATATTTAAATAATTTTGAATATTTGATAATTTTGAATTTTGAAGTTACTGTTTTAGTAAAAGAAAAACTATATGTATGTACGTTTGTTTGATATTTACCGATAAACATACGGGCCGATTTCCTTCAGTTTGATCTTGCTATCTTTCCCACTCATATATTCCTCAGAATTGGTCACGTTGAATAAAAACACCCTGGTGTAAAGCTTCACTTCTGGTTTCCTCCACATATCATAGATTTCTCCTTGGTTTGATAATATAACTTTCTGTAAGAACAAGATAAGTTATTAAGAAAATGGCATATTTCATATGTTAATAACAGCAAATCTCACTGAGTGTATAAGTTTATGTATAAGTTTCTATATAATAAGTTCTTATGTGTATATTTTATGTACAAAATTTAAATTTATTTTAATTGTACATATATCTGTAATACTTCTGTCTGTCGTTTTATTAAGATGGTTTAATAAATAATAAATAAATATGTTGGGACATTAACAGTAACACACACAGACATCACCATCTAGTTCCATGGTAAGCTACGAGGCTTGTGTTATGGATACCAGATAGTTGATACACTACACATATATAACTTTAAATACATACATATTATAAATATTAACACCCATGACTGGATTACAAACATTCGTGCTCATTACATAAATGAATACCCCCAGCGGGACTCGAACCCGCGACCGCTGGCACAGCAAGTAGGATCATTACAAACTGAGCCAAACGATCTTTACCATCAAGCTTGACGCGTTTATTAATTAAACCACGTATTTCACGTATTTTTTGCTACCGAGTTTGCATCTTTTACGTCATCAACACAGCAATTTCGTCTAATAAATCTCACTTAGTACTAAATAACACTGTATAAGTTATTTTTTAAAGCTTCGCAAAATATGATGCGGTAGAAAAACTTCCGGAACGCTTTTTTGTTATATTAATGATCTATACTAATATAATATTATATAGAGGAAAGATTAGATTTTTTGTTTGTTTGTTTGTTTGTTTGTTTGTACTGAATAGGCTCCGAAACTACTAAGCCGATTTAAATGAAATTTGGTAAGACGATAGTATGAGATCCTGGGAAGGATATAGGAAAGTTCTTATCCTGGGATTTATCCCTTAAGGGTGTGAAAATGGAGATGAAATTTTGTATGTCAATTTAACAACTGTTTTAGATGTGAAAATTTATGTTTGTTTGTTACGCTATCACGCTGAAACGGCTTAACAGATTTAGATGAAACTTACACACACATACACACACAAATAGACTATGACCTGTAGTAACACATAGGTTACTGTTACCAGGCAGTGTGCCATGCGGGTTGCTCCTGGTACTTCTCTGATAACAGAATGGATCGGGGAGCAACAGGGGAGGTTCTGTTGGGTTTTAGTGGGAAGTATTGGCTTTGCCAGTGAGTCCCACATAATCACCTGTATGTATGATGATGATGTTCTCGTAGCCGATTCCGGCTGCGGCGGCCAATCTCATTGAAACTAGCCAACTGCGCAGGAGATATTATAGTGCACAAGTGTACGCGCAGACACAACGTGCACTCTCTATTCCTGTCACTCTCATACTCCGGTGGGACGACACGAGACACGACCAGTGAGAGTTAAGGCGCAGGAACGACGGCTTTACGTGTACTCCGAGGCACGGGGGTGAAACACCGGCAACTTCCCAACTCCGGGCTGTTACTGAGACTTGTATAGTAAGAGAAAGACTCAATAACTAAACTTGGCCCGACCCGGGACTCGAACCCAGGACCTCCGGGTGTGCAGCCGTACATGCTAGCCACTATACCACCGAGGCAGTTTTATACCAGTATGTATACAGATGGTATGTCTAAATGCATTTCCCAACGTTAAAAAAAGTTACTTATGGACGTATGATCGAAGCGCCCTCGTTTAGCTCACTAGCATATACTCGTATTGTCATATCTAATCATTGTTTATAAATCGCCTTTGAAATTAGATCCTGCACTCGCGTTAACTTTCTATTAGATTAATGACTTTCTAGAATATTTTCCACAGCTTATAACATTTTATCTCATTACTACCGGCTCATTTTTTTATTTCTTCTTCTAAGACAAAAACAAATGTATCCCACGGGAATCGTACATTTTTCCGGGATAAAAAGTAACCTATGTGCTATTCGAAACTATATGGATTTTTCGCCCCCGAAAACCCCCCCCCCCCCATGCCAAATTTCTGCGAAATCGTTGAAGCCGTTTCCGAGGTCGCCGGTATAAATATACAAGAATTGCTCGTTTAAATATATTAGATATACATTTTTGATGTAACAGACGTTGTTTTGTGTAGATTTTAATTGAATTGTTTGTTATCTTTGAGTTCATACAAAAATAATGTAAAAAAAAGCCGTTTTGGTTTTTCCCAAATTTTCCAAAATCTCAACAACAACGCACGGGCATGGTTTAAGCAAGCAAAAAATTTATTCATAAGCTTTTTATATTAGCACAGATTTTACTTATCCTATCTTATCATATGAATATTATAAAAGCGAATGTTTGTGAAGATTTGAGTGGATGTATACATGTTTGATACTCTTTTAGCAAAAACTACTGAACAGATTTTGATGAAACTTTACAGTAATATAGCTAATACATCAGAGCAACACATCTCTATATGTATATAAAATCGGTAGGTATGTACATTCCCTATGGATTTCAAAATGGCTGAAGCGATATTAATGAAATTTTCAGGTAATCTTCAGATTAGCCCAGTGAGTGATCCTGAGAAGTTTGGTAGCGATCGGAAGTTTGAAAGCGGGCGAAGCCGCGGGTACTGCTAGTAGGCTATAAATATATAATTGAAATTCGCGGGTTATATATTGATTTTTATATATATATATATATATACATATATATATATATATATATATATATATATATATATGTTTAATTTGTTTGCCATTTTTCAATTTTCACCAAGAAAAAATAATTAAATATTGCGAATAAAAACGTATATGCATGGACGAACTCGTCTTACGCTTGACCAATACTTAGTTCCGTGTTAGTTTTTGTATTTTTTTTTATTTTCGAATTAAATACACCTTTTAATTAGGTCCAAGTTATAATTGATCAAAAAAAAATAATCGAAAACGTGTTTCTTGTTTCCTCTTTATATGGTTCTATGTTTTTACGATATATACTACATTACATTACTATTATAATTTATGCCTTTTATATGTCTGTAGGCAGTGGTAGCCCAGTGGTGACGCGCTCGCTTGGAAAACCGAGTGAAGCGAGTTCAAATCCCGGGTCTTGCACCATTCTTGCACATTTTCATGTGCGAATCATTTCTAACATGATTACCACTTGTCTTACAGTGAAGGAAAACATCGTGAGGAATCCTGCATGTCTGAGAGAACCTAGCAAGTTTGCGAAAGACATGTGAAGTCCGCCAACCCGCACTTGGCCAGCGTGGTGGACTATGGCCTGATCCCTCTCGTATTGAAGGGAGGCCCGCGCCCAGCAGTGGGACGTTAAAAAGGGCTGAAAGATACATACATGCATACATACATACATATGTCTGTATGTTTAGTGCATAGATAGACTATAAACTTTTTTATGTTGAGAAATTTACGTATACCACCTGTATATATACAGGTGGTTATGTTGGACTCACCGGCTAGAGAAGCCAGTACTACCCACTAAAACCCAACAGAACCTCCCCCGTTTTAATGCTGCGTCACAGGGCCGCTTCCGCACTCAACCACAACGCCCCGACGGCAGGTCTGCTGAAGCAGACCACAACAACCAAGGGGTTGCTCCATTGGTCCACTTTGTTGTCCGAGAAGTACCAGGAGCAACCCACATGGTTCACCGCCCAGCGAAGTGGACCACCTGCCTGTGGTCTTGGCTTCGCGCCCGGCTGCGTTGCCGGACGAGGTAGACTATAACCTGGAGTAACACATAGGCTGCTCTTAGGCACCTAAAGACGTACTCGGGAGAAGCAAAAATAATAAATATTATATAAGTTATTTTTTTTCTTACCCATCTAAATATGATGTCGTAAGGATGAAGGAACATTATGCCGAAGCCGATGCCTAACGAGATAAATCCGAGTAGGAAGTAGATGAATAAACCTGTAACAAAAATGATGCTGTTGTTAATAAACGATAGATCTATGTAATGAATAATAATAAAATTGCATTAAAAGTTTAAATATATTAAATTTTTGATATTATTACAGACTTCAAAATAGGTGTTTAATTAGTTTGTATTATACATCTGTGCGTTTGTTACGTTATATCTTTGTGATGCGTTGATTTCTATATATATTTTTTTGATACAACTAAGGCTCAGCTATAGCTACTGAATAAAAAAAGAAATAGGTTGACAAACAGAGGAGAACAGGTACTGAACTGTTTTTTCTTTGCCTATTTATATATATTACTAGCGACTCACCCTTGCTTGCTCGGGTTCGTCCCTAGGTTGATTCCCTATACAACATTTCATCCCCATTTTCACCCCCATAAGGGATGATTTCCGGGATAAAAACTATCCTATGTCCTTTCTAGGGTCTCAAACTATCTTCTTACCAAATTTCATCTAAATCGGTTCAGTAGATCCAGAGATTACCTCCTACAACGTCACAAGCTCACAATTCACAAACTTTACCTCTTTATAATATTAGTATAGATATACATACATGTTTTTACTATACGTGGATGTGGAACACTAAGTATGTTCTAATACAATGTGTACCTTTAAAAATCTTAATGACAGTATGTACAATATATTAGTAAGAAGAGTAGTAGAAAGAATCATTAAAATATTTTTTTTTCCCGAGAAAATCACAGACATATATACATAGTACCTCGGCCACGGAGCTTCGCTATAGTTTTGGAGTTTTTGGCCGTTTAAATATATTAGATACACATAACAAAATTATAGAATAAAGAATATCCTTTTTTTAAACCGGTTAATACTTGTAAATAAAACTATGTTTTGGAAATTTTTCGCAGATGTATTTTGATTTTTGGTTTCCGACGTTTCGAATGTTTTACAGCATTCATGGTCACGGGAGAGACGCGGGATCTGTACCCGCTTCACTTGGTTTTCCAAACAACCACATTACCACTGGGCTACCACAGCCTTATTATTTTAATATAATTTTTAACATATCCTATAAAATTCAAAATATAATTCCACCAGAAAGGGTAGAAATATTACATTAAAATATTTTATTCGATTTAGTTTTTCTATCTCTACATATAATAAAATTGTAACCAAGTCGAATCTGTACATTAAATATTTTATAAAAAATCTTATTGAAGTAGACATTATTATCGATACAGAGGCCGAATCTACAGTTTTTAGAATTTTTGTCTGTCTGTCTGTCTGTCTGTTACCGCATCACAGAAAAACCAGTGGAGGGATTTTGATTAAATTTGATATGGTGATAGCTGGTTATCCGGGTCAACATATAGGATACTTTTTACTAATATATAAAACCTAAGAATTTGGTTTCTGATCATCTGAACGCGGACGGAGCCGCGGGCAATGCTAGTTGGTAGAATAAAGCTCGTTACGAGCTTTAGTACCCAAACGTTATTGCTTCCTACAACTTACTTATCTATACAGATAAATTAAATTGAAGTGTTCGTTTTTTATATAAAATAACAGCTTTTTTACTAAATGCATATAAAATTATATACGGTACTTATACGAAAATCACATTTTTTTTTAAATTGTCTGTCTGTTCCGGCTAATCTCCGTAACGGCTTGAATGATTTTGACGGGACATTCACTGGCAGGTAGCTAATGTTATAAGAAGTAACTTAGGCTACTTTTACTTTATACTAGCGATTCGCCCTCGCTTCGCTCAAGTAAGTCCCTAGGTTGATTCCCCATACAAACTTTCATCTCTATTTCCACCCCCTTAAGGGATGATTTTCGGGATAAAAACTATCCTATGTCCTTCCCAGCGTCTTAAACTATCTTCTTACCAAATTTCATCTAAATTCAAAGCCTATTCGTTACAAACAAACAAACTACCTATAAACACAAAAAGAATCAGGGTTCCCCATAAAAAAAAAACATACCTAGGAACGAACCCGAGCGAAGCGAGACTAAGTTACTAGCGATTAATTTTTTTTTAATAAAGAAATAAAAAACATATATACATTTCATAATATTTTAACCTTCGTTTCAATGCATTTGCTTGACCTTTACCGATGAAGTTCTAGATTGATCTTATATACTATATAAAAATATTGTGATAAGGCAATGATATATTTTTATTTATATTTTATTTTATTTGTATATCTTTATATAGAAGACTTAAAATTTTCATGGTTACTCACAATATACATATACTAGGCAGTTAAAAACAACTAAAAAGGTAGGTTTCATACAAACTTTCATGCCCTATTTTACTCCCTTATGGAATGAATTTCGAAAAATGCTAAAACACTTATTTATTTAATTGTATTGAAGAGCATTAATACCAAGTTTCAAGTAATTCAGATCATAAATATTTTTTTTGGGTTGTATTATAATGGGGTTTCCCGTGGGAAATATCATTCCCGCATTAAAAAATAGCCTATGTCACTCTCCAGCCCTCCAACTACTCCCACACAAAATCACGCCAATCCGTCACTCTGTTTCAACATGAAAGAAGGACAAACAAACAAACACACATTTACATTTATAATATTAGTATGGATACTTCTATAAATATAATAAAATTCTAAGTCAAATCTGTACATAAAATATTTGACAGTTGACCAATCTCGATAAGATGGATCGTCAAAATCTAAATCGCTCTTAATTATATTATTCATAAAAATTTTCTCAAATTTACTCAAACACTGACATTTTTAATGATAAAAATCCACAAAAAATAACCTTCCTTTGAAATATATGATAACTAGCGGACCCGACAGACGTTGTCCTGTCTACACGTCTTTAATTTGAAAATTTCAAACTTTTTTTAATAATTTTTTTGATAAAAATTATTATTCAAATTGTGAATCTAAACCATTCCCAGATCCCCTTGAACACACACAAAAAATTTCATCAAAATCGGTCCAGTCGTTTGAGAGAAGTTCAGTGACATACACACTCACAGAAGAATTATATATATAAAGATATATGTATGTACAAAATGACAAACTGTTTTATATTTATATATATATATATATATATATATATATATATATATATATATATATATGTATAAAACTCATTGAAAATATATATTAATTTTTTAATCAGATAACTCTTTATAAGTGCATCTAGATTTACTATATACGCTTTTGACCTTTGCAAAAATATTTACTAAACTTTTTAAGTAATAAATTTTATTGCAAGCTGAAAATAAATAAATGTTTATTGCTAGTTTTTATAACCGTCCCGAGATAACTTTCATACACGACCTTGCAATAACGTCCTCCTGATTGACGTCGGTCACGGCAGCCAATCTAACTGACACTAACCATATATATTATTTTTTGCACTTATGAAACAATATAGACCAGGAGCTCACAACCATACAACCCCCTCCTCCCTCCTCCCTCCCCCTCCTCCTCTCCCCTCCCCCTCCCCCTCCCCCTCCCACCTCCCTCTCGCCCGTCCCCCTTCCCCCTCCCCTCTCCTAGGGAGGCGTAGAGAGTTTGTTTTATATAATTTAAAATTGAAATTAATAAAAATCAAGGGAGACAGAGGAGATTTTTTTTTATAATCCGGGGAGGTTCAACAGAAGAAAGGTTGGGAAACTCTGATTGAGCTAATTAAAGGACAAAGGCCAGTTATCCCTACAAGGGATTTCTTCCACTCAACTCACGGATGTGAAGGATAGTGTTAAGTAGCAGGTCCATTAAGTGCCATAAATATTTATGAAAATTTAAATTCATAGCAACAATGTCATATAAAACGATTTAATTATATGTTAATTTTTTTTCAATATACTGTGTTGCAATTAGTAACGCCCCCCAGCATAATTAAAGAACAACATAAGAAATATCTATACTAATCTATACTAATATTACAAAGAGGTAATAAAGCTTGTGAGTTTGTGATGTTGTAGCGGGTAATGTCTGGATTTTACTGAACCGATTTAGATGAAAGTCAAGAAGATAGTTTGAGGCCCTGGAAAGGCCATAGAATATTTTTTATCTCAGAAATCATCCCTTAAGGGGGTGAAAATGGGGATTAAAGTTTGTATGGGGAATCAACCTAGGGACAAACTCAAGCGAAGCGAGTTCTTTAGATACGTTTTCATTGATTTGAGTGCGTGTGTGCAGACATTATGTGCTCTCTCTATTCCCTCAATTTTGAGTCAATTAGATGATACAATAGAATGAGAGAACCAGCCTCTCAACTCCGAGATGCTACCGAGTATTTCGTGACAGAATAACCCAATAAATATTTAGGTCCTATCCCGGATTCAAAGCCAGGGCTTCTCATTCTGTTACCGTACATACTAGCCACTAAATCACTCAAGCAAAAATCGGTAAGAGAGAATATAAGATGAAAGATACTTTAAAAAATATGCCAGGATATCAAGATCGCATAGCATCATAAGTCAAGGTATAGCAATTACATCAATAACATATAATTTGGTCGGCTGATTAAGTATAGATATAGTAATCGATAACAGTATGACGTTAGTCAATTACTAAGAATGATCAACCACCGAATATAGCGCTAGTGAAAAATATATCGCGCTATAGTTATTAATGTTGTTGTGTGTTTGCTTGTCATTATTTAATGCGGTTTTGGTTAACGGGACTTTTAATCTTTGAATGATTTAGATCAAGTGTTGAAGTGATGGCTTTCGTTCTAGCTAAGGCAGCTTATAGAATTCAAGCTGTTACTGAGAATTTCTTGACAAAAAACCCAATTACTGTACTTAGCCCGACCTGGGACTCGAACCTACGATCTACGATATTTTCAATGGAACCTGCAGCCTTAAACGCCAGCCATATAGCCAATTATCGTAAACAAGATAAAAGTTATAAAATCACTTAAGTAAATGATAAGTTTGAACATTAAATTATTATTCATTATCACATATTGAATATTCAAATTTAAACTGGCAATTGATTTGAGCAATCATTATCGACATTTTTTTGAAATATATTTTACTTCTTCACATTACGTAGCATTATAAAAACAGATTATGTTTAAAAAGGCGCTTAAAATCCATTAGTAGTGGTTTTTCTTACTATGTATTTAACGTAATCTCCGTACAAATTATCATAAACTAGCGTTTTCCCGCGGCTCTACGCGCATACATAAATAAAGATAGTTTTATTTAACATTTATAATTTATAGCCTATGTTACACTAATATTTAAGCTGCATAACTGTAAAGTTTCATCAAAATCCGTCCAGCCGTTTACCTATACTAATATTATAAAAAGGCAAAGTTTGTCTGTTTGTTTGAACGAGCTAATCTCAGGAACTACTAATGCGATGTGAAAAATTATTTTTGCATTTGATTTGCGTTTATTGATGAAGGCTATAGGCTATATAATATCCCGGAAAAATATAAGGTTCCCGCGGGATACATTTTTTTTTTTAATTTGTGAAGTGAGGGTGAACCGCTAATCTATGAAAAAGAAAAAACATTCAAGATAATTGAGTGTACTTCATTGTACTACGCGATATCGCGCTATGTATACAACAGATCAGTGGACAAATGCCTTTATAATCATTGATTTAACGAACTTGTGGAGCAAACAAAGTATACCTATAAGTTACATTATTTTAGCAAATCCGCTATAATTAAAGAAACTGGTTCTCGTAGAACATTATTCTTTGCTGTGTACTTAATAATTACTTGACCGACTTCAAAAAAAAGTACGCTTATAATTTAGTTTTTCTTTTAATTTTATGATCTTTAAACGAAAATTTGTCAATTATGTATTTTAAATTAATTTTACGTCCCTAGCCTCGTTTTAATTTTTTCGAACGGAACCCTAATTCTTTATCTCAAATAAAAGTAGCCTAAGTTACTCCTTATAACATCAGCTATCTGCTATAATCAGTCCGGCCGTTTCGGAGATTAGCCGGAACAAACAAATATACATATAGACAAACAGACAAAATTTTAAAAAAATGTGTTTTTCTTATAAGTACGTATATAATTTCATATATATTTAATAAGAAAGCTGTTATTTTGACAATACAAACAGACACTTTTTATTTATCTGTGTAGATAAGTTACAATTCAAATCCAACTTCTAAAGTTCGAGATTTTTAAAAGTCTTTTGCCCTATAGTACATAACAAATTAGGTAGTCTATATGTTACTCCAGCTCGTAGTCTATCTGTCTTCTGAATTCCATCCAAATCGGTTCAGCCGTTTCTGCAGAAGGAGTAACAAACAAACTCACATACAAATAATCGCATTTATAACAATCCAATATACTATAATTAGAGGTCGTTAATATACAAGTAATTATTATAACGCAAATTAACTTGTGCGGATGTGAGTGTTGCCATATTAGCTATATCTAATAAATACTTAAAACAAGTTTTTTTGCATAAGTAATGCTAATTATTTATTCGAAATCAAATTAGATGTTGATATAAAAAATTTAAGGTCAGCATTTGACCCTATAAAGTAATTTAATTCTTCTTAGACATCTATATATATATATATATATATATATATATATATATATATATATATATATATATAATATATATATATATATATATATATATATATATATATATATATTAAATTAATAAAAATTAAAATGTTTAGTATTAAAATCAACAAATATTATAAGGTACTTTCGTGTCAGTTTTGAATTTTTGAAATCGTTTTGTAAAATTGTGGGTAGGCACTGTCTGTAAGAAGTATATAATCTTTAGGACGTTTAAAACCTCAGTCTCTCCCGTGACCATGGATGCTGTAAAGCATTCGAAACGTCGGGAACCAAAAATCCAAATAAATCCGCGAAAAAATCCGAAAAGATAGTTTTATTTAAAATCTCAAATTTATTATTTCGCTATGGAAGGTCTTATTTGGCACTCATATTGATCCCATTGCAAGACTTTTAATTATATGTATAGAAGCTTTTAGCTTTTTAAATCATTTTCGACACCGTTTTTTTTTTTGCTTCATCATCCATTAAATTTTGTTTAAATTTTAATAACGATTCAAACTTGTTAAAATTTATACAAAGAAAATTAATTTTGATTTGATTTACTTTACATATTATGGAGAGAGAAAACGTAGTAGAAAAATCTAAGTCATGTGTACTTAGCTCTTTTTTTAACGTCCCACTGCTGGGGGCGGGCCTCCTATCAATGCGAGGGGGATCAGGCCATAGTCCACCACGCTGGCCAAGTGCGAGCGGACTGAACATGCCTTTCGAACACTTGCTAGGTTCTCTCAGACATGCAGGTTTTGCGAATAAATTTTGACAAAATTTTGACAACACGTTTGGCTCAGTATGTAGTGGCCGTACTTGCTGTGCCAGCGGTCGCGCGTTCAAGTCTCACTGGGGACATTCATTTTTGTGATGAGCGCGAATGTTTCTAATCCAGTCATGGGTGTTTATATTTATAATATGTATGTATTTAAAGTTATATAGGTGTAGTGTAACAACTATCTGGTATTCATAACACAGGCCTCGTAGCTTACCATGGAACTAGATGGTACTGTGGCCTGGGTGTTAATGTCACACTTAAAAGAACATATATAAAAAAAAATCGCCTCTTAAATGTCATGAGTCATTTCAATGAGCTGCATTAGTTAAAATTCAAAACGTGATACAAAATTGTGAATCTTCTAAAGTTTTTATCATATTTGATTGATGTTATAACCATTATCAATCTAAATGATGTTTTTTATATGTCTGTATTTTTTGTAAATATAACTAATAATATAATCTATGAATTATGATACATAATTCTAATTTTATTACAGAATAGATAGACTATATATTACTATCTATACATATAATAAAATTGTAACTATGTCGAATCTGTACATTAAATATTAAAAAAAAAAATCTTATTGAAATAGATATTATTATCGATACAGAGGCCGAATCTATAGTTTTTAGAATTTTTGTCTGTCTGTCTGTTACCGCATCACGAAAAAACCATTGGAGGTATTTTGATGGAATTTGGTATGATGACAGCTGGTTATTCGGGTCAACATATAAGATACTTTTTACTGCGGGAAAATATCTCATTTTTGAGAAATCTATACTAAACGTTAAAACGTATATGAAAAGAAATGAAACTTTACCCAAATAGACTTATTATAAGCACTTTTAATTAGTGTATTTGAATAAAGTTATATATAAATAAGTCAAGTATAGTTGCATATAAATAACCATTTTTATATTTCCATATTATTTTTCCAACGAATTCAAACAAGGATTTATTATAAGTCGTTAATAATGTTAACGTTTCCAGAAATGGCCTAGGTCGTATATAAGTATAAAAATATTTATGGCGTGTCTATTTGTACATCTAGGTATGTTTAAATTATGTTGCCTGATCATAAATTCAAAACTAATATTTAATACTTTCTTAGATTTACGCGAATGTTTGACATTATTAAATAAAACTATCTTTTCGGATTATTTCGCGGATTTATTTTGATTTTTGGTTCCCGACGTTTCATCAATCAAAATAAATCCGCGAAATAATCCGAAAAGATAGTTTTATTTAATAACTAATATTTAAATCAAATCTAAATTATTTATTCAATACTAGCTATCATCATACCATAAAAACCTGTTCAGTGGTTTTCTCGTGATACGTTCCCAGACAGACAGACGGAAATTCTAAAAAGTATAGATTCGGCCTCTGTATCGATAATAATGACTATTTCAATAAGATTTTTCCAAAAAATATTTATTGTACAGATTTGACTCAGAATTTTATTATATACTGTATACTAATATGTAAAACCTAAGAATTTGATTTTTGGTCATCTGAACGCGGGCGGAGCCGCGGACAATGCTAGTCTATATATAAAATCAATAAGTCCTGAGAACTGTCGAAAGAAACTTAACGAGAACGATTGATCAATAACTGAGAACATACTTCAAAATCATTTTGAAAACAATCCTTCCACCCTTAGGAGTGTAATTGGTGAACGTAACAGACAAACGAACACTCAAATCGAGTACCTCGTTTTTAAAATCGGTTAAATATCGATTTTGTCTATCATTGAAACGGTTTCAAGCAAGGGTAGAGTGACTAATATTTCTTCTATAGAGGTATGTTTGAAATCCGACATTGGCCAATTTTGCTATCAACCTCGATGATCTCAACGTATCCGCGCCGAGGACCTTGATATTGATCATTTTGAAGGTCGATTGGCAAATATTATAAAAATGCTTTTGTAATTATTCTAATAATCGCCTACGTCACTTTATCCGACATCAAAGAAGTATAATTTGCCCTATTCTTTGCCATTTTTGCTGAATATCGGTCCTTTTTCTGATTTTATACATAAAAGGATAAAATGGAGGGAACGTTTAGAAAATAATTATTGAACCCGTAAATGGTATCATATTTAAATAATTTATGATACTAATAAATAGAAGTAAAAAAAAAACAAAGAAGGTCTTCACTTGCATTATAAAAAAATATACATTAAAAGAAAAAAATAATTATAAAATATTAAATTATTCAATTCAATGTTTCTCATTAAGTATAGTTAATTGAATTAAATAATAATTTGTGTTATTGTTTATTCAATTCAATTTATTTATTGAGTTAAATAATTTCTTACTAATATTAGAAATGTGAGTGTATATTAGTTACTAGTTACTTTTACGCAGCGAGAAAACGACTTGTTTTTGAGACATAGTGCTCTTTAGAGATAGTTAATATACATCGGTGGTCTAGTGGCTAGTATGTACTGCTGTAGATCCAGAGGTCCTGAATTTGAGTCCCGGGTCGGGTCAAGTTTAATTACTGAGTTTTTCTGCTAAGATATACCCCGGAGTTGGGAAGTTGGGGGTGTTTCACCCCCGTGCCTCGGAGAGCATGTAAAACCGTCGGTCCTGCGCCTTAACTCTCACTGGTCGTGTCGAAGTATCGTCCCATGGGACTTTGAGAGTGACAGGAATAGAGAGTACACGTTGTATCTGCACTATAATATCTCCTGCAATTACCTAGTCTCAGTGGGATTGGCCTCCGTGGCCAAAATTGGTCAAAAGGACAATATAGGCACGAGTGACAAGCTCTAAGCAGACAACCTTCAGTATAACTTTTATGCTCAAAATTTAGTACTTGAGATGTCACTGCGTGGGATTTTATTCTAGACATCCACTTTTATTATTTCGATCAATAAATATCAACATCACCAACGTTTTATTTATATCTATACAAATAAATAAAATTGAAGTGTCTGTTTGTAATGTCAAAATAACGGTTTTTTACCAAATGCATATGGAAGTATAATATTTTTTATAATTTTTTGCTGTCTGTCTGTTTGTTCCGGCTAATCTCCGAAATGGCTGGACCGATATTTCATTGGCAGATAGCTGATGTTATTAGGAGTAACTTAGGCTACTTTAATTTTAGAAAAAGAATTAGAATTCTGCGCAAAAAAATTAAAAGCCAAGAAAGGTAATATATAAATATCTAATATTACGGTTTTTGTGGTCGCACTCGGCACTCTTTCGAAACGGCTCGACCGATTTTAATGATTTTTTTGTATATTTGGAAGGTATGAGAATAGGTCGTAAAGTATTTTTTACCCTCCTACCCCCACCCCCAGTTTTTTAATCGCGATTTTAGTACTTTTTATGAACAATATATAAATACCCCGAGCGAAGTACCCGACCGTTAGTATGTAAATAAAGATGAAAAGGATTTGGCCAGCGCAATTGGAAATGTCCTGGGTGATTTGGCAAATTATTACATATATATATTCATTAGAGCCGGAACATTTATTTGGGTAAAAATTGGAAATTTAAAAAAAATCTGAAACTACTTTCGTATGAGGCTTTGTATGATCTCAAAGATGAAATTGAACTGTGGCCAGGACAATATCAGGTCTGCTAGCATATTATAGTATAAGCATATAATTATTTACATCCTTATCCGTCAATAAGCTCGTACGTCATCCAATATTAATGATGAGAAGCTATCACAAAAAAACCAATATCCTGAAGATAATAAATCAATTATTGAAAACAATATTTATAATACTTTTTATAGTACGGTGGATAAAAAATTAATGGACATTACGTAATGTACTGGGTATTGGTATATATTAGTTAAAAGATTCTGTTTGTTCATTGGTCATTTAAAAACTTTGAGGTTACCTGAGAGAATAAGACCCGGAACTAAGATATGAAAATATAATATAGCATTTTTTGTCTAGTTATCCTAAATAGGTTATTGGGATTTTTGGTCTTTTTCACCACTCCACTTCCACTATTTTGTTAGGGCAACCCATAAAGTGTCTACTATACTTTTTTATTTGATGAATAAGAGCACTGGAAGCCTGCCTTTTTATGTTTTCCCTTATCCCTTACTTTTTTCATATCTGTTGACATAACTATTGTTAATGTATATGTTCCTGACTCTTTGATCCAGTGATTAACTTGAATGTCTGCAGCTTCAGAGTTTCTCTCCACTAACGTGCGTTCACCTTATCAAGGTGGGGGGCTCAGTAGTACCCTGCAATCCAGCTGGGCGCGAAGCTAAGAAACGCACTGGAAGGCGGCCCGCCTCGGTGGGCGGTGTGCTATGCGGGTTACCCCTGGTACTTCTTTACTACTTTTTGATGTCCCGGATTGTGCCTTTATAATTAGTGGGTTTCATTTCATGAAATACTCAGTAGGAACACGGACTTGGGAAGTTGATGGTTTGATTAGATTTTTTTCATTTTTGTACACCTTACCACCTACCACATATGACGAAATAAGAAAGAAATTACGGAATAAACAAGTAGAGTATCTCACAGGTAAGATGCGAATCAACAGATTTAACCGCAGCTTATTTGGGGCGCCGTTATAACTAGCAAATTACTAAATGACCGCTGTTTTGTGAAGATATCATGGAAATTTACCGTTGCGTTTTGCAAATTGTGGCTTAATCATTAATTGGAACCGTTTTTTGTAGGTATTTTTAATTCCTTTTTTATATTTTATGTAAACACTAACAGCTAACACTCACTTCGCTCGGGTTCGCCTCTAGAGAAACGAAAACATATCTATCCCTCGGGAACCGTATATTTTCCGGGATAAAAAGAAGCCTAAGTATTATTCGAGACTATAATCTATCTCTGTGTCAAATTTCATGCAGATCCGCTTAGCTGTTCTGGCGTGAAAGAGTAACAAACATCCATACATACTCACAAACTTTTACATCTTATATTATTATATATATATATAAAAATGAATCCCTATTTCCCTTGGTCACGCCATCACGCGTAAACGGCTGGGCCGATTTAACTATTTTTTTTTGTTGTATTTGTTATTGTCAGGAGAAGGTTCTTATGAAAAAAAATATTTGAAAATTGCGCTACTAATATTATAAAGAGGTAAAGTTTTTGAGTTTATAGGTTTGTGACGTTGTATGGTGTAATCTCTGGATCTACTGAACCGATTTAGATGAAATTTGGTAAGAAGATAGTTTAAAACCCTGGGAAGGACGAGGATACTTTTTATCCCGGAAATCATCCCTCAAGGGGATGAAAATGGGAATGATTGTATGGGGAATCAACCTAGTGGCAAATCCGAGCGAAGTGAGGGTGAGTCTCTAGTTTATATTATTAGGTTATATACAGAATACAGATTTAAATAAAACTATATTTTCGGATTTTTTCGCGGATTTATTAAGATTTTTGATTCCCGGCATTTGAATATAACCTCACAATTAATTTTTTTTTATATTTTTTTTTATATTTTATGCAAAAACATACCAGACTGAGTACTTCGTTTTTGAAATCTATCGATAAGCATTCACAGATGTGTTCCAAATATATTATCTTAGGTCTTCTATACAGTAATAGATCAAACTAACTCATAAAGTAGATTACAAATATTATTTGGGTAATCATTAATTACTATTAAAATACCTAATTAGGTCGCTTATCTTACAAATATTGATAACTAATTTTAATATATGGTCATTTAATTACGATTATTTAAGTCAAACGTGTCACAATCACAATCTGATGACACGTTTGGCTCAGTTTGTAGTGACCCTACATGCTGTGTCAGCGGTCGCGGGTTCAAGTCCCGCTGGGGGCATTAATTTGTGTGATGAGCACGAATATTTGTATGAATATTTGTCCAGTCATGTTTGTTTATATCTAGAAAAAATACTTAAATAAATTAGTAAAGTAAATTATACAGCTTAATACACAAAAGCTGTTGTGGCCGAAATCGATAGAAAGAGATATTTTCAGGAACTACTGAACCTATTTAAAATTCACTTATATATATTGAAAAAGGCAGTAGCAGCCCAGTGGTGAAGCTCTAGTTTGGTAACCGAGTGAAGGAGATTCAAATCCCGGGTATCGCACCTCTAATATTTTCATGTGCGAATCATTTCCAACATGATTACCACTTGTCTTACGGTGAAGGAACACATCGTGAGAGAAGCTAGCAAGCTTTTGAAAGACGTGTGAAGTCCACCAACCCGCACATGGCCAGCGTGGTAGACTATGGTCTAAGCCCCCTCGTATTGAAGGGAGGCCCATCCTCAGCAGTGGGACGTTAAAAAGGGCTGAATACATATAATTCAAGAAGACACGGACCCCTAAATTACTCGATTATGTACGTGTCATATTAATAATAACGTTAATAGGTATATAGTCAATTACATATCGTAGGTGTCCGTTCGTGTACATCTTATTGCGGGCATAGATTATAATTATTTATATTTTTTGCATGTTATTGTAACATGTTCTGATAAAGTAATCTGTACATATAATAAAATTGTAACTAATTCGAATCTGTACATTAAATATTTTTTGGAAAATGTAATTGAAATAGACATTATTATCGATACAGAGTCCGAATCTATAGTTTTTAGAATTTTTGTCTGTCTGTCTTTCTGTCTGTCTGTTACTGCATCACGAGAAAACCACTGGACAGATTTTGATGAAATTTAGTATGATGATAGCTGGTTATCCGGGTCAACATATAGGATACTTTTTACCACGGGAAAATATCTCATTTCTGAGAAAAAATACAAAAACTGCATTGTAAGAGTATACTAATATGTAAAACCTAAGGATTTGGTTTTTCGTCATCTGAACGCGGGCGGAGCCGCGGGCAATGCTAGTAATAGTACTAAAGCGATAAGAATGACTGCTTCAAGATCAAGGTGTTATCGTAAAAATTAAGAAAAACGTGGCTAAAATGATATGGCAGTGGAGAAGACATTGTCATGAAAAATTATATCCTGTCCAATCTCATTGAGACTAGCCAACTGCGCAGGAGATATTATAGTGCACAAGTGTACGCGCAGACACAACGTGCACTCTCTATTCCTGTCACTCTCATACTCCGGTGGGACGACAATTCGACATGACCAGTAGAAGTCAGGCGCAGGACTAACAGTTTTAAGTACTCTACGAGTAACGGAAGATAGTTAAATACAGATGTCATATCAAATCGTATGAGCGTAAGCTCGAAATTTTTAATAGCCATTATGAAGTATAAATATTTATATAATATATATATATATATATATATATATATAAGTATATATATATATATATATATATATATATATATATATATATATATTTGTATAATCATAATATTTAGTTAATATATGTATTTTAATATTAAGTCAATTCCATTTAATGCTGTACTGTACCTACACCGCACTATATTACCTTATTTTCTCACTTCTGAAGGGTTTCTGGAAGAAATCTCTTAAAGAGATAAGTTATCCTTTGTCAACATTTTGTTACTTTATTTTGTATAACATATATTTTATGGTACATAAGTAAATAAAAAAGTTCGACTGTCCACCTGACTCCATCATCAGAACACCTGGATTTAGAAAGATGTTAAAGACCTAGGGCAAATTCTACCATTTGTCTTTTATTTATTGTATGATATGGTATATAGTATAGATGTTAAAGCGCGAAAATTAGAAATAAACTTCAGAGATGAGTGCGTTCAAACAAACAAACTTTCCAGCCTTATATTATGTATATATTTACATAAAAAATCATTGGAATTCATATTTTTTTTGTACGTAAAAAAAACTATTTCAATTCACGTGTTTTTAAGTTCGCTGTGTTCTAAATAAAGATTGAGATGAGATGTTATCTATACATAATTATTATAATAGCATCAAGTTTAGTTTGTTTTTCAAATGAACAAAACAATTTATTATTTTTCTATTTATGTATGTGTTTTATTTAGATTGATTTCTACATAAATATTTCATTAGAAATGAAATATTAAGATTTTTTTGCACTAGAACCCAAGTAAAGTGGGTTCAAACCCCCGTCTGGAACCTTTAAAATTATCATTTCCAACGTTACGAATACGGTGATGGAAATTATTTTGAAGTCTACATATCTGAAAGATACTAAAAAGTTTTTGACACCAATTCCTTTATTCACGAAATGACAAAGCAAGAAATCTCGTGAACTCTTGATGTTTGGAGATGGGCAGGTTGGTAGTTTATACGAGATATTAGATACGACGAGATAGATTTTTACTCGTAGATAGAAAAGTTGCCAAAATTTTGTTAGATACATAAAAATGAGTAAGTCTCGTTCTTGTGTCGCGAGCAACACTAGTCTTATAAATATACATATACCTAATAAAATTCTAACTAAGCCGAATCTGTACATTGAATATTTTTTGGAAAATCTTATTTAAATAGACATTATTTTCGATACAGAGGCCGAATCAATAGTTTTTAGAATTTTTGTCTGTCTGTCTGTTTGATGAAATTTGGTATGGTGATAGCTGGTTATCCGGGTCAACATATAGGATATTTTAACCGCTGGAAAATGTATTATTTCTGAGAAAAAATACAAAAATTGCAATGTAAGAGTATACTAATATGTAAAACCTAAGAATTTGGTTTTTGGTCATCTGAACGCGGGTGGAGCCGCGGGCAATGCTGGTCTTATAAATAAAAATGAATGGCTAAATGTGTTGTAAGCGCATCTGTTTAACCCTAATTTATATACAAAATCTACACGTGACAGAATTTATGATGGAATCTTGTGCGATATTAAATATCTTTTATTTATATTGAAAATTTATATATCTATACATATAAGTGTAACTGATCGCTATCTGTACATTGAAGATATTTGAGAGAAACGATTATGGGGGGGTCTTTATTAACGCAATAGAACCCGAAACAGTGACTTGTTAGAATTTTTGTCTGTTTGTCAGTGTGTTTGTGCGCGCTAATCTTAGAAATGGCTTAAACAATTTGGGTGCAGTTTTCACTAATGTTTGGTGGTAAGCTTCACTTAACATTTAGTATTTGTTTAATTTCAATCTGCCTCGGTGGTGTAGTGGCTAGCATGTACAGCTGCACACTCGGAGGTCCTGGGTTCGAGTCCCGGGTCGGGCCAAGTTTAGTTATTGAGTCTTTCTGTATAGTAAGTCTCAGTAACAGCCCGGAGTTGGGAAGCTGGCGGTGTTTCACCCCCATGCCTTGGAGAGCACGTAAAGCCTGCGCCTTAATTCTCACTCGTCGTGTCGAGCAGTCGTCCCACCGGAGTATGAGAGTGACAGGAATAGAGAGTGCACGTTGTGTCTGCGCGTACACTTGTGCACTATAATATCTCCTGCGCATTTGGCTAGTCTCAATGAGATTGGCCGCCGTGGCCGGAATCGGTCAGGAGAACATCATCAATTTCAATCTGTTCATAAATAAAAATGTTATGTCGATTTAAAGAATCATGTTATGTCACCTAGGGGGCGAACGAGCGAGGCGACGGTGAGTCGCTAGTTTAAAATAAGTTTTAAGCTTTAAAAAGTCTTCAAATTTAGTTTTTTTTTGTGGAAAGGCATTTTAATCGCCTTATAAATCCCGCCAAATGTAAGAGTTGTCAAAAAAGTACCTAGTTTTGATAAGCGGTAGCTGTTTCGAAGTTGAAACGTCATATTGGCAGGTCGTGACAAGTTACAGTACATCCGTAAACCCTAAAGCCGTTTCCCGAATGTCATATAAAAATAAGTATGCCAGTCGGGAGCGCCTGCCCGCGTCTCCCCGACCGCAGCATCACTGCCTTCACTAGACACCTTCGTAAGACAACTATACGATATGTTACAAAGGCTAATAAAAAGAAAGAAAATATTAGCAATGAATTATTATTATTGAGTAAACATTTTAGCATTTAGTATAGATTTCTTAGAGATAAGACATTTTTCGGCAGTAAAAAGTATCCTATATGTTGACCCGGATAACCAGCTATCATCATACCAAATTTCATCAATATCTGTCCAGCGGATTTCCCAGACAGACAGATAGACAAAAAATTTAATCTTTTATTAATAATAATGACTATTTCAATAGAATTTTCCAAAAAATATTTAATGTACAGATTCGACTCAGAATTTTATTTTATTTACAGAAGATAGGTATTTCAAATTAATTTTTAATTGGTGTGTTATGATTTTTGATCATTATAAAATTGCATACGAGACCACAAAATGTGTTGCACATTAAAAAACGATTAGTCGTGTAAATATATAGAAATAAAAACAAATAAAGTGTTGGAAATTTTCCATGATGGATAACTATACTACGATCAGCTCATGGCTTCGTTCGCTTATAATTTGTATAGTTTTATTTATTTATAGTCAATCTAAAAATATATATTAGTATGGAATAGATAGATTATATATACATAGGTATAATACATAGGTCAGTTTGTAGTGACCCTACTTGCTGTGCCAGCAGTCGCGGGTTCAATTCCCGCTGGGGGCATTAATTTGTGTGATAAACACGAATGTTTGTGCTCCAGTCATGGGTGTTTTTATTTATAATACAAGTATGTATGTATTTAAAGTTATATATGTGTAGTGTATCAACTATGTAGTATCCATAACACAAGCCTCGTAGCTTACCATGGAACCGCCAATTTCCTACATCCAGGCTGTTACTGAATACGAGTATTTCGTGACAATTAAACTCTGGCACTTCGATTTTTTTGCGGATTCATTTTGATTCTTAGTTCTCTACGTTTGTACCGTGCTTTAAAAGCATTTAAAACGTCAAGAATCAAAATAAATGAGCGGAAAAATCCGAAAAAATAGTCTAATTAAAAAAATCGAATATTCGTGAATATCTAAGAAAATATTCAGCGGTCATTTATCTATAACTATAATAATAAAACGATAAAAAGAAACAAAAAAATCCGCGGATGGTCGTTAGTCAACAAATAAAAACCGACAACAAAAAAGATCACTAAAAATTAAATCAAAAATCGGTCAAGTGCGAGTCGGAGTCGCACACGAAGAGTTCCATATCAGAATCGTTTTGTTTTTAATTTGGATGGCAACGTTTTTGAAATTCACCATCTTGGTTTTCAATAATTTGGTGTTGTAGCAGCAATAGAAATATACCTATTATGCTATTATTATTATACCTAATATACCTATTAAGGTAGAGAGTTTAAATTTTCAGAGGTGTATTTCTATTGCCGTAATCGGTTCATGAGATACAGTCCTCATCAAGATACAGTCCTCATTTAAAAGTAAAAATATATTTCGATATTTTATTGTTGAAAAAAAGTTTTTTTAAAATATTTAACAGGATAATTTATATACAACCAACCAGGTCAAATTTTCACAAGTGAAACCACAGAATAAGTGTAAATATAGATAAGAACGTGACAAACGGACGGACGGACGGACAGCGGTGGCTTAGTAATATGGTTCCGTTGGCACCGTTCGGATATGGAACCCTAAAAACGAAAAAGCCCCGGATGGTTGCTAGCTAACAAAAAACTAACAATCATCTCCCTATTTAATTTTTAAAGTTACAGCTATACTTATGAACTTTCAAGATCTTCAAGATCTTTGAACCGTTAAAGGAAAAACCCCAAGTTTTTGCGTCATACGTTGTACAACTTGCGGAGATTTAATCTTTCAATCAACATCGTATAAAAAGTGATCGTTTTTGTTCATAACTTTTTATACAAAGCCTGATTATGTGAAGCTGAAAATTATTTTGACAGAGTTCAAAAGAGGTGGTATGTTGTAAAACTTTTTCTAACCAACTTGTAACTTTTTTTTCGATATTTTGAAACGGTTACGGGAGAAGTTGACGTTGCGTTTGGCTCAGTTTGTAGTGACCTACTTGCTGTGCCAGCGATCGCGGGTTTGAATCCTGCTAGGGGCATTCATTTGTGTGATGAGCACGAATGTTTGTACTCCAGTCATGGGTGTTGTTTATATTTATAATATGTTTGTATTTGAAGTTATATATGTGTAGTGTATCAACTATCTGATATCCATAACACAAGCCTCGTAACTTGCCATGGAACTTGGTGGTGCTGCGTATTAATGTCTCAACATATTTATTTATTTAAAATTTTAATTTAAATAATCTTAGAATGTATTAGACGATAGTATTTTTGTGTTATTATGATACGATATATTTACCAATTCTAAACTAGATACTTACACTCCCTTTGATCGGGTTCATCTTTACAGATGAATAGAGACAAACGAAGCAAAAAAAAACACTTTTTCGGATCAGAAACCTTTGTGGGCATACACAAAACAACTCACCAAACTTTCATCACAATCGGATGATTGATTTAGGCACGCACAGAGGACAAACATACGAAAAACATTCATTTTTTTATATAGATGTTACATACATACATATATGAAGGGTATTAATATACATATATAAAAAAAACACCACAAAAATTCCAAAGTGATTTAGAAGTCCAATTTTGATGAAATTTAGTATACAGACTGTAACCTGGTAACGTAGTAACGTAGACTACTATTAGGCCTGAAGCGAAGCGAAGTGAAGCGAAGCGAATAAAGCGAATCTAAGTATCTTTTTAAATGTATATATATACTTAGATTTTTTCCCAAATTATATTTGGATACGAGAATCGAACCTATGTCTTCGTTTGGATACTAACATTGGACGGACCTACGCTACCAACGGTATAATAATTTGAAAGAAATTAGATGGAGGTCTCGGTCAATGTACTATTTAAACACCGTTACGTTAACAATATCATATACATAATATGTATACATGTTATAAAGTAAGGCTTTTTTTATTGAATATACTAACTGACGAATGTGGCTTAGTTTGTTACTTTTTTAATTAAAAGTTTTATATAGCTTTTCTTAAATTACTAGAGACTCATCTTCGCTTCGCTCGGGTTCGCCCTAGATTGATTCCCCATACGAACTTTCATCCCCATTTTCACCCCCTTAAGGGATGATTTTCGGAATAAAACATATCCTATGTCCTTCCCAGGGTCTTAAACAATCTTCTTACCAAAATTCATCAAATCGGAAAGTAAAAGGGTAAGTCGCTAGTATCACGAAAAGAAAGAACTTTTAATTTTTAACTCAAGTATAATTTCGATAAGCGCCTCCATACTTTTGAAATCTGTTAAAAAGCTATAGTAAAAATATAAATAACAATAAAAATTGTTTTCGTCGGTCCGTTCTAAATATTATGTAACAAAAAATAACGTGTGAAAAATCAAAACCACCGTTTCTTTATAATACAAATCTCTGATTACAGCTGTTCAAATTAAACACTACGCTAGTTTAAAAATATGTAAATTCTACTTATACTTAATTACCATACAAAAATTCCAATTGCAAAATTTCTACCAGCATTAAATCCTTGGATTAGAAAAATATATTAAAAACGCGAAATTTGTACTTGGAATTACGTTTTGATTTCTTCACATCCATAAAGGCTGGACGAATTTGATTGGAATTTAGTACATAGTATATATATTAGGCTATGACCCTGAGTAACACATGCTAATGTTGCTAATAAAATTTGTCAAAAGGTGGCGCTACTTGTATATCCTCACTGCATATTATAAAACTAGCGTCTTAGCTTCGCTTCGCTCGGGTTCGCCTCTAGAATAACAAAAACGAATCTATCCCACGGGAACCGTACATTTTTCCGGGATAAAAAGTAGCCTATGTGTTAATTTGATGAATGAGCTATTTTATTAAAAAGTTTCATTAAAATCCGTTCAGTAGCTTTTGCGTTAAAGAGTAACAAACATCCAAATTTTTTATTGATATCGCCAAAGCTTGTCAATATAATCGATTTGAATCGTCAATGTTATAAGACAATAAAAAGAAAATCGATTAACAAACAGAGGAGAAAAAGGTACTACATTGTTTGTCTTTGCCTATTTACATATATTATGTAGATATAATTGAATTACGCAAGTGAAGCCGCGGAAAAATTCTAGTTAGTATAGATAAAGCCGTTACAAAAGCATTCATCAAACAATCAACTGACAACCTGTCAATTTTTTTTCTTTCAACGTGCAAATAATCACGGAACAAACTTGGAAAATCTTATTGAAATAGACATACAATAGAAACACAGAGGCCGAGTCTATAGTCTTTAGAATTTATGTCTGTCTGTCTGTCTGTCTGTCTGTCTGTCTGTCTGTCTGTCTATTATGGCATCACAGAAAAACCACCGGAGGGGTTTTGATGAAATTTGGTATAATGATAACTGGTTATCCGGGTCAACATATAGGATACTTTTTACTGCGAGAAAATATCTCATTTCTGAGAAAAAATACAAAAACTGCAATGTAAGAGTATACTAATATGTAAGACCTAAGAATTTGGTTTTCGGTCAACTGAACGCGGGCGGAGCCGCGGGCAATGCTAGTAAGATACTAAGAATTATAAGCATTTAAGATATTTATATGCAAAACAGTTTTTTTATTACTCAAAAATCATCAATCGACACGTTTGACTCAGTTTGTAATGACCCTACTTGCTGCGCCAGCGGTCGCGGGTTCGAGTCCCGCTGTGGGCATTCATTTGTGTGATGAGCACGAATGTTTGTACTCCAGTCATGGGTGTTTATAATATTTATAATATCTATGTATTTAAAGTTATATATGTGTAGTGTATTAACTATCCGGTATCCATAACACAAGCCTCGTAGCTTACCATGGAACTAGACGGTGTTGTGTGTTAATGTCCTGACATATAAAAAAAATATATTCAGAAATATTATTAAATATTTTATTAATCCAAGTAATATTAATTGAATATTTTTATTGATTAATTACTTTTTGTTAAATAATTTTCTAGGCTACTATTTATTTTTAATTTTATAAACTACTATTTACGGATACAAAATTTTGGTAACGTATTAAGGTAATCTGTTTAGTTTAAAAAATGTAAATTTTCCATGCAATTAATAGCATGCGATATCATCCGAGAAGAATCCCACTAACCTTAAAAGCTTCAAAATGTATGAGAGTTGTCAAAAAGATAAAAAAAAAATTAATTGAGTGTGTAAAAACTCTTAATCTTCTACACATATAATAAAATTCTGAGTCGAATCTGTACATTAAATAGTTTTTGGCTAACCTTTATGGATATAGTCATTATTATCGATACAAAGACCGAATCTATAGTTTTTAGAATTTTTGTATGTCTGTCTGTCTGGGAACGCATCACAAAAAAATTTCTCGCGGTAAAACGTAACCTATATGTTGACCCTGATAGCCAGCTATGACCATACCAAATTTCATCAAAATCCCTCTAGTAGTTTTTCTGTGATGCGGTAACATACAGACAGACAGACAGACAAAAATTCTAAAAACTATAGATTCGGCCTCTATATCGATAATAATGTTTATTTCAATAAGATTTTCCGAAAAAATATTTAATGTACAGATTCGGTTTAGTTTCAATTTCATTATATGTATAGATTTAGTTTTCTACAAGCGATATAGATAGCACAGTAGCAAATTGTCTAAACCTGTACAATATATGTATATGTAGATAAATTTTGTGGAATAAAACTATAATAGATTACTGACCTAGAGTACCGAATAAACAAAAATAATTTATGTACCATAAATTATGAATGTGTCCGATTGAAAGATGAATTTGAACCGACCTACAAAAAACCGGATAATTATTCTAGCACATCGCAAAGGATATCTATTATATAGTTGACTAGCGACTCACCCTCGCTCCGCTCGGGTTCGTCCCTGGGGTGGGGTCTGGGGAAACCACCCTTATCCTCATCACTTAGGGGTATGAAAAATAGATGTTGGCCGATTCTCATAGATACCGGATAAGCACAAAAAATTTCATCAAAATCGGTCAAGCCGTTTCGGAGGAGTATGGCAACGAAAACTGTGACACGAGAATTTTATATATTAGGTACATTATTATATATTAATAATGTATATGGTTTTATACAAAATTAGCATTTTACCGCGGATTAGCTCGAGTAGTTTATTTCTGTATGAATATTATAAATGTGAAAGTTTGTGAGTTTGGATGTTTGTTACTCTTTCACGCCAGAACGGTTAAATGGATCTGGGTAAAATTTGGCACAGAGATAGATTATAGACTGATATAACACATAGGCTACTTTTTATCCCGGAAAAATGAACGGTTCCCGTGGGATAGGTTTGTCTTTGTTTTCCTAGAGGCAAACCCGAGTGAAGCCAGGGTGAGCCGCTAGTAGGCTATAAAATAGTTCTAGAGATGAGCACGTCCAAATAAACTAAACAGCGCAGCTAGCCATATAATTTTATCACATAACGTTTTTTTCGCTTGAACTTCTTATTTAACAAGTATTACTAAGTCAAAAAAGTTTTACACTGGAATAGTAAATCAAGGCTGTCTCATATATACTATAAACAATAATTTTAAATATTACTAACAACTCTCGCTACACAAGGGTGAGTCCATTTGTTACTCCAGGTCTATACTCTGTCTGTGTATGCCCAAGTACCTACATACTAAATTTCATTCAAATCCGTCCAGTCCTTACGGCGTTAAGGATTAACAAACATACACATGCTTGAACAAAATTACGCATTTATAATAACTAAGTCTAAAATCCATATCCAAACTAATATTATAAATGTGAAAGTGTGTTTGTTTGTTTGTCCTTCTTTCACGTCGAATTGAAGAGACGGATTGGCGTGATTTTTTCTGTGGAGATAGTTGGAGGGCTGGAGAGTGACATAGGCTACTTTTTACCGCAGGAGATCATCTCATTCCACAAAAAAATCGGTGGACAAACAGACGACAAAACTGTTATATTTTTGCCTATTTATATATAAATTATGCTAAGCATCTGATTATCATAAAAATGAATTTTCATTAAAAAATCAATATCGAATATTATAATATATCGCCTGCTGTGCATCTTTATTGTGGTTAGCTTTTTAATGTGCCATAAAGAATATTATTATTATATAAATGATCCCAATTATATATTAAAACTTTAAGCGTGAGCGAAGCGTGGGCGAAGCGATTTGGGTGCTAGTCTAAAATTATATGAACACTAGCGATTCGCCCTCGCTTCGCCCGGGCTCGTCCCTAGCTTGCTTTCCAATACAAACTATCATCCCCATTTTCACCCCCTTAAGGGATGATTTTCGGGATAAAAAGTACCCATGTCCTCTCCAGGGTCTCAAACTATCTTCTTAACAAATTTCATCTAAATCGGTTCAGTAGATCCAGAGATTACCTCCTACAACGCCACAACGTCACAAACTCGTAAACTTTACCTCTTTACAATATTAGTATAGATATACTCGTAGATGACGTTAATATGATTATATTATGAGCAATTAAATTCTATTCTTCATCGATTGTCGAATAATGAATTCTAAGCCCCAAGAGTTGATATCTTCTTACTACATAAAATCAAATTCGCTTGCTTAACCTACTTCCAAAAAGGAGAAGGCTCTACGTTCAGACGGTATTTTTTTTCGTATGTACGTAATCTATTTCGGTATTATGGTTTTAATGAAATTTATTAAATGAAATAGTTTCCCAATATATATATATATATATATATATATATATATATATATATATATATATATATATATATATATATATATATATATATATATTGTATACAGGTAGTTATAAATACAAAAGGCAACTGGGATGCGTCATAGTAGCAAAGTGAGTATAAATAATTACTTTTTAATTATGTTTTATTACCTACAGTTAGCACATAATAATGTTTATATTATAAACTAGCTTCGCTCGGGTTCGCCTCTAGAAAAACAAAAACAAACCTATTCCACGGTAACCGTACATTTTTCCCGGAAAAAAAGTAGCCTATGTGTTATTCTAGACTATAATCTATCTCTGTACCAAATTTCATCCAGATCCGTTCAGCCGTTCTGACGTGAAAGAGTAACAAACATACATACTCACAAACTTTCACATTTATAATATTTATACATATTTGCTTAGAATTCTATATACAAATCCAAATAGCTATGTTATTTTATTTGTAACCCTAAGTTGATTTACGAGGTAAAACAAATATATGTATATAAATAAAAAATGAATGTTCGTGTGTTTGTTCTGTAAAAAAATTCATCCGATTGTGATGAAACTCTAGTAAGATATTCTGTACACGCCAGCAAAAGTTTCTGGCGCAAAAAAAAATCTTTGGACGTTTGTCCTTTATGCATTCCTAAACCATTCAAGCTTACGAGTACATTCGACAAGGGTAACATATATGCTTTATAATCAAATTTGTTTAACGACCTATATATGTAAGTATGTATGTATCTATATATATACGTATGTATGTTTGTGTACATATTATAATGTGTATATATCATACATATACATATAATAAAATTGTAACTAAGCCGAATCTGTACATTAAATATTTTTTGGAAAACCTTATTGAAATAGACATTATTATCGATACAGAGGCCGAATCTATAGTTTTTAGAATTTTTGTCTGTCTGGGAACGCATCACGAGAAAATCACTGGACAGATTTTGATGAAATTTGGTATGATGATAGATAGTTATCCGGGTCAACATATAGGACTTTTAACTGCGGGAAAATATTTCCTCTAAGAAATCTATACTAAACGTTAAAACATAACGCTAGTAATTATAATTAGTATAATCTATACTAATATTATAAAAACGTAAGGTTTGTGAGTTTGTGAGTTTGTGACGTTGTAGGGGATAATCTCTGGATCTATAGAACCGATTTTGATGTAATTTGGTAAGAAGATAGTTTGAGACCCTGGAAAGAACATAGAATACTTTTTATCCCAGGAATCATCCTTTAAGGAGGTGAAAATGGGGATGAAAATTTGTACATCAGGAAGCAAGCTAGGGACGAACCCGAGCGAAGCGAGGGTGAGTCGCTAGTATAAAATATAATAAAAATATCTTCCATTTTTAAATTTTACGGAACTCAACACTGGGATTAAACTTTACTCGACCAAGATCAAGCATCTCCACTCAATTACACGATATCCTGTTCAAATAGAATTAACATAAAACAACTTACGGTTATTTATTTAACAATTAAAATTCTAAAATGTTTAAAATGGCGGATCCTATTTAATTAGTTTTTATTTAAATTATTGCGTTGTGAGATAGTGGTAGTGCAGTGGTAACGCGCTCGCTTAGAAAATAGAATGAAGCAAGTTCAAATCCCGCGTCTCATACCTCTGATATTCTCATGTGCGGATCATTACCAACATGATTACCACTTGTCTGAAAACCTAAATGTCTGAGAGAATCGAGCAAGTTTTCGAAAGACATGTGATGTTTATATTTATAATATGTATGTATTTAAAGTTATATATATGTAGTGTATCAACTATCTGGTATCCATAACACAGGCCTCGTAGCTTACCATGGAACTAGATGGTTCTGTGTGGTAATATCTCAACATATTTATTTATATTTACATAAGTGTCGCTAAGCAAACATCAGGATGAGGCCGGACGATCTTATTTTTTAATTCTTAATGAAATGACAATTTAAGCAAATCCTGGTATATCTCATTATAACAATCAATTACCCTTAATGTAATATGATCACGTTACGTCAGTTTTGATTTGATAAGAAATTGGTCAAGCGTGAGTCCAAAGTTCCGTATCTTATATTATGATTTTTTTATGAAGCGATCTTTGAATTATAATATAGTACAAGATCGCAGATCGTTAAGGCATGTTTTAAAACGAAAAGTATCAACCCACGTTGTCTAGACGTTTAACACGTAATAACTACCACTATCCATAAATTTTGTGGATTAAAAAGTTGCGCGTCTTGTCAAAACGAAGCTACTCATTAGAATTCAGTATATATATATATATATATATATATATATATATATATATATATATATATATATATATATACTTTTTATCCCAGAAAAATGTATGGTTCGCATGGGATAGATTTGTTTAAGCTCTTTATTCAGCGTTTACTAACAGCTCCCTTGCGGGGGTTTGGCTTCTCTTCAATACGAGGGGGATCAGGCCATAGTCCACCACGCTGGCCGAGTGCGGGTGGACTTCACATGTCTTACGAAAACTTGCTAGTTTCTCTCAGACATGCAGATTTCCTCACGATATTTTCCTTTACCGTAAGATAAGTGGTAATCATGTTAGAAATGATTCGTACATGAAAATATCACAGCTACGAGACCCGGGATTTGAACACGCTTCACTCGGTTTCCCAAGTGAGCGCGTTACCACTGTGATGGCACTGCATATACCTAATAAATCCGTCCAGTCGTGCCAGCGTGAGGGAGAAACAAACATACACACATACAAACTTTCGCATTTAGATTAATAGCGTGATGAAATGTCAGAAACGATACTTTATCTGTATTTCAAACAGATTATCCATTTCACACTAACCGTTAAAACGTACTTCGGGACGATATCGAGCGAAACGAGTATAATTCGTTAGTTCATAAATTCCTTAGGTTTATTTTTAGGAACTGACTCCACCCGATATCAATATATCTCGAACCACTGTTTCTCATTGTATGAGATCAATCTGTTATTTTAGAATTTGAATCCGATTAATGAACCTGTACTATAAAAAAGTTTAATTTAAATCAGCCCAATCTAAAACTTCATCCGGTTATGGAAATATATTTTTTCATATTAATTTAAAAAAAAATTGTTATATTTGTTGTGCAAATTCATAAAAACATCATTATTTTGTTTATGTCGATATATAGGACATGAGCAGCCTTTTTTATGTACATATATAATGTATCTCGCAAATATATTTAATTGGTACTGGTCACGTGTTTCTAAAAGCAAAAAATTTCAAGTTATGGAGATTAAAATCACGTTGGCAAAATATTGCCAAAGTTCTAACCTCGGAATAGTTCAATATATATATATATATATATATATATATATATATATATATATATATATATATATATATATATATATATTTTAACCGCCTTCTAAATAGAAGGAACTCAATTCGCATTTTGTGTGTACATACATACAATATATAAACGATATTCTTTAGAATCGTATATTATAATGCCTAAAAACGCGCAAATATAAGACGTACAGTATCTATACCTAATACTCTTAAACTCCAGTGGAATATAAGGGGTTGAAACACCACAAAATTCCTAGCTCTGGGCTGTTATTGAGATTTTTTTAACAGAAAACCCCAATAACTACATGAATTGATCCGAAATTCGAACCCAGGACCTCCAGATCTACGCTATTAAACCCACCGTGCAATGAGACTGAAGGAAGAATAAAAAGAAAAGCAAATTTGAAACATGACAGAATTCATATAAAAAATATTAAGGAACCGTTTTTTTTTTAAATCACGCGTGACCTTTAATGAGCGCAACCGGTATAAAACTAGATTATTGATGTTATGCGTTTTCAACGTGTATAAATTAATATTAATAATAATCACTACATATTATACATATAATCACAAAATATTTAAAGTCTCCCGCCGCGTCTGTCTGTCTGAACGCGATAAACTCAAAAACTACTCAACGAATTTTCATACGGTTTTCACCAGTAGATAGAGTGATTTATGAGAAAAATTTAGGTGTATAATTCATTAAGGTTTCGTGTAAATTGGCTGTAATATGACGATTCGAAGATGTCGGAAAAAGTCATGGCGACTGGAAGCTTTATTGGCGTGCGTCGCGTAAACAAATAAAGTAATATACAAACAATGTATTACAGAATTATTCCTCTTAAAAAAATCTTCCTATTAAACTATAGCAACATCATGTGCATGTACCTAGAAAAGCACCCGAGAGAAGCGTGGGTAAATCACTTGTTAATAATACGATGTCTCACTCAACAACTACAATTAATTGGCAAATTTTTTAGACATTAATTAAACATGTCAAAGGAAAGTTCCTAATGAAAATAACACTTAAATTAATTAATTAAAAAAAACCCATACAAATACCTATTCACTGAGGCCATTTTAATGAGCCTGAACACGATAACTGCAGCAATTTTAGTTAAGAACTAGCAATTCGTTTTAACGTTTAGTATAGATTTCTCAGAGATGAGATATTTTCCCGCAGTAAAAAGTGTCCTATATGTTGATCCGGAGAATCAGCTATCATCATACCGAATTTCATCAAAATCTCTCCTGTGATTTTTCCGTGGTGCGATAAAAGACAGACAGACAAAAATTCTAAAAACTATAGATTCGGCCTCTGTATCGATAATAATGTCTATTTCAATAAGATTTTCCAATAAATATTTAATGTACAGATTCGGCTTAGTTACAATTTTATTATATGTTTAGATTATCTTGCAGATTCCAAGTGACGCTGCGGCATCAGGCCAAGATTACTATATCATTGCAGTGTCATTAAAGTAACGGGATACCAAGTTTCGAATCGATTAGATCTGTGAAAGTTGTTCATATCTTTTTACCGTCTAGAAAAGAGCTGATAGCCTGCAAACGGATAAACGGATTTTCTTGATCTATACCAAAGATTACTCTCGATCAAGTCACCTTTCAAACTATAAAAACTGAATCAAAATCGTTCCATCCATTCGGGCCCTACGATGCCACAGACAGATAAACTATAACTCCCCTTTTTTGCGTCTGGGGTTAAAAACGAAATGTTGATTTCTTAAGTTTTTTTTTTGGGAATTACTTTAAATTACTTTCATTGTTTATTTTATAGTCTCAGTTTTATTTATAAAAATGTCAGAAAGAGAGATAGATATGTGGCTGTTCTTCTCTTCAGGTCATATCGATAGCTAAACAAACTAGAATAAAATTGCGCAATATAATTTTTTTTTCTTCTCTTATTTATTTTTTTAAGTACCGATTTTTTGTATAATGATATATACTTTTTTCTTCATAGCATAATAAAAAAATTATTCAATAAAAAAAACAACCGCACCTCCTTTTTCAAATCAAAACCTCCTTTGTCAAAACAAAAGCGGGGAACATCACTATTATCTCTATATCCGTCAAAAAATAGTGAAGTTATAAATAAACTAAATATGACCCGGTTAACAACACATTCAATTAATCGTAGCACGTTTTTCTAAACAAATTAAAATGCCACGTCAATATTATATTTAAACGATTCCACAATAATCGATTAAGTAACAGGTTTTGTGGAAATTTTAACATTTTACTGGTTTCAGAAGTTTTATTTTATTCTATTTATATTAATTTACTAATTAGTAATAAATAACAATAAAAACCCTATTAAGAATCTTAAAGCAGTTTAGCTCAAGCTATAAAGAATCCATTTACCCGACTGCGGCGAACCGAAAAGGAGGATTATGTGTTTGACCTGTATAGATAATATTCAGCTCTTAACGTCTCACTGCTGAGCCTCCCATTAATACGTTGGGATCAGGCCATAGTCCACCACGCTGGCCAAGTGCGGGTTGGCGGACTTCGCATGTCTTTCGAAAACTTGCTAGATTCTCTTAGACTTGCAGATTTGTTCAGGATGTTTTCCTTCACCATAACACAAGTGGTAATCATGTTGGAAATGATTCGCACATGAAAATATCAGAGGTACGAGACCCGGGATTTGAACCCGCTTCGCTCGGTTTCCTAAGCAAGCGCGTTACCACTGGGCTACCACTGTCTTCTTCTGTATAGATAGATAGACAAATACTTTATTGCACACACAAAATAAGAATGCAGAAGATAAAAGAAAAATTAACATAAAGGCATGTAAAGTCGGTTTTATTGCTATGAGCGATCTAATCTATCTGTAGTTACTCGTAGGTGTAAATATTATGTGTTTCCTTTGTTAACTAGTTTACCTCTTTTAGTCCACTTTTTATGCAATCGGTTTTTTTTGTATATAATTGATAATTTAAAATATAAGTTGGGTACTTTTCGGTTTTTTTTACGTGGAATATTTTTTTTTCTTCCTGAGATTTTGGATGCGAAAACTTAGCTTTAATCAGAAATCTAATATTCGCGTAAATTTTTAAGTTTAAGGTTTCATTTCAGACTAAAGTATAGATTTCTCAGAGATGAGATGTTTTTCCGCAGTAAAAAGTATCCTATATGTTGACCCGGATAACCAGCTATCATCTACGAGATTGTGACCGCATCTCTAGAAAACTACTAAGCAGATTTTAGATAGATTTGGTAGTTTAATATGAAGGAGTAGATGCGCCACCCTGGAAATAATTCTGCCGCCGTCCATGTATAGCATGGAATGGTCACCCATCCAGTATTTGTAAATTGGCATAATTCTTTAACCTTATTGACCTGTTAAGTTCGTTCAACTTTGTTAAAAGATCATCAATATAGACTTAAGCTTTATTATAAGTAAAGTAAAGTAAAGATGACGCAATTCAAATAATTTTATTATTTTCGTCACTTTAGATATTACAGATTTTTTCTTAAAGTATTTAATAGAAAATTATGTCTGTGTAAAAATAGTCTATAGGTACATATAACAATATTCTAACTGAGTTGAATCTGTACATTAAATATTTTTTGGAAAATCTTTTTGAAATAAACATTATTATCGATACAAAGATTGAATCTATAGGTTTTAGAATTTTTGCCTATCTATCTGTCTGTCTGGGAACGCATCACGAGAAACCCACTGGATAGATTTTAATGTGGTATTAAGTCTCAGTAACAGCCCGGAGTTGGGAAGTTGGCGGTGTTTCACCCCCGTGCCTCGGAGAGCACGTAAAGCCGTCGGTCCTGCGCCTTAACTCTCACCGGTCGTGTCGAGCAGTCGTCCCACCGGTGTATGAGAGTGACAGGAATAGAGAGTGCACGTTGTGTCTGCGCGTACACTTGTGCACTATAATATCTCCTGCGCAGTTGGCTAGTTGCCGTGGCCGAAATCGGTCAGAAGAACATTATCCGGGATACTTGTAACTGCGAGAAAATATCTTATTTCTGAGAAATATATACTAAGCGTTAAAACGTACCAAACGACGAACCCGAGCGATGCAAAGGCGAGTCGCTAGCTATTCATAAACTTATTACGCGAGCAGAACCACCGGCAAAAGTTAGTTATGCAATATTATTAGGTATATATATACAGATAAATAAAATTGAATTGTCTGTTTGTAATATCAAAATAACAGCGTTTTAATAAATGCAACTTATAAGAAAAACACAATTTTTAAAATTTTTGTCTGTCTGTTTGTCCCGGATAATCTCTGAAACGGCTAGACTGATTTTGACGGGACTTTCACTAGAAGATAGCTGATGTTATAGGGAGTAACATAGGCTACTTTTATTTTAGAAAAATAATTAGGGTTCCGCTCAAAAAAATTAAAACGTACCTAGGGACGAAACCAAGTCGCTAGTGTATAATAACTTTTGTTATAACTAGAACGTTATCAATGTATTATTAGACTAAGAGATAGTTGACTGTAATTTAGCAATAATTGTCAGAATGCTGCATAAATATTATCATATAAAACGATAGCCGAAACAGTTCAACTACCGCTGGGGTCAGCGGTTTCTAGATACACTAACGTATATCTAGATATTAAATACATTAATATTAAAAAAACAAGCTTTTACATCATTTATATTGTGTCATGTAATAAAATGGGTTTGGCTTAATTTAAAGTTTTTTAATTTTTTAGTGACCTAAAAAATAAAATACATCAAACATAATAATATGGCTGACTAACGACTTACTTGCTTAACAGCAACATTATATGTTAGTCCAGTTCAAAGTCTATATATGCACCAAATTTCATCCAAATCCGTCCAGCCGTTTTAACGTGATGGAGTAACAAACATACATACATACAAATTTTCGTATTTATGATAATAATATAAAGAGTCGCTCACGGGATTCGAACTCACGATCTTCGAGTAAACACATCGTCAAATCAACGTCAAATAAAATTTTATATACCTAAATGAACGCGAATATATGGACTGATGGCAATTGTACATAATAAATATTCATAAAATGCTTGTAAGTGTCATTACGTGATGTTTTTACTAAAACCTCTACAAGTTTGTTTAGAAATTGCAACCGCATTAAAATTGTCACGTTCGATCAAGAAAGGATATTGCTGATTTAATATTTAAATGTTTGTTTGCTTTGAATAGGCCTGTGTTTCTCAAACTGGTATAACGTACCCTGGGAATTCCCTAGATTACTCAGGAAAAAAGTGGGTGTGAAATAAAATTAGGAGTTTTACTAGTTTTCTCCTTCGGCTCTATCGTGGACTATGAGGATGAAAATAACTTATGTCATTTTTATAGAAAAATAACATATAATAAAATTCTGAGTCAAATCTGTGCATCAAATATTTTTTTCGATATTCTAATTGAAATAGCTATTATTATCGATACAGAGACCGAATCTATAGTTTTTAGAATTTTTGTCTGCTGTCTGGCTCTATGTCTGTCTGGGAACGCATCACGAGGAAACCACTGGACAGATTTTAATGAAATTGGGTAGATGATAGCTGGTTATCCGGGTCAACATATAGGATACTTTGTAGGAAAATATCTCATCTCTGAGAAATCTATACCAACCGTTAAAACACAATATCGCATACAAATAATGAGTCGCTAGTAACAAATAAAAGAAAAATGACTTATGCTAATATGAAACCCTATCCGCCACTAAGAGACGCTTTAAAATATTTTTTAACTGCGAAGATTAGCAGCAATAGATAATTTTAGATGATCATTTTGTCTTTAATTAAGCAAAAACAAATATACTTTTTATGTGCTAATAACTTTTAATCAGGAAGGCAAACCGTATTTTTTGTACATTTATAATATAAGGATTGTATAAAAATGTAACAAAAACACTCAAATTTTATAAAAAAAATGTTTTATTTCAAAATAAAATTAGCCGATTTCTGAGAATAAAATTTTAGTTAAAAAAATCATATCGTTACCTAAAATTTATTAATTATAAGTCTTACACTTTGAGAAGCTCAGTTATTTATATTGTCATACTGAATCGACCTGATCTAATAAGTAATTCTTAAAGAATGTTAGAAATAATGATTCATCACAGAATTAACACATTATTATATAATTATTTACTTGTATTTCATGTAGCAAACTTGAATGGCTATATACTAGCAACTCACCCTCGGTCCGCTTGATTCGTCCATACATTTTAAGGTTAGTATAGATTTCTCAGAGATGAGATATTTTCCTGCAGTAAAAAATCCTATATGTTTATCCGGATAACCAACTACTATCATACCAAATTTCATCTAAATCTGTTCAGTAGATCCAGAGATTATCCCTTACAACGTCACACACTCACAAATTCACAAACTCACGAAGTTTAACTGTTTATAATATTGGTATAGATATTATAAAGCGTAAGACATTTTTTGTGTACAAAAATGCAAAGCATAACATATTAAAATGTAGAATTACGATTCAGAATTGCTTGTAAACATCTATTTGGATGAAGTAGCTAAATTTTAATTTTGTTTTTTTTTTATATATAGAGATGGACTTATTTGAAAAAATTCAAGGATGTTATTAAATGTGATGTATGTTATTATTATATTACTTACTAGCGATTCACCGTCGGTTTTAAACTATATTATATATTGATCCAGATAACCAGCTATCATAATACCAAATTTTATCAAAATCTGTCCAGTGGTTTTCTTGTGATGCGTTCTCAGACAGACAGACAAATATTCCAAGAACTATAGATTCGGCCTCTGTATCGATAATAATGACGATTTCAATAAGATTCCACCCCTCCCCCTCCACCGGTCACGCGCTTTCTTTTGCTATTGCTGGACTATTACCGCTTAGAAGGAGCAATAAAAATACTATTATTTTTGTAAAATTTAAGAAATTTTTTTTTCTTACAGATGTTGTTGTTATGATGTAAGCAGTATATTCCCAAAAGGTTTTCAGTAAATTAAAAATGACCCTGTATATACAATAATAATTACTCTATGAATGCTATGAAAAATTTTCCTTAACTGCTTGGAATAAAATTATTATAATGGCTATTGATAGCCGTGCTTGTAAACAAATATATGAAATTATGGTTTCTGACATAACTACATATGGTAGTTTTGTAAAGTGGAAGACGTTTGGACACAAAATGAATGGACAGATTTTGATGAAATCTATACTAATATTATAAAACTGAAGAGTTTGTTTCGTTGTTTATTTGATTGAACGTGCTAATCTCAGGAACTAATAATCCGATTTAAAAATTTCTTTTTGAATTGGATAGCCTGTTAACTGAAGAAGGCTTTACATTATCCCGGGACAAATGTACGGTTCCCGTGGGATAGATTTGTTTTTGTCTAGGGACGAACCCGAAGCGAAGCGAGGGTGAGTCGCTTGATTAGTATATTTATATATAGATTATGGTTTGGAGTAAAACATATTCTACTGGAGATATGATAAATAATATAAGCTCCATACTTCATTTAAGAATACAGATTTTAAAAAAAAGTTCCACACTCCAAAAGATACTTTATAAAAATTTGTTTTTTTATGTAAACCATACAAAAATAAAATAAAATAAAATTTACAAATTAAAAAACGATAACGAAACGAGATTAATAAAAAAAAGTATGTCTACAACTGCATAGTACTACGTTCCTTCGCCAACTTGTTCTCGTCTTTTGAGTTCGTTTTTTACGCCGGGTTCGGGTTTTTTATTTTTGTAAATTATAATATTTTTAATGAACAGTTTTTTAGTTTTGGCAAGTTAGAGATTTTTAGTTTTATGTAACAAATTGTTAACCTAAATTACTTTTAAACGTATAAGTTGTATATATTTTTATAATCGCCTCTTAAAACCTGTATTTTGACCACGCTCGGCTGATTCGGTCGAAAAAATTTCAAGACAAACAAAAAGATGCCTTACATTCGCCATTTTGATTTTTAATGATATCTATGTAATTACAGTGGCTTTATCAAATACCAAACGACGCGACGTCAAATCATCAAAATCTGTTAAGCCGTTTAGTAATAACAGAGAAACATAGGGTTGGACGTACATACGTACGTAATATAGGTTAAAAACACAACCCTCTTTTGAGCTTCGCCGCAGTCGGGTAATATATGCATATATATATATACACTACATTGCATACATTTTTATATATTATAAAAGCTGTAATATAACGGACTTTGTAATGAAATTTTCCACTCGTAACTGACCGGTATTCATTTTATTGACTGGTTTGATGCGATTTTGTACCAACCATAGACGTAGTTCCGGGAACAAAATTAAAATCGAATTAAATACTGATTTTATATAATTCTATTCCGTATATATTGTATGTATAGTAAATACGCAAGTTTGTATGTGTGTATGTGTGTCACTACTTTCCTCTGAAATAGCTGAACGGATTTTCATGAAATTTAGTACACAGATAAACTATGATCTGGAGTAACACATAGCCTACTGCTAGTACCAAAATTTGGCAAAAGGTGGCGCTACCTGTTTATAATATTATAAATACAAAAGGCACACATACACTTAGAAAGTTCATTTCGAAACCAAAGAATAAGATAGATTTATTGCAAGTAATATTTAGTGCAATTAGCTAAAATTAAAAAATTATTCTGGAAATGACGATATTATTCGATTTGATAACGCAGATTATTAATCAGTGAACGTCAAAACATAATTGTTTCAAGATTGTTTCAAAGTTAATTACCTTTAAATTATATTTTATACACATACTTATCTATACATATAATAAAATTGTAACTAAGCCGAATCTATACATTAAATATTTTTTGGAAAATCTTATTGAAATAAACATTATTATCGATACAGAGGCCGAATCTATAGTTTTTAGAATTTTTGTCTGTCTGTCTGTCTGTCTGTTACCGCATTACGAAAAACCACTGAAGGGATTTTGATGAAATTCGGTATAATGATAGCTGGTTATCCGGGTCAACATATAGGATACTTTTTACCGCGGGAAAATATCTCATTTTTGAGAAAAAATATAAAAACTACAATGTAAGAGTATACTAATATGTAAAACCTAAGAATTTGGTTTTTGGTCATCTGAACGCGGGCGGAGCCGCAGACAATGCTAGTATGTATTTAAATTCTAAAAACTATAGATTCGGCTTCTGTATCGATAATAATGACTATTTCAATAAGATTTTTCGAAAATTTAAAATTTTTGTATAGTTAATTTTATTTAATGTACAGATTCGACTCAGAATTTTATTATATTATATATAGATAGATTTTATGTTATAAAGTATGCTACCTAAAATACGTTGAAAACAATTTACACTCAAAATATTTCTTGGTTCTAAATTCAAAAATTGCAATTCAAATGATTTTTTTTTTTACCTTTTTAAACTACATATATTATGGCAATAATTTTGCTAACTTTATAAATGATAGCAACACTATGTACATGTATGTATTTAACAAAATTTAAAAAAATAAAATTAAACTTTTGTGGGTAGATGCTGTCTTTAACAACTAAATATATATAACAATTTTTGAAACACCTAAAAATTTGTCAAAAAATAACCATGATTGATGTAAAGCATTCAAAACGTCAACCGCAAAATCAAAATAAAACCACGACCAAATCCTAAAGCGTATTTTTATAAACAATTTCTAACAATAATTTTCTTACTTCTCTTATTATTTAAAGAAAGTAAACTATTTGTATAGTAAAATCGAGAAATGTAGAATAAACAAAAAATCACGTTGCTATTTTTGACTTTGACATTTATTTTAGCGGACTCCGTATATATAATTCTTTAGTTTGAATGAATAAGGAGATAAATCTATATATATGTATATATCTAATATATGAACTTTTTATTCCTTGGACATATTTGAAATTTCGTATGAATTGAGTACTGCAAAAATATAATGGGATACTTATTTCAGCGTTTTCTAACATTCAACCCCTAAGAGGGTAAAATAGGGGATGAAAGTTTGTATGAAACCTACCTTTTTAGAGTTTTTTTTGTACTTTTAGCGCGAGCGAAGCCGCGGGTTCTGCTAGTTTATAATAAATATTACGAAGTAAATAATTCAGATTTGTATTCTTCCGCAATGCAACGTAATGTTTATGGCAAATAAGCCGTTTAACTTTTTATGGTGCATTAAACTATGATATAGGCCTATTTGCGTAGATATGTGAAATACGAATGTTCTTCCTAGAGGCTTTGTTTCTTTGTTTGTTTGTTTGTTTGTTTGTTTGTTTGTTTGTTTGTTTGTTTGTTTGTTTGTTTCTTGGTTTGTTTGTTTGTTTGTTTGTTTGTATGCAGAGGGTGATCTCATGAACAATAAAACATAATGAATATCTTAAATGAAACGAAAGTGGGAGATTATGGATATAGATAGTCTCACATTAATATATTTAGTCGATTTTGCATCCATATGCATAATCTATACATATAATAAAATCGTAACTAAGTCGAATCTGTACATTAAATATTTTTCGGAAAATCTTATTGAAATAAATATTATCATCGATACAGAGGCCGAATCTACAGTTTTTAGAATTTTTGTCTGTCTGTCTGTTACTGCATCACGGGAACACCACTGAAGGGATTTTGATGAAATTCGGTATAATGATAGCTGGTTATCCGGGTCAACATATAGGATACTTTTTGCCGCGGGAAAATGTCTCATTTGTAAGAAAAAATACAAAAACTGCATTGTAAGAGTATACTAATATGTAAAATCTAAGAATTTGTAGTAGGGGAGCCCAAGAGGGGATTTTTGTAGTTACTCAAGCGCGGCAGATTAACATAAAAGAGATTACCTTGCACTCTATTGAGTACTTTCACCATAATATAAGTCTTGGGGCGCGTCTAGGGAAGCCGATTAAAATATTTAAAAAATGTTTTGATAAGGTAGAAATACTTGAAACCGTCAGATTAAGGTGTGGTAGGCTAGTCACATCCTGAAAAGTGTCCAATTCAATAATCTGCCGATTTGCACAAGCCGAAGAGGCAAAAATCGACTATAAAGTTTATGATGATTTTAGTAGGCCAACTGTTTTTTTTACATTCCTTCATACGAATGCTCAAAAAATATGGATTGTTTCAATTCAACCTTGTTCGATCGTGATTTTATTTAATAATTTGCATATACATATATATGTACATATGCATGCATATATTAATTCGGCGTAGCCTCATAACTAGACAGAGGTCGAACGTCTTGATTAGCTAAATTATTACTATTCGAGATTGTTTCCGTATTACTCAGGTAATACGGAAACATACGTTTGTATGTATGTATGTTTGTTTGTTTCTTTAAAACGTTTTATAGTTAAAACAGATTTCAACATTAACGACATCGCTTCCTCGGATTCGTCCCTAAGTACGTTTTAACAGTTAGTATGAAATAGATAAACTACATACATAGATTTTATATACATAGGTATATAAAAGTAGTATAGAAAATTATATATATATATATATATATATATATATATATATATATCTCCCATATTTGAGAAATTATTAATTCCCCATACAAACTACGATCCCTCTTTTCACATACCATGATAGCTTATTACGAGTCTTGTGTTACGGATACCAGATGATTGATACACTACACATATATGTATAAATGTAAACACCCGTGACTCAAACCCGCGACCGCTTGCATAGTTGTGAGTAACTAGAATAAATATTATATACTAAAACATCTGCAACTCAAAAGAGAGAAAAGGGATGATAAAGTAATTCATTTTTACATATTTACGTTTCAACTTTTAGTATATATTTATCAGAGATGAGATATTTTCCAACAGTAAAAAGTATCCTATATGTTGACCCAAATAACCAGTTATCATCATAACAAATTTCATCAAATTCCCTCTAGTGGTGTTTCCGTGATACGGTAACAGACGGACAGACAAAAATTCTAAAAACTGTAGATTCGGCCTCTGTATCGAGAATAATGTCTATTTCAATAAGATTTTCCAAAAAATATTTAATGTGCAGATTCGGCTTAGTTACAATTTTATTATATGTAGGTAGATTTTTTTGATAAGGTTTCTAATATAGGTTTTTGTCATTTTCAACTAATTATATGAAATCTATACATAAAATAAAATTCTAAGTATACAAATTCGACTCAGAATTTTATTACATGCATGGATTAATTATATTAAAATTTTATTAATGTAAGAAATAATAAAACATAATAAATGGCTTTTGCTGGTGGCAGATCTTTATGTATTTTTAATTAAGATTCAAATATAATATTTAAATATAGTGACGACACGTTTGGCTCAGTTTGTAGTGACCCCACTTGCTGTGCCAGCGGTCGCAAGTTCGAGTCCGCTGCGGGCATTCATTTGTGTGATTAACACGAATGTTTGTACTCCAGTCATGGGTGTTTATATTTATAATATGTATATTTAAAGTTATATATGTGTAATGTATCAACTATCTGGTATCCATAACACAAGCCTCGTAGCTTACAGTGGAATTAGATGTTGCTGTGTGTTAATGTGCTTGCATATTTATTTATAGTTTTAGAGTGCAGTTTTACTCGAGTTTATATTTTACTTCGCGTGGTGGTTTCAGTGGTGGAAAGGCTATAATAGTTTTGATTTGAGGAAATCATATATGAATAGTGTTTATATATCTTCATAAAAAAAACTGCTTCCAATTATAATTATTATTTTTGATAAAACTATAGCTTGTCTATAGCTTCTAAACAAAGACAATAATTATAAATTAAAAATTAAAAAAATACTCCTACGCCAATTAATTGTCATTTAATGATTACACTGGCACGCGTGAAGCACTTAATCGAGTAATCATACGCCAAATTGCCTTACATCGTTTTGGAAAAGAGCTGATACTCTTAAAATGCTGGACCGATATTAACCAAACATAGCTAAGAACCACCGCAAAGTAACTGGCTTTCAAATGGAAAGAACCGCATCGAAATCAGTTCATTTGAGAGCTACGATGCCACAGACAGACGCACACACACACAGACAGACAGACGACAGAGGAGAAAAAGGTACTGAACTGAAAAGACAAACTTTGCCTATTTATATATAGAGATAACATAATAATTTATTGATTTGAAACTAGGCACAGTTGTCAAAACAAAATTTAAGTACTTATATACGCACGTAAGGCAGTGGTAGCCCAGTGGTAACGCGCTCACTTGGGAAGCCGAGTGAAGGAGTGAACCTCTGATATTTTCATGTGCGAATCATTTCTTACATCATTACCAGCTAGCCACGGTTGTCAAAATATTATTTTAGTACGTACATACTAGCATTGCCCGCGGCTCCGCCCGCGTTCAGATGACAAAAAACCAAATTCTTAGGTTTTACATATTAGTATACTCTTACAATGCAATTTTTGTATTTTTCTCAGAAATGAGATATTTTCCCGCGGTAAAAAGTATCCTATATGTTGACCCGGATGACCAGCTATCATCATACCAAATTTATATACTATCTGACAGACAGACAAAAATTCTAAAAACTATAGATTCGGCTTCAGTATCGATAATAATGTTTATTTCAATAAGATTTTCCAAAAAATATTTAATGTACAGATTCGACTCCGTTACAATTTTATTATAATATGTATAGATGTATAGATTATATATAGACACGCACGTAGATTTGTTAAAGTATATACGTACGTAAGTATATACGTACATTTGTTAAAGTATTTTATTATTTTTGCATTCATTTGTGTAAATAACGACTTCCGAAAACGTTTTTTAAACACCGTTTTTTTTTCATTACCCCGCAAGATAAAATCTTAAAAACGTAAAACAATAGCTATTTTTTTATAATATAAAGAAAAAAGAAAACTTATTTAAAAAATTATTAAAATTATGTTAAATTTAAAATAAATTTAAATACACGCAAGTTCTTTGTTGTAAGAAATAAACATATTATTTCCTATTTCCTACAAAATATTTTATTTTAAATGTTTAATTATTAATAAAATTTTAATGAAATTGTTTTACACAATAAAAAAAATGAGAAAATATTATATTAAATTAAAAAATTTATAAGTATTATATTTTAAATAAAATTAAAATTAACAAATGATGTAAGGTAGGTACTTTGATGTCATTTTTGTAATTTTGTGGGTAGGCACTGTCTGTAACAATTCACCTTTGAGAAGTCTAAACCCTCAGTCTCTCCCATAACCATGATTGCTGTAAAGCATTCGAAACGTAAACTAAAATTCTAAATAAATCCGCAAAAAAAACCGTAAAGCTAGTTTAAATTAAAATGTAAAATATTCGTGTAAATCTAGCAAGAATTTAGTATTATATTATAAATACTTACATTTAGGTTTTCTTGCGCATTGACCGCTCTTTCGCTTGTTGAAAAGCCCGTTTATAATGTGTTTTTCATTGAAATTTAAATCGTCCAATTTATCAATTCTCTCACACTCAGACAAATTTACTTCAAAATTATCTAATTTCGATATATTATTAGATAAATCTCTCAACTCCTTATCATTTGTGTTGACAGAGGAGTACTGCCTTCCGGTAACTCTTTTCCATATTTGCACTAATTCTTTCATTTTTTCATTTAAAAAAAAACCATAAAAAAAAACTTAAATAATTTTCTCCGCACAAATAACACAAAATAACACAAATTCTCCTATTTCTCTGTCTTTTCACGATGTTTTTAAAACCTTTCACTGATACGCGAAAATATTTTAAATATCAATCGTTATTCGTCCTGTTCGAATACCAGCTGTGTAGCAAATGAGAGTGTATTTATCGACCATATATATATGTATGTAGATCTGTAGGCGACAGGCGTTACGTATTTGCAAAACCTGCTATGCGAACTTATTTTTACGGTCACTGTCAAGATCGGTATTAAGTAAGGCCGTGGATTTGATTACTGTGTGAAGCAAATTATGAATTTTTATGTTGAAACGGTATATGTGAAGTAGAATATTGTTAGTTTTTTGGTGGTATATATGTATGTATGTAATAATGATACGTTTAGCTTAATTTGTAGTGGCTGTACTTGCTGTGCCAGCGGTCGTGGATTCGAGTCCCGCTGGGGGGTTTCAATTTGTGTGATGAGCACGAATGCTTATACTCCAGTCGTGGGTGTTTATATTTATAATATTTATGTATTTAAAGTTATATATGTGTAGTGTATCTACTATCTGGTATCCATAACACAAGCCTCATAAGCTTACCATGAAACTAGATGGTGCTGTGTGTTAATGTCCCGACATATTTATTTATTTTTTGTATATACATATATGTATGTATGTATGTACGTATGTATGTATGTTTATATTTAGGACTAGCCATTTAAAGCCCTAAACTGTTTTATTGGTTTTAAAATTATATGTATATGAGTGGTTGTTAGATATGTTTAATTGATTTATAAAGCGTTGATATATAATTTAAATATTATATCGTAAGTGGAATAAAAAAATTGTTATTGAATCTATAATAATATTATAAAACAAGTAATTTGTTTGTTTATCGCGCTTCAAACGCTGAACAGATTTCGATGAAATTTGACAAGGATATAGAGGACTTCATGGATAGGATAGACATTGATGATCTTTTATCCCTATCCTGCTTACTATGCAAGCGGAGCCGGTGTCATAAGTTATCAAAGAATTAAATTCAAACTCGTAAATAGGTGCAAATAAATACTGGCACAATATAAAAAATATGATATAATTTTTTTAAACAATATTTAAATTGCTTTTTAGCGATTTCATAAAAAACCTTCTCAATTATCGAACCGATTTTAATCATTTTTTTGTTTTTAAGTAAGTAAATATGGTTTTTTTTCTAACCTTGAAAAATGCATTTACGATTATCACCCGTAAGTATATATTATACAGGTGATCATGTGGGAGTCATCGGCCAGTACTACCCACTAAAACCCAACGTCACCTCCCCCGTCTTAATGGTGTGTCGTAGATTCGCATTTTTTTCCATTTTTTTTGTTTGTTTGTTTGTACCGAATAGGCTCCGAAACTACTAAACCGGTTTAGATGAAATTTGGTAAAAAGTTAGTTTGAGATCCTGGGAAGGATATAGGATAGTTTCTATCCCAGAAATCATCTTAAGGGGGTAAAAATGGGGATGAAAGTTTGTATGAGGAATCAAGCCAGGGGTGAACCCGAGCGAAGCGACGGTGAGTCGCTAGTATGGCACATAACAGGTTAATTTATTACCTAACATACATATTACAATTTTTTTTTGATATAAAGAATTACCTGTTATATATTTCAATGAAACATTACTTAGTAATAATATTATATACATACATTATAATTCAAGAATTTATCTTTTGTGCTAATTAAAATACCTATAGGCGAATATGTTGTTTGTAACACCTAAGTTCCCATATCATTCATCCGATTATGATAAAACTTTGACGAATTCTTTACATGAAAGCAAGATTCTGAAATTTTAGTGCCATCGATGTATAATAGACGACTCACATTCGCTTCGCTCGGGTCCGTCCTTAGCTTGCTTCCCAATACTTTCATCCCCATTCTCACTCCTTTAAGGGATAATTTCCGGTTTAAAAAGTATCCTATGTCCTTCCCAGAGTCTCAAACTATCTTCTTACCAAATTTTTAATCTAAATCGGTTCAGTAGATCCAGAGATTACCCTCTACAACGTCACAAACTCACAAACTTTACCTCTTTATAATATTAGTATAGATGAAGCGACGATTGTATGGAAAATGTAACGTTTATTAATTTATATTTTACTAGACGTTTTGCTTAGTTTGTAGTGTGTACTTGCTGTGCCAGCGGTCGCGGGTTCGAGTTCCGCTGGGGGATTAAATTTGTGTGATGAGCACGAACGTTTGTACTCAAGTCATGGGTGTTTATATTTATAATAATATGTATGTATTTAAAGTTATATATGTGTGTATCAACTATCTGGTATCCATAACACAAGCCTCGTAGCTCACCATGGAACTAGACGGTGCTGTGTGTTAATGTCCCAACAAATTATTATTACTCCAAATACATCGCTCATAATAAAAAGTGAACGGCGAATGAATCAGCAGAATTTTCCTTTAATATCAGAAATATCAAAAATTGAGCTGTACTTGCTATTTTTGTATAGGTACTGTCTCATAGGTCTAGTTAGGTTAGTATGTACTTATAGATCGTGAAGTCCTGAGTTCGGTTCTCGGGCATAGCAAAAACAGTTACTGATGTTATTAAACTTTAGTCTTTTCAATAAATAGCCTATGAAAGTTTATAATAAAACTATATTTTCGGAATTATTCGCGGATTTATTTTGATTTTTGGTTTAGTCGGAAATCTAAGATATTATTTATAGAATATGAAATAAAATAATAATAATTTTTAGGGTTCCGTTATCGAAGGGTGCCTACGGGACCCTATTACTAAGCCTCCGCTATCTGTCTGTCTGTCCGTCAGCGAGCCGTATCCTATGAACCGTAATAGGTAAAGTTGAAATTTTCACAGTATGTATTTCTATTGCTGCCATAACAACAAATATTAAAAAAACCAAAATGGCGAATTTCAAAATGACCGCCATGAATACTAAAAATAAATCGATTAGTACATAGGGTGAAATCTTGTACGATGATACGCAACCCTACGTGTGCGAGTCCGACTCGCACTTGACCGGTTTTTCAAATTGGACTGGTAACTTCAGATATAATCGCATTGAATCAAGCAAAAAAATCTACAATTTGACATTTTATTGACTTTATTCATATATTTCTAGAAACATCGAGCATTATTTTATTAATTGTTGTTTAAATAACAGGTTTTTTGTTCATACTTGTAACCGTAAGAAATATTTACATTTTTACCAAATAAGTACAAGTAATTTTCATTTTTTTTTTTTTTTTTTTTTATTTATTGGCCAATACATAACAAATACATTATAATTTGCAATTTAAGTACCACGAAAACCTCGCGGGTTTATCTGGGTACAGAGAGTCATTCAGTTTATTCGGTTTGTTTTTGAAAAAAATATTTTTTAAAAAGTGATTTGTTTTTCGTGGTACTTTTATACATTTCTTGCAATTCTCTGGGCAGTTCGTTAACATATTCAGGTATTAAGTAGTTATCAGTTCTCTTTCCATACTTATTGTTAGTTTTTGGTAAGTGGTATTTATGGTTTAAATCAAGTTGACGTAAGCCTAAAGGTCTAAGTTTTTCATTTAACAAGGTTGTATTATTAATTTGAGTTAGAATAGAAAAATTAACTTTATCATATATGTTCATAACATTACAATGCCGAAATAGCTGAATATAGTTGTTCTTATAATTGTTAAGTATGCGCTTAGGTACAATTGTTTTTAATAATCTTAACTGTAAATTGTAAATATTTTCCAAGTTTGATTTGCAGGATCTGCCGTAACTACTAACACCATAATCGATAACCGAGTCACCCAAGGCCACGTACAGGAGCCTTAGTGTCTGGTTAATGGTAATTTGGCTTTGAGTATACTTAGTTTACTTAATAATGATCTTAATTTTGAGCAAACGTGATCTGTATGCGGGCCCCAGGTAAATCTGTCATCGATCATTAAGCCTATGTACATATGTGTTTTCACTTGTTCAACAGCTTCACACGAACAATTCAGACTGCATGAAGAGTGCAAACAAGAGTGGTTGTGAGCCACGATGGTAGGTCTGATGTCTGTCTGGTTGTGCGACGAGTGAATATGTATAAACTTCGTTTTGTGTGCGTTTATTATCAGACCTACATCGTGTGCCCATTTACATAATTGATTAAAATTATTTTGTAGTTTTTCCTGGGCATGTTTGACCGTTCTTTGAGCTACCACTAAACATGTGTCGTCCGCGAACTGGTATACAGTGCCCTCATTTATAATATTAACCATGTCGTTCACATATAACAAGTACTCAGTAGGGCCGATAATTGAGCCCTGTGCTGTGCCCCGTTTGGTTGATATTAAGTTACTACATTGTTTGGATAGGCTTACTGTGGTTTTTCTGTTAAGATGATAATTTTTTAATAATTTCAGTAAAGGACCCTGTATACCACCCCGCGAAAGTTTATCGAATAAAATATTGTAATTTAATACATCAAAGGCTTTGCTAAAATCTATGAGTAAAACGAGCACGTGAAGTTTTTTGTCCAAATGCGTGTTAACTTCGTTAGTAAATTTTCTTAGTAATTCAGTGGTGCTTTTATTTTTCTGAAAACCATATTGTTTATTATTAATGATTGAATGTTGAGCTAAATATTTATTTATTTTATCCCCTAGGTACCTTTCTATAATTTTATCTACACATGACAAAATAGTGATGGGACGGTAATTATTATAATCGTTATGCTTTCCCTTCTTATAAATCGGCCGAATTACGCCAATTTTCAACATATCCGGGTAAATTGATGTAGCTATGCACTGGTTTATGAGGTGAGTAATGACTGGTACTAGATGTGAGGAGATATTTTATTTCCAACTACAATCGATACAAAAATGGAAGATTTTGAATTCGTTTTTACATAGCATGACCTACTTGGTGGTGAAAAGGTGATGGAGATGGAGCGGTAAACCTCAAACTACATAGAAGACGATTATCGAGAGGGACATGAAGAAGCTGGGCCTATCTGGTAAAGACGTTTACCAGTAGAATGAATGGCGCTTCATTCTCAAAGTAAAGAAAGTCGAACCCGTGTAACGGGAAAAGACAAGGATAAAAAAGAGTAAATAAATAAGTTGGGACATCAACACACAGCACCATCTAGTTCCATGGTAAGCTACGAGGCTTGTGTTATGGACACCAGATAGTTGATACACTATACATATATAACTTTAAATACATACATTTTATATATATAAACTCCCATGACTGGAGTACAAACATTCGTGCTCATCACACAAATGAATGCCCCCAGCGGGACTCGAACCCGCGACCGCTGGCACACCAAGTAGAGTCACTATAAACTGAACCAAACGTGTCGTCAAAGAAAAACAAAAATCGTATTTAAAGCTACTTCTAATTGTCATATCGATTTGAAATTTTGTATGTGTAATCCGGGTGGCAATACAAAAATTCGATACCATCGAGCTGATCTGATGATGAACTCAGGATGTGGATAGTGAAACTCTTGAATGACTTTATTGACAATAATGGCTTTAATGGCAATGGATTAAGATATGAATATCTAATAGGTAAATATGTGTTTTACGTATCGAAATATATTAGATTCGCTTTGTATCGGCTGGCACCGACTTTGAAAATATCTGATTAGGTATCTATTCTAAATGAAAACCTCCGTTTAGTTATTTTTTACATTTTTGTGCCTGGAAGTCGGTTTTTATTTTATTTTTTAAAGTTTTTATAACAGTTTAGTCTCATACATTACAGGCAACTAAAAAAATGTTTTAAAGAATATGAGTATCTCCGTAAATCCATATTGTATTTAGCCCTTTTAACGTCCCACTGCGAGGGGTAGATCTACCTTAAATACAAGGGGGATCAGGCCATAGTCCACCAAGCTGGCCAAGTGCGGGCGGACTGAGCATATCTTTCTAAAACTTGCTAGGTTCTCTCAGACACGAAAATTTCTTCACGATGTTTTCCTTCACCGTAAGACATGTGGTAATCATGTTGGAAATGATTCGCACATGAAAATATCAGAGGTGCGAGACCCGGTATTGGAAACCGCTTCACTCGGTTTCCCAAGCGAGCTCATTACCACTGGGCTACCATTGCCTCATCGGCCAATATATATATACTTAATGTTTTATTTTTTTTTATTATTAAATGATTTAATATAATCTGTATCCTTTAAATGCCATTTTATTTTTTTAATTAAAAAACTAACTCAATTCATTCATACATATTAGATTACTAGATACATCAACGTTTTTTTAATTTTATTGCTTTAAAAAAATACTATGATTTTTTATAATCTATACGCACTAAGAAAAATTCAAAGCTAATTTTTTTTTGTTTGTTTGGACACATTTATCTCAGGAACTACTTACGTTATCTTGTTTCATTTATCGAGACGAGATGAGATAACACATTAGTCTTATTTTGAGTTGATTTATCGAATTTAATAGTTACAATTAAAGCGACGCGGAAGTTATACCCTTGATATTATAACAGTGTGAGTACTAAAATAATAAACAACAAATACCATATAAATCAAATTATTTCATATTTATTCTACGTACTAGACTTTTGACGCGGTTTTACTTATCGTTAATAATAATATTGTTCTGACCAGTTACGACCACGGCGGCCAATCTCATTGAGATTAGCCAAATATACAGGAGATATAATATTGCACAAGTGTACGCGCAGACACAACGTGCACTCTCTATTCCTGTCACTCTCATACACCGGTGGGACGACTGCTCGACACGACCGGTGAGAGTTAAGGCGCAGGACCGACGGCTTTACGTCTCCGAGGCACGGGGGTGAAACATCGCCAACTTCCCAACGGGCTGTTACTGAGAACACCTTAACAGAAAAACTCGGTATTTAAACTTTGCCCGACCCGGGACTCGAACCCAGGATTTCTGGATCTGTCTGCCGTATATTTAGCCCCTAAACCACCAAGCAGCCTCTAATCGATAAAGAAACCTATATGTTATTATTACACTTTTATAATAATAAAAAATACTGATATTTTAGTTACTAGGTAACTTTATCTATTATAAAATATTGTTGGGAATAGTGAAAAATTTGGGGTCTAACAATGTTTTTTTTTTCTTGATTTTTAAAACATCGCAGTCAAAACTATAGATATGACGACTAAAGGGCCCGATGGTGGAAAATAAAAACTTTAATATAACAATGACCAGCCCTGGATTTACCCTAGGGGCACTCGGGGCTAATGCCCAGGGCGGCAAATTTTTAGGGGCGGCAAAATTCGGAGGGAAAAAAATATTAACTAAAAATAAGAAATAAAAAAATATTAACTATTAGGTACATTCTTCTCGGATTATTTCGCGGTTTTATTTTGATTTTTGGTTGCCGAACGATTTCAAAAAATCAAAAATGAATGGAATATTTGACAATTTAAATTTATTTGAAATGTCAAATATTCGCGCAAATCTAAGAAAGTATTAGTAGGTACACGCTCCGAAAAATTGATATCATTTAAACTTTATCGAAACTTTACCCATTTTATGCAAAATTTCGATAATAGGGCGGCATTTTTTACTATGCCCAAGGGCGGCGTTAAGGTTAAATCCGGCCCTGACAATGACACGACGTAACGTGAATAGTATGAAATTAGTCATTGTGTCTTACATTTTTGGGTTAAATTGGAAAGTCTCTTTTTAAATATTTAGAGGTCGCCTTCCCTTCAGTCGACCTTTGGTGCGAGAGAATTGGCCTCGCGTTCCTATTCCATGGTCTTCTTTTCAGTCACACCGACATTATTACATCCGATCAACAGACATACAGGCAGACCAATCATTGGTTAGCATAGTGTTTAGCACTTGGTCAAAAAGCTCATCATCTATATATATAATAAAATTGTAACTAAGTCGAATCTGTACATTAAATATTTTTTTGAAAGTCTAATTGAAATAGACTTTATTATCGGTACAGAGTCCGAATCTATAGCTTTTAGAATTTTTGTCTGTCTGTCTGTTACCGAATCACGGAAAAACCACTGGAGGGATTTTGATGAAATTTGGTATGATGATAGCTGGTTGTCCGGGCCAACGTATAGGATACATTTTATTGTAGGAAAATATCTAATTTCTGAGAAATCTATACTAAACCATAAAACATAAGTAGGGACGAACCCGAGCGGAGCGAGGGTGAGTCGCTAGTTCATCCTATAAGGGGGTAAAATAGGGGATGATAGTTTGTATGAAACCTACGTTTTTAGAGCTTTTTTGTAGTTTTAGCGCGAGCAAAGCCGCGGGTTCTGCTAGTTGAGAATATTTTTTAGGAATCATTCGCATGACATGGTCTAAGAAGACACAACTTACTGGCCTTCTTGTACTTTATTAATTATGAAATACTGCTAACAGATCTTATCACTAGAACTCCTATATATTGTGAATGCTTGTATTTCAGTCATGGGTATTTATATTAATAAATAGATATAACTAGGTTGATTCCCCATACAAACTTTCATCCCCATTTTCACCCACTTAAGGGATGATTTCCGGGATAAAAAGTATCCTATGTCCTTCACAGGGTCTCAAACTATCTTCTTACCAAATTTCATCTAAATCGGTTCAGTATATCCAGAGATTACCCACTACAATGTCACAAACTCACAATCTCACAAACTTTACCTGTTTATAAAATGTATTAGTATAGATAAAAAACTTGTAATGAATGTGTAAGGTTGCAATTGAGATTGAGTTTTTAAAAATAGAGCTGAATTCAAGTTTTTATATAAAAAATATATACATATGTAAATAAGGTGATATAATGTTTTATATACTGCGTATAATTTTTATATGTTGGTAATAAATCTATACATATAATAAAATTGTAACTAAGCCGAATCTGTACATTAAATATTTTTTTGTAAAATCTTATTGAAATAGACATTATTATCATTTTGCAAACATTTCAATTTCATTTTTTTTTATTTATTATATGTATTTCGAAGATTACATTCCCTTAGTTTGATGGAAATCGAAAGATTATTCTAGAAATTAAAAATAAAAAACCAAGAAAAAGTTAAAAACCGAGTTTTTTTTTTGCAAATATCTCGAAAACTTTGAGGTTATTGTAAAAATGTTATTCATAAAAGTTGTATATTTTTACTAAATCTACAACTTATGTACAAAACATTTTTCAATAGAACGTCACAGTCAGCCGGAAATTGAAAAAAAAAACTATTTTTCATCGCTTTGCGTCCCCCATTTCTGGGGGGTAGCTGGGCAGAGGTGGCATTTTACAAATTTTTATACCTTATATACCTAACATTTTAAAATCATGAAAATTCAGGTTTTCAATAAAAAAATTTTTCTCTTAAAAATAAACGGATTCAGATTGGTCTATTACATACGAGTAAAAGTCATATGATTAAGGAGTACATGGACGATGGTACATATGGGTACAGATGGTACATATGGAACCCTTCATGTGCGAATTCGACTCGCACTTGACCGACTTTTTATAATTTCTTGAATAGATAGATAGATACATATCTATGGAAAAACACTGAGATATTTTTATTAAATACTTGAATTAAGTTAAATTATACACAGCTTTAAATGTAAATATATTAAGGAAGCGAGTGTCTACAGACTGTACTTGATGAGTCGAATATCATAGATTCTGTTCCTGATAAATGAATTTGAAATTCATGAAGGGGAAGTTTGTATGTTTGCGGTCGCGGGTTCGAGTCCCGCTGGGGGAATTCATTTGTGTGATGAGCATGAATAATTGTACTCCAGTTATGGGTGTTTATATTTATAATATGTGTATATGTATTTAAAGTTATATATGTGTTGTGTATCAACTATCTGGTATCCATAACACAAGCCTCGTAGCTTACCATGGAACTAGACGGTGCAGTGTGTTTATATCCCAACATATTTATTTTTGATAGTACAGCATCAATCACATCATTTGACATTAAAAGAGAAAAAAAAGAAAAGAGTGAAGAATAAGTGTTCCTCTTAGTCCATATTCTATATGAGGCTACTTCTTTTTTTAACTTGGGCTTTACATGTATTCAGCCCTTTTCAACGTCCCACTGCTGGGGGTGGGCCTCCTTCAATACGAGTGGGATCAGGCCATAGTCCACCACGCTGGCCGAGTGCGGGTTGGCGGACTTCACATATCTTTAGAAAACTTGCTAAGTTCTCTAAGACGTACAGTAACAACTTTTAATTATTACCATATAAACGATCAAGCGTAACTAGCCAAAGGTATTTCCTATATATGAAACACGTCACGAATCTACTATCAATTAGAAAAGTTTAACCGATAGAATAACGTCACAATATGACAAAGTCATGAATTAAACATGATAAATGTAAAGTGGCATAACTTTAAAATGCACAGATATAATGAAAAGGAATTTAATATAACTTTTGTTTGTTTTTGAGTTGGTTTCTATAGTTAAAATATGATTTAAACAGATAAAATGTTTGAAAATCTTATATTACAGTTTTTTTTTTAATTTTATGAGTTATGCCATTTTTCCATGGATGTCTTGTTTAAGGTAAGGTTAGCATATTTTACACATATATATTACTAGCATTGCCCGCGGCTCCGCCCGCGTTCAGATGACCAAAAACCAAATTCTTAGGTTTTACATATTAGTATACTCTTACATTGCAGTTTTTGTATTTTTTCTCAGAAACGAGTCATTTTCCCGCGGTAAAAAGTATCCTATATGTTGACCCGGATAACCAGCAATCATCATACCAAATTTCATCAAAACCCCTCCAGTGGTTTTTCTGTGATGCGGGAACAGACAGACAGACAAAAATTCTAAAAACTATAGATTCGGCCTCTGTATCGATATTGCAATAAGATTTTCCAAAAAATATTTAATGTACAGATTCGGCTTAGTTACAATTTTATTATATGTATAGATTTAATGTTGTGGTTACTTAATGACACAATTATCTTGTATAAATTACATATCATAAAATATATTAGTATAAAAATATATAGTACTAGCAACTCATCCTTGCTTCGCTCGGGTTCGTCCCTAGTGAAAAATACAAATGAATCTATCCCACGGGAACCGTACATTTTTCCGGGATAAAAAGTAACATATGTGCTATTCCACACTATAATCTATCACTGTGTCAAAAATCCAAACCCGTTCAGCCGTTCTGGCGTGAAAGAGTAACAAATCTAAATCCATCCATCCTCACAAACTTTCACGTTTATAATATTAGTATGGATTAATTAATGGGATAGGATTGTATTTGACCTTTGCGGATACACAGTAGGGCGGACAATAGAGAGCTATCCGTATATGGAAACCATGAAACAAGTTAAAAATGAACGTACTTATCCCATCATCAATACTATAATATTATAAAGAGGTAAAGTTAGTGTGTTTGTGACGTTGTAGGAGGTAATCTCTGGATCTATTGAACCGATTTAGATGAAATTTGGTAAGAAGTTAGTTTGAGATCCTGAGAAATACACAGGATACTTTTTATCCCAGAAATCATCCCTTAAGGCGGTGAAAATGGAGATGATATTTTGTATTGGGAAGCAAGCGATATACATAACTGTGAAAACTCGTTATTTAAAATATGAACACAATTGGCGCTAAATACCTTTATTCTGGGGCAATGTTATAATATTAATAATAATTCTTTACGTCATATCGTACATTAACAGTTAAAGGATAGAAAAAAAATGTAATCTTACATTAAATTATTATTTATAATTATATATTACATAGATTTTAATTATACACTGAGAAAATTAAAATTATAATCTTTCAAGCATTGCGGAATATAAAAAAATATATTGAATAAACGTGTGTGTGTACTTATGTACGCACGTGAGAAGTTATACTTCTTTAGCGTAACAGAACAAAAATAGCTAAAGATTTCACCCCGTATGTCACAATTCTGTTTGTAAAAGGAATGCAGCTAGCTTCATCATGTCGCTTTTTGGCTGTCGGTGTGCGCGCGCATCGTAAACATTTTACTCTCATATTTTTTTCCAAGCGTCCCAAAAGAAGTACAACTTCAAAAAATATATAAAAAATAGGCAGTAGTTAAACAAAAAAGTTTTTAACAATACTAAGTAATGTGAAAAAATCTCTAATAATGGAATATTTACTTTTAAGTGATTTTGTTGAAGAAATTAAGAACTTTAAATTAAATTTTAATTTATTTACAACAAAGAAAATTACAAATATAATCTATACATATAATAAAGTTGTAACTAAGCCGAATCTGTACATTAAATATTTTTTGGAAAATCTAATTGAAATAGACAATATTATCGATACAGAGGCCGAATCTATAGTTTTTGGAATTTTTGTCTCTCTGTTACCGCATCACGGAAAAACTACCAGAGGGATTTTGATAAAATTTGGTATGGTGATAGCTGTTATCCGGGTCAACATATAGGATATTTTTTACCGCGGAAAAATATCTGATTTCTGAGAAAAAATACAAAAACTGCATTGTAAGAGTATACCAATATGTAAAACCTAAGAATTTGGTTTTTGGTTATCTGAACGCGGGCGGAGCCGCGGGCAATGCTAGTTTAATATAAGGATGGAATATTCACTTTTAAGTGATTTTGTTAAAGATATTAAGAAATTTAAATTAAATATGTTATTAATATTTCATTTTTTTAATTATTTAACTTTATAATTTATTAACATTAATAGGTAATTCATTTTGTTGTTATAAATTACAATCTATCCCAATTACACGCAGACTGCATTTTGGGGTCTTTGATCAGATATAAATGTAAAATTCCACTCAAACCCCTCAAACTGGTTAGTCCAGGTGACAGTTTTAAAAACGTGCTGAACATGATGATACATATATGTAACCGTTAGAGCAATCTTTATCATTTTTGGTACTAAGATTTGGGATTTGATTCCCGTTTGGGACGATTTTTGATAATATGGTCCATACATACAAATGCTTAAGACAAAATAATTATATTTAATTTAAAAAAAAACTAAAATAATAAGCAATAGAACAACTGATATAGAACTCGTCAAACGGCATCGAAAGAATTTACTCGAAGGATTTACTTGTAGTCTGACTCCAGTTTATATCGTCAAGAAATCTATACATATAATAAAGTTGTAACTAAGCCGAATCTGTACATTAAATATTTTTTGGAAAATCTAATTGAAATAGACAATATAATCGATACAGAGTCCGAATCTATAGTTTTTAGAATTTTTGTCTGTCCGTCTGTCTGTTACCGCATCACAGAAAAACCACTGGAAGGATTTGGTATGATGATAGCTGGTTATCCGTGTCAACATATAGGATACTTTTTACCGAGCGAAAATATCTCATTTCTGAGAAAAAATACAAAAATTGCATTGTAAGAGTATACTAATATGTAAAACCTAAGAATTTGATTTTTGGTCATCTGAACGCGGGCGGAGCCGCGGGCAATGCTAGTTCACATATAAAACATAATGAATACAATTATTATGTTGCGTTCCGGATATCACTTATTAAGTTTTAAATCGATACAGCTATTAAAATAAACTTATTGATACGGCATGACTGGCGTATATTTTTGGGGTTTTTATCTTATTAATTAATTATTCAACTATACTTAATATTATAGAGGCAGCGTTTGTTTGTTTGTTTGTTTGTTTGTTTGTTTGTTTGTTTGTTTGTTTGTTTGTTTGTTTGTTTGTTTGTTTGAACGCACTAATCTCAGGAACTACCAATCCAATTTGAGAAATTCTTATTGCATTAGATAGCCCGTTTATTGAGGAAGGCTATAGGGTATATAATATAGCCTATCTACTCCATATTGACCGTTAAAACGTACCTAGGGACAAACCCGAGCGAAGCGACGGTGAGTCACTATTTAGTATTATATTGAGCATGTTATTGTATACAAATAGTCAAAAGAAAAGAAAGAAAACAATTTTGAACTCAGTATAATAACCAAAATTTTATCAAAACGAGTTTAGCCAAGCATCATTAAATTAATATTGTAGCTTCTGCTTATTCCGTAGCGGATGCAGTATAAGCATGAATGTCTTTAGCTATTAATTACGCCGCTTCTTACGTCTAACTAATACGTCACATAAATTTCTTATAATTTCATGGGAAAATCTCAAAAGTAAAGTATAGTGTTTAAGTCTCAAGGCCATAAGATTTGTCACGAAACCGCACAAAATCTATTTAACCGATCTTGGTGTCATTTAGGAAAAGTACAGCTTGTCTTCTGTGTAGAGATTGTTTTATAAATATTATAAACAAGTTATAAAAACGTGTATCAATCTGTTTTTAATAACGTTTGGATGTTAGGTTTTAATAATAATATATTTTTTAGGTTTATCCATATATTATGGACTGGGAAGATAAACTTTCCGCAAGATAGCAATGGAGTAAGATATTTTACAACTAGTCTATACTATATCAATTAAATATTTTTTTTTTAATAAATAAGTTGGGACATTAACACACAGCGCCATCTAGTTCCATGGTAAGCTACGAGGCTTGTGTTATGGATACCAGATAGTTGATACACTACACATATATAACTTTAAATACATACATATTATAAATATAAACACCCATGACTGGAGTACAAATATTCGTCATCACACAAATGAATGCCCCCAGCGGGACTCGAACCCGCGACCGCTGGCACAGCAAGTAGGGTCACTACACACTGAGCCAAACGTGTCGTCAAATTTCTTTCCAAGCTACAAACGGCACAACTATAAAAATTAGAATTAAAAAAATCATTTATTATTATTACGCTTATGAGTTCTGGGATCAAAAATTAAAACACGTCTTTTGCACTACTGATATTTTATTGCTTCTGGTTAACAAGAGTGACTAAGGCAGTGGTAGGCCAGTGTTAACGCGCTCACTTGGGGAACCGAGTGAAGCGGATTCAAATCCCGGGTCTCGCACCTCTAATATTTTCATGTGTATCATCATTTCTAACATGATTACCACTTGCCTCACGCTGAAGGAAAACATCGTGAGGAAACCTGCATGTCCGAGAGAGCCGTGCAAGTTTTTGAAAGACATGTGAAGTCCGCCAACCCGCACTTGGCCAGCGTGGTGGACTATGGCCTGATCCCCCTCGTACTGAAGGGAGGCCCACCCCCAGCAGTGGGACGTTAAAAAGGGCTGAATACAACAAGAGTGACTTGTGGAGATTTACTAGCACACAGTTCTGGTTAATTTAGTCACTGAACACCACTTTTCACCACAAGATACACTTTCACTATGACTTCACTCCACTTTTCTTCATTTTCTCACTTTTTCGTACTTCTTCTCAGTCTTCACTTAGCTTCGAAATTCAACTGATCTCTCGACACACTGTCGGCCTTTTTTATATGCATAATGCAAAAAATATTCTAGTATTCGTAAATTCGAAATCTTTCTAGTAATTTCGAATGTTTTGTTCCTCTCTTACATACGGCAATTTATGATCAACTGTCCCTGTCTGTTAATTGTCACATACATAAACTCACACCAATTGTCACGTACATATTCGGTTGAATATTGTTGTATATATGTTATTAGTTATCTTTGCCAATTATTAACTTTTATTAATTCATATTTTTAATTAGTATTATGTTTATAGGTTTGTACCATGCGGATTGCTCCTGGAATTTTTGTAAGAGCAGAGTGGACCGTGGACCCCATGATCAGTGCCGGATTTAACTTTAGTGCCGCCCTTGGGCATAGTAAAAAATGCCGCCCGATAGTCGAGATTTTGCATAAAAGAGGTAAAGTTTCGATTTTTTTTCGATTCGATTCGAAAATGCAAAACAAAATATTTATGATTTCAATTTTTCTAAAAATGTACAAGTTAATTTTTTTAATTAATATTTTTTGGAAAATAAACAAAGCATTTTCGATAACGCGAAGAAATTTTTTTTTCCTACCATCCGAATTTTACCGCTCTGGGCACTAGCCCCGAGTGCCTCTAGAGTAAATCCAGCACTGCCCAAAATTTGCTATAGTCTGTCTATCTAGGTAGATCAGCCATCATGGCGTCGTGGTTGAGACCGTAAGCGATCATGTGGCAACCCATTAAGAATGGGAAATTTCCGTTTGGTTTTAGTAGGTTTTATTCTCTCTAGCCGGTAGGTCTGTATGTTTGCAGGTGGTATGTAAAGATTTACCATTTGAAAATATCGTGAGGAAACCTGCACATCTGACAGAAGCTAGCCAGAAAAAATTATCGCTCTGAGGTAAACATTTTTTAACCCACGACGCAAAAAGAGGTCTGTCTGTGTGCATGTGTGTGTGTGTGTGTGTGTGTGTGTGTGTGTGTGTGTGTGTGTGTGTTTGTTTGTCTGTCTGTGGCATCGCAGCTCTCAAAGGGATGGACCGATTTCGATGCGTTTTTTTTTATTTGAAAGCTAGTTTCCTTGCGAGCTATGTTTGGTTAATATCGGTCCAACAGTGTAAGAGTATCAGGTCTTTTCCAAAATGATGTAAGGCATTTTGGCGTATGATTACTCGATTAGGTGTAATCGTTAAATGACGATTAATTTGCGTAGGGGTTTTTTTTTAATTTTTAATTTATAATTATTTACAAGCTTAAATGATAACATTCTTGAGTCATAATGAAAACCACAATGCATACGTATACTTTGTAAGAATATTAAATAAGGAATATTTTAAATGGTATTATAATTTATGATACTATTTAATATCTACATATTTCTAGGAAATCTATTTTCTATATAACGATACCAGATTAATTTGCAAATGTATGTAAGCAAAATAGAAGAATTGATATACATATACATCGAACTATTTATTATTATATATTTTTTATATATTGTTCGTGTGTACGTTTCCTTCTCCTCAGACTGAAACGGCTGGACTGATTTCGATGAAATTTATTTGTATGTATTTTGAATAAAACTATCTTTTCGGACTATATCGCGGATTTATTTTGATTTTTGGTTCCCGATGTTTCGAACGCTTTACAGCGCACATGGTCACAGAGGAAGAATAAATTTTTATTTAATTGATTCATTACACTTAATTCGATTATTAATTTTAGTAAAATGTAAAAAATTAAAAAACATACCTCAATACAGTATTTAATTTCCTATAGATTTTTTTTTTCAAAAAAAACAAAGTTGTTTTTTTATGTTTTTTTTTTTCATGTTACATCTTTAGGTGAGCTTTCCTTTAACACGAGGGAGATCAGAGAATAGTACACCACGCTGGCCAAGTGCGGGCGGACTTTACATGCCTTTCGAATACTTTCTAGGTTCTCTCAGACACGCAGGTTGCTTCACGATATTTTTTTAACCGTAAAACAAGTAGTTATCATATTGGAAATGGTTCGTACATGAGAATATTATAGGTGCGAAACCCGGGATTTGAACCCGCATTACTCGGTTACCCAAGCGAACGCGTTACAACTGAGCTATCACTATAAATATATAGTTATACATAAATGAATTATGCAGGCAGAGTCGCGGGAAAATGGCAGTATTATATTAAAACATTAAAGTACAGTATATAACATGTCACTGTGTTAATGTCTAACCTAACAATAGACTAATTAAATCCTAATATCTATCGAGAAACTTCGATTTCTCACTGCGAGTGTGTGTATATTGTAAAGCAACAATTCGCTACCGCTCCCTGTCACACACAGCGAGTTCTACACGAGAATTTGGACAGGTCGTTATTTGTGTCCTACAGATCCTCATATTTTTTTCTATCCAATTTTTTTTTTGGTCTACTCATCGCATATATACATACATTATACATACGTATCTATACAGCGACGAAATAACCTGTAACACGGGCGTCTGTTGAGTCTGCTATTACACACAACGAACTCTCGCGGCGCGTGCGCATTCGAGTAAAATTGAACATGCTAAATTCAAATGGCGGCGAATGAATCTGTTCGCAGCGAATAGCCTGCCCCATCGCAGTAAGACGGACGACACGTTTGGCTCAATTGTAGTGACCCTACTTGCTGTGCCAGCGGTTGCGGGTTCGAGTCCCGCTGGGGGCATTCATTTGTGTGATGAGCACGTATGTTTGTACTTCAGTCATGGGTGCTTATATTTATAATATGTATGTATTTAAAGTTATATATGTATAGTGTATCAACTATCTGGTATCCATAACACAAGCCTCGTAGCTTACCATGGAACTAGATGGTGCTGTGTGTTAATAAAAAAAAAGTATTGGCTCTGTCAGACCGAGGCTTTACGAGGTTATTTATTTTATATTTTTTTCTTTTGTTTTAAGTTTTCTCAATTAAAAAAAAAATAAGGAAAGAGTATCTAGTATTCTATCCAATTTCGAAAAAGAAGGAGATTCTTATTTACGGTGTATGTAATTTTACATACAAATGTTAATATTTTCGATTATTGTGCATCAGTTTTTATGATTGTTTTAAAATGATTAGGTAAAATTAGAAAAAAAAATCCACTTTTAAGATTATTTTGATGTTTACGTAAATTTTTAGCTAGCAAGTAAATAATCTGACTGTTTTGAAGACGTTTTGATCGTAGCATGGTGTGGTTTAGACTTCCGCATTAGATAGGCTATAAAATGATGTAATTTTCGATTCTTTTCTCTCTAGAGCGAAGTAATTTTTTTAAAGTTCTTGAGAAAATACTTTAAAGACAAGATAAGGCTCGTATAGTTTGGTAACTATACGAGGCTTATCTTATCATAAAAATCGTAGAGGTTGCTCCTGGTACTTCTCTGATAAACGAATAGACCGTTTGAGTAACCCCATGGTTGTTGTGGTCTGCTTCGGTAGACCTGCAGTTGGGGCGTCGGGGTTGAGTGCGCAAGCGATCCTGTGACGCCCCATTAAGACGGGGGAGGTTCTGTTGAATTTTAGTGGGTTATACTGGCTTTTAAAGCCGGTGAGTCCCACATAGCCACACTGTATGTATACAGGGGGTATGCGTAAATGCGTTAAATTTCCCAATGTTCAAAAAAAAATTAGATCATAATTATCCTTATTTTCATATTATATCACATACTAGGTAGTAGGTACGTTTTTTTTTTTTTAGCGGGACCTTCATTATTTTTCTAAAATAAAAGTAACCTAAGTTACACCTTATAGCATTAGCTATCTATCTACCAGTGAATGTCCCGTCAAAAACAGTCCAGCCGGTTCGGAGATTTGCCGGAACAAACTGACAGTTTTTTTTAAATTGTGTTTCTCTCACTCATCATAGAAGAAACGTATATATATTGTTTGCATTAACCGAAACAAAATATAGGTAATATGAAAATAGTTCAACTCCAACTTACTTATATATACTACCAAAACTCACGACTTCGCTCGCACTAAATCTACAAAAAAACTCTAAAATGGTAGGTTTCATAAAAACTTTCATCCGCCATTTTACCCCCTTATGGGATGAATTTCGAAAAATTTAGCATTTTTCGTATTTAATTAATTGTATTGAAGAGCATTAATACCAAGTTTCAAGTAATTCCGATCATAAATATTTTTTTGGATTGTATTATAACGTGTTTTCCCGTGGGAAAGAGATATCTCCCGCGGTATAAAGTAGCCTATGTCACTCTCCAGCCCACAAACTATCTCCACACAAAAAATCACGCCAATCCGCCAAGCCATTTCGACGTGAAAGAAAGACAAACAAACAAACACACTTTCACATTTATAATATTAGTATGGATTCTTTCCTTGTTTTCTGTTTCATAAGGCCCAATTATTTAAACTACATTTTAACTCAACGATCGAAATTCGACCATAATCGTTATTGGTAGGAAAACATACTACGAGTATATGAATAAAATTTACCTGTTCTCAAATTTTTTTATTCATAACACTTAAACCAACTACACAAAAAAATTGAAAATCGGTTGAAAAACAGAGGAGAAAAAGGTACGGGATGTTTCGTCTTTGCCTATTTATATATAGACTAGTGACTCATTCTCGCTTCGCTCGGGTTCGTCCTTAGGTACGTTTTAACGGGTTGTATGAAATACAAATCTTAAAATTTCTCGGCTTTTCTGTATTATAATATGCATGTATTATACATATAAACCTTCCTCTTGAATCACTCTATCTATTGCTGAAAACTGCATTAAAATCTGTTGCGTAGTTTAAAAGATCTAAGCGTACAAACAGCGGGACCGACTTTGTTTTATACTATGTATAGATTAACATAAATTTCTGTCGAAATGGTCTATAATTTTCTACATAGAATATACATAAAATTTTAGTATTCTCGTTTGCTATTCATACTTAATTTTTGCATATAAATAAAATTGAAATGTCTGTTTGTAATTTCAAAATAACAGCTTTTTACTAAATGCATATACTCGTAGAATTATATACGGTACGGTACATATACAAATATTAGATTTATAACATTTTGGTCTATCTGTTCCGTCTGTCTGTCTGTTCCGGCTAATCTCTAAAACGACTAAACTGATTTTGACGAGACTTTCACTTTATTCTTCATTCTTCATTTTAGAAAAAGAATTTAGGAAAAAGCAATAAAAACTATAATGAGTTAAAATATAGTGGTATTTTATTTATACATCAGCGACTCACCCTCGCTCCACTGGGGTTCGTCCCTAGGAACGTTTTTACGTTTAGTATAGATTTCTCAGAGATGAGATATTTTCCCGCAGTAAAAAGTATCCCAAACGTTGACCCGGATAACCAGCTATCATCATACCGAATTTCATCAAAACCTCTTTAGTATTTTTCTCCTAATGCGTTCCCAGACAGGCAGACAGATAGACAAAAACTCTAAAAACTATAGATTCGACCTCTGTATCGATAATAAAAACTTTTTAACAAAAAAATAAAAACCGACTTCAAACAAAAGCACTAAAAAGTGAAAAATAACTGATTGGTAGTTTTCATTTACTATACATACCTAATCAAATATTTTCGAAGTCGGTGTGCTTTGCTTTGTATGGGCTGGCACCGATTTCGAAAATATTTGATTAGGTATGTATTTAATAGGTAGGCTTTAATTACTTAGCCAAAGCACACCGACTTCGAAAATATTTGATTAGGTATGTATAGTAAATGAAAACTACCAATCAGTTATTTTTCACTTTTTAGTGCTTTTGTTTGAAGTCGGTTTTTATTTTTTTGTTAAAAAGTTTTTATTTTTCCCTTTTTAGTGTAGACAGTAGTAGCAAAGTAAGGATTCTAACGTGTTAGGCTTGTCAAATCAAACAAAATAAGCCCAAACTCAAAGTATCTACTATTAGCCGTTGAAGAGTTCCACCTATCCACCTTCTGGCCTTGCCATCAGATCAGGTCAACAACACCGAACCACTGTACTATCAACGAAAATAGAAATACTTGCAAAGTTTCAAGCCAATATGACAATTAGAAGTAGGTTAAATTCATGATTAGTTGTTTTTCCACCCTTAGGGGTGGTATTTTTTTTTGAAATTTAAATGGGACCAATCTGGAAGTATACCCTTTCAAACAAAATAAAAATTATCCAAATCGGTTAATAAATGACGGAGTTCTGAGGTAACAAACATAAAAAAAAAAAAAAAAAACATACAGTCGAATTGAGAACCTCCTCCTTTTTGAAGTCGGTTGAAAATGACTATTTCTATAAGATTTTCCAAAAAATATTTAATGCACAGATTCGGCTCAGTTAGAATTTTATTATATGTAAAGATCGAAATATCAGTATCTAAATTGTGTAAGCTAATAAAGTATGTAATAAAACTAAATTACTATTCAGAGAAAAATATTTTTTTTATTTAATAGCCGATTTATTGAGAAATATTATTATAAATATTATTATTGCTTTTTACCATCACGCTACGATCTTTAATAGCAATTACATATATTAATTTTTAATAGTTGTTTTTAATTTTTTTTTTATATGTTGGGTCATTAACACACAGCACCATCTAGTTCCATGGTAAGCTACGAGGCTTGTGTTATGGATACCAGATAGTTGATACACTACACATATATAACTTTAAAGAGATACATATTATAAATATAAACATCCATGACTGGAGTACAAACATTCGTGCTCATCGCACAAATGAATGCCCCCAGCGGGACTCGAACCCGCGACCGCTGGCACAGCAAGTAGGGTCACTACAAACTGAGACAAGCGTGTCGTCAAAGTGTTTTAAGGCCTTTTTCGCAAAAGATATAAAAAATACGTTGTTTCTTTTTTTTAAATATAGATTGCTAATCGTAAATAGCAAAACGTTATCCTAAATACAAAATCTGATCCAAATCGTTACAGCCGTTTCCGGGATACGCGAAATGAATCTAATATATAAAAATCTCGGGTCACGGTGTTTGTGGTCGCACTCCGAAACGGCTCGACCGATTTTAATGATTTTTTTTTTGTATATTTGGTCGGTATGAGAATAGGTCGTTAAGTATTTTTCACCCTCCCACTCCTTCCCCCCATTTTTTAATCGAGATTTTTTTATAGATTGAACACTGGAAAAGCCGCGGGTTCAGCTAGTTATATGTATATAGAAAAATTGCTCATTTAATTTTAAAATATTATGAGGTAAAGATGCAAAAACTTTACAGACAGAATTTAAAATTTTAAGGGTACATTTTAATAATATTTTATAACAAAAAAAAGGGAAAAATATCACTTGTTGTTTACTTTGATTAAAATTTAAACGCATATATTATAATGTTTTTACAAAGAACCTTGACTATGAATCGCCATTTTAGACCGGAAATACTTTTATAAGCTTCTAGAAGCGTTTCGTAGAGGTTTTTAGGGTTCCGCTTAGTTTAAGAAAAGCCTTGTTCATATTTATGTGTGTGTCTGTCTGACATTAGGGTTCCGTAGCGTACGGGACCTTTTATTAATTACGTAAGAGTCCTGAGGGGGAGGGGGGCTCTCAAAATCTCTACATGCCCATATCTAGGAAGGATTGGGGGTGAGATGGCGAGAGGGAGGGGGGGGGGGGGCGGGTGTATGGCGCGAAAATCCAAACTTACGTAATATTTTATAAGCCCTGTGGAAAACGACTCTGAGGTATATTTACATATTTATTAATGTACAATTTCAAATTAAAAAAATCTTTGATTTATGTCAAATTATGACTTTTGGTGCAATTGTTCCTTTTCTAAAACCAAATAAAATCTTACGTAAAAATGAGAGGGGCAGTCTACGCTCAAATCTTATGTGCTTTTACATGGTGTCCAAAATGGCTAAAATTGTCCTTACGTAATTTGTGAAGACCCCTGAAGGCAAAACGGAGTCGTTATAATTTCGTCATATCCGTCTCTTCGTCTTTTCGTATATAACTCAGAAATTATGAAGAATAGTAAACACTATACTACTGAGGGGTGAAAAAAGCAATAATTTTTCATGTTACGGGACCCTCGATTAGCGAGTTAGACTCGGACTTGCCCGATTTTTCTTCTAATGTAACGAAGCAGTCTGGTATAAATAAAGACATACATATATCTACCATAAATCATAAGTGCTTTATCTGTATATCTGTATAAATATTAGAAATGTGAAAGCTTGTGAGTATGGATGTTTGTTACTCTTTCACGCCAGAACAGCTGAACGGATCTGGATAAAATTTGGCACAGAGATAGATTACAGTCTGGAATAACACATAGGCATTTTTGTCCCGGAAAAATGTACGGTTCCCGTGGGATAGGTTTGTTTTTGTTTTCCTAGAGGCGAACCCGAGTGAAGCCAGGGTAAGCCGCTAGTACATATTATATACTACAAATATAGTGATGATAACAGAAAACTTGCTAACGAAGGATTTTGCCACATGCATTAATTATATATATTTAACATATTTTTACCAAATTATATTATTAAATTATACTTTCAACAGTTTTTTTAAGTTTTTTATTTTTTAAATTTTGTATATTAAAATGTTTTTAAACTTTACAGATAATTAAAATTGAACTATATGTTTGTAAAGTCAAAATAACAGCTTTTTATTGAATGCATATGAAATTATCATGAACGAATTAATTCGTTCATGAAAATTATACATATACGGTACTAAGAAAAACACAATTTTATAATTTCTTGTCTTTCTGTCTGTTTATTCCGGCTAATCTCTGAAACGGCTGGACCGATTTTGACGGCACTTTCACTGGCAGATAGCTGATGTTATAACGGATTACTTAGGTTACGCTTTTTCATTCTCTCCTGTCCTTTCTGGTTCCGCTGGTTATCCGGTCAACATATAGGATACTTTTTACCGCGGAAAAATGTCTCATTTCTGAGAAAAAATACAAAAACTGCATTGTAAGAGTATACTAATATGTAAAACCTATGAATTTGGTTTTTGGTCATCTGAACGTGGGCGGAGCCGCGGGCAATACTAGTTACCAATAAAGCCACATTGTCCGATAAGATAAGATTTTGGTGCAGGTGATGTTATAGTGCTGATTATTTTATTGTGGTATTTGAGCGGAGCCAGAAAAAAAAAACTTGTCAGTAAAAATTATGTCAATTTGTTGACAAAATTATAACATCCATACTAATATTATAAATTTAAAAGTGTATTTGTTTGTTTGTTTGTTCTTCTTTCACGTCGAAACAGAGTGACGGTTTAGCGTGATTTTTGTGTGGAGATAGTTGGAGGGCTGGAGAGTGACATAGGCTACTTTTTACCGCGGCAGATTATCTTATTCCCAAGGGAAAGCACGTTATAATACAACCCATAACAATTCATCATATCTATGTATATACATATAACATACTAGCGACTCACCCTCACTTCGCTCGGCTTCGTCCCTAGGTTGGTTTCCCGTTCAAACTTTCATCCTTATTTTTACCCCCTTAAAGGATGATTTCCGAGGTAAAAAGTACGCTATGTCCTTCCTAGGGTCTCAAACTATCTTCTTACCAAATTTCATCTAAATCGGTTCAGTAGATCCAGAGATTACCCCCTACAACGTCACAAACTCACACACTTTACCTTTTTATAATATTAGTATAGATAGTCTATCTATACCATGCTACTCAATCCGGTTATAATGAATCAATTTAAAAAAAAACGATCGGCTTCAAGAAAGGAGGAAGAGGCATTCAATATTGGTTTCTATTTTTGTATATTTTTTTAACAAAATAAACGAGTATGGCAACATCGAGAATTGTAGCTTAAACAACAAATCACGCTACCATTTTTAACTATGACATTTTTCTTGGCGGGCTCCGTCTGTATATTTCTTTAGTCTGAGATATTACTTATTTAACGCTATATAACATAAAGTGATACATTTTTTATCCGACTAAGGCCAAAGGTGGGTTATGTGTTTGAACTATATGTGTTTGAACTATATGTGTAGATCCGATATGTTCCTATATGTTATTTTTTTAATTATTTGAATACATATATTATTTATTCATATATTTATTCATATCAGAGTATTTACATGCTAAAATATATCTAGTTGTTTTGGTTACATATTTTTTGTTCCACAACACAATTTCCTGAGTTAATATTATTGCATTTTTTTATCGGTGCAAGGAAATTCTTTTTGACATAAATGTCAATGAATGGGTATAATTGAAAAATATATAAATATGTATACTAGCGACTCGACGCTCTGTTTGGGTTCGACCCTCGTTACGTTTTAACGTTTAGTATAGATTTCTCTTTCTCAGAGATGAGATATTTTCGCGCAGTAAAAAGTATCCTATATGTTGACCCGGATAACCAGCTATCATTGTACCAAATTTTATTAAAATCTGTCCAGTGATTTTCTCGTGATGCGTTTCCATACAAACAGACAGACAGACAAGAAATCTAAAAACTATAGATTCGGCCTCTGTATCGATATTAATGACTATTTCAATAAGATTTTCAAAAAAATATTTAACGCACAAATTCGACTCAAAATTTTATTAATTGTATGGACATATTATTTATTGCACATTAACTATGTAACACAGATAATACAAAGACCAATGTGAGCAAAGGTGGACTTATCCCTAAAGAAGATCTCTTGCAGCCAATCTATGGAAATGAGAAATATTGTTATTTAACGGGCAAAAAAATGCAATGAATATAACATAAAATTATAAATAACTAGCAGAACCCGCGTCTTCGCTCGCGCGACTACAAAAACAAACTACAAAAAAAACTCTAAAAAGGTAGGTTGCATACAAACTTTCGTCCGCTATTTTACCCCCTTATGAGATGAATTTCGAAAAATACTAAAAACGATAAATATTTTTTTGGATTTTATTATAACATGTTTTTCCGTGGGAAAGAGATAAAGCCTATGTCACTCTCCACCCCTCCAACTATCTTCACACAAAAAATCACGCCAATTCGCCAAGCCGTTTCGACATGAAAGAAAGACAAACAAACAAACAAACAAACAAACAAACAAACAAACAAACAAACAAACAAACAAACAAACAAACAAACAAACAAACAAACAAACAAACAAACAAACAAAAAACAAACAAACAAACAAACAAACAAACAAACAAACAAACAAACAAACAAACAAACAAACAAACAAACAAACAAACAAACAAACAAACAAACAAACAAACAAACAAACAAACAAACAAACAAACAAACAAACAAACAAACAAACAAACAAACAAACAAACAAACACACTTTCACATTTATAACATTAGTATGGATATACATACTAGCCCAGCCATTTGGTAGTTTTACCTGGAAAATTTTCCGGGAATTTTGAAAATTTTATAGATTTCAATGGGCTGGAATTTCTACTTTGCCATCTCGTATCTTTGCCGCCCGCGCTTCCATAATGCTATGGAAACGTACACCTTGTGTAACGAAAGGGGGGAAAGTGGAGGGGGTATAAAAAGGTAAAATTGTGCGTGACGTATATTATAAACGGCACCTTATGAAAGCCTTCTATAATAGATCCTACTAATATTATAAATACGAAAGTTTGTGAGGATGTCTGGGTGTGTAGATGTATGTATGTTAGTTACTCTTTGACGCAATAACTGTATTGTATTGTATATTGGACTCGTTTTCCGCACTTAGACTCGAATTTGGTCCGTTGTACGTTGCGAATCCTGGCTAGTTCAGCCAGCCTAACTCCGTCCAGAAGCGCAAAAGCTTCCTGGGAGCTTCACAGGCTTCGCGGAGCGACCTCACCCGTTCGAGGATTTCATTTCGTTGGGAAGTTACCGACTGATTCTACAGCGCTAAAACACCCTCTACAGAGAGGGCTGTCCGTTGCGCCAATGTTAAATAAGTGACGCAATAACTATTGAATGAATTTTAATGAAATTTTACAAATAGGTCATACATGATAATAGCTCATAGGCTACTTTTTATCTCGGAAAAATGTACGGTTCCCGTCGGATAGATTTGTTTGCTTGCCGCTAGTCTATACATATAATAAAACTGTAACCAAGCCGAGTCTGTACATTAGATATTTTTTGGAAAATCTTATTGAAATAAACAATATTATCGGTACAGAGATCTACAGTTTTTAGAATTTTTGTCTGTCTGTCTGTTACCGCATCACAGAAAAACCACTGAAGGGATTTTGATAAAATTTTGTATGGTGATAACTGGTAATCCTGGTCAACATAGAGGATACTTTTTACCGCGGAAAAATATCTCATTTCTGAGAAAAATACAAAAACTGCAATGTAAGACTAATACGTAAAACCTAAGAATTTTTTTTAGTCACCTGAACGTGGGTGGAGCCGCGGGCAATGCTAGTAATCTATAAGATAAAAAAAAAACATTTGAAAGTTCAAATATTTGCGTAAATCCATAAAAGTATACACAAACATAAAGTATCCTATACTAGCGAGATAATACCATTACAACGGCCAACAAGCGGTCATCATTTGATATTCACCTCATGTCTATTAGGAGCAACGAGCATCTCGGGGGAAAACACTCCCGGAAGAAATTCTTAGAACTTTATTCATCATGCTGCAATGAAACTTATTTGGTTAATAACAATTAAAGGTTAATAAAGGTAATTTAATCAAAATCTGTCCGTTCCTTTGCATGGTGTAACAACAGGCAAAAATTCTAAAAACTGGTCTGTTTTATAAAAAACTGGCGCTTACCTTCGTTACGCTCGGGTGCGTCCCTAGGTGGGTTTTAACTATTATTTTTCTTAATTATAGTTGTCTAATTTACTCCTTATAACATCAGCTATCTGCCAGTGAAAGTTCCGTCAAAACATTTCAGTCGTTTTGGATATTAGCCGGAACAAAAAGACTGACAGACAAAAATTTTAAACAAAAATTGTGTTTTTGAGTGTTCCTTAACAGAAAAACCCAATAACTAAACTTGGCCTGACACGGAACTCGAACCCTGGACTTCCGGATGTGCAGCCTTACATGCTCGTCACTAGATTACACCTACACTAAGTGAAATTTGATTTCTTCAATATTTAATTACTCACTTACGATCATTTCATAATAATAAAAGTTGATATTTACGTAAAATACATTAGCGATTATATATTTTTTTGTCGTAGAATTTATTTATGTTATAATTTTTTCGAATTAATCGATATTTTATTAGTTTTTGATCAATTTTGGAGTTCATTTTATTGATTTTTCAAAAAAAAATGATTTTAAGGTAATTACAGAAACAAATGAAATTCATTCAAAATCTAATCTTGTTTATTCATTAGTTAAAAATATATTTAAAAAAATTAAGTTGATAATTACAAAATTTAGTCATGGTTTTGTTAAAAAATCATAATAACGTCACGGTAAACCGGAAATTAAAAAAACTATTTTTCAACTCTTTGCGTCCCCTCATTTCTCGGGGGTAGCTGGACAGAGGGGGCATTTTATGAATTTCTATTCCTTATATACCTGATAACTTTTTAAAATCATAAAATTTCAGGTTTACTATTATTATTACTACTATTATTTTATTTTTATTTTCAACCGACTTCAAAAAGGAGGAGGTTCTCAATTCGACTGTATTTTTTTTCTTTTTTTTTATTTATTTAGGTTCAGAAACAGATAGCAAATTAAAAAAAATACATCTACCTATTAAAAAGTAAAAATATCATTTTAAATTTGTTGTCCAATTATATCTGTACACAACATTAAAATAAAAACATATAATAATTATATAAACAAACTTAACCAGAAAATGAATATTTACAGTGCGAGTCTGTGTATTTAAAGTTACATAAAAAATATTAAGAAACAAAACTAATTGTTACAATTTTTGTTCCTAAACCGGATTCCGATTGGACTACAAGTTAAACTGCGATTAGAAACTAGATAGTTCTGTGTAATAATATATGTATGTTTGTTTTTGTATGTAATATTGTTTACTGTTTATGTGTTTTATTGCTCAATAAATTATTATTATTATTATCCCTATTAAAATAAACGGATGGAATCGACGTCGTTCGCAATAAAATGAAAATGTTTGTTCAACAAAAGGTATATTCCATAATTATTTATAACTAGCATTGCTCGCGGCTCCGCCCGCGTTCAGATGGTCAAAAACCAAATTCTTAGGTTTTACATATTAGTATAGTCTTACATTGCAGTTTTTGTATTTTTTCTCAGAAATGAGATATTTTTCCGCGGTAAAAAGTATCCTATATGTTGACCCGGATAACCAGCTATCACCATACCAAATTTCATCAAAATCCCTCTAGTGGTTTTTCTGTGATGCGGTAACAGACAGACAGACAAAGATTCTAAAAACTATAGATTCGGCTTCTGTATCGATAATAATGCCTATTTCAATAAGATTTTCCAATAAATATTTAATGTACAGATTCGGCTTAGTTACAATTTTATTATATGTATAGATTTTCACATTATTTATTTCACAGTATGTGTTATAATATACCTACTTCAAAATGTTGACTAATTAATATTTACATATAATTTCAGGTAACAAACAACTGGGCGACATAAAATAGTGATATTAGATGAAGCTGACAGTATGACTGATAGAATATGACTGAAGTAGACAGTGTGCAACATTTATATAGGCTACTAGCAAAACCTGCAGCTTCGCTCGCGAAAAAACTCTAAAAAAGTAGATTTCATATAAACTTTCATCCCCTATTTTACCCCCTTATGGGATGAATTTCGAAAAATGCTAAAACACGTATTTATTCATTTGTATTGAAGAGCATTAATACCAAGTGTCAAGTAATTCTGATCATAAATATTTTTTTGGGTTGTATTATAACGGGTTTTACCGTGGGAAGGAGATCATCTCCCGTGGCAAAAAGTAACCTATGTCACTCTCCACCCCTCCAACTATCTCCACACAAAAGGACACCGCAATTCGTGCCTGTTTTAACGTGAAAGAAGAACAAAGAAACAAACAAACAAACACACTTTCACATTTATAATATGAATATGGATTTAAATATGTGTAATAATAATTTAGAGATATATTATATTATATTATATCGATATATGTGCAGAATTTCTAAGTATTATTCTCCAACTATTTTGGAGTCCATAGAAACATACATACACCCATCGATTTTTATTTTATTTAATTACCAATTTAAATTTATTTATTGCTCGGAAAATGGAGTCTTTTATGAAAATTTTGTGACACACCGACTGTAGCGCCACCTACCGGATTCATTTGTGAACTCAAACCTTGCAGGGCCCACTCGAACAAACAAAAATATCATTTAAATCGTCCCTGCCGTTTAGGAAATGATCAGTGGCACACCGACAGCAGCGCCGCCTACCAGGTTCAATTGTATTTTCAAACCATCCAGCAGCCCATTGAAATATACACACAAAATTTCATCCAAATCGGTCCAGCCCTTTAGGAGGAATAGGTTAACAAACACACGAACAGAAGAATTATATATATTAACTAGCATTGCCCGCGGCTCCGCCCGCGTTCAGATGACCAAAAACTAAATTCTTAGGTGTTACATATTAGTATACTCTTACATTGCAGTTTTTGTATTTTTCCTCAGAAATAAGATATTTTCCCGCGGTAAAAAGTATCCTAGGATCGCGCGCTACATCGCCCGGTTTATATAGCTTGAGCAGGCGGTCGAGCGATGCGGGGCAGAGGGGATGGACTCGCCGTAGGCATCTCAATGCTCGCCAAGCATTAAAAATGTTTCGCTACTAATTACTTCTAACAACGATATCTCAAAAACTATTCATCTGATTGATTTAGTGTAAAGAGCAATTTTAATCTGCATTAAATGACTAAGCTAACTAAAATATTCATTTGGATAAGGATTAATACCGAACTAAAGAAAATAACTTTGAAAATAACGTAATGTTTTTAATTAAAAATGTTAACATAAAAGTGGTTATTGTAAGTCAACCGTAAGAGATAGAGATATGCTATCGCGGACTTTTTTGTAGCATTTTTATAGATTTTGAATTCTCTAGTACATTACTTAACTGTATCTTTGCTAGTTTACGCGGCGTTCGCGTCGAAAGTTCCCATTTGGCGAGATTTTTTGCGACCTCTTCAACATTTGTCGCCGTATTTCAGCTAATTTACATAAAAGCATAATAAATTATATACCTAAACCTTCCTCAAGAATTACTCTTTCTATTGTTGAAAACCGTATAAAAATCCGTTCAGTAGTTTTCGAGTTTATCGCGTTCAGACAGACAGGAGGACAGACAGGAGGACAGAAAGACGCGGCCGGGGGACTTATTTTTATAATAAGTATAGAAGATATTCTATAACTAAATGTCTAAATTTAGGTAAATTTAAATAAGTTTTTTAATTAGACGTTAATAACCTAAATATTTGTTTACTGGCGAAAGAGGCTACTAAAGGAGGTTTGAAACTTTTCCACTCTATATTTAGACTGATCAGAATCCGTTTTTTAAGAAGTTTTTTAAGAATTTTTAAGAAAAAATATAATAATTAAAACCTGTCATTCATGTCTTTAAAATGTTAGCAGGTACGAGTATATAAAGAACAAAAATCAGTAAAATGCCCCCGATTTCCAGCTACCCCTGAGAAATGGGGGGATAAAAAGGGTTGAAAAATAGTTTTTTTTTTAGTTTCCGACTTACTGTGACGTTTTATCGAAAAATGTTCTCTACAAAAGTTAAAGGTCTAGTAAAAATCTATCTCTTCAAAATATTTGCAAAAAACCCGTCTTTTTTCGTTTTTTCCTAGTGTTTTATTTTTAATTTCTGCATTTTTTTTATTTTCATGAAACTAGAAAACGTAATCTTCGAAATATATAACATAACCAAAAAAAATTGTTATTGTTTCCGAGAAATGTATGTTTTATGGTATCGGGAGGCTGGAAATCAAACCCAACTTCAACTGGATGTTTACATTTAAAAAAAATTATTTTCAATTTTGCGGTAAGGTTCATTTTTTTCATCTTGAACAGTATATATTGAATTAAAAAAACCATTGTGTGATCGCCCTGTAAAAACACCCTTAAAAATTGAAAAAATTGGAGAAATAGATAATTTTTACTTTGTAAACTACGTTTTTTTTAAGTCATTGAAAAGGTGTACTTTATTGACCAAATTTTTATAAACTGATTACACCAATGTATTTTGTGGGAAATAACGAAAAAAAAACAATGTCGCCGTAAACATTCCACCGTTGCGATTTGACGAGTTGTGAAAAAATAAAAAAAAATGGAAGTCACGTAAAGTATACATTTTCTTTTGTATTTATTCCTGTAGAATCTATTTAAGTTATTATTTTTTTCGAATTTATCGATGTTTTATTAATTTTTAATCGATTTTGAGTTTTACGAGTTTTTTGATTGGGAGCATTTTGCTGATCTTTGTTCCATAAACAATATACATATATTTGCAAATTTTTTAAAGACATAATAAAACTTCAGATTTTAATTTTTTTGTTCTCAAAATGGATTTCGATCGAATTCATATAACTAGGCAATGACAAAATTACTCATTCCCTATTTCTCCTGTTTGTCAACCTTTTCGTTTAAATTTTCTTTATTTTTTTGTTTAGTATCTATTGACGAGCTTTGCTTTCGAGCGTGTTTGTTCATTGATCAATAAAATATTTTTGGAAATAGTATATAGATTTTTATAGAAATAATGACAAATAGTAATAAAATTTGCTTAAAATCGCATAACCTTTCCAAGTCGGATGATATGTTTAAAAAAAATATCCTAAAAAGTAAATTTCCTATACAGGAAGTCTATTTACAGACGAATTCTGCTATCCTTACATAAAATTAGCATCCGTAGGTCATTTTCTATATAAACATATGAAGGTTAGCAAATTACAGCCTTCGGTTTTTCCGAACTTGGCGCTCTCATCTACTCTTGCGCGTATTTCATAAGGCAACTGAGACAGCTATAGTGACGCATTCTTAGAAAGGACCGTGCTTTTTCGAGGTCTCAATAAAATCAATTAAAATTTTGTTTCATATACGTTTACCTATACGGTAGTGGTATAGTCATACTTAGTGACGGTATCGGAATATTTAAGGTTATTGTGCAAAATACTGATTTAATAAATAAATATGTTGGGACATTAACACACAGCACCATCTAGTTCCATGGTAAGCTACGAGGCTTGTGTTATGGATACCAGATAGTTGATACACTATACATATATAACCTTAGATACATACATATTATAAATATAAACACCCATGACTGAAGTACAAACATTCGTGCTCGTCACACAAATGAATACCCCCAGCGGGACTCGAACCCGCGACCGCAGGCTGAGCAAGTAGTATCATCACAAACTGAGCCAAACGTGTCGTCAAATAAAATTAAATAATATTTCGTAATTATGACTATAAATACAATTTAAAATATTGAATTGTTGAACCTTTTATATCCGTTTTCCCCAGGGCTGGTGCATTCGTTTTTCATGATAGTTAAACAAATAACCTTGCATTTACGAAGCTAGGTTTAAATATAGCTCAAGACAAGTTAATAACACGAAAAACCCAAAACTTAAAATTCTAGAAAACGTAAGCAGTTAAAATTACTAGTTCTTTTATATTTAACATATTATAAATAATATACATGTTAATGCCCTATCCATACTTTTATATTATTTTAATAAATATTATAAATGTGAAAGTGTGTTTGTTTGTCCTTCTTTGACGTCGAAACAGAGTGACGGATTGATTTTTTGTGTGGAGATAGTTAGAGGGCTGGTGAGTGACATAGGCTACTTTTCACCGCGGGGGATTATCTCATCAACCCACAACAACTCATCATATCTGTGTATACATATACATACATATATGTATACATTCAACAGTATTTCGATATATGTATATATATATTTATATATATATATATTTTCAAAGGTCAAAAGTACCCAAATTTGTGATTTTTCGAACCTTTAAAAATTCATATCTCTAAAAATATTCTTCTACCTTGTCGCGAAAACTCATAGGACCTTTTTTATTTGTATTTCAATAAAGAATAAAAAAAATAGTTCGGTTAAAAAATAACAATTCCTTGCAATTGTTTCAACAATTTCGGTTTAAACAATATGGCACGGGGTTGCCCCATGGCAACATGCATTTATATCATCAGTAGGGCATTTTGAAGAGAATCGCATAAAAAAATTGAAGTTGAATAGTTTTCGGCACTCATACGCCGATTGCTCCTGGACTAATTTTTACTTCAGTGTTTAACTGCTATTTTAATTAATTAATACTTCGTTTTTAAATAAAACTATCTTTTCGGATTATTTCGCGGATTTATTTCGATTTTTGGTTCCCGACGTTTCGAATGCTTTACAGCAATCATGGTCACGGGAGAGACTGAGGTGTTACATGTCTTGAAGGTATAGTTGTTACAGACCATGGATGCTGTAAAGCATTCGAAACGTCGGGAACCAAAAATCAAAATAAATCCGCGAAATAATCCGAAAAGATAGTTTTATTTAAAAATGTCAAACATTCGCGTAAATCTAAGAAAGTATTATAATACTTCGTTGCTATCATATCGCCATCTTTACGACATTATAATACTTATTAAAATACGTTATCTTTTTTTTTAAATTAACTTAAAATATTTTCACTGTTCTTGGACTTTGACAATGATTAAAAAAATGGGCATTCAGTCACCTTTGATAAAATTGAAATATAAACAATTGATAATGTTAGTTTAGGTTCCATTTGGTGGATACAAAGTATGCAAAGACTTAAATTTCATTGATAAGTATTCTAAGATAGGAAATGCTTTTTGACCGACTTCCAAAAAGGAATATTTATAACTCGAGAACTCTATGGAGTTTGTATTTTTTTTTTTAATTTTTATATGTACTTCTGTTGGAGATCCTTAATAAATAAATAAATAAAAACTGCTGGATCGTCTTTTATGATTTTTGTTTTAACAGAATAATTATTAAAAAATGGGAAAAATTCACGAAGAAAAAATTGAAAAATAAATCTGTTCCATACTAAGCGTCAAAACGTACCTTGTGATAAACCTGAGCGAAGCGAGGTAAGTGGATAGTATTAAAAACTAGCAATAAGGATACCATCTTAGTTACAAGTATTGTTTGCACGAAAAAGAAATAACCCAAGAATTCGAATCCATGATATACAAGTTTTACTATAATGATAAACCACTGAAAGATGTTCTAAATGTCATAATGTGAAATAAATTACCTATAGTCTATAGTCATTTACTTGACGATATCAAAATTGGCATAATAATATGGTAAGTAAGTCATCTATACATATAATAAAATTGTAACTAAGCCGAATCTGTACATTAAATATTTTTTGGAAAATCTTATTGAAATAGGCTTTATTAATTATGTATTATCGATACCGTATCTGTAGTTTTTAGAATATTTGTCTGTCTGTTACCGCATCACGGAATGATGATAGCTGGAATATCATGATGATAGCCGGTTATCCGGGTCATTATATAGGATACTTTTTATTGCGGGAAAATATCTCATTTATAAGTAATCGATACTAATCGTTAAAACGTAAGTAGGGACGAACTCAAGCGGAGCGAGGGTGAGTCGCTAGTTGAAATATAAAAAAATAAAGTTAACCTAAGTTAGAGTGGCGTCAACATCTTGTGACGTTAAGTCTACGATCAACAATACTAAAAAATATATTTGAAAAAAAATGGTTTTTTTTTGAAAATTCCCAACTTCTTGCCGTTTACCGCAAATTTCTATAGAGAAAATCTTAACAACTAAAATTGGCCCAACCCGGGGCTACAACCCAGGACCTCTGGATCCGCAGCCAAACATGCTAGCCACTACACCAACGAGAAAGTTACATAAACATACATACATACATATATTTACATTTTATGACTTGCACATGTTATTCAAACACGTGATGTTCTGTTCATTAATAGCTATCAGAAACATTTAACTAGATAGCTATTACGAGTATTACGAGACCCCAGATTATGAACAACACTCGGTTCAAGAGAGCTCGACCTTGTTATCTTAACTCTCAAATATAACACGTGAGTATATTTTTAGTTTGTGCATACATACATATATTTTTTACTCTTTTTATTGTTTCACTAGCCACTCACCCTAGCTCCTAGCTTTAGTTATTGAAAAAATGGGGGAGAGGGGGGGTAAGGGGAGGAGGATAAATAATTCTTTATGATCTATTCTCATACCTACTAAATATACAAAATATCATTAAAATCGGTTCAGCCGTTTCGCAGGAGTGCGACCACAAACACCGGGACACAAGATATTTATATAGAAAACAAATCTATCCGTCGGGAAGCGTATATTTTTCCGGGTAGCTTATTATTTGACCGTCAATATAAGGTATCAGCATACCAAACTTTACTAAATTAGGTGCATAAGTTGTTGTGTACTAAGCTTTATAAGTTACTATAGTTTTTTAACTATCCCACGGAAACTCTTTAATTTTTCGGGATGAAAAGTATTTAAAATGTTGACCGGGGAAATAAGGTACTACCATGCAAAATTTCATTTTAATCGCTCCAAAAGTTTCGAAGATTAGCCCGTACAAACAGACAAACAAACAGAAAGAGAAACAAAAAAATTGAAAAATAATTGGATTTGTTCTATTTCTCTTCTTACATCCCTCTGACTCAGTTTTTAGCATTTTTTTTCTATATATAGATATTTCTATATATTGGCATTTTTCTATACATAGATATCTATGTATAGATTAGAAGACTTGAATCATCATGCTATACTAAAATGCTAGAAAAATTTCAGCATCATTCAAATTGTGACGAGTATATATATATTCGTAAGCTTATATAGTCTGGTCTGGTGCCAAGAGTGGTAGTTTGGTGTTAGATAATATTCCTTATTGAATAGATTGTATTCAGCCCTTTTCAACATCCCACTGCTGGAGGTGGGCCTGTCTTTAAAACGATGGAGATCAGGCCATAGTCCACCACGCTGGCTAAGTGAGGGACTGAGCATGTCTTTCGAAAACTTGCTAAGTTCTTTCAGACATGCAGATTTCATCACGATGTTTTCCTTTATCATATGAATAGATTCAAACATGAAAATTATTTTTTCAATTCAGACATGAACCATGAACTCTTACAACATGATTGTCTTGACGAAACGTTTGGCTCAGTTTGTAGTGACACTACTTGCTGTGAAAGTGGTCGCAAATTCGAGTCCCACTGGGGGTATTCATTTGTGTGATGAGCATGAACGTTTGTACCCCAGTCGTGTGTGTTTATATTTATAATATGTATGTATTTAAAGTTATATATGTGTAGTGTATCAACTACCTGGTATCCATAACACGGCCTCGTAGCTTACCATGGAACTAGATGACGCTGTGTGTTAATGTCATAACATAGTTATTTATGATTATTATTTTAACTTTTCGTTCCATGAAGTCCCTAAAACAAGGTTATTATAAGCTTAAAACATTCTTACTTTCTTAGAAGTTCTGTGTCGTCTATGTAGTTCCAGAGATAAACATCGTTGAAAGAATAAAAATAACTTCAGCCTATAATATTGATACCTACATATACAGAAAAAAATAAGCCGGTAAAATATCACTTCCATATGTTCCATATGTGGTAATAATGGCATCTAAAATTCGCAAAGAATTTAATTGAGTATGAATCATCTATACAGATAAATCAAATTGAAGTGTCTGTTTGTAATATCAAAATAACAGATTTTTACTGAATGCAAATGAAATTATATACGGCACTTATAAGAAAAACACAATTTTTAACATTTTTGTCTGTCTGTTGGTTCCGTCTAATCTCCGAACAAGCTTGGCGGATTTTGACGGGACTTTCACTGGTAGATAGCTGATGTTACAAAAAGTACCTTAGGCTACTTTTATTTGAGAAAAAGAATTCGGGTTCCACTAAAAATAAATTAAAACGTACGGACGCACCTCAGAGAAGCGAGGTTTAGTCGCTAGTTTACTTAATATAATTATTAAAAATAGTTGAATTGCTATGGATATATAGAATGGATTCTTTCTAGAAAAATTACCTGAAATCCTTCTTGGACCTACAGACATTGAAAGAATTATGTATGACATTTTTATCTGATGACAAAGTCTGATTATTTACTTATTAAAAGATTACTTATCATACCACAAAGTGGATAATTATATAATTTAAAAATTATTTTACAAGAATGTTTAAGGTTCCGTAACAAAAGGAATTTAATAATAGATAGTTTCCTCGTTTGGGCAAATTATGTGGTCAGCTAAACACAATCTTGAGAAACTTATAACTTTGTGCAAATTGATGGATAACGCTTTAGGAGATAGACTTATATCTAGGAGGTGTTCGGACGCGATTAAAAAGACAATGAGGCAACTCCATGAGGCAGACTCTCAGAGTCACGAATAGCTGAGTCGATCAGATAGGAAGAAAATCAACTGTGAATCGAAATAATAAAGGGTTAACGGTTTAGAGAATAGTTGAATTTCCGTTTTGATATACCGGTTAATATCCGTCATAAATAAAAAACGTACATATATTCTCTCCAAAAATAAACGCACAAAAGCTCATTTTAACCGGTTAATTTCAATCAACAACAACAAATTCGATAAAAACTGTTCTCCGGGATTTAACCGTTGAAAGAACGTGACCTAAAACTAAAACCGGTTTTGGATTGAATGAATAAATTACTCTTTATTGTACACCCAAAAAAAGAAAAGAAAATATTGTACAAAATATAAAAGAAGGTATAAGAGGCGGCCTGATCGCTAAAAGAGCGATTTCTTCCAGGCAACTTTTAGGTGTAGGAAATAGTACAAAGATAGAATGGGCGCGAATAACAAATAAGGCGACAGTAGTTTTGGTCATTGACATCAAACCGAAAAACCTTTCAGCTCAATGACGAAAACCGGTTTAAAATTGAACGAGTTTCTGAACCCTTTAATGGAAATGAAAACTCTATTATTATGTTTAACTGCTGCAGTGTTCCAGGGGCTTGTACGAGTATATACTGTTATTGACCCGAAGGTAGTGCGTTCAAGTCCCTGGGTATACCAAGTAGTTATTTAGTTTCGCGGCTTAGAATTTTTCTATAACAGGAGCTGGGAAGTTATTAGTATGGAATTTGAGAGTAAAAGGAATAAAGAGTGCATTTGTCTCTGTGCACACTTATCTATACTAATATTATAAAGAGGTAAAGTTTCTGAGTTTGTGACGTTGCAGGGGGTAATCTCTGGATCTACTGAACCGATTTAGATAAAATTTGGTAGGAAGATAGTTTAAGACCCTGGGGAGGACATAGAATACTTTTTATCCCAGAAATCATCCCTTAAGGAGGTGAAAACGGGGATAAACGTTTGTATGGGGAATCAAGCAAGGGGCGAACCCGAGCGAAGTGAGGGTGAGTCGCTAGTATACTATAAATTATAATATATCCTATGCAGATACTAGTTTAATGAGATTTACCACATTGGCCCAGATTGGCCAGTAGGAGTATTATTAAGCGTCTAGGCTTACTTAGACTTAGACCTATCAATTAACCCCATCTTTAAAAGGCTGTATAATTATGAACTGTAATAAACATCGAAAGACTACATATGTTAACATTGTAATGTTAAGGAAAATTCCTGCCAGAGAATTTTTATGGAACCATTATAAAAAAAAAACTTAAGAAGTAATAGCTAATAATGCATTAGCAAATTCCCAAAAGTAACATGTATAGCAATTAACAATCTATATAAGCAAATGTGAGGTGCGTTTTTTGATTTGTTTGTTTGTCTTGCCTTTACGCAGTAACAGAGCACCAAATTGATAAGATTTTCGGCAAAGAGATATTTTATGAGTCGAAAAGTGGCGTAGAATGTTAGTAGCATAATCTAGCTACGGTTAATTCCAATTCAGTCATCTTGCTTCTGATATCGTTTGTCTATATGTAAACAGAATACCACGATTGCTTATTATGCGTTTGTGTGTTCGGGCTAATCTCAGAAACTACTGGTCTGATTTTTATACAGTTTTCACTTTTAAATAAAACAATCTTTTCGGATTTTTCGAGAATTGATTTTGATTTTTGATTCCCGACGTATCGAATGCTTTACAGCAATCATGGTCACGGGAAAGACTAAAGCTTAAGATGTCTCAAAAGTATTATATAGTTGTTACAGACAGCCAACCCACAAATTAACAAAACTGAATTCAAAAAATGCAAAAATGGCATTCAACTCTTTTTATTGTATCACTGCAGGGGGTGTGCCTGGCTTCTGTACGAGGGGGATCAGACCATAGTCCCCCACACCAGCCAAGTGCGGGCGGACTGAGCATATCTTTCGTAAACTTGCTAGGTTATCTCAGACATGCAGGTTTCCTCACGATGTTTTCCTTCACCGTAAGACAAGTATCTATAAATAGTCTATGTATAGGTCATCATGTTAGAAATACCTTTATCGTGATTAAAATTAAAATGTTCAGATTGCTCTATGTAATTCGTATATTCATAGCATACCACATTGTGAAGCCATTTAATAATTTTATAACATGCCATCTTAATTGTTGTGGTCTTACATAAAACGCCTTGACCTAGGATCAAGATAACAATATGTTATTACATAAGGCTAACCTGACTTTAACTGTAGTTTAGATAATTTAAATAAAAACTTTTTAACAAAAAAATAAAAACCGACTTCAAACAAAAGCACTAAAAAGTAAAAAATAACTGATTGGTAGTTTTCATTTACTATACATACCTAATCAAATATTTTCGAAGTCGGTGTGCTTTGCTTTGTATGGGCTGGCACCGATTTCGAAAATATTTGATTAGGTATGTATTTAATAGGTAGGCTTTAATTACTTAGACAAAGCACACCGACTTCGAAAATATTTGATTAGGTATGTATAGTAAATGAAAACTACCAATCAGTTATTTTTTACTTTTTAGTGCTTTTGTTTGAAGTCGGTTTTTATTTTTTTGTTAAAAAGTTTTTATTTTTCCCTTTTTAGTGTAGACAGTCGTAGCAAAGTAAGGACTCTAACGTGTTAGGCTTGTCAAATCGAACAAAATAAGCCCAAACTCAAAGTATCTACTATTAGCCGTTCAAAAGTTCCACCTATCCATCTTCTGGTCTTGCCATCAGATCAGGTCAACAACACCGAACCACTGTACTATCGACGGAAATAGAAATACTTGCAAAGTTTCAAGTCAATATGACAATTCGAAGTAGGTTAAATTCATCATTAGTTGTTTTTCCACCCTTAGGGGTGGTATTTTTTTTTTAAAACTTAAATGGGACCAATCTGGAAGTATACCCTTTCAAACAAAACAAAAATTGTCCAAATCGGTTAATAAATGACGGAGTTCTGAGGTAACAAACATAAAAAAAAAAAAAAAAAAAAAAAAAAAAACATACAGTCGAATTGAGAACCTCCTCCTTTTTGAAGTCGGTTGAAAATAAAGAGCGTTTATAACTAGCTTCTTCCTTCGGTGTGGGCTCTTGGAGCAAGCCCGTGATTTTCGTGGTATGCTTCAGCAGGTCTGCCGTCGGGGCGTTGTGGTTGAGTGCCTTTGCGCCCCATTAAGAAGGAGGAGGAGGTTCTGTTGGGTTTTAGTGGATAGTACTGGCTTATCTAGCCGGTGACTCCCACATTATCACCTGTATGTATACAGGTGGTATGTGTAAATAAAGCATTTACTCATTCCCATACAGGTGGTATGTGTAAATAAAGCATTTACTCATTCCCAACATTAAAAAATAAGCGCCAGGATCTATTTTCTTCTTATGTAAAAATTACGACGTTTTGTTACTATATTATTACTTGAAACTAACTGCCTCGGTCTTGTGACTAACATGTACGGCCGCAGAGCTGGAGGTCCTGGGTTCGAATGGTCGGGCCAAGTTCAGTTATTATGTCTGTCAAGAAATTCTCCTGTCTTTCTCTTATACTATCTTTCTTTATCTCTCATATATTATTTTGGGGGCAAGAGAAAATGTAAGAAGAGAAAAAATCCTTCTACACGTACATTACATAACCAGGTGGTTATGTGGGACTCAGAAAAACCAGTAATACCCACTAAAACCCAACGAAACCTTCCCCGCTTTAATGTGGCCTCGTAGGATCACTTAAGCAGTCAACCACAAACAATGCGACGCCTCGATGACTAGTATACTGAGGCAGACCACAACAACCATGGGATTGCTCCCACGGTTCACTCTCAGGCTATCTAATCAAAAGTAAATTATCTATACTAATATTATAAAGAGGTAAAGGGGGGGGGGGGGGGATAGGGAAAGTTTCTATGGGGAATCAAGCCAGGGACGAACCCGAGCGAAGCGAGTGTTAGTCATTAGTGTTTTATAAACAAATATAAACCACACCGTATAACATAACCTTTATCTCCTGAATAGTTTCATTGAATTTTGCTCAGCATTTTCATCATAACAAAAAAAAACAAACGGACATTCGCTTTAGAAATACCGAGTAATTATCTTGTTATTGCTATTTATATAGTAGGCAATTAAAATAGAATTAAAATTTTCATTACACTATAGCTGTTTTATTAAAAGTTTACTGTTTATTTTTAAATAAATATAAATTTAATTGTTTTTTTTTACATTAAATAATGCGTTTTTAAAATAGTTTTAAAAATAATTTTATAAGCTATCCATACCGAGGTAAGCCCGGCCCCCCCCCCTCCCCTCTCCCCCTTTTGTAACTCTTTTCTTTGTGGCTGGATGGATTGCCGGAAGCTAATGAGCAGAAACCCAACTACGACAAGGTAGCATAATTATGACCATAAGAAGTTAGCAATAAGGATTACGTTTATTATGCGAAGATTATGATTATTAAATGATGACGCTGTAATGTTTGTGGAGCTAATGTAATCTATACATATAATAAAATTGTAACTAAGCCGAATCTGCACATTAAATATTTTATGAAAAAACTTATTGAAATAGACATTATTATCGATACAGAGACCGAATCTATAGTTTTTAGAATTTTTGTCTGTCTGTCTGTCTGTTACCACATCACAGAAAACCCACAAGACAGATTTTGATGAAATTTGGTATGATTGTAGCTGGTTACCCGGGTCAACATATAGGATGCTTTTTACGGCGGGAAAATATCTCATTTCTGAGAAAAAATACAAAAACTGCAATGTAAGAGTACTAATGGAAAACCTAAGAATTTAGTTTTTGGCGACCTGAACGCGGGCGGAGCCGCGGGCAATGCTAGTATATTCTATATAGATAAATAAAATTGAAATGTCTGTTTGTAATGTCAAAATAACAGAGTTTTACTAAATGGGTATAAATATATAATCTATTGATAGGTATAATGTAAAAGAAAAAATTATAATGTTGTCTACCTCTCTGTGTGTTTGTTCCGCCTAATCTCCGTAACGGCTGGACCGATTTTGACGGGAATTTCATTGGTAGATAGCTGATGTTATAAGGGGTAACTTAGGCTACATTTATTTTTTAAGAAGAATTAGGGTTCCGCTCAAAAAAAATATAACCTAAGAAATTTTGAAAAAAAAACGCTAATAATAAATCCAAAAGGTGAGAAGCGGAGGTAAGTCGCTAATAAAGAAATACGATTATAAAAGCAAGGTAAGACCAGTCGAGGTCATATGACAAATACAGCGTTGAATACTTTATTAAATTAATTAAAAAATAATCATAAAATCTGTGCATAATTTGCGAAGATATCGTGTAAAAACAAAAACATACATATACTTCCTTTAAACTTACTACACTTATTTTGAAGTCGGTCAAAAACGTTTTTAATATTGACATGTTAGCGACAATCGAAGCGAAATAAAGAGAAAAAGATTGAATAAATATACATTTTTAGTACAGTTTCGTGTTATTTAAAAGACCTCGTATTCGACAGAGTGATGTACAAACATAAAGCAAAAAAACGTATTTATAAACTATGAAAAGTATATAAAGCAAAGTATTTGTATGTATGTTTATATATTTGTATTCATATCTTCTTTATTACTGTTTCACTGCTGGGGGTGGGGCTCCCTTTAGTACAAGGGGGATCAAGCCACAGTCCACCACGCTGGCCAAGTGCGGGCGGACTGAGCATGTCTTTCGAAAACTTGCTAGGTTTTCTCAGACATGCAGGTTTCCTCACGATGTTTTCACATGAAACTATCAGAGATGCAAGACCCGGGATTTGAACCCGCGTCACTCGATTCCCCAAACGAGCGTGTTACCATTGAACTACCACTGCAATAGGCTTATATATTTACTAGCGGCTCACCCTCGCTTCGCTCGGGTTCACCTCTAGAAAAGCACAAACAAATCTATCCCACGGGAACCGTTCATTTTTCCGGGATAAAAATAAGTAACCTGTTGTTTGACCTGCAATATAAGGTATCAGCATGCCAAATTTTACTAAATTAGGTGCATAAGTTGTTGTGTACTGAGCTGTATAAGTTACTATAATATTTTAACTATCAGTTATTATATTTTCCCGTGGGAAAGAAAGATTTTCTTTAAGTAAAAGGTATCTAGGCAGTGGTATCCCAGTGGTAACGCGCTCGCTTGGGAAACCGAGTGAAGCAATTTCTAATCCCGGGTCTAGCACCTCTGATATTGGCCAGCGTGGTGGACTATGGCCTGATCCACCTCGTACTGAAAGGAGGCCCGTGCGTGTGTTAAAAAGGGCTAAATACAACATACATACATACATACATACATACATACATACATACATACAAAAGGTATCCTAAATGTTGACTCGAGTAATAAGTTATCACTTCACCAAATTTCGTTGAAATTGGTACAATACTCTTCGCGTGAAACGCGCACACAAAAACAGACAAACAGACATACAGGCAAACAGACAATAATACAATTTTTTAATAACTATTGTTTTGGGGTCTATGTTTGTACATAATACGTTAGAAATAAACAAAAACATCTATCCCACGGGAAAAGTACGTTTTTCCGGGATAAAAAGTTACCTATTTGTTATTCTGATGTATGAACTATATTATTGTAAAGTTTCAGCAAAATCCAATCAGTGGTTTTTGTGTACTAAGCTGTATAAGTTACTAAAGTTTTTTGACTATCCCACGGAAACTCTTTAATTTTCCGGGATGAAAAGTAGCTGATTTGTTTTTGTTATGTATGAACTATATTATTGTAAAGTTTCACTAAAATCCAATCAGTAGTTTTTGTGTACTAAGATGTATAAGTTGTTATAGTTTTTTAGCTATCCCACGGGAATCCTTTAATTTTCCAGGATGAAAAGTATCTAAGATGTTGCCCGGGGATATAAGGGACCACCATGCTAAATTTCATTTAAATAGGTTTAATAGATCCGGAGATTAGCCCGTACAAAGAGAAAAACAAATAAACAGCTCGCTCGGGTTCGTCCATACATACGAATATGTTGTATTATCTCTTTAACCATTTGTCCAAATTATATGCAGTAAAAGGGAAAAGTCTTTTATTTTAAGCATTTTAGATGATAAATTTACTTATTTTGATAAGAATTCATAATTGTTGATAATATGACCAATAAACATGACCTACCGATTTAAATGATTTTTTTACCATAAAAAACTACTTTTTGTGACTTAAATATAAAAGTTAGACATATGCTGTCGCTGACTTTTTTGTAGGCATTTTTAAGCTCTACAACTTTTCTCTAGAACATAATCATATATCTCTCATCGTTAAGGCAGCGTTCGTAAGAAACGTTTTCGTTCGACCGTCTTTACTCCGACTTACTTTGCAAATCCGACTACCACGAAAAAGCCTTTTCATTTTTCGGGTCAATATATAGCCTATGACACTCAGAAAGAACGTGGCTTTCTATTGGTAAAAGAATTTTGTAAATCGGTTCAGTAGATCCAGAGATTACCCCTTACAACGTCACAAACTCACAAACTCACAAACTCACAAACTCACAAGATCACAAACTTTACCTCTTTATAATATTAGTATAGACTAGTTGTATTTTATACTAGCGTTTCACCCTCGCTTTGCTCGGGTTCGCCCCTGGCTTGCTTCCCAAAACAAACTTTCATCCCCATTTTCACCCCTTTAATGGATGATTTCCGGGATAAAACGTATCATATGTCCTTCCCAGGATCTCAAACTATCTTCTTACCAAATTTCATCGAAATCGGCTAAGTAGATCCAGAGATTACACCTATACCCTGTATATAACCTCACAAACTCACAAACTTTACCTCTTTATAATATTAAGTATAATTGATTGTATCCGCTTTGTTCCAATAAAAAGCTGTTTTTTAATATGAATGAATATTCTCAAATATCAATTTGAGAATAATTTTATCGCAAACTAATAATTCATTTATTATCGTCGATTAAACCGTTCATCAATTATTGGCTTGAATCAAATAAGTAAAATAAATAATCTATCTTAAATTAAAAGATCTAACCAGAAGTTATATGACCATACGCTTATAATATTTATTATATTTGACTTTAAATTTGTTATTGAAGATTTTGATTTGCGTTTAAAAATTATTTTCAATTTAAATAAAACTTTTTCGGATTTTTTCTCGGATTTATTTAGATTTTTGGTTCCGGCAGTTTTGAATGATTTACAGCAATCATGGTCACGGGAGTCTCTCCCTCCGTCTCAAAAATCTAAAAATATAGTTTTATTTAAAACATAAACAGATATATTTTTCATTATTCAAGTAAAAACAAACCCCGACTGCATAAAGAGCGTACTCAAATGATGAAAATAAGTTGACAAAGAAAAGTTCTACTATTATGCAGTCGGAGACATACATCTTTCGCCCTGCGAGATATGTTTTATTTATTCCACCCGATAGGTTTGTCTATGACACTCACGTTATCAAGACGAATCTAACGACGTATGAATCATCAAAATCGGTTAAGCCGTTTAGTATTCACGAGAGAATATATATACATACATACTTACCTTCATACATACATTCAGGTCAAACACATAACCCTCCTTTGGACTTCGCAGTCGGGTTAAAAATAAGACTTTACTCGAAAACGTCTCAGACAAATGACTTTTATAAATAACTAGCATTGCCCGCGGCTCCGCCCACGTTCAGATGACCAAAATCCAAATGTTTACTTGTAGGTTTTACATATTAGTATACTCTTACAATGCAGTTTTTGTATTTTTTCCCAAAAATGAGATATTTTCCCGCGGTAAAAAGTATCCTATATGTTGGATACGGATAACCAGCTATCACCATACTAAATTTCATCAAAATCCTTCCAGTGGTTTTTCTGTGATGCGGTAACAGACAGACAGACAGACAATAATTCTAAAAACTATAGATTCGGTCTCTGTAACGATAATAAAGTTTATTTCAATAAGATTTTCCAAAAAATATTTAATATACAGATTCGGCTTAGTCACAATTTTATTATATGTATAGACTATACACGGTGGATGTTGTAAATATCTATTTACCAGGCACATAACCCTCCTTTGAACTTCGCAGTCGGCTTATAAATAAGAATTTAATCAAAAACGTCTCAGACAAATGTACCTATAATGTCATAAATAATTTCATCATTTCATACTTTTTGTTATAACGTGCTTTAAGACGTCAGTGGATATTCCCAAGATTAACTTTACGGGACTGTCGCGTAAAATTCCATAAGCAATACACCACAATTAATTCCGGATGGTAAGAATACTGAGGACGAATAAAGGTGCGTCATACTAAATTATTTTCTTGCGATTGTTTATTCTTTGTGGTATCAAATAAAATATAATCTAGCTGTTCATTGTGTGTTTTTTTGCTAATAAGAATTTATTGGGCATCAATTAAAGAAAATTGAATGTAAATATGACATCACTGCACCGATCGAGTGTCTAGATCGCGTATCTAGATGTTATTATGTTATTTAGACCTTTATATCATCCCACTGCTGGGGGTTGGCCTCCCTTCAATACGAGGGGGATCAGGCCATAGTCCACCACACTGGCCAAGTGCGAGCGGACTTCACATGTCTTTCAAAAAGTTGCTAGGTTCTCTCAGATATACAAGTTTCCTCACGACCTAGTGGTAATGATGTTAGAAATCACTCACACGTGAAAATTTCAGAGGTGCGAGACCCGGGATTTGAACCCGCTTCACTCAGTACCCAAGCGAGCACGTTACCACTGGGCTACCACTGTTTAATAGTAGCCTATGCATTACTCCAGGTCATATTCTATCTGTATACTAACATTCAAATCTGCTCAGCCGTTTCTGCATGAAGGTGTAACAAACATACACACAAAAAAATGGCTTACCACTCAAAATCGCTAGATGTTTTTAACGTGATTTAAATAATTTATTATCTATCTCTTTTGTTCATACTAACATTATAAAGACGTAATGTTTGTAAGTTTGTATATACGGGGTAATCTCCTTAACTACTGATCCAATTCTGAACAGTCTATCACTTATAATAAGCCACATTATCGCCAAGTGTTGTTTTCGGCTATTTTTTGTTCCGATTGAAATATGTTTATTATCATGAACAATAATAACTTTAATTGAAGTCGGTAAAAAACTGGCGGACGATTTGCTTTATTGTTGTGCGTTATATATGTCGTAGGATGATTTGATAATTAGAATTTTCGTGAAAACCCTAGGGACATTGCGAAATTACGGATAGTTAGACAATGGTTAGGTAAGTTTTATTTTTTGTAGTACCTGGGCAACCGAGCTTCGCTCGGAGTTTTTGGCCAAAAGAGGTGTATTAAATTAAATCTTTATCAAGTTATTTTATACTTTTTAGTTTTTGAAGTCGGTTTTTTTAAACGTAATTTTTTTTATTATAATATCAATGTCGTGTACAATTTTACATTATTAAAGAACATGTTCTATGGTAATTGCCATTTAATTTAGAAATGTCTAGATTATTTTTATTTCTTAATTAATTTCAACTTATCAAGTATTTCCTAATGCTAAAAGTTAGCAATACAAATTTTTATATATAACCATTTATAAATACTATAATATGTTAAAAAATATATTATTACTTTACTTAATAAAATGTTTAATATATATTTCTAAATTAAATTATTTTTATACTAGCGCGTCACTCTCGCATCGCTCGGGTTTGCTTTTAGAAAAAAAACAAATCTATCCCACGGGAACCGTATATTTTAACGGGATAAATAGTAACCTATGTGCTATTCCAGACTATAATCTATCTCTGTGCCAATTGATCCAGATCCGTTCAGCCGTTCTGGCGCGATTGAGTAACAAACATACATCCAAACATCTAAACATTCACATTTATAATATTAGTAAGATAAATTGTTTGATATTATTTATAAACTAGCGGCTTACTTCGCTTCACTCGGATGAGTCTCTGAGTGTTTTTTTGTTTATTGTTATTGAAAATAAAAACTTAAAAAAAACCGACTTCCACGCACTAAAATGTAAAAAATAACTAAACGGGGGTTTTCATTTAGAATAGATACCTAATCAGATATTTTTGAAGTCGGTGCCAGCCGACGCATAGGAAATCTAATATATTTTGATACGTTTAATACATATTTAGCTATTAGATATTCATATCTTGAAATATTGTAGGCTATATAATGCGTCTGAACGACACTACACCTCCGCATTTAAAAAAAAAATTGGTCTGAATTTTAACACATTTTTTCTTACCAATACCTTTACTAAACCTAACTTTTCTTATTTAAATTGTAGACCCGGAAGTCATTCAAAATGTCAAATGGTTTTACAAATTCTAGAAATAAAATTGTATCTTTTATAGAACATTCTATCTAAGCCACTTAAAAATAGTAATATATTAATAAAAATCTAAAAAAAACAATTAAAATATACTTTATTCAAATAGACTTTTACAAGCTCTTTTGAATCGTCAATTTTACATTTTAAATTAAAATTAAATGTTAGTGTAGTCAGTCCGTTAGGAAGCTACCACCGGCTCGGAATGCAGTTTCCTGCTGAGAAGAACCTGCGAGAAACTCAACAGTTGCTCTTTTAAAATACTAATTGTGTACAATATTGTAATACAATGAGGATGATGATGTTCTCCTGACCGATTCCGGCCACGGCGGCCAATCTCATTGAGACTAGCCAACTGTGCAGGAGATATTATAGTGCACAAGTGTACGCGCAGACACAACGTGCACTCTCTATTCCTGTCACTCTCATTATCCGGTGGGACGACTGCTCGACACGACCAGTGAGAGTTAAGGCGCAGGACCGACGGCTTTACGTGCTCTCCGAGGCATGGGGGTGAAACACCGCCAACTTCCCAACTCCGAGCGGTTACTGAGGCTTACTATACAGAAAGACTCGATAACTAAACCCGGGACTCGAACCCAGGGCCTCCGGGTGTGCAGCCGTACATGCTAGCCACTACACCACCGAGGCAGTTGTAATACAATAATTATCTATTTATCATACGTGAGACCATACATTAGTTCCACACATTGATATCTACGAAGTATTCCGTCACAGTATAATAAGCCTTATTCAGTAATACATTTTTAATTTTAGACTTAAGTTGTTTAGATGGCAAACCCAAAAATAACTAAAATGCTACTAATATTACAAATGCGAAAGTCTGTGAGGAGGTATAGATGTATGGACGTTTGTTACTCTTTTACTCAAAAACTATTGAATGGATTTTAATGAAACTACAATAATATAAGTTTACAAACTTTACCTCTTTATAATATTATACTCACGTTATTTTATATATATATATATATATATATATATATATATATATATATATATATATATATATATAAGATTATATCACATGGCACGCTATACTGACAACAGATGGACCAAGACCGTGACTTGACGTGAGGAGAGGACCTCATGGACACAGAAGCAGAAGGAGACTAAAGGCAAGGTGGAAGGACGAGATAGAGACCGTTGGAACACGCAATTGGTACAACCCCGCAAGGAATCGCGACAAGTGGCAATCTCTGGACTGGACTGGAGGCCTTCACCCGAAGAGGAGTCCAGATGACATATATATCGGCCTAACAATATCCACGCCTATTTACACGAATGTACGTGCCAATGGAATAATAAAGGCTTATATTATTTTATTTTTATTTATTTATCATTACACTAGCGACTCACCCTCGTTTCGCTCGGGTTCGTCCTTAGGTACATTTTAATTTTTTTTACGGAACCCTAATTCTTTTACTGAAATAAAAGTAGCCTAAATTACTCCTCATAACATCAACTACCTGCCAGTGAAAGTTCCGTCAAAATAGCCCAGCCGTTTTGGAGATTAGCCAGAACAAACAGACAGACAGATAAAAATTTAATAAAATTGTGTATTTATTATTAATACCGTATAATTTCCATTTAGTAAACAGCTATTATTTTGACATTACAAACAGACACTTCAATTTTATTTATCTGTATAGATTATGTAGATATAGCACATGCAATAAAACATGGAAAGTAATGTATTTGTATGTATTGAGTCATGAAAATAATAATAAAAATGTTATTTTCAAATAGTTATTAACAGCATTAAAAGTTGGATTAAGTATGATTAGATATGACCATAAGTAAAATTGCTGTTATTTTGTAAAATGGCTATTTTACAAAATAACGTGTTATATACATATTGATATATTGATATACATTTACTAGGTTGTGCTCTCGACTCCACTCGGGTTTTTCTATCTATATACGAGTATAATCATAGGGATTTCTAAACCCATACTAATATTATAAATATGAAAGTTTGTGAGGATGGGTGAATGAATAATTATTACTGTTTCAAGCCAACGACTGAACGGATCTGTATGAAATTTGGCATAGAGATAAATATGTTGGAACATTAACACACAGCATCATCTAGTTCCACAGTAAGCTACGAGGCGTGTGTTATGGATACCAGATAGTTGATATACTACACATATATAACTTTAAATACATACATATTATAAATATAAACACCCATGACTGGCGTACAAATATTCGTGCTCATCACACAAATGAATGCCCCAGCGGGACTCGAACCCGCGACCGCTGGCACAGCAAATAGGGTCACTACAAACTGAGCTGATATTTATTGACATAAAAGATAAGAAAATTGATGAATTAAATGTCGCAACATTTTTATGACTAATGTGAATAAATCTTTATGTAACATAATAACTAACCTCATTTAATGTCATTTACATGGTCGGCTGTGACTTAAGTTGTTTACACACTGTTATAAATAAAAATTTCATATACTCATTCAATTATTTTATTAAACTTCCCCATATCAATATAATCGTTATTTATGTAAAAATGCTAATAACGGTTTTGTCGCATTGCTGTTATAATGCAAAAAAATGTATGTATGTGTGTGTGTATGTTTGTTACTCCTTTACGCTAAAACGGCTGGACGGATTTAGATGAAATTAAGTACACAGATAGTCTATGAGCTGGAGTAAGACCTTTTCTTCGTATCGATTATCGATATATTTTTTTATTTTGAAAGTTGAATGATTGATATTTTGTGTCCCATATCTGTACTAATATTATAAATGTGAAAGTTTGTGAGTATGGATATTTGTTATTCTTTCACGCCAGAACCGTTCTGGAAACGAATGATGAATGAACGAATCTGGATGAAATTTAGCACAGAGATAGATTATAATCTGGAATAACACATAGGTTACTTTTTATCCTGGAAAAATGTAGGGGACTATGGGAGTGGGATGGGTTTGTTTTTGTTTTTCTGGAGGCGAACCTAGATCTTAACAAATGATGACTTCATATATGTATACCGGTACATAAAGTCATCGTCGTCGTCGTGGCTATGTGATATTATTACCAAAGAAAAAGCGATATGAAGTTAGTCCCTAAATTAAACTGGACTTTAATCCTTCCTTATATTATCTTATATTATCCCTCTTTCTAGCAGAAACAGAGTAAAATATTTTTATATTTTTACAGATGGAGTTTAGAAAGAGAGGCTATATATATATATATTATTTCTATCCTTCTCATTACATATATTTACAAAGAGTGGGTATGTCAAAAATTATTATTTACTGTGATTTTTTTTCTTTAAAATTTAGTATTATATGTATGTATGTAGCATTATATTTTTATCTATACTTAATACTTATATCATTATGAAGAGGCAGAGTTTGTTTGGTTGATTGAACGCGCTAATCTAAGGAACTACTAATCCGATTTGAAAAATTCATTTTGCATTAGATAGCTCGTTTATTGAGGAAGGCTATAGGCTATATATATATATATATATATATATATATATATATATATATATATATATATATATATATATCAACATGCTACTACACAAGGCAGCGGAGCAGTAATCATAAATGACAACAAATCGGGCAGACTTCCATACATTATTGTAAAACTATATACATACATATATACAAAGGAACGAACCCGAGAAAAGCGAAGTTGAACCGCTAGTGTTATTTATTTCTATGCTAAGCTATAAAATAAAAAAATAAACGAACATTAATTCAATATCAATGTAATTAAACGTGTGTAATTGGCCTTAATTATTGCAACACTTAATTAGTCATGACTCGATGCAATACATTGTTATAAAGATGCACCGACTTCAAAATCTTCTCGAAGTGTTTATACTCTTTTGAAATATTGGCATTTTTGATATACTCGTATACTAGCGGCTCACTCTCGCTTTGCTCGGGTTCGTCGTTAGGTACGTTTTAAATAGATATAAATAGTTATTAGCCATATAAATTTAATTTTTTTTTTGTTAATAATATTGACATTAATATTTATACGATACTAACGTCACTCAATTGTTTTGCCTTTACGGAACCTCTCCACTAACACTTAAACTTTATGTTAAGGTATTAAAGTTCAAATTGACTTTTAGTTTTATTACGAATCTTTTGTATGGGAGTATAGAAAAGTGTTGTTTTTAGACGTTTTCCAGGCAATTTTTTAAATTTTTCTCTCCGTAAGAACCATCCTCGTACTTCAAGGATTATTCTAAAAAAAGAATTAGCGAAATCGGTTCAGCTGCTCTCGAGATTTGCGCTTACCAACACATTCGGCGATTCATTTTTATATTATAGAATATGTATGTAGTGTTATTGGAACCACATCTGCGATAAAGCCTGTTCATGATATGTTAAAAATAGCCAATATGCAATTTTTTATTATTAGTTTATAATTTTTCTTTATTTATAATTTCTTTTATTTTATTTATAATTTTCCGTGACTCGGAGAGCACATAAAGCTGTCGGTCCTGCGACTTAACTCTCACCGCGAGTGTCTCGTGTCGTCCCACCGGAGTATGAGAGTGACAGGAATAGAGAGTGCACGTTGTGTCTGCGCGTACACGCGCTGCACTATAATATCTCCTGCGCAGTTGGCTAGTCTCAATGAGATGGGCCGCCATAGCCGGAATCGGTAATAATAATAATGACGTTAATCAGATATTTTCGAAGTCGGTGCCATGAATTTATAAAAAATATTGTTATTTCTTCAATCGCTATTTACACAAACTTATGTATAAGGATACTTACTTTAAAAAATATATTTTCAAATGATAATAATATGTTGGGACATTAACACACATCACCATCTAGTTCCATGGTAAGCTACGAGGCTTGTGTTATGGATACCAGATAGTTGATACACTACACATATATAACTTTAAATACATACATATTATAAATATAAACACCCATGACTGGAGTACAAACATCCATGCTCATCACACAAATGAATGCCCCCAGCGGGACTCGAACCCGTGACCACTGGCACAGCAAGTAGCGTTACTACAAACTGAGCCGAACGTGTCGTCAAAATGGAATATTGCGCTTACGCACTTCTTAATACCTATATGTATATACATAATAATACAATTTTTTGAATTATATACAATTTTTGTATAATAAAAAACAATACTTACGGTTGAAAGCGAACATTTCTGTAATTTCTCGACACTTCACACCACTTTTATATTATAAATTATGACAATAATATAAATTTTATATTTTTATACACTATATTATTATGTTTTGTTTAAAATATTATAAATATATATAATATGATAAAATATATTTTATATTTTTATGTTTAAATTTTAAAGTTTTTTACTAGTACTCTGTGTATTTCCTTGCAATTTGAGGCGAATCTGTAACAAAAAATATATTGCATAAGTGCGATGCTTTTTATATATCCTTCATTATAGAATGATAAAACCATATAAATATACTTAATTTTATTAACACGAAATAGGTTTTTTTATATATATTTATTTTATCGGATAGTCATAATTTACATATACTAACACATTTGACTTTATGTCAGTCTAACTCTCAAACCGTGGGTTCCGTAACATGAAACACTATATTATGTTTTTAATATGTAATTAAATTGCTAGTTGAAAAATAAAATAATTTAATTATTTACAATTTTATTTTTATCGAACGCAAAATTAAATTTGTATTTCATAATATTTCTATCAGAAACAAAGTTATTTTTGCGATCGAACGAGTAGTATTTAAAATATGATATCTCTGATATTTTCATGTGCTAATTATTTCCAGTATGATTACCACTTGGTAAAGAGAACATTGTGAGGAAACCTGCATGTCTGAGAGAACCTAGCAAGTTTTTTAAAGACATGCTCAGTCCGCCAACCCGCACTTGGCCAGCGTGGTGGACTATGGCCTGATCCCCCTCGTACTGAAGGGAGCCCCGTGCCCAGTAGTGGGACGTAAAAAAGGGCTGAATAAGTATATCAAAAAACACTCAAGCTCACGACCCATAAGCTTAAATGGACCCAATTTTCACCACTCAGAGCGCAATTTTTTTTACTGTTCCTAATATAACTACAGAATTGAATAGTGGTTTCCATAGTTTTTGAGTAAAATAGCTATAAAAAATACAGACAGATAGACGGATGTATAAGTACAAAGATAAGATGTAACCTAAAATATTACACGAGGCTGTTAATCAATCAATAAGAGATTAAAAAACACATTTTAAAACGGGTCACTAGAAAAACACATAAAATAGTAAAACCGCACCTCCACCACCCCCCCCCCCCCCCCCTTCTAACTCTCTATCACTACCCCTCACTATAAAAGCCCACCCTCTAAACAATATCCTAAGAAAAATATGGACATGTATAAATATGAATTATAAATCTCGACGACACGTTTGGCTTGGTAGTGACCCTACTTGCTGTGCTAGAGGTCGCGGGTTCGAGTCCCGCTGGGGGCATTCATTTGTGTGATGAGCACGAACGTTTGTACTCCAGTCGTGGGTGTTTATATTTATAATATGTATGTATTTAAAAGTTATATATGTGTAGTGTATCAACTATCTGATATCCATAACACAGGCCTCGTAGCTTACCATGGAACTAGATGGTGCTGGTGTCAATGTCCTAACATATTTATTTATTATTTATTTATTTATTTATGTATACATGTACTAGCAGAACTCTTATTATTGAACATTTTTCTAATTTTATATAATACTAGTGACTCAGCCTCGCTTTCCTCGGGTTCGTTCCTAGTTTGATTCCCCATACAAACTTTTATCCCCATTTTCACCCCCTTAAGGGATGAATTCCGGGATAAAAAGTATCCTATGTCCTTTCCAAAGTCTCAAGCTATCTTTTTACAAAATTTCATCTAAATCGGTTCAGTAGAACCAGAGATTAGCCCCTACTAGCTTACAAACTCACAAACTTTACCTCTTTATAATATTAGTATAGATATTATTAAAAAAATGTACATACCAAAATTTTACAAGTTCAAATAAACTATGGTAACACAACACAAACTATTTTGTTAATAAAAATATAACATATCTATATAAGAACGACCTCAAATCACTCGTGTTTTAGCTTTTATATTTTATTGTAATAAAAAATGATAATACCCTCATAAATATTATAAGTTATAATTATTTTTTTTCCATCACCCAACTGAATGATTGAGCGGAACAAAATATCAGGCGGTGGCATATTATACGATGATTTTGACTAAATTATCTATACTATAATATTAAAGAGATAAAGTTTGTGAGTTTAATAAATAATAAGAATAAATATGTTGGTACATTAACACACAGCACCATCTAGTTCCATGGTAAGCTACGAGGCTTGTGTTATTGATACCAGATAGTTGATACACAACATATATATAACTTTAAATACATACGAGTATATATTATAAATATAAACAACACCCATGACTGGAGTACAAACATTCGTGCTCATCACACAAATGAATGCCCCCAGCGGGACTCGAACCCGCGGCCGCTGGCACAGCAAGTAGGGTCACTACAAACTGAGCCAAACGTGTCGTCAAATGTCGTCGTCAGTCAAAATTTCAAATAGTTCAGATAAAATTTAGAACACAGATAGTCAGTGACCTGGAGGAATATATTATAGGTCATCAATACTAATATTATAAAGAGGTAAAGTTTGTGAGTTTGTGACGTTGTAGGGGGTAATCTCTGGATCTACTGAACCGATTTAGATGAAATTTGGTAAGAAGATATTTTGAGATCCTGGGAAGGACATAGGATACTTTTTATCCCGGAAATCATCCTTTAAGAGGGTGAAAATGGGGATGAAAGTTTGTATGGAGAATCGAGTTAGGATGAACTCGAGCGAAGCGAGAATGAGTCGCTGGTTGTTTCATAATTTTAGAGTTACGTAGGTACCTTAAAAAGAAAGAGGAAACCCTTATAGGATCACTTCGTTGTCCGTCTGTCAGACAGACAGTCAAAAATATGTCTGTCAAGACCTTTTTTTCTCAAGAACGCGTGAGCGTGTCATGTTAAAATTAATATCAAATACTCAGATCTGCAATCCCTTAGAGCTGTAAAAAAATTGAACTTCTAATGCCCGATTTCACCAACATCCCATAAGCTACCACCTACGTATGGGATCCCTAGCTTAAAAGTCCCCTAAATTAACCCTTAAATTAAATTTCGTTTAACCATCGTCTTTAAGCCCATATCTCGAGCACCTAAATTTAGGGGGCCTTTTAACAGTTAGGTGACCCCTAACAGTCGGTGAAACAGAAACTATCCCCTAACAGCCCCCGAAACATGCTTAGGGGATCCCTTAAACTTAGGTGACGTTGGTGAAATCGGGCATAAGACTACGCAATCAAAAGATACGGCCGTTTAAGTCGCACTCGCAAAGAAATAAAAACCTATAGGATACTTCCCGTGGACCTAGAATCATGAAATTTGGCAAGACGCAATGTCTTATAGCACAAGTAAATGGAAAAATCGGAAAATCGTTAATTAATATAAACATCACAAAAAAAATACGATTACAAACTTGTTTTCAACCGACTTCAAAAAGGAGGAGGTTCTCAATTCGACTGTATTTTTTTTTATGTTTGTTACCTCAGAACTTCGTCATTTATTAACCGATTTGGACAATTTTGTTTTGTTTGAAAGGGTATACTTCCAGATTGGTCCCATTTAAATTTCAAAAAAATATACCACCCCTAAGGGTGGAAAAATAGCTAATATTGAATTTAACCTACTTCTAATTGTCATATTGACTTGAAACTTTGCAAGTGTTTCTATTTCCGTTGATAGTACAGTGGTTCGGTATTGTTGACCTGATCTGATGGTAAGGCCAGAAGGTGGATAGGTGGAACTCTTCAACGACTAATAGTAGATACTTTGAGTTTGGGCTTATTTTGTTTGGTTTGACAAGCCTAACACTTTAGAATTCTTACTTTGCTACTACTGTCTACACTAAAAAGGGAAAAATAAAAACTTTTTAACAAAAAAATAAAAACCGACTTCAAACAAAAGCACTAAAAAGTAAAAAATAACTGATTGGTAGTTTTCATTTACTATACATACCTAATCAAATATTTTCGAAGTCGGTGTGCTTTGCTTTGTATGGGCTGGCACCGATTTCGAAAATATTTGATTAGGTATGTATTTAATAGGTAGGCTTTAATTACTTAGCCAAAGCACACCGACTTCGAAAATATTTGATTAGGTATGTATAGTAAATGAAAACTACCAATCAGTTATTTTTTACTTTTTAGTGCTTTTAATGTTTCATGTCAGACTCGTTTTATAATAAATAGGTTCATTTTTTTCTGTATCGGTTTTTATAATTTTATCTATAATATATATAATAAAATTCTAACTAAATCTGTACATTAAATATTTTTTGGAAAATCTTATTGAAATAGACATTATTATCGATACAGAGGCCGAATCTATAGTTTTTAGAATTTTTGTCTGTCTGTTTGAGAACGCATTACGAGAAAACCTTTGGGTAGATTTTAATGAAATTTAGTATGATGATAGCTGGTTATCCAGGTCAGCATATAGGATACTTTTTACTGCGGGAAAATATCTCATCTCTGAGAAATCTATACTAAACGTTAAAACGTAAGTAGGGACGAACCCAAGCGGAGCGATGGTGAGTCGATAGTTCAATATAAATAAATTCTAATTAGATTAAGAATATAAATATCTGAGAGGATGAAACAATTATAAGTATTTAAGTAATTTTTAAGTGCCTCTACGTTTATTTACAAACACATTGTCAGTTTATTTAAGATTTTTTTAATAATATTTTAAAATAGAAACTTCTTTGCACGCATAGGAGTCAAATTTCAAGGCTGCTTCGTGAGAAATCGTCACGAAAAACCGCCATGGTTGCCATAGAAACCATTTGCATTAGGTTGCCATATTTACGTTGTAATGGTCTGACAAGAAATATCTTTTCAAATATGCAAAATATTTATAACTAGCGACTCACCCTCACTTCGCTCGGGTTCGTCCCTAGGTACGTTTTAAGGGTTAGTATGGAATAGATATGTACATAATATAAATAACCAATGAAGTTTTACTTCTTACGTGTACTCTGTACTCAATACTTTTTGAAGTTACATTTTTTTGGCTCGTTTAGAAAAAATTACGAGAGTAAAATTTTTACGTTGCGCGCGCACACCGACAGCCAAAAAGCGACATGATGAAGTTAGCTGCATTCCTTTTACAAACAGAGAGTTGTGACATACGGGATGAAATCTTTAACTATATTTGTTCTGTTAGGCCAAAGAATTATAACTTCTTACGTACATACATAAGTACACACACACGTTTTTTTTCAATCACTACTATTGAAAGTGCGAAAGTTTCAAAGTTTCATGTATATTATGTGTATGTGAGCGTGTATGTTTGTTACATCTTTACGCCGAAACGGCTGGACGGATTTGGATGAAATTTAGTACCCGGATTTACTATGACCTGGAAGCATGGATATAGGACATGGACCTGGGGATGCACCCGAGCGAAGCGAACTTCAATCATTATTTTTTTGATATTTTAATGCAATTTCAACAATTTTTGACAGATTTTTGTAATTAAAAGTTTTAAGTAAAGGAGTATCTATAATTTTATTACATTTTATTAGTATTTAAATTTTATTAGCACAGAAAATCAAACCTATCGTTATCAAAATAGTTCCTACGTAATATATTCAATACATTATTAGTAAATGCGATAACGCAGTTTGACCTCTTTGTTCAAATAAATATATAATTTGTGTGCATAATGTTAGCGATATTTGTATAATGTCAGGTGTCCTATAATTTAAATACTAGAAACTTGCTCCGGCTTTGCTTAGGCACTGTTTTCTTTTAATGTTAGCAAATGCATTTAGACATACCACCTATATACATACAGGTGGTTATGTAGGACTCATAGGATAGAGAAGCCAGTACTACCAACCTAAACCTTTGTTATGGGGTTTTGTTTAAAGCCTAACTGTACTCACGCTTATTACTTTTCAAACCGACTTCAAAAAGGGAGGTTGTTTTTGCAATTTACCTCTTAGAGTTTAATAATAATTACCAATGTCCTCACAAATTCGGGCACAGCGGCCAATCTTAATGAGACAGGAGATATTATAGTGCACAATATGTGAGCAACCATAAAACTGATCATTTCTTTCACTCTCAAATTTCGATGGGACGACAATCCAACACAACCCGTCAGAGATCAGGCGCAACACCTACCGATGGCTTTACATGCTCTGCCTCGGCAGAGTGGTGAAACAGTGCCCACTACCCAAATCCGGACTATTACTGAGAATTTCTGGACAGAAAAGCTCAAGAACTATCCTTGGTTCGACCCGGAACTCGAACCCAGGAACTCCTGATCTGCAGCCGTACATGCTAACAACTAGACCACCAAGGCAATCAAATAGTCTCTGCCCGATGCAATTACGAAATAGTTGTGTTCGTTTGATCCCTGTATTGTTATTACTAAAACTTTAATCACTATGACGACACGTTTGGCTCAGTTTTTAGTGACCCTACTTGCTGTGCCAGCAGCCGCGGGTTCGAATCCCGCTGGGGGCATTCATTTGTGTGATGAGCACGAATGTTTGTACTCCAGTCATGGGTGTTTATATTTATATTATGCATGTATTTAAAAGTTATATATGTGTAGTGTATCGACTATCTGGTATCCATAACACAAGCCTCGTAGCTTACCATGGAATTACTAAGATGGTGCTGTGTGTTAATGTCCAAACATATATAGGACTAACAGAACCCGCGGGCGGTTAATCGCGCGAAAACTATCTAAAAAGATAGTTTCATACAAACTTTCC